>OY728132.1:1199853595-1201105738 GCA_963277665.1 Viscum album | reverse complement strand
AGAAAAGATAAATTTCTTGATAGGGAGAACATCCTAAAAAAGGATATTGAGAGAAAGATTGAATTTGGAAAAGTTTATGCTCAAGATACACAAGAGTTGGTATTGGAACAAGTTCCAAAGGTCCCCATGGAAGAGGTTCTAGAAACACAAGCACTATATTGGATCTCAAGAGAGGTAAGGGAACCAGAGAGATTTGGTTTCCAAGTCACCAAGGATGGTGGATCATTATTGTTGGAAAATGATGAACCTATCTTCTACAAGGAAGCAATAGAAATCATAGAAGATGCAAGATGGCTAGAAGCTATGAATTCTAAGATGGATTCCATGTATTATAACCAAGTCTGGGTTCTAGTCGATGAGCCAATTGATGTAAAGCCCGTTGGATAAAAATGGGCATTCCAGTGAAAGTTGGATATAGAAGGTCAAGTTAGCACCTATAAAGCAAGTCTAGTGGCTAATGGATTCAAACAGCATCAAGGAATTGATTGTGATGAAACCTTCTCACGATTTTCTATGTTTAAATCCATAATAATCATACTTTCCATAACAACATACCATGACTATGAGATTTGGAAAATGGAATTCAAAACTAGATTCCTTAATGGGATCCTTCCGGAAGATGTCTATATGACCTAACCAAAAGGGTTTGTGACACCAAGTGACATCAAATGGGTTTTTAAGTTTCAAAATTCCATTTGTGGATTAAATCAATCATCTAGGTCATGGAATATTCGATTTGATAAATCCATAAAATAATTTGTTTTCATTAAGAATAAATATGATCCATGTGTTTATAAGTAGATTAATGGGAATGTGGTTGTTATCCTAGTAGTATATGTTGATGACATATTTCTTATTTGAAACGATGTACCAGTATTACATTAAGTTAAGGACTGGTTGAACACGTGTTTCTCCATGAAGTACTTGGGTGAACCAGCCTACATTCTAGGGATAAATATCATTCGTGATAGATCCAAGAGGCTACTTGGAATAAGTCAGGTTACATATATTAACCAGATACTAAAGAGATTTAGTCTGTAACAATCCAAGTGAGGATTGGTTCAAGTGTAACATGGCCTACATATTTCTAAGAAAATGTGTCCTCACACACAATAGGAGAAAGATAGAATGAGTAATATACCATATGATTCATCTATAGGATCCATCACATATGTCATGTTATTTTCCAGGATTGATGTTGCCTATGCACTGAGCATGGTAGGTAGATATCAAGTAGATCTAGAATAACTACATTGTACTATTATTAAGACTATCCTTACGTTTCGGAGAAGAACTATGGATATGTTCTTGGTGTATGGATGAGATGAAGATATTTTCATCAAAGGGTCTACTGAAGCTGGTTTTTAGATAGATTTGAATGATCTGAAGTCGCAATATGGATATGTTTTATGTCTCAATGGAGGAGATGTGAGCTGAAAGAGTTCAGAGAAACTAGTTTTCACTGATTCTACACTGGAGTCCGAATATATATCTGATTTTGAAGTATCCAAGGTATCCATATGGATATGGAACTTTTTCTAGGAGCATGAATTTATACCTAGTAGTAAAGATCCTATCACATTGTATTATGATAATACTACAATGGTGGCTATTGAAAATGAACCATGGTCACATCAATGGACAAGGAATACACTTCAGAAGTGTCATATCTTGAGTTATTTCTGTCAATGGGGTGATGTTACAGTGATAAGATTGTCCACGGAAAATAATATGATAGACCCCATGATTAAAGTCCTATCTCAGTAGAATCATGAATATCAAGTGAGAGCTAGAAGGTTTAAGGTTGTTAGTAGTTGGATCTAGTCCAAGTGGTAGTCTATTGGAGTTGGTGACCAACAACCAACTACTTTATACATTATTCAGTAATAAATACCTTATCACATATTGATTGTTCTTCTATGTGACAATGCATGTAATAATTTCCTAAGGATAGCTCTTTCACTAAAAGGTTTGAGCGGATCCCTGCTATGGTGAGGACTCAGAAGTTCCATAACACTTTTCTTGAATATATGTTATATGGACGAATGATATTATTTGAGGGTCAAAAATAATACATGCCATTAGGGGTGAGGAGTCATAAAACATCGAGGCACTTTCTCATGGATTGCACCCTAGATAATATCCAGGAGGATATTATGATAACAAGACCCGCCAGTAAGAAATCAACATTTCATAGTGTCATTGGATGTTCCTATCTGCCGATGTGTGTATTGGTCCTTAGACTTTAAGATTATTAATAATGGGTATTACAACTTGTTCACATAGATGTATTGATGAACATTTTGATGACACACTGTTCGCAATGAGGTAGGATATATCGGGTGCATCACGAGTAATACTACAATAATAGATAATGGAAGAAAGGGGTTTCCCTTCTATTCCATAACATAAGTAGATATCTTAGGCCCTTTTATGGAATTGATATAGCCTAAATAAATACATTTCCATGGTAATGAATGTGCATGTTCAATTATATGACGTCAAGAAAAGAATAATAGAGCACATGAGTTGATGGAACTAGAATGCACCCCACTAGATTCATGATATTTAGACAAAGTGATTTCATTACACGATATGAGTTCATAGGAGGTGACACGTCATTATAGTGTTAACTTCTTTCTCTATCGGTGACTTTCCATGTTTCTAGACACTAACCTTAGACTTTAGGCAGGCTCCACCTAATTCTCTTAAGAAAGAATCCAAGAAGGTCACACACAAAGTGTTTCAAAGTATCTGAGTTAAATATTAATTTAACAAGTTCATTAAAGATTATTCGCTATTGTGGTTTAATAATTATTCAAGGATGTCTAACCGAATTTATTTCAACACTAGTTATTTGAGAGAATATATTGTGGGTGAAATAATATATTTATTAGCAAGTAATGCAGTAATATTTATTTAGGAAATAAATATTCATTATTCATGGTCTAATAAATGTGGTGGAGGAAATAAAAAAAATGAAAAAACAAAGGTACAAACCATGTAATTTTTCTAGGGATTTGTGGGAAATAATATTATTTATTTTATTAAATAATATTTTTTGTATTCCACTGGGTGAATGTTAAGTAATAATAATACTTAACTATTATTATTATACATGGGGTCTTACTAAGAATTAAATGAAATGAATAAAATTTTTTAGGTAATTAATTTATTTTATTATTCTATGTAATTAAAATCCAAATTATATAATTCTCATTAGCCTAGTCATTTTTGTGGGTGTGCACAATGGATCTAGGGAAGGCTCTCAAGGAAAGATAGAATTATTTTATTTCAATAATGATATCAAGCTATGAGAGAGATCCTCCTCTACTAGATCAAGGAGATTGCTTTGTAAGGGCCTCTCAAGGCGATCAAAGGTGGACATCACAAGAAAAGGCTCTTCTGTGCTAGAATCTGAAGATACCATTGGTGATGTCCAAAGATACATGGAGCATGTGTGGATCACTACTAGAGGAATCCTACACTTTGATTCAATGATGCAATGAACGATAACATCATATCATGACCAGAAACATCAATGAAGGGAGAATTATATCAAGGCAATTCTTCTCTTTTATTTAAATTACTTATAACCAACATATGGTGATCCTCTATATGGTTTGGGACACCCTTCCTTTCTTTCATTCTTCCTTATATTATGAAGATCCGGTGTTTTATTATCATGAAAGATTTCAGGTTGAATATTGTTAATGGAAAAGTTGAAGTTGGGTACACCCATCAACGCAATTACACTGCAACCAGAACCTACAGTAAGATCCTGAACCATGATCTATTAATTGAGTACTCGGAGACAATTTTCCATATAGCCTCAAGTGAACCTCCACGTATGAAAGATTCTATCGATTATTAGTGAGGGTCTAGTGGTGGTACAATGAAGAGACTATATCATCTAGATCAGTACTAAATACGGTTGACACAATAATAAATAAAGGCATTTGAAGATAAAAATAACTAATAATCGATAATAAACTGACTAGATACAAATAAATAACCATGCTTGAAAATGCTAAACCATAAGTACGAAGCATCCTATATACAATAATTAATACATAAAACACCACTAGATTAAAAATTAATATAAAAATAAAATACCCAACTCCATTAAGAATTCCAAGTATATGCTCAACTCGTTGCTCTATGTCATGTCCTAATCCATAGTAAAGAATTGAAAAAGAAGAACAAACTATGTCCTAACATACAACCCGAAAATCTGTCTGGGAACTAATCTGTAACCCAAATAGGGTGTGATTAAATATCAGTAGTCCAGCACCAATGATATCTAATATAGATCCATTCCATGAAAATAAAACTGGTTAGTGTGTAGGTATAATAAAAAATAGTTTTTAATAAATGTAGTCAAGTCAGGATCAAGATCCCCAGGGGACACCTGGATGAACCTACCAAAAACATCCTAATCTGATATGACCCTGTACATTCCATCACATATATATATATATATATATTTATATAAAGATATATATGCATTGGAGTGTACTTGAGGCTTAATACTCAAGAGTACCCATATGTATATCATACATGTCTCCTAATTTAAATAGCGGTTATCAAGCCCAATGATCTCAATAAATGATAAGGTAAATCATGCCTAATAGTTTTAGATAAACGATATGTGGTGTCATGGACAAAAATTATAATTAAAATAATAAATCACAATTCAATAATTTATAGAATTTTATGGTAAACATAATTTCCCATAATTACATTTCAATGAAAAGGGACACCATGACCAATTATTTATAAAAAAAGTAACATGATGTCCATAAATTCAATAAGTAATGAGGAAATACATATCCAATAGTTTCTTATAGTAATAAGGAATATACTTTCCAACCACATCAAATAATAATATAGAAAAACATGTCTAAAAATTTCAATATATAATGAGGAACACCATGTATGATAATTTAATAATGGATAAGGAGGGTCCGATACAACATCACCAAACCATTAGATAATAAAATTCATTTTCTAACCACAATAGGCACCTTGGATTTAAATTATAATCATAGGACATGAACTATTCATTCAAAATTTACACCTTAAGGATGAAGAATATGATCCATTCCAATTATCAGAATATTTTAAACAATATATTTTGGTTAATCATAATTGTCAAGGACCAAGGGGTTTGAAATGAATCATGTCCAACATCCCTAACCATGAAATTATTCATATTTTAAATCCTATACCACGTACAAATGGGAAATATATGAGCATTATATTTATCAATTTGAATATGGAAAGTGTAGTTCCTTGCAATCCAATAAATCCTATCCATTAAATTAATAACATCCTTTTTAATAGGATAGGAAAAACACACTTAGTGGTGTTTTGGGAAATTACATGAAATATTTTATAGGGAATATATGGTAAAACAACAAATAGGGTGGTTTTAATTGAGGTCCCAACCACTAATAATGTCAGGGGGATTCATAAAGGATCTTGGTTATAGTCAAGAAAGTAAAATTTATGCTTTTCACTTTTTAGAGGTAACAATTAGAATATCTGGAATGAAAAACAATGAAAACATAATATAAACATGAGAAAATCTGAGGGAAAATACATAGAACACCTACCTCATTCACCAGAGGCTTCACCCATACGATATTAGGCTTTGATTCAAGCCGATATAAGAGAAATAGGAATATTAAATAAATTTTCTAGAAAAAGTTCATATGAGCTCATGTGCAAATTGTATACAAAATAGAAAGGCAAAAAATAAAAGTAGGCAGATCAATTGTAGGATAACTATGGGATATCCAAAATAATCAATAACACTCTATTCTATGCTATAATGAAAGAGACCCCTCAATGACTAGGAGAAGTCCAAGAGGGGATCTCAAGCGGATTCCTAGCGAGGGAGAAATGAGGGAAATACAGGTGAAGGAAAAGATAATGGAATTCAGTTAAAATAGTCATTTCTATACATTTTAATGATCCTAAGGGTTTTTCCACATGGTTTCAAAAACCATGAACCATCCTTGTGGTGCCACTTTTCAAAGGGACACCTCCCCCACATAGTTGTACTGCATGGTTAGAAAATCCTTATGCCAACTATATGGGTCACCTTGTGTACCTTTGTAGCGTCACATGGTTTCCCCTATATGTCCACATATTGTAAAAAATCCATGACTCTATATAAAATAATCAATATGGATTGGGAAACACTATTTATACTAACCATGCACCAACTGTTCACCCTTGTATAATTATCACAAAATTGATATTTTGGATCTTGAATTTTTTTAAAATCATATGAACTTTTAATAAACCACACAAAAGACAAACATCATCCAAAAAATAATTATTTTAAGTTTTATATCTCTTTGAGTTACATTTTGAATTCCAGTTTATAATTTTTCCCTTCCACAAAATGAATGGGGTGAATTCATTCAGAAAACTTCAACCTATCCAAAAGATGGGATGTTACAACCTCCCCACCTTAGAACTTATCATCCCCAGTAAGAATTGGTGTAAAATAAAAACATGGCATGACCTACTAAGGTCATAAGTTATATCTCAATTAGATATGTGGTGTTTATGAATGCCCAACATGCCTTTAAGATTCACTATAAATATATGGTTTTTACGCCACTAAAAATTGATCCAAAGATCATAACTATAAATAAAAACCCATGAAGGTATTTTCCTAAGCCCATCTATCCTGTGAAATGATCACATAATCGTCTCTTTATCAATCTTTCTATGGGGATACCCACTATATGTCTTATCTATCAATGGATAATTTCTTACCATGACACATCAAGCCATGGAAATACCTATTAAAGCAAGACATTAATGTCCTAGAGACATTAATATCATTTTTATCAGATTAAACTTCACAGAACTACCCTTAATACTTTATTTGGTTTAAATGGTTGCACTCAAATCCACCAAGATCATAGCGATCAAACCAAATTTTCCTTGAAAATCTACGGTCAACCTTTAAACTGTACCATTTTTTCCCAATGGTGTGCTTGATATGGTTCTTCACTGGTCGCATCAGGCTACTATAAGAAAATCATTTTAAACCACTTACGACTGATTATCTTCAAAACGCTCAGCTTTCATAGCCAAGACATCACCAAATCCTGATTTTGAGGCCTTTTCTCTCATGGAATATTTGAATTTTTCCTAGATTTCTCACCAAAGGCTATACCAAACTTCTAGGGATGTCTCATGGTTAAAAAACCCCCTTTAAGAAAAAGATGATGTGATATAAAATAATAATTAAAACATTCTCAATCCGGCCTTCATGGATCATCAAGAGAAACTATGAGATCAATTTAGACACTTGGAATCCACCATGTATATATTGAAAATTATATCTGGTATTTAAAAATAAATAAAGTAGTACATTTCTCCCTTTATCCAAAATTATATGAATTCCCAAATGATTATCACACAAATGGTCTTAAAGTCTCACAACCACTCTCACATCAGGGTTATATTCTAGCGACCAACATCGACTCCCCACCATAGGAGCATCCTTTTTGTCACAATAATGAAAGGGGTTTCAAAAAATAATGAGGGTCACAACCATTAAATAGTCAATGGTGTAGTATTTAGTACAAGGTTTACCTTTAGACTACTCATTGGGTTAAACTCCTTAAGAGTCTCACCATTAAACTATAGAATATATTTAATATAGCTTAGTGTATAGATGACACTCTACCAGTGTACTTAAGATGATGTCATGATATAGGTCATGATCATATCTAAACCTAAAGCACACAATGATTCGATTGATATTTGGGTCTAGCTATCTTTGAGCCACACTCACATTAAAATAGGATATACTTGAAATTTAATAAAACTGGACACCATATCTCTCGACAATGTTTATCCAAGTCCAACCCTAGGAAAACCATCTCATGGAACCCAATTAATTCTAAATTATCCCTCATCACTAGGGGAATTACTTTAAATTTACCAAATTCAGCAGTTTTCCATGATTGCATGAATCATATTGAAATAATAAAACCTCATCCCATACCTGACTGCTCACTAATAATCCTTATGAACCAGGTACCACATGATACTGACATGAACTAAAAATTCAATACATTGTAGGTGTATATCCTATACAACACAGTTCAAGATCCAATTCATGATCTCATGAATCATTCATCAATAATAACAAACTGACCATGCCACACCAACTCATGATGACATTTCAATAATAAAAGCATCAACCGCACAACCACTTGTCCAATGGGTAAGGCACCCAAATATTCCAACCCACATAATGTATTTTCAATATCAAACACCCTAGGTTCCTCCTCTAAAAACAAAAGGAATCAACATGCCTGTATTGAAAAACCTAGGAACCTTCTATGCCTCCAATTCTAAAAGGAAATATTACAAAACTCATCACCTAAAAATACATTCATAACCATTAGGCCAACCTATCTCATAGATTTTCCTCAATAAAAAATATGGGTCACCTCACGAAGGTCTGATTCACGGTAAGGGTATATAGGTATCTACATATCTCTAAGGATTCTCACATGAGAACCATAATTTATTAAATTGGTTTCTATTACAATACATCTATAATGCCTGTAAAATCTTTCTAAAATAGTCAAAACAAAATAAGGTAAATGAATCTTTGACCTTGAGGGTCAAATCCTATTAATATATACATAACGCCATCACCTTTCAAGCATCAGCTACCATGAATCTGCCTATGAGGCCTTAATTCTCTCTAATCATCTAAATATATGAGTTATCTGTGAAGGATTAAAATATCTATATAAAAAGGATAAGGATATTACCCTCAACATATATTTGCATATGGTAATACCCCCTCGATGTTAAACTTACTAAAAAATGGCCACCTACCCAGGGTGTCAACTCATTATCTAAGAATCCTATCTGACTTGAATGTTTAATAAATGAAACATAAAATTCTATGAAACTTAGGTAAATGTTTTCCAGTTTCAAAGGAACAATGGATTTAATTCAACTAGATAACCCCTATTTTTAGAATATGAAATGTAATTTAAAACTAGAGTCAGGCCTAAAAGGTGACTAAGCTCTACTACCAAAATGTTAATTCCATGAAACAACAAATAAAAGACAACTCAGACTCTAAGGAAACACCCTTGTTCCCATTCAAGACATCTCTAAAGAAAAAAACTAAAGCTACCCATTATGTGAGGGTTCTATAGAACAACACCAAAAAAGGTTTTAGTTAAACCATCTCATAATATCTCATTAATTTACAATTAAAGAGGCTCAGACATATGCACATTCAAGCACTATCTAAAAAATAAATCATTTATTAACTATATTTAGAACATTATTTATTTGATTTCATGCATCATTAGAAAAATAATATCATATTCTTATTTTAAATCGTATTTATTTATCCATTAGTTCTCACAACTTTCTTATTTAAGAAAACCTAAATTCTAAGATATAAAGTGAAACACATTTCAGGTTGTAACTGTCATTTTAATTTACTAACGCCAAATATCAGTAAAGATAAAAATGGTAAAAAGGTCATTTATCATTTTAAAGATGGATTAGTTCAGTATGATTCCACCATACACATATATGTAAAACCATATAAGTGTTTACAAACACATTAAATAACCATCCAATATATCAAAACTATAACACCATGGGTTTAAGAACTAAGTATGATACTAACCAAAAGGCAACGTATGAGGGTCTTATCATACCAGTGAGGGATTATTTATATGGGAATATATTCACAATTTATAGATTCAATTATCTATAAATTACACTAGGGATTTATTTATGTGTAACCAATTAGAAATTAATTTATTTCAGATTATTCGCACCTTTAATGAGATTATATCATAAACATATGACACAAAAACTCACATACAACATCCTAGTCACAGATATAAGTATTTAGTTGTACGGGTCACCATTCCCAACTTATAAAGGTACCCAAACGTTATATGTTTAAATTGGAACACCATTTAACATAAATCCATAGGTAATAAATTTTATTTATTAAAAAATGATTAATAACATTCCATTTTAAATATTCACTTTTAAAATCTTTAATTTCTCTAAATAATCAATGATTAATTAAATAGAATTTCATCATTAAGCTATCTGGGAAAACATTGTTTAGGTTTATGTTGTCACTTTATTTTACCAACGTTACACCATAAAAATAAAAAGTCATGCTACTATATGGAAATAATTACAATAATCATAGAAATAATAAAGGAATCCTAGTAAACTTGTGACCATGATAAATTATCACAAACGCATGGAATATTGATTATCATGGCACATGATTCAGACAATCATGGTACATAGATAATCAAGAAAATGAAATGTTAATTATATATTTTAAAAATGATTCATTAAAAAATCATATCTCTTACCATACCAAGACAAGAGAAAATCAAATAAATCAATAACTAGAAAAATTACACCAATAAATCAAGGGGAAAAAATAATATATTGTAATAATCAATCATCATGAAAAAAGTCACATCCTTGACTACTTGACGTTTCCCCCATGCGTCAGATATCTAGACCCAGACATGATCTATTTACCAAGTTTAAACATATTCATAGTGTTATATATACCATTAAAAATATTAATTCAATGGAAAAAAGAAATCCCACATACTACTCGTATGATCTTGGCTCTAGAGCCACTAATCTGGTTCCCTGAGCTGGTTTAAAACCTTGCCTCAAGAGCACATCCTTATATGCCTGAGGATGCTGACTATCAATGATGGTCTAATGGTTGTATAGTGAGGAGACTATATATAGGGACCCACTCTTTACATACATTGATATCACTTCAAAAAAGAATTATATTTATTATAACATATAACAAAACCATGAAAGGACCATATAGGTATAGTTTATTTAGAAACTGGGAAACATAAACAACTGGTTCATAAAAAATCTACATTGTCTCCCATTTATTTCATTATATCTAGACTAATTTTTGGCATATCATAAATAATATCCTTATTTATGTCCTGGGGAAAAGTAATATATAAAATTGTGAGATCAAATTCTCAATAAGGGTAACAAAATGAAATATCAATCATATCATATTCATAAAAATAGAAAATTTGAAAATCTTATCTAGCATATTAAATATCACAATATCATATCACAGGATAAATCATTAAAGTTCAATGTAATCCCAATAGTCAAAACATAAGACATGAAATTTTGTGGCACACACACATAAGAATAAAAAATCATTTCTTATTTTTCAAGTCTCTTTTTTAATATCTTTATGATAGATAAAGTCCTTTACTGAACTGATTTCTCTCTTTGTTATAGCCCTGTATCACTGAACCGAAATAAATTTCCATTCAATCCATGTCTATCTTATGAGATATAAATCTTTACCCAATGCATTTTATGGAGATATAGGTCTCAACCCTCTAATAATTAATCCATTCTTACGTGTACCACAGAAACATAGAAACATTCACCAAAGCATAATCCCTGAAATAAAATGGGTTTCTTAAACATCATTCAATCATAATTTATATAAAACAAATGGATTTCCTAAATAAAATTCCATCATAAACATAATAATATCATAGTAATAATAGGGATAAAAAAATAAACATATGTAATATTATATGGAAAATAAGTTTGAAAAAACACTTGAGCTTCATTCCTGAAAAATATCCTTTATTCTTCAAAAAAAATTTCTTTCCTCAAAATGTCATGAGATTTTATAAGAAAATAATTGAGTTGAAAATACCCTTGTAAAGGTGTAGATGAAGCTTCATGGAAATAAGTTGTAATGAAGATGTAAAAACCAGTTCCTTCCATAAAAGTTGTAAAATTAAAAATAGGTAAAAATACATAGATTAATAGTACCCATTTTATGAGAATATTTTTTAGAAAACATGGACATGGATGATAAATATATCCCTAGTAGAAACTTATGAATAAACAACCTCTGATAAAACGATATTGGAAAAGTTATACCTTACCATAATTCTGATAAGCTTAGTATTTATCCTAGAGTCTTGTATAATGATTTAAATAATGTTACTAATTTATTTTAGAATCATAATTATATTTATGATAACATTTATGATCATATTTTCATCCGTTTTTAGTAACATTTCATTGTTACTCGTTATTGGCATAGTAGCTACTTTATGTTCTTATATATGTTTTATCAGATAATTTATTATTCCTCTTTTTAGGTTATAGTTATATAATTTATAGAACTTTATTAGTATAATATATATCATATTTATTTATTCAATTCATTTATATAATCAGGGTTTAATGAAGATTATGTAGAACGTATCAAATCACACCGTGGAGACAGTAAGACGTACGTACGAACGAGTGGCGATATCGTTTACATAATTGTTGAATGGTATTGAATTAGATGGTGTATAATATATCATAATTTGTATCCTATTATAATAATCATATACAATTATAATTTCCACCCTTATACTAATCCATGTAAGGTGGCGGTGAAAAATATATTACACCATGATGTGGAGATGGTAATCTATACGTATGCACGTGTGATGATTTTGTTTTTCATAGGATAGATGGAAGGTAAAATATGGTTGTTTAATATTTTTAATAACAAATCAGTATATTGTTGATACATATTTTATTAATTTATAATGAAAAAACTAATGAATTGGAAGTAGAAGAAGAAATAAATTTGAAAGAATAGGTAGATGAGATTACCTCTTCCTCAACGTGCCTCCTTTAAATTTCCTCTTAGAGAACTAGAGTTGGTCTTTTGAGAAGACCAATACCTATATAATGTTACCAGGAATGTTGAGAAGAGAAATGTGTATGGTTTGGTTGAGATTTACGTTTCAAAATGGAGTAAAGAGGAGAGGGAGGAGGTTCCGTTTTATAAGAGAGGAGAGGGACACTTTAGGAAACTCTCAAAATATTAATTTATTATAACTTCAATTTAAACTAAAAATGGTCGAAAACTAATATAATTATAAGATAATATGATTTTTGTTCAAATAAAAAAATACAATTATTTTTATACAAGTTTTCAATATTATTTTATTCTTATTGTTTTGGTTTAACCCTTATTGTAACCTTTTTAATCTTATCGTGATATCATTTTATTTACACCTTATGGGTTAGTGTAACTACCATATCATGTAAAACAACCCAAAAAAGTTATATATGACATATTTGGACTCATATTAACCATTTATATGAATCTTATATCTGTAAGAATTTAATATCATTTAATAAACTATTTTAATTTTTAAGTTATTAATTATCTCAATTTTGGACACTATTCATACTTGACTGTTTTAAAAATTCATAAAAACCTGGTTCCTTCAAAAATAAAGAATTAAATAAAATATAATATGTCAATATCATCCATAAAATTTGTGATTGACAAAAAAATAACCAAATTACACTTATTTTGATAATTATAACTACATTTAATTGAATCTTTCATTAATGACGTAATCACTACATCAAAATTGTGTAATAAATAAATATATTTATCTAATGTATAAAAATTATAAAGAAAATACCATGATAGAGGAAATATTTTTATATTTATAATGACAACTTAGAGAAATTTATATCGATTATATAACCCTATATTAAAGTCGATTTAGAAAATGATATGTGTTTAGGTTATAATTATTTTACTTAAGATTATTTCTTATAAAATGTCATTTTGACATCCAGGTGAATACATGAGGTCCCACAATCGACCCAAAAATTCCCATGGTTAGAAATATCTCATCCAATTGGATTATTCCACGTTTTATGGTAGTTTTGTATTATTAAATTATTATGTTTTTACCCTTATTTACCTGATTTTCCATTTAACCATGGTAAATAAAATAATTACTCAAGTTACTATTCATAATCTCAAAAAATTAAAGGTACCTATTCAAACATTTTGGACCTTATGATTCGAAATATAAAATCCATTTTTAAAATTCAAATCACAAATGTTTTAGTAATAAATTTAAAATTATTTCCTTGGTTGAAATGAGAAAATGAGTTTTTAAATTTAAGACATTCCAAAAGATTGAAATGTTTTTACCAATGAATTCAATGTAAAATTAATGATAATGACATAAATTATATTAAATGGTAAAAATTTATTCTATTTATACTTTCAAACCATTCAATATTATAATTTAACTGTGTAAAATATCTCGATGAAAAAAATTGTTTTTAATTAAAATGTAGCTTATTTTTACTATTCATCAAAACATGAATGTTATGAGAAAAATATCTAATATTTACCAAAAGTAAATTTTTATATCCCATATCAAAATAAGATGATTATGTTTTCATATATAATTTATTAATTTTCCAAAATATTAATTTAAAATGGGTTCACCATTCAAATGTGTAAAATTAACCTTAAAAATAGGCTCTTATACATAAAATAGGGTTTTATCCATACCCTATGACTAAAATATCCATTGGATGAATATAAAAACCATTTTATTAAGTATATAACACATATATATCATTAATTTTATTACCAAATGCAATTCACTCATGAATAAAAATATCTAATTGATTTATATTTTTCATCAATAATTAATACCCATTGAATTTATAATGAATTTTCATATGTTAGTTATAATTATTCTTGCTAACCTAATAACTAAGCTATAATGGTAATTTTATATTAATTTAATCTCTCATTTCATTTAAACTCATGAATTCATTCAAATAAATCTGCTGAAGAATAAAAATTATTTTAAAAAATATCTCATAAAAACTTCTGGGTGTAACATTCTACTCCCCTAAAACTGAATTTTGCCCTCAAAATTCATCACATGGAAATGAAAAGATAAGGATACCTCTCTCTCGTCATAACTTAAATTTTCCATGTAGCTTCTTCCAATTTTTTATTCCTCCATAAAATTTTTACCAAGCGTGTGGTCTTATTTTGTAGAAATTTTTCGGTACGACCAAGAATCTCAAATAGTTGTTCTTCATAAGAAAGATCATGCTCCAGTGGTAAGACTTCTTTGATTAGTACATGTGAAGGACCAGTTATGTAAATTCTCAAGAGATAAACATAGAACACATCATGAACTTGATATATATTCTGTGGAAGTGCCAATAAATTATACCTTCCCAAAATGATCTAGTATTTCAAAACGTCCGATATACCTAGGGCACAACATTCCCTTCTTTCCAAATCCCATTACTCTCTTCCAGGGAGATCTTCATAAGAACACCTATTCACACAATTCAAACTCTAGGTATTTTCATTGTTTGTAACCATAAAATTTTTTCGACTCTGATCTTCTCTTATGTGTTGTTGAAATGATCTGACATTTTCTTCCATTTCATCAACAAGATCGGGTCCTAATAGCTTTCTTTCCCCAACTTCATCCCAACAAGTTGGAGTTATACACTTATTTCCATAGAGGTATTCATAAGGATCCATCTGAATATTAGGGTGAAAGAAATTATTTTATGAAACTTCCACCTTTGAAATCCAAAGAGCAAGCTCACAACATGTATTCAAGAGTTTGAATTGTCCTCTTAGACTGGTCACCTATCTATGGATGACAAGAAGTGCTGATACATAACTCTATATCCAGAACATGTTGAATACTTTTCCAGAATATTGAGGTCAACCTTGGATCTCAATCAAATATAATGGAAAGTGGTACTCCATGAAATATTACTACTTCCATTACATATATCCTGGAAAACTGATCAATAGAGAAATCATCTTTAATAGAAATTAAGTGTGCTGAATTCTTAAGACGATCAACTATAACCTAGATTACATTATTTCCATTGGATTTTTTGGGACGTCTGATGACAAATTCCAAAGTTATGTTTTCCCATTTCCATTTCGGTATGGGTAATGGTTGTAACATCCCCTTAGACCTATGTCTCTCAGTGTTAAATTTCTGACAAACCAAGCATCAAGAGACATATTCGGAGAAATCACTCTTCATTCCATCCCACAAAAAGTACTATTTCTGATCTCAGTACATATTTTTTTCTTCCAGGGTGAATAGAAAATGAAGAACTACGAGCCTCATCCAATAGCTCCTTCTTTAATTTTTGGTATGGGAGGAACACAAACCCGGTCCCTGAACATTATTATTTCAATACAATCAATGTTGAATTCATGAACATTAATCACCTTCTTTTGTAATTCTACATCCTCCCTTTGTGCCTCTTTAATAATCACTTGTTTATATGGTTAAATATTCATTTGAGAAAGATAATATTTCTCCCCAGCCATTAAAATACACCCTTTTTAAATCCAAAAATATTGGATCTTTCTTGATCCACATCAGAGATAACCTAGCATGGTCTTTTCGAATCAAAGAATATGCCACATTGTTCGCATTCCCTGGGTAGTAATGTATTGAGAAGTCGTAATCATTAATAAACTCCAACCATATTCCTTGGTGTATATTCAACTCCTATTGTGTGAAAATATACATTAAATTTTTATAATCAATATAAATATCACACCTTTCACTATAATGATAATGCCTCTATATTTTTAATTCATAAATTACTACAGATAACTCCAAATCATGAGTTGGGAAATTGTTTTATGGATTTTCAACGGTCATGATGTATAAGGTATCAATATATTATTTTACATGAGAACACACCACATCCCCCTTTTGGATTCATCACTATAGATCAAAAAATGCTCTCCACTACAAGGTAGTGTAAATACAGGTGCACTAGATACCTTTATTTTATCTCTAAAATTATCTTCACATTCCTCCATCCAAATGAACATAACTCCTTTCCGAGTCAACATGGATAGTGGATTAGATAATCATGAAAAATATTTCACAAAACGTTTATAATATCCATCAAAACCAATAAAACATCGGATCTCAGTTACTGTTGTTAGTCTCAACCATCTTTCAATAACCTCTATTTTTGTTGGATCCATAGATATCACCTCTCTTGAGATTATGTGACCAAAAAATGAATCTTTTTGAAGCCAAAATTCACACTTGGTAAATTTTTCATAATGCTTATACTTTCTCAGGGTCTTCAAAAAAATTCTTATGTGATCTTCGTATTCTTTTTTTCCCTTTGAATAGAAAATATTATCATCAATAAAGACTACCACAAACTGATCAAGATAGTCTCTAATGACTCTATTAATTATATCCATAATGATAGTAGGGGCATTAGTATGACCAAAAGGCATAACTATAAATTCATAGTGCCTATACCTTTTAAGTAATTCCACCCTTGGTATATCCTCCTTTTGACCCTTAATTGACGATTTCCTAAACAAAGATCAATCTTGGAAAATTATTGAGCTCCATGTAGTTTATAAAATAAGTCATCAATGTGCAAGAGAGAATATTTGTTATTGATAGTGATCTTGTTATGTTCTCAATAATCAATTAAGAGTATGATTGAGTCATAATTCTTCTTAACAAACAGAACATGCGATCCTGATGGTGATGCAATAGGGCGTATGAATCTCTAATCAACATTTTGATGGTGTTTCTTCTTCAATTCCTACAACTAAATTGGGGCCATTCTATAAGGTGTATTTGAAATAGTCGTAGCACTCGGTATGAGTTCTATTGAAAAATCCACTTCACGATTTGGTGGAAGACCTGAAAATTCTTCTCGAAAGACATCATCAAACTCCCATACAATGGGAGTATTCTTAATCAAGTGCTTCACCCCAAATATTTGATATAAATAACCTTAATTTATTGGAATCAAGATCCATAAGATGGATGAAATTTCTACTAGAAGGTTGTATTCATCCTTGCATCGATAGATGTACATTGATTGATATAGAGTATGCAACCTGACTTCCCTTATTTGGAAATTGATATAATCTCCATATAATTAAATCCAATCCATGCCAAGAATCACATCAAATTTCACTATAGGAAGGATCATAAGATTTAAAGGAAGTAATTTTCCATAAACATCAATTGAATAAGAATTGAAAACTTTTGATGAGACTTTTGTGCCATTAGGAGTTATCACAGCTAACTAAACATCTAATTTTTGGTGTAATATGATGATACCCATAGAGAATTATTTATAAATAAAAGAGTGGGAGGATTCAGAATCAAATAAAACATTTTCTACATTCGAGTGGATGGTATGTTTACCATTCACCACTTCATTATCGTACTCTACGTTGCCGATAGTAATTGCATGTGACATTCCTTTACCTTTGGCCTTAATATTTTGTTGTTGTCAATAATCATCAATAAACTATGGATTAGGGAACTAATTGTAATAATTACCCATTTCTTGCACTTGTAAAATTGAAGTGTAGAAGGTGAATTATCTGTAGCCTTTTATTTGTTTGCATCATTAGAAATATTTTTCCTATCACTTCAGCTTTCAATTTATCGATGACCTTATTTTCAACACATAAAACATTTACTAGTCTTTTTAAGAAAATTACCTCCATGTTTATTTCCACACTTTGAGCATAAGGTAAAACTCATCTTCTTTTCAGCGTGGTCTTTAGATTTTCCTTTTAATTCCATTTTCTCTTCTTATCAAACTCATATGAATTATGGGTTACTCCAATATCCATCTCAACCTTGAGAGCACATCAAACAATTTACTTTTATATTTTGATGTCCCTTATGGTTAATTCCCTTGGGGGACATGGTTTTATGCCACTAAAGAATTGATCAATTTTAATCTTAAGTTGGATAATAATTCTAGAAGCGTACCTTATAAGTCTTGTAAAATTTTCTTCTTAGGTAGTAATGGATTCATCATCCTTTTTCCTATATTCAAGGAACTCCTTCTCCCTCTTTGTTCAAAGAATACAAGGAAAGTACTTGTTAAAAAATCAGTTCTTGAACTTGTCCCATTCCACGGAAACAATTTGCATATATTTGCCTCGTATCCGTGATACGATTCCACCATTGATCATATTCACCTTCCAAATGATATAATTCTAAGATGAATTTATCATTTTCATAAGATTGTGTAACTAAAAATATCTTTTCAATGATACTGATACATTGTTCATCCACAAATGGATTAGAAGACCTACTAATTGAAGGTGGATTCTACCTCAAGAAGAATTCAATATAATGTTTCTCCCTACTTTATTAGTTTGGAAGTCCAACATGATTCAAAGCTTGAAAAAGTTATGTGAGAATGGATACAAGATGTTTCATTCTAGCTCCAATAAAATTTGGTTTCTCAGGGGGACAATCATTGCATTGTCTGTTACATTCAGTATTAATGTACTTCCTTCGGGTTTCATCCATTGCCTAAAACCAAGAAGAATAGTGTGAGAAACAAAAATCATAATAGGAAAAGAAGATAATCAGGAATAAAATTTCAATTTAGGATACTTTAGAATTTATCCTATGTTATTCAGGTCCATTTTTAAAACACTAGAATTGTATCTTATACTTAGTCATATCCTTAAGGCTTATCATCCTAGTTTCTAAAGGATAACTACACTGTTCCTCTGATACCAAATATAGAGACCTGATCTTTACATACATTGATAACAAATCAGAATTGAAGTATAATTATTACAACATATAACAAAACCATGATATGACCGTATATGTATAGTGTCTTTAGAAACTCGGAAACATAAACAACTAGTTCATAAAACATCCACATTGTCGCCCATTTATTTCATCATATCTAGACTCATTTTTGTCACATCATACTTAATACCCGTATTCATTTCATGGGGAAAATAAAAATATAAAAGGGTGACCTCAAATTCTTAGTAAAGGTAAACAAATTAAAGAACAATCATATCATATTCATATGAACATAACATTTGAATATCTTATCCTACATATTAAATATCACAATATCACATCATGGGATAAACCATAAAACTTCAATGAAATCCCAATAGTTATAAAATAAGACATGAAATTTTGTTTCATACACACATAAGAATAAAAAATCATTTCATATTACTCAAGGATCTTTTCCAAGACCATCATAGAGGAAAACTCCCATTACTGAACCAAGTTCTCTCCTCGTTCTTGCCCTGTATCACTAAACCAGATTAACTTTTCATTCTTGCCATGTCTATATCATGAGATATAATTCTTTACCCAATGTATTGGTGGGAGATATAGGTCCATGTAATTTCATAATGAAAACATTATTACATGTGCCACAAAAACATAGAAACATTCACCATAACATAACCCATGAAATAAAATGGGTTTCTTAAAAATCATTCCATCATAATTGATATAAAACAAATAGATTTACAAAATACAATTCCATAATAAAAAAAATGAAATCATTATAATAATAGGTATAGAAACATAAACCTTCTTAATCTTAGATAGAAAATAATTTCGATAAAACACTTGAGCTTTATTTCTAAGAAAAGTATCCTTTCTTCTTCAAAAACATCTTCTTTTCTCAAAATGTTGTGAAATTTTAAAAGAAAAAATTGAGTTGAAAATATACTTCTAAACATGTAGTGGAAGATTCATGGAAATAAGGTGTTATGAATATGTAAAAACCCATTCATGTTCTATAAGATAAAAAAGATTATCCTTGAACTTTTTCCAGAAAAGTCAAAAAGTACCTCGTATGGTAAACAAAAGAAAGATTCCTTCCAAACCATGTAGTAAAAGTCAGAATGAGTAAATATAACTTCAAACATTTATAGAATAATAGTAAAAAATTTCTTAGATTTTTTTAGAAAACATGTACATGGATAATAAGTATATCCCCAGTAGATACATACAAATAAATGACCTCGGATAAAACGAGATTGGAAAAGTTATCCCTTACCTTATGTCTGATATGCTTCATATATATACAATCATCCTGTATAATAATTTAAATAATGTTACTGATTTATTCTAGAATCATAATAATTTTTATGATAACATTTATGATCATATTTTCATTCATTTGTTAGTATCCTTTCATAGTTACTCATTATTCGGGAATTAACTGCTTTATGTTATTATGTATGTTTTTTCGGATAAGTTCTTATTAATCTTTTTAGGTTAGAGTTACATTATTTAAAACATTTTATTAATATAATATATATCATATTTATTTATTCAATTCATTTATATAATCATAGTTAAATAATGATTATGTAGAATGAATCACATCGAACTGTGGAGATGGTAAGTCGTACGTATGCATGGGCGATGATATCATTTCCATAATTATTAAATGGTATTGAAGTTGATGGTGTATAGTATCTCATAATTAATATCATGTTATAATAATCATATATATTTATTATTTCCACCCTATACTTATCTATTTAAGGTGGTGGTGAAAAATAGATTACACCACCACATGGGGACGATAAGTCGTACGTACGCACGCATGTTGATTTCATTTTTCATGGGATAGATAAAAGGTGAAATAGAGTTGTTTCATATTTTTAATAATATATCAGTATATTAGAAATACTGATGTTATTAATTTTTATTAAACAACTAAATAAGAGGAAGTGGAAGAAGAAATAAATTTGATAGAATCAGTAGAAGAGATTACCTCTTCCTCAACATGCCTCCTTTATGTTTCCTATTAGGGAACTAGAGTTGGTCTTTGGAGAACACCATCTCTTCTAGAATGTAACCAGGGAAGTGAAGAAGAGAAATGGGTAGGGGTTGCCTGAGATTTAAGGCTCAAAATGGTGTTAAGAGGAGAGGGATGTGGTGCCCTTTTATAAGAGACGAGATGGGAACTTTAAGAAACTATCAAAATATTAATTTATTATAAAATCATTTTCAACTAAAATGGTCCGAAAATTATTTAATTTGAAGATAAGTTGATTTACGTTCAAATAACCATAATCCAATAAATTTTAGCCACACTTTTACTATTTTTTATCTTTAGCTTTTTGGTTTAACCATTATTTTACCCTTTTTATTCTTATCATGATATCATGTTATTTACACCTTTTGGGTTAGTGTAATTACCAAATCAAGTAAAATGACCCAAAAAAGTTATTTATGACATATTTGGACTTATATTAACCATTTGGATGAATCTTATATTTTTTGGAATTTAATATCATTTAATAAACTTTTCTATGTTTTATTATTATGAATTATGTCAATTTAGGACACTATTCATAGTTGAATTTTTTAAAAATTCATAACCTAATTACCTAAAAACTAAGGAATTAACTCAAATATAATATTTCAATATCATCCAAAAAAAATCTTGTTTGACAAAAAAATTACAAAATTACTTTTTTTTAATATTTATAAATTCAATTATTTGGATTCTTTTTTAATGAGATAATCACAACATCATAATTCTCTCATAAATAATTATATTTATCTAATGTATAAATATTATAAATAAAATACCATGATGTAGGAAATATTTTTAATTTTATAATCAATATATATAGGCATAGAGATCAGTTATATAACCCTGTATTAAAATTGATTTAATAAAAGAAATGTGTTCAAGTCTGAAAGTTTCCAATGGTAATAAATAAATTGTTGTCTAAACAATTTTAATTATATTATGGTGTGACACATCTAAGAATTTCAATATACAATGAGGACCATCAGTCTGATAATGAATAATGTCTGAGGTGCGTCAGGCCCAACATCCCCAAACCATTTAGTATTCAAATTTAATGTCTAACAAAAATAGGAACCATACATTTAAAAGAAATTCATATTCCATTAAATATGAATGCCTAATTACACTTTAAAGAAAAGTAATAAAGTTCATACAAATTATCAATTCATTTTTTATAATTTATGTCAGTCAATCATAATTGTCAAGGACCAAGGGATTTGTAAAGCATCATGCCCAACATCCCTAACCCATAATTCTTTTCATTCAAAATCACATCCCACATATAAGTGGATATGATTAAAATATTATATTTAACAATTTGAATATTTCCAAGCGTAGTTCCTTTCCATATAATAATCCCTTTAGTTAAAATTAATCACTTTTTCTTTAAGAGGCTAGTCCAAGAACACTTAGTAGTGTTTTGGGTAATTACATTAAATTTTCATTAGGGAATATAAGGTGAAATTCCCAATAGGGTGGCTTTCAATGAGTTCAAAACCTGTAACAATTTCAATGTGCCCAATGAAGTCTCTTGGTCATAGCATATAAAATTAAATTTACGAGTTTCACATCGAGAGGCAGTGCATGGAAAATTTGTCATGCAGAACAATGAATAAATCAATAATACAAAACGAACAATATAAATTCACTGACATTATCATTTCTAGAAAATGCGATGACAAAGACTGCCTTTATCAGTGATAAAAAAGTGATGATAAAGGGTTCCTTTTTTGAGTGCTAAAGAAGTGGTGATAAACAGTACCCTTTATAAGTGCTATTTTTTTCCACTGATAAAGGGTTGCCTTTATCAGTGTTTCTTTATCATTGATAAAAGGTACCCTTTATCAGTAATTTATTTTTAGTGCTGATAAATGGTACCCTTTATCTACACTTTTTTAGCCCGGATAAAGTCTCGATCACGTAGTGAGTCTCACTTTGAAATATAGCATGAGAGGCCACTTATTTATAAATCATTCCACCTCAAGCCAACCCCTGGAAGATTACTATGAAGATGAGATCCTTGATACACTATAATCAAATATATGTGCCTTTCATGAACCTGCAGGGGCCTTGTCCCTCCCTCTACATCTCGTGGGCCAAATCCAACCATCATACACAGATTCTTGTCCTACAACACCTGACCCATATGTCTGACCGAATACATGACAATGCCTATTAAATGCCACAATTTTTTATTCAATCCAATAAAAATAAAAGTATAGAAAGTGATAAAAAATGAAATAATTTTAAAAGTAGATATAAAACATTAATAAATTTTAAAATATTGTTTTTTAAATTAAATATTTATTAATAAATTTAGTATATATTTATATTTAAAATATAAATAGATTTTTTATATTAAATATATATTTAGAAATTGAATAAAATGAAATAATTAAACAAATATAAATTTAAAAAGTGAAAATAATATTTTTAATAATTAGATAACTACTAATAAAAATTAATTAATTAATTAATTATATATATAAAAATAAAAATTATAAATACTAAAAAATATTATATTGTATATATAGATATATGGAATGAATAAATTGTAATAATTAAACAAAAAAATGAATAAATTGGTATAATTAAACAAAAACAATTAAAAATGAAAAAAATACTAAAAAAATTATTAATTAAATAATTATTAATTAAATTGAATAAGTCTAATATTAACACACACACACACACATTAATTATAAATAGTAATAAATAATATATATATATATAAATAAATATATATAATGAATTAAATGTAATAACTAAGAAATATTAATTTCTTATTCATTTTAATGGTTTTTATACATAATTATTAATTAATAAAACTAATATAGAAATTTATTCAAATATACTTATATATATTCATATATTAATATATACAATATTTCCTAAAATATGATTTATATAATACAAAATATTTATCGATACATTAAATGAATCATATATTTAGGGAAGAATGATTTATAATTAAAAATTAATATTAATTAAAAATATAAACTAATTGTATCGAGTAATTGAAATTAATTGAATTTTGTTTGATTTTTCAATTTAACATATATTAAATGTGTATTATAATTATTTCACACATATATATGCATAAATATGGCATTTTTTTATATAACGCAAATATTTACGTAATTAATTAAATCTTATATAGAAACACACACACCTAATATTTATATAAATTATTAAAATTTTAATATTCATTTTATAATTTCATTTAGTAACATGATATATTAAATATATTACTTTTTACCAGTAAATTATATAATTTTTATGTTTAATATTATAATAATTAAGTATTATTTATTCATTTTTAATATTTATAATTTTAATTTTTTTTGTAATTTAATCAGTTTCTAATATTTATTTATATATATTTATTTACTATGTTTTAATATTTTCATTATGTATTCATCTTCATTTAAATATATATATATATATCCATATTTTTAAAAAAATTTATATTTAATTACTAAAACTTATCCATTTTTATCATTTTTAAAGTGAAATACTTTTTAATGATTCATTTTCCCTCTTTTTAACGTGAACGATTTTTAGATTATATATTCATTAATAATTTTAAAAATATATTTGTAAAAAAATATTTATAAATAAATATATTTATAAATCTATAATTTCTGTATTTATAAATAAAAATAAATAAATGTTCTTTTTCTTAATAAAGTGTTTATATAATTATAGGTAAATAATTATATATTTTAATAATTATAGAATTATAATAAATATATTTCAATAATGAATATATTTACTATATTTTACCTTTTATTTTTATTTACATTAAAATATATTTATTAAATACTTATTTATATATATATAATTATATATAATGATATAAATATATATATTTTTTAAAATGTATTTATATAATTATAAATAAATAATTTTATATTTAATAATTATAAAATTATATAAAATATATTTATATAATTAATATATTCACTAGATTTATGTTTATTTTTATATTTATATATTTATTATAGATATATAATTATATAAATATATAATTATTTAATTATATATTTATAATTACAAAATTATTATAAATATATTTAAGTAATTAAAATATTTCATATATTTATATTTATATTTATATATATTTGTTAAATATATACTGAAAAGGTTCAGGTGGCAGACAAGCCCACTCCCAAACATTTATCAAAAAAGTAAAAGACATAGAGAAAGGACAATGTCATACAAGGAGACAATCGCTTATCAAAATTGAAGAGGATCAAAACCATCCCCACAATCATGATAAAAAATATCATCAGTAAATTCCCACTCTGGATGTGAATTTCTTTGGTTGAAAAGCATAATGTACTTCCCTTTTAGCCTTTGATTCTCTATGATGATCTGTCTTACAGAATGAACACACTCTCGCATTGCAACCCAATCATCAAGACCATGCCCTAAACCATGACATTTTGTCTGATGAACTAGTTTCCATGACTTGATCTGATGCCATGCCCCTTCCATTTCATACATCCCCAATTCAGTTGAGACCATTTTCTCATCCATGATATGTTCATCATCCATAGTTTGGAAAATCTTCTCGATGTCTTGTTCACCTACATCCACTAGACTCATTTCGACAACCATTTTTATGTTTTCCAACAATGCATTTTGATCATCATCATCATCAATTTTTTTATTTATATATTGATCATCCAAGGGAGATTCCCCAAGTCTATTATCAAATTCACTCTTGCCATCATAATTATGAGATGAAGTATCCATAACAATAATGTCTAACCAAGGATTTTTACCATGGCTCTGTATAGGCACAACCTTCTGGAGGTCTATTCCTTCCATCTCAAAACCACCTTTCATTCCCTCTTGTATTAAAATTACTTCATCAAGCCCATCCTTCTTCTGATTGCCAAATTCAACAGTAGGTCCATCTTTAGGAAGCATGTCCAACAATTGAACTACACCAACCATTGGTCGACTAATATTCTGCTCCATCATGGGATTCACTATGTTCATGCCTTCCCCATTATTCATATTCTAATACAATGGTAAATTAAATTTTCAATTCACCATATAGTTACCATTCTTCTTACAGATGGTACAAATAATATTTTTTTTTTCGGATTTTGAAGTCCAAATTCCCTACATTCCCACATATCTTCCAAAAGGATGGTTATCTTCTCAAGAAATATTACGAGTTTCAACTGATGATCAGTAGAAAAATGTAGTACCAAATACATAAGAGTTGAACAAAGGTCAACTTCCACAAGCAACCTCACAAAATTCACAAACTGGGATATCTCTGTTTCCCTATAAAATTTGATTAGAGCCCATACTATAGAGGCAATATTCCATAACAACTACAAATTCCAAGAAAAAAACAGTAGACCAATAATTCATATCCACATCTGAGTGATAGATTTATTCATCATAAAAGGACTGAAGAAGTGATCTCAGTCTTGGATCCTTAAAATTCCAGTTTTAAGAGAAACAATGCCCCAACCCCATGCTCAAGATTTCTGATCGTCAGAAGTGAAAATGATATGAAAAATCCACTTTACCAATCGAGGTGATCCTCCATCAACCAAAGCTGTGGATATGAAGAATATTCTTATTCAGATCATTAATATTCCAGATATTACCCCTGAGAATTGAACCTCATAAGAATCGACTTCTTGAAAATCCTGAGCCTTTCCACAATCAGTTGCTTATTAACTTCAACAATTGATAGTGGACCATTTTTCATAACCCTAGAAGAGGTCATGATCATTGAACCAGAACAAAAATTATTTGAATTAACCTTCTTGTCAAAGAAAATATGATTATCCTCCTTCTCCTATGAAGATCAAAACATCAGTGGTTTCACTAGGCTTGCCAGAGCTGAGGTCGATTCCCTTTTCTGATCCACTGACTTCGATAGCCTAGTAATAACCGCTTTATTCGGTGCATATCAGTGCATAAAAATCACCGATAAAGTTATATTTTATCTATGATTCTTTAGAATTAATAAAAATCTATATTTATCAGAACAACAAAAGAACTGATAAAGGTATATTTTATCATAGATTATTATTTTAGCACTTTTAAAAGGTATTATTATCAGTTATTTTTTGAAAGTTCCGATAATACCCTCCCTAATTTTTTAAAACAACCCTAACCAAACCTATTTTGGTCATTCCCCTCAAGATCTCACAAAAATTCACTAATTCCATATCTCCCTATATATTATATCTTGGAAAAATAAATCCTCAAAATCTAATGTATTTTATTTTTTTCTCCTCCACTCTCATCGCATGCTTGTTCAAGATTTGTCGTGGGTGTTAGTACATTTTTTTCTTGGCGCAGTGCTCTTACGGGTTCCAAGTTTAGGGTATCTACTCATTCTAATTAAAGTATCATTGATTAAACAAGCCTAGATGACCAAAACCTCATACATAAAGTTCAAAGAGACCCATGTAATTTGTTTGGGTTTCATAGTAATTTTTGGAATAGAACCATATCTTCCACTTCTTTTTAAATCTTTGTGTAGAAAGTCATATAATCTTCACATAATGTTAGGTGATTCAAGAAAACTTTGTTACTTTGTGTAAATTGTGGGATTATCATTATGTTTCATTCATTGGGTAAATGGTATTAATTATTCTAAGGAATAAATAATTTTGTTGATAATATTTACAAGGGAAGTTCACCTTATGAATTTATATATGTTTTCTATGTGATTTTATATGATAAATGGTTTTTTTGTTACGATTCAAATATTTTCTTTATTACTATTAAATATTATTTCTCTACATTGATTAATTGATAATATTAAATTTCATAAAAGGTTAAATATTTAAAGCTGGTAATGAAATGAATATATAAAAATTCTAGTAGTGGAAGGGTGTTTATGATGGCCTAGAATGAATTGTATTCAAATAATGCTTTAATGGTGATTATTTATTGTGTTATGTTGTCACTTTTTCTATGATTATCTACCATTTTTATATTTCTATTATTTTTATTTAAGTAGTTGATGTTGGGAATTGTTGTGTCTATATTTGGGCATTGGATTCTTGAATTTTTATCACATATTTCTGTATGATTTATGTGTATTTTTTGGGTAATAGTTAGTGTTACATAGAAACATAAAAGGTTTCTTTTTGTTTTGTTTAGAAAGGGTTGTTTTCATGTCTTATAATTAAATGAAATTAAAATTTGGTAGTATGTTTTTTATATATTTAATTAATTGGCTGAAAAGTTTCCTTTAGTGATTTTGAATATTTGAAATGGGTTCTGTCTGCTTTGTGATTTAGTAAATTTGTTTTGTTTAAAGGTTGATGTGTTATTTAATTTTGGATTTTGGTAACATAAAAATTCTATATATTTTACTAGATGAGTTTCCCTCTCTAGGTTTCTATTATATTTGGAATTGAATGTACATTTTCTTTTTTAGGATGCTTTTTACCAGTTTTAAAAGAATGAAACATCATATGGAAATTAAATATAGTGTAAAAAAATACATAATATTTTTGGGAGAAATATAACATAATTTCATTATAGGAATTTTTTCCATTATCGATCCCCGTAAAAATTATATTGTAACGTAAAACCCTTACAAGAAATTTGACATGATTTGTAAGTTATCTAACCTCAGGAATAATAATTTTAAAATAATTAAAAATATATTAAACAAAAATATTAATACTTATAATATCATAGATTATCCACTTATAACATTTTATCACCCATTTATTAATAATTGTATATTAATATCATTGTTTGTGTGTATTAACTATTTGGAATTTCATGAATGATTCAGTTCGAAAGTTTTAAAAATTTTAATTTTATAATGTTTTCATAATATATATAATGTTAATTATTATATAAATATCATATATATTAATTATATATATATTTATTATCATCCATAAAAGGTACCTATAGAAAAAATAATTGCATAATTCATAGAGACATTAGTTCTTATATATGCATGAACATTGTTTTCATTTTCTATGGAAAATAATAAAAGAAATATAATAAAAAACTTATTATTACAGATTAATTATTAAATCATAAATATAATATACATTTATTAAATCCATTATTTTAAACAATTGTGAAAAATGTTGAAAAAAATGAATCATATCACTATGTGGGGTCGGTTGATCACACGTATGCACGATCGATGCTTTCATTTCACATTTTGATTTAAGTGGTGTGAAAAAATGGTCATTAAATTTTCTTAATAACTTCTTATTATATCAATAAAATTTTATTATTCATTTTATACTAAATACAATAGTTTTATAGAAGTAGGAAATATAAATAAAATTAAATGTACTCGATTAAGACTTATACCTATTTATTTGAAAAGCTCCATTGGATAAACCTTACGCCATGAAAGGATGGTATTATGATCAAAATAGGACCTATGAGACATGTGAAGGGATTTTAGGATGTTATTATGTAATAGATTTTCTGAGCTAGAATGCACAAATTTTTTGGAAAATGGGGAAGGGGAGGTGGCCTTTTACAAGTTAGGGGAGGGCACCCTTGGAATTACATAAATTATTAAATTATTATCAACTAATTTTCATGTTCATGTGGATTCATGTTGATATATTTAAAATATATTATGATAATGAGTTAGAATACTCTCATATTGTAAAATTTGGAGAAGCATGGGTGATTCTTTACCCCATATTTCATAGTTTTAACCCATGCTAACCTTTTTGACAATTACCACGATATCAATGTTTTTTACAATTTAGTGGGAATGAAAGTTAATATAAAAGAAAAATATACCTCTAATTGTATATTGGTGTATATTATTAACCTTATCCCATTTACGTGGGTGGAGATATGTTTTTTTTGGATTTCTATGTCATTTAATAATATATTATTTATCATAATATGCCATTAAAGTCATTTTTGAGACTTTTCAAATAATTTTAATTTAAAGATAACAAGATAAAAATATAAATAATGTTTAAACTATAAAAAAATAACTAATATTTTATATTTATGTAAAAAATTCATGGGAAAAAATAATTTATTTGAATTTTATTTGAATTTTTTTATTACATAATCAACAACTTTGTCATTGTTTCTTAGTGATTCAAGTTAATTATTTCATCACTAAAAATAATTAACATATTATCCTGAAACAGAAATAATTTTTATTCTAAATAACCATTCATAATTGAACATAATCTCCTTTTTTTCCCTAAGAAAAAATACTATACTTATCCAAATAAATAGAGTGACATTTTGGATTTATACTGTACTTAAAATAATATTAAGGTCATTATAAAATAAAAATTCCACAAAGTTTCTATATATTCTAATATTGGATGATTATGGTTGAACTAAACTAATTAAATATAAATATGTTATATTTTATATAGATTTTTAAAGCCTTATCACATAATTTTTTTCCTGAATTATATGACTTACCATTACTAGCTTGACAAATATTTACGTCAGTTACCATTCATAATGACCAAAAATAAAAGAATCCTATTTAAAAAATTTATACCTTATGATTCCAAATATGGAATCAATTTTTGGAGATCAAATTTCTATAAGTGATAATAATCCATTTTAAAGTAGGCTCCAGAAAAGTAACAAAAAACATTTTTCGAAAAAAAGAATCTTTAAGAACCAAATTGGATTTGAACTTATATCATGACTAGTAAAAACTATTCGATGAAGGTTAAAAAATTTGATTGAATATATAAAATATATACTTCGTTAAAATCATTCATCAACAGTGATTAATTTAATTTATTAGGATAAAAAATTATTACATAAAAATATTTTTTTATAAAAACATCTAATTTTTAATTTCTAATGATTCATTCAATTAGTATCCAATGAAATATTTATATATATGAAAAATATTTTTTTAACATATCATAGTAAGTCATATTAATACTCAATAATCTGACATATAAGACATAACTTTTACATTAAATAATAAGAATTTAATAGTATAACACTTTTTGTTTAAACTCAATGTTTCATGTGAATAATGCTATTGAAAACATTATGTTAATTTCAAATAAAATACATATAAAATATTGTGGAGTTACATTATACATCCATTAAAATGAATTTATCCATTGAAATAATGTCAATACAACACAAAAAATGATGATATATTTCTTCCATCACATCCTCAAGTTCCCATGTAGCTTATTTAAATTTATGATTCCTTTATAGAACATTAAATATGCAACTAGTTTGTTTACATATCACTTTATATATACAATTAAATATTTCAAATTATTTTTATTCATAATAGAGATCATGATCTGATGGTTTAACCTCAATGATTATCAGGTGTGAATGACCAAGTATGTAATTACTTTGGAGAGAAACATAAAACACATTATGAACATGAGAGATATTCAGTGGAAGCACCAAGTGATTAACTACCAACCCAATATGATAAAAAATTAAAATTAGACCAATACTTCATAGGATCAATTTTACCTTCACTCTAAATCTCAAAACCTTCTTCCAAAAAGATATTTACTGGAATAGTTTTTGAAAAGGAAAAACGAGGATTAATGTATCACTGAGTGGAGGAAGGGGTTAATCAGTGATAGATTTTTATTTTATATTATCTTTCTTGTATAAAAACCTTCACATCATGTTAACGATATATCACATTTATGAAAATAAATTCACCCAACCGTCGAAACACAAGTATTTAAAAGGTTCACAACTCTAAAAGAGTATCTATTCCTTATCATGGTATACAAAAAAATCCAATAACACACAATATACTAGAAAAAAATACATTTTTATGGATACAAAAAGTAGGAAACAACCTTTCACTTGTGAAGCACTATGATCAATAAAATAGATCTTGTTCTTCTTCTAGTAGAAATGATGTAAAAAATGTGTGTAGAAAGTTAATAAACCTTCACCAGTTGGATCCAAACGCGTATCTCTACTTATTCTGGAAAGAAAATTTTGTAATACTTCAAAACAAAATTCTTGAATTTTCTTGCCATTAGAAGGTAGAAACAACACATCTAGGTTTTTCAGGAAAAATTGAGTTTGATGGATCAGTCGGATTCTTTAGTAAACCATATCAGTCTAGAAAACAAATAAAAATAGATTATCCAAAAACTATTATGAATTTATTATTTACCTATAATTTCCAGTTTTATTTCTCAATCCAATCCAGTAACATCTCACTTACATGTTCTGTTTGGAAATCTTAATCAAATAAAATTTGTCCAGGAACTATTATACTCACAACTATGCCAAAAAATTAAGCACTCTCACTCTCTCCACATATTAAATGTGTCTTAATCTAATTATAATTCATCTTGTACTTCCACTACAATTTACAGGTGTTCAAAAGTGGAATGAACAAGAAAACAATTTCATTTTACAAATCATACAAATTTAAAGAAACTCAAATATCACATACATTTTAACTTCAACATTGAATTAATATATGATTTTTAACTCCTTTAAAATATTATAAAAAATTATCAAATATTCTCACAACTTCAGCCTTATTCTGACATATAAACATTTTTTCCGTCTGATATAATATTTCATTTTGATGCAATTTTTCACTCTAATTTAGATTATGAAAAATTAATGACTTCTCATTCCAATGATCCGTACCAAATGAAAAAATATTCCATAAAAAATTTTAATTCTTATTTATCCCTTAGAACCCCTTGTAGAAACATTATAAATAACTTAAAAACAAGTCATCTTTTCCACAATACATCAACAATTCCTCAAACCGATGAAAAACTATATATAAGGAACTTCATAGTCTGATGACCTATTAGTATTAGACTACATATGATGTATTAGTATATAATTACCTCTAGAGAATCAGCATCATGAACCACATTAAGACAAATAACCCTTTTTCGATGTGAAAATGGTTGACTAAATTATTGAATATCATCTGATTGATTTGTCTCTAATATCATCAGATAGATCGCTCTCTAAATTATTTTGGATTTTCAACCCCAAAAACTCTAACTAACTTAATTATACCTCAAATAGAACTCTTTATCTGATACCATAATGATACTAACAATGTGTTTGTTGGATCGGTTGCACACCATGCCTAGTAGACTGGTTTCAGTAGCGACTTCATTTCTTCTAGATTGATTGATCCCATGAAATGGTCCATTTAGTATATTAGACAGTCAAATGGATCTAGTAGTCCAATGGATCAGTCGATCAATAATCTAGAAAAAATCCTATAATAACAACTTCAAACATCCCAACCATTATAAAAAAACTACTTCTGATGATTCTCACACCAATGATCTGTGACCAAAATACATTTCATTTTTAAGTTTTCTTCTTTTACCAAAACATTATTGTATCATGAATTCCTCTTTATTTTAGAATCATTAAAATCGACATAGAATAATATTAATTACATTGTAAAGTTCTATGAACTCCCATCATTCCATCGAATTCTGTCTTGAAATCAAAAACTATAAATGATTACAAAAAATCTGAAAAATATAGAACACTATAATCCCCATTTATTTCACAATGCATGGATCTTAAGATCACAAATAACATAAAATATTGAATAATTAAAGAAATAAAAGAATCATCAGAGTTATTATTGAGGCATTCATACTATAATATAACTACTCATTATGACTGAAAACATTATTCCTAATCCTTTGTGAGTCTGAAAACAACTTCACCCAAAAAACATTTACGGAACAGAAAACTGAAAACAATGGATTTTCTTTTAAAAAATTCAGTTGATATTCTGAGAATCAAACTACTTCTGTTTGATCGCCAATAATTACATAGTGAATTGTGTTTTAATAATGACAACAAAATAAGAAACAAACTACACAAACTACTTATAATATCAAAAAACCACATTTAGCCAACATGGTCAAAAATCTCCCTATTATTATTTTTTTCAAAAAAGGATTAAAAAAACTAATACATATTAAGCTCAATATATAGAAAAACAAAAAATAATTCAAATCCTACATTTTGAACTCATTTTAGGAAAAAAGAATTATTGATAGAAAAACCATGTTGTACAAAAGTAGTGACTTATGAAACTTATTATTGATCACAAAACATTAAAAATTTCCACCAATTAAAAAATTCATTAAAATTCGATTAAAGAAAAATTTTCTACAACCACTTCAAAAAGAATTTAAAATATTTTACACACTTACATGCTATGTTCACAGATTACCAACTACTCACCTTATATATATGATTCCTTAAGAGTTTCATCACACATCAATGGATAGATTTTTGAAACATAATTTTTTCTCTATCTTGACAGCACTATCCATATAATGGATGATATTAGGGAAAAACACAAAAATCAACCTTAGAGAGAAAGAGGGTGGATACCCACATTCAACCTCAGTTTCAAAAATGATTCCTTTGGTAAAGGTTTTGTGAATATGTATACAACATATTTTGATGTAGGAATATAGTCTATATTGAGTTTAATTATTTTAAACATGATCTTTGAGGCAATTTTACTTGATATCAATATGTTTTGAACAATAATGTTGAACCGGATTTCATGATTGATTTATAGTACTTTTATTATCAAAACTCAATTATAGAGGTAACATCACTTTAATAGGTATGCCTTCCAATCATTTTTTCATCCACATAAGGTGTGTCATTTCTTGGGAAGTAGAAACAAAAAAAGAATCATACATATTGAGAATCAATGTCTTTTGTTTCATAGTATTCTAACATAGAAAAATTTCTTCCATAACGAAAACTCCACTAGATGTGGATCTTATATTATCTACAACTCCTGACCAAAAAACATTTTTATAGCAAATAAAAAAATTAATTCTTCCAGAGACATTATACATGAAATATAAATATGGTATTCCTTTGATATTTCTTAGAATCATTTTTCTAGCCAAGAGATCTTAATATTTTAGAGTAATTTGGAATCATTCACATAAGATGAAAAATAAACATTATCTAGTATTGAGGTATTAAAAGACAATAAACTCCAAATTAGATTCTTAAAATCTTTTGTAACAACATCCTTACCTTATCCATAATAATTCAATATAGTCCCCATAGAAATTTCTATAGAAATCAGTTTTAAATTTCCATGCTAAACTTCTTAAAATGTCTTTAGTATGATTTTCAAGAGAAAGAAAGATGTATTTATTCTTCTGTGGTATTTTTAACCGATGAAATTATTTCATTTCACCAAGATTGGACATTTCAAAAATGTTTTTTATCTCTTTAGAAAACCTTTTCTACGTTATTTCATCCTTCCCACCAATGATAATATCATCAACGTAGCCAATATCAATGATGGAAATCTCATGAGTTTCTTTGATGTATTAATTATAAGAAACTCTTTCTTTTCCTAAAGTACAAATTTCTTACGAAGGTATCCAATTTGGAATAACACACACTAAAAACTTTATTTATCTCATACATGGATTTCTTCAACTAGGACACATAACATACATTCTTCCCAATTACAAAACCACATGGTTTTTCAACATACACTTCTTCATACAGTTATCGATAAAAAAATTGACATCACATCCATTTGAAAAATTTTAAAACTTCATTGTGAAATAATTACATGAAAGATTATAATTTTTTCTAAAATTTCTATAGGATAAATAATATCATTAAAATCAATTACTTCAATTTGTGAGTAATATTTATTATAAAATCTTTATTTGTTTCTTAAAACATCACCATCTATATTCAACTTGTTATATAACACCCATTTTGTAATAATAATAATGTTTTCATTTGGTTTGGGTAAAATTTTCCAAGTATCATTTTACTCAATCTAATCCATCTCTTCATTCATAGTATGAACCCATTCTGGACGCTCAACGACTTTACTAACATCTTTCAGATCAACTTTTGAATACAAAGAACTATGTGTAACCACATTTTATTTTTTCTTATTTGAAAATTTGGATTCTAATCACAAATAGTGTTTTGAGCATCCACATATATCCTTAAACAAGGATGAGATGTAAAAATTTATTCTTCATCACTCGAAATAGTTGAGTCTAGTTCTTCCAACTATGTGACATCACAATTGTTGTAATCCTTCTCTTATTGCATAAAAATAATTCTTTATTCATCTTCATGTTCCACATCTACATTTATTTGTGAAACATCTTACTCATATTTTTAATGAAATTTTACATCAACAGAATCAAATATTCTTCTTATATCTTTTTTAACATCTATACCCTCTTCCATTCAAATCATATCCATGAAAATGTCCATCTTCACCTCTATGATAAAAAATTCAAAGGTTTCCACAATTTTTCATTAGGATTCATAGACTCCCTAAAACAATTAAATATTTCAGACATAGAGTTTCATCATAATAAATATCATAGGGAGTCATATTATAACATGGCCTATAGGGACCCTAATTCTAAATATAAACTATTTTCCTCATAGCTTACCTCTAGAAGTAGTGACAAAGGCCATAGTCATTAATCATTTTTCACCCCATATCAACTAAAATATTATTCTTCACTTCCGAAATACCATTTTTATGGTGTATATGGTTTTCTAAACTCATAAAAAATTCCATTATTTTCAATTTAAATTCTAAACACTTGATTTTTGTGTTCACCACCATCATTAGTTCACAACTGGTTCACAAAATATCAACATTTTTTCTCAGTTCTTCTACTAATACTCTTAAAATTATTTAGAGTGTGTTGTTTATTTTTTAAATAAATAATGTGTTTAATAAGATTAAAATAATAATCGATTAAAAAGAAGTACATATCTTTGAATATTTCATGTTTTCTCCTTAACCCACAAATATCATAATGAATTTGTTCGAGGGGTCAAGTTAAACGAATGTCAAATTTCTTATGCACAATCTTTTTAATATTCTAATTATAAAAAATTGAAGAACACTACTATCTTCTTCTTGACATGTCATAAACACCCTGGACAGAGACTCCCTTTGAAAAATTTCTCAATTTTCTCAAAAACATATGTCCCAACATTTAATTCCATAACTAATTTTCTCCCATAATTCTTAAGTAACTAGAATTTTTTACTTCAATAACATAAAATAAGTTCCCTTTTGTGTGTTAGATTTTTGTAATAAGTTTTTCATCTTCCCTTATTTTATAGAAAACCATACTTTATAAAAACAACTTTTTTCCTTCATCACATAGTTTTGAAACACTCAACATACTCTATTTTCAACAGATCGAAAGAAAAATGATTCTTTGATTTAAATTTTTCATCCTCGATAACAGTAGATCTAAAACCTTGGATTCTGAGTGATTCATCATTGAAAAGAATCAATGTTCCATATTTTTATTATTTATAATTCATAAATAATTTTAAATCTATTTTCATATGAGAAGAACACCCAATATCCAAAATCCAAGTCCATTCTCCTTTTGTAACTTTGAGAGATATTTCTATGATAAGAGCCTTTTCTTTCACTTTAGCTTGCTTCACTACCATCTTTTTTTAATTGTTAATTTTTTTATCATTATTTTAGTAAAAAAAGATTCCATTTTGTTAGATTTATTGTTTGTTCACGTCTTTCACATATTGTTTCCAAATCCTGGAACCTATTCTCTAATTTCATAAAATATTTCTAAGAATTAATTCTTTTATAGGATTGAATCACCTATAAAATTTTTCTTTCTATAACTCTGGGATTACTGTAATGTTTTTGGTTAAACGAAAACATATTTTTCAAATTCATGAATCCATAGAAATACGAGTAGTAACCATATAAGGAATATTTACCTCTATAACTTCTATAGTATTCAGAATTTTGAACATGTTTCCTATAAACATTCTTATCATTTACATCAGAAGTTTGTTGATACCCAATATTTATATTGTCACCCATAATATTCTTCTTAAATTATAATTTAGTTCCAACATTATTATAATAAGAAGTGGTATATAAGTTTTTTTCAGAATAAATTATTTTAGAAACATATTAAATTCTTACTTTGTTGGTTTTGGCCAAATACACGAATTTCTCATCGTTCTCCTTTTGATGAACATTTTTAGTTTTCTTTCAAAAATTTAGAGTAAAACTTTTTAGATCCTTCTTGGTATTACCATTTTATTAAATTTCACCAACTTTCTAGATGGAGTTCTTGAAACATTTAACTCCCTTATTATCTTTATAAATCTTTTTTTGAATAAGTTCTAACTACTGTTCCTTTTATTTCAAATTTACTTAAAGGTGATCATTATAATTCATTTTCTATTCAAGTTACTTCTTCATAAAATTATCCTCTTCTTGTAATCTACACTTATGTTCTTGAATAATGTCTTGATTTTTTGTTGTATGAATTTACTTCTCCAACTTCTTAAATTCTATATCATGTCATACTATATTACTAAGAAATTATTCCATGTCCCTTTTCAGGTGAAACCATAAATTAGCGTATTATTCTTCAGAACTGATTCTATTGATCTCTTCATCATTAAATATAACTATAAATTTATTTTCTCTAGAAACATAAAAAGGATTTCCAGCATTATATTCACTATATTCATCTTCATCATATTTTGAAAAAAATATCCTTTTGGATTTGGAGAAGTTTGTATCTTTACCCTTGGAATAATATTTTCACCTATCACCCTATTCTTCCATGATATTATTTTATTTATATCATATTCATCACTATCATCATCATTATTTCATCATGAGAAATTTTTAGCAATGTGTCGAACAACCCGATATTGAAAAATTTTTACGGGTAAGTTTTATTTGTATTTACCTATACTTATCTTCATATTCTTATATTACAAGGATAAGAATTCATTAATATTTATGATTTCTCAATAAACTTTTTCTTTTTTTTCAAAACATTCTCCCTTCTCATTTAATAATCAATGAGAGTACTATGACGGTTATCAGAAGACAGGGTTTTAGGATCTCTATCTTCTAAAATAGAAATTTGGCATCAAACCCGTCAAGATGAATTCTCAAGATCTTTCCAACAATAGTTAAATCTTCCAGCTTCCCACCAAGAAATATTATGGTGATAAAAATGTCATTCATCCTTGAAAATAAGTCACCAATTAACTCCTAATCACCCATTTTGAGGTCTTCATACAACAAGCTCCTGATTTGTAACTATTCCTTCATCAACTTTCTACTTCCTTTAAAAATATTTTTCAAATTTTCCAAGATACCTGTAGCAGTACAACTCAATTCATTCAAATGAATACACATACATAAAGTTATGAAATTAAAACATTTTTATATCGACCATCATTCTCTATATTCTTATTATCCACAAATATAAGAGGTGTTTTTTAAATACAAGGAGTAAATACATATGTTAATGATTCTAAAACATCATACCCAAGACAAATAAGATATGTAAATACTCTATCTTTCCAAATATTAATGTTCATTCCATAGAATACTAGAACCCCCCTACTATTCAAAAAATTTACATTATCCATAATAACTTCTCTTAAAAAACTTATATAAAGATTAAATGAAGGGTACCTTCACTCTGATACAAATTGGAAGGGCTTGAATAGGATTAATGTATCACTAATAGGGGAGGATGTGAATCAATGATATATTTTTATTTTATGTTATCTTTTTTTAAATCAACCTTCAACTATTTTTAAATATTAATCAGTTTTCTGATAATGAAACATTCACACATCCATAGGAAAAAAATATTTAAAAGGTTCATTACTCAATAAGAGTATCTATGTCATATTTTAAGACTTTTTGGGAGATGTCTTGGGCTCTTTTATAGGTTTTATTTTTGGATTTTTTAGAGTAATATTTTTTTGGTATTTAACTTTGGGCGTATTTGAGTGAAATTAGATAGTTTTTGGAGAAATATGGGTAGTGCATAGTTGACACACAGTTTTCCTAAACCATGTGCCTTGAAAAAACGAACTATGCAACCTAGGATGTTGATGGATTTACGGCTAGTGCATAGTTTTAAAAACATTTTTCTATATAAGGAAAAACAGTGAACCACCCAACATGAGGCGCATGGTTAAGGCACACGGTTTGGAAAACCCTGTGACCCTGCCTAGAAAATCATGATCATGGTTTTAATTAATCTGAAAATTAGATTTTAAAATCATGTACCCCCCAAACATCACCCAAAATCATCTCAACTTGACCATAAATGGGTTATCTAAATTTTGGAGTCTCTTGGATGGATTTTTAAGTATTACAAACATTGTTCTTAAATATTTGAAACCCATATTGAATATTCACACCCCTCTTGATAATATGTTCTAATCTTGATTAGTTTCCTATCCATCTTTCATATTTCAATAATCCTTTGGAGGGAATTTTTATTATATTTTTGGGATCTAAATCTATGTTTTGTGGATCTCGATTCATTTTATTTTGGATTAAGGTTCCATATCAAGATATTGTTCTTCATCACATTCTTTATCATTTTTCTTAAATTGGAGATTTTCGTTGGTGGGAATTAGTCAACGATTTCAAGGTAGGTGATATAATTTTAAATACCACAGGCTTTATTTAATTACATGTATATAATTATGAAATTTAAATTTCTATGATTGGGAAATTACATTAACAACTGATTAATTTTTTTTAAATTGGCATGTCATAATGATTCAGATTAAACTAGGGAAATTTTAATTATATAATTGGATTAATTAATTGGATTAATTAGTTAATGGGATATTGGGATTACATAATTGGTTAATTTATTATTGAATAAATTTAACGATATTATAATGTTATAATTAATTGATTAATTGAATGTTGATTTTGTTAATCAATGAGTTTGTGTATTTGTTCAATAAATGTGATATAAATTAAATGAAAAATGGAATTGTGAGATTATGGAACTACCTAATGGGGTTAATTATTTATATGATTAAATAATTATAAATGGTTTAATGATGATTTTTTATATTATTTCATTAGAATTAAAGTGTTGAACCTTGTTTGTCAAAATAATTAAAAGGGTGCAGTTTAGTGGGAATAAAAAAAGGTTAATAAGTCATAACATTCATATATGTGATATTGTAAAACATTTGATATAATGATAGATGTGATAGTGGAAGATTTTTTATACTATCATATATGTGATATACGTGTGTGGGACATGGAATATTTGAGAAAAATACTATAGTGATAAATTGAGAAACATGTGTTGGACATGGAGTGCTGCTCCAAAATCCCAAAGTGAAAAATGAGTATGGGAAACAAACTACTACTTTAAAATACAAATAGTTTGTTTGATTGATAAATGAGTTCAATACATGGGATACTGTTTCAATAGCCCACATGTGTGTTTGATTGATTAATGAGTGTGGGACACAAACTACTGCATCAAATTCCCACTTATGTGGTTGTCTGACAAAAGCGTTGTGGGTTATATAGGCAGCTTCAAATACCCATAGTGTCCTAGGCATGGAAATATTGGACCAAAATATTATCATTATACTATGGTTAGAATTGAAAATAATTTTTAATTGATATGAAACGGATAATGAAATACCATGTGTTATAATGAATTTCAAATTGAATATCTGATATGGTTCAGACTCTGGAAAAAGCTCAAGAAAGTATTGAGGGTTTGAGTGTCCTCATGACCCTAAGAGTTATGTGGTTAACTAAATAGTACTTGAATAAATGTAAATTGTTTACTTTGTAGATTTTAATTTATTAATTATACAACTAAAAACATAGTTATTGACTTTATATTGTTTTAGACACCATTAGTGGTAGCCTACAGAGTTGTACTCAAATATTACTTGGGCTTTATAATCATTATCTAAATTGACTTCATGTTTTTAGGATTGGATAATGGAAAAGGCCCCATTTTAGATAGATGGTATTTTTTGGAGAATGGATGAGTGGACTAGACACGATTTAGGAACCACTTGGGAGTTTTCAGTGTCTTTGTTTATTTTGGGTTTTTATATTTGCACTTAACACTTATTTGGAATTTCAAATCTACTATTTTGTTTTGGATATAGTATTTATAGTTATTTCATCACGTGATAATGGTTTGGTTTGGTTATTGGTTATATTATTCGGTTATTCTTATATTACATCCACTATTGTGATACTTAGATAAAGAGGGTATAGTCCCCCCATGATCGATATTAGCCCCTCACTACTAGTCGTCTATGTATAGAATATGAGGAGACATGCGTGAGGTCACATAACTGACTATCCATGGGAACTGGTGTCTGGCACCTAGGTAGGGACATTACAATTCACTATCAGTGCTTATTTTTCTTTTCTTTTCTCCGTTTTCTAACTATTTTAGAATGGTAGATAAGAGAATAGGATAATTTAGGACTTGGATAAGAGCTCATGAATGGGAGTAACAAACCCATGTTTGAGGGTAAAATCAAAGACCCAATGATGCAATTTCTTTTAATGATATGTGTTGTTACATTTGGATGTTATTTCACCTTGATTTATTCACTTGTTAGGTGATGTGTTTATTATTATAAGATTTATAATATTTTACTCGTAGCCTAGTATCAAACAATTTGTTTGTATACATGAATAATTATTGGCAATCATGATTATTATTTGTCATGCATCATTTTAGGCACACACGGGAAAAATAATGTTTTCTGGTAAGTTGTTGAAATTGAATTTTTTCCTTACTTGTTTGATTGAAATTAAAATGGTGTCTAATGTGAAATTGAGAAAAAATTGAAAATGAAGAAATATGTGAATAAAATGGTGTCTAATGAGACTTGAATAATGATAATGAGTTTAACATTTATTAACTAAGACCTAGATGTAGGATGTTTAAGGGTAGTGATATTGCCTCAGTTTTGACCGTCTAGAGGAGTTTCAGTGAAATGACTTGTTATGGTGTATTGTGAATCCCTCTTATTTATTTGGGTAAATGAGGTGTTTTGTGTCCCAATATGTGGGTTTGGAAGTGTAGAGACATGATTACATTATAATACTTGTTGAATGGATGATTAGATGTTATGGATGGAAGTGATTCACCCGTAGTCGAACCTAAGGCACCGATAGTGTTAGATGAGGAAGAAAGAGATAATTTCATGGGTAACTTTAATCACAACATGAAGTTTATGAATAGAAACCCAGAGTAGGTTCTGAAGATAATGTATGATCCAAAAGAAAAGTTTCAACTGTATCACCCTCTGACTTTCATCAGAGTGGGTGGACTAGAGGTAGATGATTTTTGGATAAAGTTTATCTAAACAACACATGACTGCTTAGAGAATCGTACTGAGAAGAGAGTGAAATTGGAATCACACATGTTACGTTTTTAGGAGAATAATTTATGGGACAAACAATATCAGGACGAACAGTTGGAGACTATGGAGTGGGAGGACTTTCGGGAGATGTTCACGTAGCACTTTTAACCATACGTTACCAGGAAGGAGAGAGAAACTAATTTTATGTGTTTGACTTAGGGGATCATGTTTGTGATAGACTATGCTAGAAACTTCATAGGTTTGAAGTGATTTTATATCATGTTATTAGTAATAGAGGCTACATCAGAAAAATAGTTTTAGGATGGGCTTAAATGTATAATTATGTCCCAAGTGAACATCTTCAGGTTGAAGATGTTTTCAGAAGTGGTAAATCAGGATCTCATCTCCGAGGGGAACATAAATGAGTCCTCCAGCAAAGGACATGTGGTTTATTCTGGACGTTCAAGAGGTGAGACTTCTGAGAGAAGGAATTGTATCTCTATGAATGTTAGCCATAATGATAGCAAGAAGTGTGGCCATGGGAAGGATCAATTACTAAGGATCTTACTTGAGTGATCCACCACCAGTGTGGTATGTCGGGTCACTTTTGGAGACAGTTCCCCCAACCACCCATTGAGTTATGATATTTTGGCACTATGGGACATATATAGAGGTTATACAGGAACCCATGATAGAAGGGTAATTATTTAGCATATAGGAAGACCCAGATTACAAGAAGAGGGACTTCTACACCTTACCAATCCTACAGGTATTGTTCAACTAGACATAGCAGAAGTGGTAGTGAATGTGGTGCTTTTGGGAAAGAGATCCCATACTAGTAGAGTTGTGGAACATATTGGGACTAAACTATATTATAGGGAAGAGGGGTAAGGTATTTTCTTGCTGTTCATAGTACACTAGTGGATAGAGAGAATGGACCATTGACTTCTAATCTATCCTCAGATTGTATTTTAATTTGATTCTTCTATAATACTAAATCGTTGACTTCTAATTCATTCATATCTTCCATCAACCATCAATTTCACATTTATTATAGGTCTAAAACACCACTTTATATTATTAATTTCCAATATTATGTTTATTTTGATATGTCAAAATCTACTTACATGCTACCAAAACAACGGGTTCCCATACTTATATTGAATGATAATTTCTTAGTTTTATGGTTGTTTATTCTTAATTTCACTTATATTCTACATAGAATACTAATATTTATATAATTTTAGTATTTAAGATTATTATTTTAATTGAACAATCTCTTTAGGGGACTTATTTAGTGATGGGTTCCTCACTCTAATTATCATCCATGCATTTATGATATGTGAAACCTAATTTAGATCTCTTTAGAAGTTGTTTCACTCACCATTTTTTATTTTCAATTTTGCACTGACATATTAATTGTGAGAAAATAAATCTTTAAAACACTCTAATGTTTTATTTTTGAGTAATAAATTGATAATATAACCATAAGTAAACTAGTGAGCCGAACTAAAACAATTTCATGTAACAATACAGAATTGTGTTGTTCTTTTCAAATCAATTAAATTCTTATTACTAGTGAGTATTGTGTTTTGAAAAGAGATTTGTTATATAATTATTGGTTGACGACTCTTGATGGAGATAAATAACACTTTAGAAAACTCTTGATTATCATATAATAAAAATTTATGTCCGAAAAAAACATTTCATGAAACCAAAATCAAATGTTGTCCCTTAGAATAATTTCATTTATTATAATTATATTGTAATTAATAATTTTATTTTCTCACTATTTTATTTCATACAACCATTGTTAAAAATTTTCCATTACTTCCCACACTTTGTGCCAGACATATTTAATATTTAGTTTTGTTATATTTATGGTATTTTGTTTAATTTTTTATTATAATTCTAATATAGTCCAGTGTGTTAGTGATAGAATTATATGTTTTCCCTAAATGAAATTATAGTTTGAAGAAGGAAAGTATCTTCTTTATGTTTCCTTATTTTTCAACACATTTTTTACGCCATTGATTAAGAATTATGAACTTTTCAAAAAATATATGTGAAATTTTACATTCAACTCTTTTAAATGTATAGGGAAATACAAAATATGATTTATGATCTCAGAATGTCTTGGTAGATTTGGGTATCAGACCAAAATTGCATCATATGTGTATTAATGAAAATAAATGGAAAGATCTATGTGATTCTTATGTGGTGAAACTTTTAGAAAAAAATAATTTTTTAGATGTACTAGAGTCTATCAATGTTCTTGGTGGCAATTCAAGAAACATATCAAAAAGGGTTAATAGAGAAGAGTTGAAGATGAAATATTTGAAGACTCATGATTAACACATGCTCATGCAAGAGTCAATTCCAATAGAAATCTATCATCTACTATCTAATAATGTATTGGTGGATGATTATTGATTTTAACATTTCTATAGAGATATTTTCACTATGAAGTTTTTGATTTATTTATTTCAAAAAATGTTGTAAGAGGCACCATTAGGTTTTTCTGAGTTAGAGATATTTTTTCCTCCATCATTTTCCACATCCATGATTCATCTAACTATCCATCTTACAATAAAAATATTTTTTGGAGGACCTATTTATTTTCCCTGGGTGTATCCAAATGAAATAAATATTTACACATTAAAGCCATAGGTCTAAAAACAGAATCATATTAAAGGTTATATTGTGAACGGTTTCCTGGATTAGGAATGTTTGGATTTCTCTTCAGTGAATTTTTCTAATGTGACTACGAGACAAAACATACCAATGATAAATTAATAAGATAAGTATGTTAAAATTGAATAATTTTTTCAATCACTTCCCTAAATAGAATGACTTTCTAGATCATATATACTGACTACATTAATCCTTGATAAGTGGGATATTCCACTTCACGCCATTTTCTTTAACTATGATATGTTCGATGACTATATCAAGTATGTAAATTGAATATGTATATTTTTTCTCTTATCATGTAATTTCACATATCTATTTAAATATTTATATTTTTCTTTATATAGGGAGCATAAAAACATACAAATAGAAACCATCATTTTTTATCTTTGATGAGGATAAATACTTTTCATAGTAAAGACTTTTCTTCCTGGTTGAAATTTAATGTAGAAGTATTATTGTAATTAATTAATTAATTTAATATTTAGTTATTTTTAACATTAATTTATATTTCAATTATTTATTTTTCCTATTTAACCTATCATTAAATAATCAAGATCATTGGATATGGGTTCTAATTATGTAGTTCGTGAATGCAAATCGATTGCGATTAATTAGTTTAAATTTATTATCACTGAATGAGAAATGAATATGGGAACTCATTATGATGATGTTATGGTAACATCCACAATGAACTATTATGCTACTTTATCATATATTAGAATTTTTTTTTGAAGATGTATATTATTATGGATTCATTGAGAAATACAAATATTTTATTATTACTCTCATGATCATGTAATTATGATGAAATGAAAGTGGTTTTATTTGATGACTATACATGACATATTTTATGGTGATTTTTTATTTTGAGTTATTGACATGACTCAAAAAATTTCAACAGATGATCCATATATATTGTTACTATTTGAGAATTAATTTTTTATGTGAAATATCATCAAAGACTTGAATTTGTGTCATTATTGATGTAATCCCAAGGCATATTTTGATGATGGTGTTGATGAAATAACACCATCACTAACCCATTGGTCCCAATAAATTTATTACTTATGATTATTTCAATAGTTCATTTTATATATTTGATTGTGAACATAGATTTTTTTGTGGGAAATACATAGAATCATCCATATGTGTTCTTAGTTCTTTTGATTTATCTCAACCTGGGTTGTTCAGGTTGGAACTATTCAAAATTTTCCCCCAATTTACTACAGATATTATGTATCAAACATGAAAATCATGTGAATTTTCAATATATAATGGTTGAATTTTTCATTGATTTTCAATCTATAATATTTAATTGAAGTTTATTATAACCTAACCATCCAAAAAATGAAACAATTCTATTGTTAAAAAAAGATGAATCGAACTGAAATATATTAAACTAATTTGAATGGAAATAAAAATGATTGAAAAGAATAATCTAACTGATGACATTGAAAAATGTCCTTACCCAAAAATATTTTCCAAAATACCCAACCCAAAAAATAAAAAACTGACATAATTAATTGACCAAAATGAACCAAATACCTAACCAAAATAGAATTGGATCAAATTGAAAATTGAAGAAGAAAACTCTATCATACCCATCTTAAACATGATAATTTGAACGTGTTTATTTTTCAATGACTCATATTTTATGTATTTATATTCTTAACACTAAATATAATATGATTTAGTTTATTTTACTATGTATCATTTATTTTTTTTGACAATTTTTATTCCATAATTGTTAGGTCAAATGTTCTTTCTTTTTTGTCTTACACATTATTTATAAATTTCTAATTAAATTCATTTTTTTTTCAGTTTATAGAAATGAAAATAATTGAAGAGGTACAAATAAAGAGGATATAAGAAAAGAATATACATATGAGGGAGTGAACTATTACACATATGCTTCATTCTATGAGTATTTTATTTCATATATATATATATAAATAAAATATAATTTCATGTGATTAATTTTTTATTTGTCTTTTAATATGGATCCACCACCTTAGAGAAAATTATTCTCCCATGAACCGACTGTTAGTGGTTTTTAGCTAGATAATGCAAGTGGGGTGGTAATAGAGCTACTCACACCACTTTTCATACCCGATCATGCCATGTACCTTCATTAGATGTACCATGTTGCAAACATTCTCATCCCACTATGTCTTTAGCAGAACACAAGATATTTAGGCCACCAATATTTTCCCCACCATTTACATATGATCCTACTCATCTTCATTTCCCATTTATAATGATGAATCTTACTCCCCATCCATATTATACTTTTCGACAAGAAACTATTCCAACTACTTTTCATTATATTACCTCCTCATTGACCTTCTACATTCATGCTCATTTGAATTCAATCTTGAAACATTCTGATCTTTACAAGAAGACATTGGATCCCACTCTTACTATATAGTTTAACAATCCCCGAGAGCCTAGAAATCCAATAGTACCCAGTAATCATACTGGATCTGATATATTTATAAACCCTAGTAATTTCTGACCATAATTAATTTTATTGTAATATCTACAGATAGAATTTTTTTCTATAGTAGTTAAATCTGAAACTTGATGGAGTAGGTGTACATAAATGTGTGATGTTTGGAACCACTACACACAGCTGATGTGTTTGAGTACAATTATGATAATCAAATTATTGATTAAATAGGGTATGGATGTATGAGTTTTATGGATACACTTTCCAAAGACTCTGACACCATTCCCATCAGGACACACTCCTAGAGAAACCGTCAAAATTAGAGAAATGATGATGCATGGGCACAAATAAAGGAAAGAAAATTCATTTGATATAGTTCTATCTTATAATTTTATTAATATAAATAAATATTTTGGTTCCAATATCCTTATAATTTACTCAATTGTAAGGATATGAGAACTTATTTGATCATGGAATTAGGTGAGCGGTGGAGAGAATATAATCATGAGTTTTGTAGTGTCTAGGTTACATGGGTTTATACAGATTTAGTGTCCATATATACAATTAATGAGTGTCCAGTGTCACATTATCAATAAATATTTTCTCACTAGAAGAGTTCTGACTTTAAGGTATTAATCATTTTTGAGGATTTTTAATGAAAATTATGATTCTTTAAATTAATAATCTATTTTTTATTTAAAATTATTTTTTAGGATGCTTATAAAAAACTAAAAAAATAATTATATAAAATACCTATACACTTTGGGGAAAACTAAGATGATAGAATATGGGAGGAATCATGTTTGGAACCTATTAAAAATTTATGTATTTAAATAGATTATGGAAATAAATATTTTTCATTTATAGGTTATATAAATTCATTAGAATATTTTCATTAAAACTATATTTTTGTATCTGTGAATCTAGGAAAATTAAAAAATAATTATGAGAAAAAATACTAAAGAGTTTATTGATGAATTGACTTTGGAATTTGTATTAATATTAAAAACTATTCAAAATACGACTTCTTCACAAATATAATTAGAAACTCAATAACAAAATTTTTTAATATTGAAAGAAAATATATTTTTATAGGAGAAAACCTTACTAAAGAAGTTCCTAAAACCTAAACCATTCCTTTTTATGTTGGGGAATAACCAACATATACTAATTAATGAATATTAATAACCTATCTGTTGATTTTTCATTTTTTTAGCATTTCCAAAATATAATTTTATTAGAGGTATAACTAGTATTTGAGACAAATGATAAAAAAGTATTGGAATAAAACATACTATATTGAATGAAAAATTAAAATTATATCCAACAAATATATATATTTATTGATCTATATAAATATAGAAAATTATATTAGTATAAAATTAATCTTTGAAAACAATGTAGCACAATAGTTTTGTGTATCGATTTGTGTCTATGACATTATTCTTTTTATAATATCCCTATAATAAAAAAATATCCACTTTACTATTACAACCTTTAGAAATTTGGGTATCTTATCACATATTATTAGTCATAGCATACGATGGATAATCATACATTAATCATTGATAAATAATTCCCTATGAAAACCTATACAGAAAAAAAATTCTTTAAAATAAAAAACCATATCTTCTTCAACCTGTATAGGTTTTGGTTACTTAATCTCATCATGTGATCCACATAAAACAGTTTTCTTCTTTTTTCAATCAAAAATATTATCAATAATTTATTTTAAGTTTAATAACTATTTTTATTTTTCTATCACACATCACTTTAATAACATGCATGCATGAATCAAAGAATATAACACAGACTAGCAGTAACAAGTATATTTTTCATTTGAAATTAAAATATAAATTTCACTAATATAACATTTTCATCAATTTCTACGCTATTTATTATTCCTAATTTTTATTATTATTTTCAAACTCTATTACATGTATATAATGTAGAATATTTTACTAAAACATGGATGAGAAATTATATTATAAATACTCCTACTTCATTCAATGTAACTCATACAAACCTCCAGTCCCAAAATTCATTTATCTTCAATCCAAATTCCACAACGTAACAATATAATTCCAAAAATTCTTCAAAATCATAAAAAGGATTCTAATATCTTTAAAAACATCCTAATCAATGGAATTAAAATCATATCAAATGGATTTCTAAATACCACTTCAATGTGAAATTGATTTTTTTTTGTTTCCAAAAAAACAAAACACATGGATCGTATCCATGTTGAATTTCTCTAATAAGTATTCTCTTGATAATTTAATTATTTTAAGTAATCAAATCAAAAACCACATTTTTAAAATAAAAATGATTAATAGGATCACATTTTGATTATTTAAAAACAAGGTATTCACTTTAATTTAGTATTTAATGTTTACATAACCCCGTATCAAACCCATATTTAAGTCCGAAAACTTAATTCTACCTTATGCCCCAATACCAAAACACACCACTCTAGGAATCATCTTCATAAGTTTATTAATAAAAAATTTTAATCATAATTTTAAAGAAAACAACTTTTCATTAATAATTATGAATTTATATCATTCCCATATAAATTTTTTCCATAAAATACCACAAGATTTAACAAAACATCTTTGTAACTGAAAAGTGGACCTAAAGAATTTGTAGAAGATTATAATATGAAATCCCTTACTTTCCACGATTGAACATTACATAAATTTATATGTTAAAATCTTATATAAACACTTATTATTAAAATTTAACAACTCACTATCCCCCATAAAACTCACACATGATTTAGCCATGAAGTTATAAAGGATCAAATAACAACTGAGAAGGGGGGGGGGTGAATCAGTTTTTCACTTTATATAAGTTTCAAAACATTTAGAAACATAACCCATGAAACCTGTTAAAATTTATTTCCTTATTAACTTTTAGTAAATACTCATGTATAAAAATGGTGGAAAGAATGAATAGAACACAATATTTTCAAGGTTCGGCCTTAGTGTGAGAATCGAGATCCTTAATATAACCAATCACATGGATCTATAAAAATACACTATTAAGAAGAAGTTAATACAATTTCTTCCAACTTCTATTAGACACCTTATATCTCCTGATAGGAAGGATTATAATGTCTATCTTTAGTTTAAAGTGTTTTATTATTAAAAAAGTTATCCAAAAAAAAAGAATAAAGACTTTGTTTAATATGCTCCACAATTGCTCAGTTCAAATCCTCATTCCAATTTTGCTTGATCCGATTTTATCAATACAATGATGCTGGACCTGATTATTTCAAAACAATGACACTATATTATGAATTGTTAAAAAAAATGGTTCTTGAATCTGGATACTATTTTCTATGTATGATTATTCTAGATCCTATTCACCGAATAAGATAATTATGGATCCGATTTTCTTAATACGATAATTCTGGACCCGATTCTCTCAAAACAATGATGATATATACAATTTTATAAAAATGATAAGCTCGCTATAAATATACAAAAATAAAACTCTTGTAGAATTCTCAATTCAATTCTTAGTCAATTAGATGGTAACATTCACCTCTAATTCTCCAGATCTAATCATTTTGTGTATTGGTGAATGTTTCTAATAAAAAAATGATCTGAGAGAGGATTTATAGGTGACTCAGAAAACAAAGATGGAAAACATGGAAACATTCCCCACTTAATTAAATCTCAAAATATATGAAAATATCTCACATATAAAACCTAATCTTTGATTTATTCAACCATATTTGAATTTCTCCACGATTTACACAAATTGAAATACAAGTTTAAACACTTCAAATAATCATAACTTTCTTAGCTCATTACGATCTATTTCATCCTTATCTTAATTACGATATATTTACTTCTCATCTGAATAAAATATTTTTCTTTCATAACTCATTAAAATATGTTTATTTCTTTGTATGAAGATCATAGTACAAAAATATGATTACAAATATCTCAGTATGATTTTCCCAGTATGAAAAATCCTAGTACGAAAATCTGTGTATGAAAATATGAGTATGAAAATCACAGTAAAATTTTACCTGAACAAAAATACTAGTACACAATTCAGAGTACATAAATCTTATTAACATTTTCCTTGTACGGAAATTTGAGTACAAAAATACTAGTACTATTTTCTTCTTCCTCAGGCTTAACAACATATTTTTCCTTCTCAACTCATTAGAATGTAATTCCCATTATGATTGAAATCCCATTTCTCTACTCTAAAATTATTCAAACATATCATCCCTTTCATCAAAATATTTTATCCTGAAAGTCTTCATGATTTGTGAAAACATATTGATCTGAAATGTATCGCCTGATTTTTTTTAAAAAGTATGAAAACATTCCAACTCTTGACTTCACTTTCATCATTCAAAACACTTCGGTATCTTAATTCTTTCATTGATTATACTTAATTACATTATTTTCAATGTCATGAAGATGGAACTGAATCTGATAAAGTGATTGATTAAAAAAAATCATATTCCTAACTCCATCTATGTTTGGTGAAGCTCAATACAAAAACCTATGTCTAGAAATTAACCTCATTATGATAGACTGGTTCTGATTCCTAAAAAAACATTCTTTTACAAAGAGTGTTAGTTGTCAATAAATTCATAAACTTCTGTGAAACTAAAAACCACAAAGTCTCTTCAATATACCACTTTTTATTTTTTTAAAAACCTTCATAAAATCTTTTGAAACTCTGAAAAATTTTCCCAACTCAACTTTTTGACTTTTATCAATACATTTCCTTTCTCAAAAGAGAGATTCCAGACACCGCAGTACTATATAAAGTATTATTTTTGAAGTAATTCCATCCCGTGGTGGAAAGAAGGTTTTTTATCCAAGAAAAAGTAAACTCTCCCCATTTTTTCATTCTTTTTATATATCTCGCTGATTCATTATTTTCTTACATTATTTATCTCCCCCCTTTTATGATAACCAAAACATCAGATTCATTAAATAAAGACAAGTTAATCTTTTTACAAAGTACAAATTTGATAATTTATCTACACATTTTACATAATAATCCAAAGAACAATGGGTATGATCCCTTATGAGGTTTAAGAAATCATGGGAGTAGGCTGAACATGATGTTCCAGCCTCAATTTTTAAAAAAATTCTTTTAGAATTACTTTGGTAATGATATTAGAAATCAAATACATATTTGGAATGTATTCCAAAAAAACATCTCCATTAGAAAAATAATCTATTATAAATTAAAACATGATATCAATGTGATTTGATATTGACTGTTGGAAAATATTCTTAGAAAGATCATTGGCACTCTGATTATAATAATGTATCATAAATGGTATTAAAACTTTTACCTACAAATCTTTCAACTGAACTTTCATCTACAAAATTGGAGTAAAATATTTAGTAGCTAAATCATATTCTTATTAAATTGTGCTCAATATTATTGATCTCTATTTCTTACTATGTCAAATCACATAACATTCAGCAAAAAAATATTCCTCTTGGGTTTTATTTTCTTTCATTACAATCCCAAACTCAATAGAAATTAGTATAACCATGAAAATTCGTCCCAATATTGATTTTTTATAAAAACCCATGTGTAGTTTTTCCTTTGACATATCTTATAATCTTATTTTCTTTAAACATATGGCATTCTTTTGGATTACTTTGTTACATGGAACACAAATTCACAACGTGAACAATATCTGGCCTTAAGGAAATAAGGTAAAGAAGAATTAGTATCATCTTCTAAAAGTATTTCTGATTCCCAAATGTTCCAAATTTATCTTTCATCAACTTTTTTCACATTGAAATATGAGTTGAAAATTATTTGGATTTTTCCATCCTAATATTTATACCAAATTCCCTGGCATATTTTTCTTGAGATAAGAAAATATATTTTTCCTTTTTTTGAACTTTTCATCCAAGGAAGAATGTTAATTCTCCCAATATTGAAAATTTAAAAATCTTTTTCAATTCTTCATCAAAAGTTTGGAAAAAATTCTTCTATTTTCCCATTACAAATTATATCAATCACATAAATAATTACAATTAGAGTTATGGAGAAAACATCTTACACATAAAAGTTTATATAAACATTTAATTTATAAAAATTAACCATTCTGAAATAATTATCAAGCATAGAATACTAGGTACATGGGGTTTCTTTTAGAACATACAATGTTTTCTTCAATTTACAATTTTTTTCATCCTCATCAATTAGAAACCCAAAATGTTGTTTAATGAAAAATTCTTACTCAATCTCACCATTTATATAAGATAACATTACATCCATATGATAAACTTTGTAATCTTGATTTGAGGCCACAAAAATAAATATTCTAAAAGTAATTAATCATGCAACTTGGGAAAAATTTTATTTAAAATCCACGCCTTCCATCTATTCATAGCCTATATAAACAAGCCTATATTGGTTTCTTGAAACTTATCCATGTTCATTTGACTTTTTTATGTAAACTCACATGGTTCTGTTATCATTTTTAATTTCTAGTTGGGAAATAAGTTCCCATGTTTCATTCTTTTCAATCCAATCCAATTCTTAATTTCATAGAATTCACCAATTCATTGGGTTGAATATATTTTTTGAAATTGATTCTAGTACAACTTTTGACATATGTAATACTTGATTATCTAATATCAACATTCTTCTTGTTTTAACTGTATCCTTTTTCTTTCTAATAAAGTTTTCAGATTCAACATGTTTTTGTAAGGAAGCGAATTTCAAAGTTTATTTCCCAGCTAAAATTTCCTCCTCACACAATTCTTTGGATTCCTGATATGTATGTTTTTAATTAATTTCCCAATTTTTTTTAATTCTCTTGTTTATCCTCCTCATCATTCTAAAAAAATTCTTACTGAACATTTTTTTTTCAATTTCCTTCATATCATATGAGTCCCCCAAATTTTGTAAAATTTTTTTCCAAAATTTGTAAATTCTTTTATTTGGTGTATAACCCATAAAAATTTCTTCTCCATATTTCTCATCAAACATTCCTAAATTTGGGTTTATGATTTTGAAAAAAATAGACTTCCAAAAACATTGAAGAATTTCCATGAAGTTTTTTATACCACATTTCATAATGATTTATGTTAGTTTTTGGTCTCAAAAAGAAACTATTTTGAACATGTACATTAGTAATAATAGTTTCTCTCCAATATAATTTTGAATGTTTTTATTATGATAGCATACTTCTTCCTATTTACCAAAATCTTCTTTTATTTATTTATTCTACTCCATGTTGTTGTGGAGTATAAGGAGCTCTATACTGATGTTTGATACCATGATTTTTCAGATAAGTTTGAAAAGTATTACTTGTGAATACAGTACTATTATTTATTCACCTCTTCTTTATGGAAACCACCATTTATTTTTCAACATACTTTGTACATAATTTAAAAATTTCAAAACACTGACTCATGCTTCATAAAAATGATGTTTTTCATCTTAGTGATATCATTAATAAAAGTGATAAATTATAAATTTAATTTTTTTGATTGATGCATTCTTGGCCCATATATATCCTAATGAATAAGCACGAGGGTTATAGTATATTTAATATCAATTATCTTATGACTTTTTTTATTCATCTTTTATTTCTAGAAAGTAATAAAAACCTCCTAATCTCTTCTTTTAAATTTTAAAAAATTATGATTGGCATCAACTTTAGAATGTTTAATAATGTTTTTCATCCCAAGGTGGCCAAGCCTTTGGTGCCACAATTTGATTTCATCTTCAGTACTCAAGTAATAGGATTTATTGAATTCAAATATTTGAAAAAGATTCGCAATGGGTTTTCCTCTTTTTGTAATAGATTTTCCAAATTTCTCACTTTTGATCAAACAAAAAACATTTATAAAAAAATTCATTTCCATCATCAAAAAGATTAATTACACTATGTATGTTATGTTTTAACCCATAAAAAATAAAAATTCCTTATATTTTAAATTTTTAAATCCAATCTCATCCATTCTAATTCCTCTGATTTTTAAAGAAATATAATTAACAATGGTAACAAATCCTCCATAATGAATTTCAACATGTTTAATGATTTTTATATCACCTATCATATGTGAAGAGAAACCACTATCAAGTATCCATGGTTTGTTCCTTTTACTTACTTTGAAATTTGTTTAAATTACTAAAACTATTTCCTCAACTTTCATCTTTTCATCTTTGTCTTCTTTTCTATCATAAAAAACTTGTTTTAGAAAGTGTTTCATAGTTCTTTTGGCAGGACAAACAGCCTGATCACATCTTCCAAATACTTCTTCCATACATTCAAACTGATTTATTATTATAAAGTTTTTAACATCTTGAGAAATCTCTTTTTCAACTTTCTCTAGTCTAGGAAAGTTTATCATTCTACTTTCACTATTTCTTCAACTTTTATCGAACATTCTTCTCTGCCAGGAAAATTTGTGAAAAAAATTATAATCTCTATTCCCATAGATTCCACAACACAAGTAATAACCATAAAATCATCATTTTCTATTGAAATAAGATCTTTCCCTATTTAATATATTTTGAGGTTGGAAACTTTATTCAGATCTAACATACTTTGGACATGGACCACCTTTTCATTTGAGTGAATTTTCTATTTTTGTAGATTTGATAGGATTCTCACATCTTTTTTCAATCCATGCTTTCCCAATAATTTTTTCAGAACCAGAAATTTTAGAAGAATCAGATAAAACATTATTTTTCGTAAGAGAACATTTCACATGATTCTCATATTGAGCCTTATCAACAACATTAGAATCTCATATTTAACTTCCAATGCATTGTTTAAGTTTTAATTCATATTACTGAAGGTGATTTTTTAATCAATATGTTTATATTGAAACTTATTAACATATTTTTCCTTAGTTTATAGCTTTTTACTAAGATCATCAATCATTTTTTATTTTCCACAACTTTAAGTTTGTTACTTAATATCTCTTGGATGTATTCTTAATCCAAATTGATAACATATTTTCATCCATCGAAAACTTCTTGAAAATATATCTTCATAACTCCAATTTATTTGTTGATATTTTTTTTCTAAGGACATGCAATAAGCTCAGTTCACAACTGATACTCTCTTTAAGATTCTTCCCCACATTATTCAATTTATAGGGAATATTTTTTCTCTACTTTTCAATAAAGGTTCTAAATTATTCTGAACATTCACCATTAGAATAATTGTTTCCTGTTGAGTCAGAATCAACTTTATTACTCAAGATACTTATTTTGTTTCTAGTAAACTTCCTCTTGTATCTATTATAAGACTTTCCTTCTTTATTATTTTTTTTCACTTATTCCATCGTAGTTTTCCATAGAAATTATCAAGATATTATTCAACATTCTTCTTGGGGAAATTCATAGAAATGTGTTGGATTCTACCACACTCAAAAAATTTGAGAGGAAGTATACCTCCAAAATTTCCTCTTCCACTCGGATAGTTATTGTATATAAGAGACATGATGTTTTCATTCAACTCGTCATCCTCTTTATCTTTAGAGTCACAAGGATCAACATCTTTAACATCATGAATTTTCTACTTTCTCATTGCTTAAAAATCTATTTTATCTTTCATTTTCTTTTTAAACATTGGAGATTTCCCCATATTATAAGAATTAAGAATATTATACAATTCATTAAGGGATAAAAAATATTTATCTCATAAAGATGAAATTTTAGAATCAAACTTTTCTAGAATGTTTCTCATAAGTTTCTGCAAAATTATAGAATCATGCAAGACATCTCTGAATCCACTGATGTTGCAAAAAATTTCATTTTCTTGGGTGAATTATTCATCGATTGTTTCTTCAAATCTCATCCTAATGTCTTCATACTTACTATGCCATATTTTTATCTTTGCTTTATTAACTTTTGTATTCCCTTAGGAAACACTTTACAGCTTGTCCCACATACAATTCAAAGTTTTTAGACCCATCGTCTTTTGATAAACATTCTCTGTCTATGACATAATGATTGCTTTTCCAGAATTTCCATCAACATATATATTTCCATTAATAGAAAATGTTATAGTATAATCTTTATAATCTGTTGGAAAACCAATAGTAGCAGTATCTATAGCTTCAAGGACAAGATATAGGAGATAAGGAATCATCTTATTTTTTCCATCCATAATAAATATTTCTAAAAAATGAATGAATTCCTCTACTATGGAATGAATTTATATTATCCATGTTATGTATTTAACAAGGGAACCTCTCCTCTGATTACAATTCAAGTTCCAAAGGATTGAATGACAACAGAGAATGGGTACTTAATAAATTGTTCACTTTTTATAAGTTTCAAAACATTTAGAAACTTGACCCCCAGAACCTGTTAAGATATATTTCTTTTTCAACATTTATTAAGTAATAATTATTGTAAAATTAGTAAGTAATGTAAATCACAAATGATTTTAATGGTTTGGCCTCAGTGTGAGAACAAACATACTTTCCATTGCCACTCCTATGGGTCTATGGAAATGCACTATTAAGAATAATTGATATATCTTGTGACAAATCTCATTAGACACCTTCTATTTCCTAATATGAATAATTAAACTGACTCCCATAAGTTTATAATTTTTTATTATAAGAAAATTTATTCAAAAAAAGAATAAAGTCTTCATTGAATCTGCTCTACAATTGCTCAGTATGAATCCTCAGTTCGATTTGGATGGATTCAATTTTCATAATATAATGATTCTTGATCAGATTCTTTCCAAACAATAAAGATGGATTCGGATTATTTAAAAACAATGGTGCTAGATTCAAGATCCTATTTTCTAAGTATGATGATTCTGGATCCAATTCCTTTAATATGATAAGGCTGGAACCAATTTTCTCCATACGATAATGTTGGATCTACTTACCTCATAATAATGATGTTGCATCCCATTTTCTGAAAACAATAAAATCCCTCTCAATATTCAAAACTCAAATTCTGATAAAATGGTCGATTTAATTCTTCTCTAATCAGATAGAAACTTTCACTTTGAATTCTCCAGTGCTCTGTCTTTTGCGCATATGTGAAATTTGTGAATGAAAAAATTATTTGAGGAAGTATTTATAGGTGACTTAAAAAAAATGGTGGGAAATACGGAAACATTCCCCACTTCCTCAAATCTAAAAATATCCAAAAATCTCTTGCATCTAAAATATGAACATCGAATTCATCAAACTTCCATATTTTTTTTTCGAGATTTACATAAAATTGAAATTCATGTTCGACGACTTCAAATCATCCTACCTTCTTAGATCATTAGAATTTTTTTGTTTCTTAGCTTCATTGTGATATATTTCCTTCTTATCACATTATGATATTTTTCTTCTTATCTTATTATGATAAGTTTAATTTATCGTATGGAAATATTAGTATGGAAATATGAGTCAAAAAATCTAGGTAATAAAATATCAGTCAAATTTTCCCAGTATAAAAAATCTTAGTAAGTAAATTTGAGTATGAAAATATAAGTACAAAAACCTCAGTTCAATTTTTCTAGTATGAAAAATCCTTGTATCCAAATATGAGTATGAAAATATCATTATGATTTTACCAGTATGGAAATATGAGTAAAAAAATCTGAGTACGAAATTATCAACATGAAAATATTAGTATGAAAATCTCAGTATGATTTTCTTCTTCGTTAGTATAAACAACATCTTTTTCATTCTCAACTCATTATGATGTAATTCCCATTATGTTAGAAATCCAATTTTTAAACTCTAAAATTATTCAAAACTCTACACTATTTCATCAAAAGCATTTAAGAATAAAGTCTACCTGATTTGTGAGAACTTATTGATTAGTAAAGAATAATTTAATTTTTTAGAAAGTATGAATGCTTTCTAACTCCTAACTTATACTTATTCTTTCAAAACTCTTTAGTGAATTCATTATTTCTATGATTCTTTTGAATTCTATTATTTTCAATGTCATGCTAATGGACCTGATTACGAAAAAGTGTCTGATCAACAACTTCATATTTATGACTTCATTTGTGTCCAATGTAGCTCAATACAAAAACATGGGTTCAGAAAATAACCCTATTACGATGTACTAGGTTCGATTCCTAGAAAATATAAAAACTACTTTACAAATAGAGTTAGCTATCAAAAAATAAAAATCTTTTTTAAAAGAAAACACCACAATGGTTATTCGAGTCACCTACACTACATTTTATCTTATATTTTAATTAAATTATAGTAGCACATAATTGTTATTCAACCTAAACAAGAACGAAAATCCTGTAAAATACCATTTACATATCAGCATGCCACATGATGATTTAAATACATTATTATTGATCATTAATGATAACTCACCTCCAAAACAATACCATTAAAACAAAAAATTCCAACACATCAATGTGATTTAGTTTTATTATTTCAACAATTAATACCTTTATCACCTTTATACACTATTCCATTAATTTAACAATTTAATTATCATGGATGACTATTAAAATATATAAAATCAAATTTTCATAGAATAATTTCATTAAAATGAAACATCATAAAACATTTAATTCCAATTAAAGTCATTATTTAATTAGAAAAATAATTTTATTACATATTATACTTAATTACCTACAATATTCAATGATAAACATAATAAAATTTTACATGAATTCTTTTTTTTGAGAAATACAAGTAGAAAGGATCTCATATTGATGCAAAGAAAAAATTACATGAGTCTGAATAAGATAATTTTACATTAGTTCAGAAGGAATGTAGAGAGTATATCATAAGGAAGAGTTCTGGAGAAGACACTATGCTCTTCAGTTACCATTTTTTACAAGACTATTAGAAATATATTTGTCTTCTTAGAAGGCATGAGTGATAATAAAGTTCAAAGAGGAAATCTTATCAAGGCAATTGACCCATTCCATAGCCAGATTCCGTGAAATATGTACTAATCCCCTCCATACAACTTGAACAATTGTGGTGGAATCACACTCAATCAAGATATTATTCCAACTTATTTTTCATTAAATTTCAACCACCCTAATGAGTCCCAACATCTCCAACTTTAGTGCAGTGACATGGCCACAAGTTCTATAAGACAGTTCCACAACATACTCATTATGGTATCTGATGATGATCCAAAATCTTTAGGGCCCCCGTTTATGCCTTGAGGCCCCATTAATGTTGTATTTTAGCCATCCAGTGAAGGTGATTTTATAGAAGACTTCAAGTGTTACATAAGTTTGAGGAGAGTTACCTACATGGTCCTGCTATATCAGCACCACATGATCTTCCACTATATTCTTGCATCTTTCACCGTGCAGCGTGTTCTCCATTTGTATAGCTTTGATGAAGCCTGCAACTTCCCGAAAAGTGTTGTAGGGAATATTTCTATAGGTTATTTTGTTCTGGACCCTTGATATGTTGTGTATTACTTTAGTGCAAGACACAGTTAGAAGAACATGGAGTTAGTTGGACTATTGTATTATATGAATTGTCATTATCAACAAACAACAATCATGTTATCACATACCTCTTTGAATTATTATCCAATTTCATATCAATTAATTTGAGATAAACTAAACCCAATTATTATATTAACCATAATACATTAGAGTAGTGTATTTTATACAAAAAGATGTTCACAACAACTTACCTCAAGGAATGACACCATTCCTCACAAGGATTAGAAGCCTAATTCCCACTCTAATAACCAAATATCTAGAATTTAGAAATAACTAAAAGAAAAACAATAATTAAAATAAAATAGAAAATAAACCTATTTTATTTTTACCTAAACCATCAGGAAAAAAATATACACTCCATCCCTATATTAACACAAAAAATATATTTTTAATCTTCATAGAACATAAAATTTTAATTTTTTACTCTCATGCTATCCAAAAAATAACATTCTTTAAACAAATAAACAATAAATCCAATTATTTATTATTTTATTTAACAGAATTGAAAAACAATTTCTCTTTTCATATTTCTCATAAAAACAATCAGATATTTGATAATGAAAATAAAAAACAAAACACAAATCATTGTTCCCATTATGCTATTTTTATACACAAAAAACAAAAATTCCAATTCAAATAAATTTCATTTAATTTAGTTTAATTCCCATTTAGACAATCTGCAAACAACCATTAATAATCTCAATTGTAAAACTAATCATTAACATACTATTTTCCACCTTCAAAAAGGTAAGTAATTCACTTTAAACCAAATCAAAAATACACACATAAAATCCATATTCACTATACACTTTCATTGGTATCCATCAAGGAAAAAATTTATTTGATTTTCTATATTTTAATCACATTAAAATTTAATCATATAAGCATATATAAAAAATAAGATCACAAGTGAATACATTTCCCCCTTCAATTTTACTATTTAAACATGTATTTAGTCATGAATAGTTTTTTTCAATAAATACATTCCATTTACATTATTCTATAATTACATTGCCATTATAATCATGGATAATATATATATATATATAAACTAGAGTCTATAAATTCTAATTTATGTTAATTAATAAAGTCATTATTTAATCATATTAAAATATTTACAATTCTTTTTATATAAAATTCCATTTTTAACCATCTCATATCATAATATACCAATTTAATCAATCATTATAACAAATAATATTTCATAATCGAGAATATATATTTGATTTAGTGATATAATTAATTATTAATAACCTATTTTAAATATTTTTTTCCTAAATTGAATATCATTTTAGAGGGTGGTTTTAAATACTAAGGACTTGTGCCTTGAGAAAAATTGTTTTTCTTGAGTAGAAAGAAGAATGATTGAAGTGTGGTAAACCAAGAGACACAAAATAATATTGTAAGTTTTACATTTTATATTTCAAATTTTAAAATCTATTTTGTATCTAAATAGATCATTTATATTTTCATCAGTGTGATTTGGAGGCCCTTGAAGAATATGAAGCTGAAAAATTTAGACCAAACACTCATTTACTTCAGGTATTAGGAGATGAGCACCATGGGAGAATACACTGTGAACTAGGTAATATTATTGCCCTCACTAGATATTGTTGGATCAGATTATACCAAATATACACAAGTGGGGGGGGGGAGGTGAATTGTGTCTTTTCAATAAATTTCATGCAACTATGTTCTACCCTTTTACATTAATAATATGAATTAATGTAGTATAATTATGAAGTGTAAAGGCACATGATGTATAGTAGTTCGGGGAATAGAAATCCCCTAGTCCACTCCACCAACGCTTTACTTCATGAGCTTGGTGATTCTCACTATCTGGTCCTCATTTCAACAGACCATTCAACAATTGATTACAGGCAGTTAACACCTTTATAATCTAAGGAAAAACAAAGCCTTATGGTTCACTCACAGAACCTATACAGCTTAGTACAAGAATTCGGTCACTCAAGAATAGTAAATAAATAATTTTGTATTCTGAAAATATTTTCCAGATGTTCTTCACAATTGCAACAGCATGCAATTGACATTAGATGGATCATTTCCTTCAAAAATAATGCTATTCACAAAAGATTTGTTCTAAGTTGATCCCGTTGTAGTAGATATATAAATATAATTCACAACTTCAGTAGTAGCAGATTCAAAAATGATCTTCGATATTGAACGAATGAATCTTCTATCATGATTTTTCTTCTTCAATAAATAGAGCTTTGTCATTCTTCATTAATTAGCAGATCTGTATGTTTTGATAGTATCTGTTTTTCTTCCTCTTTTCTTAGAATGATCGAGAGATCACATATTGCTGTTTGAAAAAGCTCATATATATATAATAACTACAAGCAATTCATCAGCAAATTTAGATCCAAAAAAGTCACCTTTTGACTCATGATATTCAAATATTTGAATTTAAAGAGTAGTCGTATCTTCCCTGAAGACTTGGCATAAAAATCTCCTTTTAATTCGATCCTTAAACCATTGATAAAACAGCTTTGAATCAGTCAAAGTTGTGCTTTAAAAATCATCTTTAAATCTGGATTTAAATCAGCCTAATAATCTACTTGCTGATCGTTGCATAATAATATCGACATTAAATTATCCGACGCCAAATGTAAGGTTGAGTTGTATAGTATGCATCTTTTGAACATAACACAGATCATAAACATAAGGTTGGTGTAGCCTTCAAACGTAGGGTTGACAATGTATGGTTGATTTCAAATGTAGGGTTGGTCCTACAACTTTCTCAGCTACTTTCAAACATATTTAAAAGATCCATACGTTTCCTAGAATGCATGGTTGTTTAAAAAAGTAAGGTTGATGAACCATAATTTTGAGAAACAAACATAACGTTCAACACTTACATACAGTTCTCCTTCCATACTTTTCTAATATCCCAAACATAGGGTTCCTTCCTAACATAGGGTTCTTTTTCATACATTGCCGATAACGTATGGTTTATTAACCATACTTTTCTCCTATATCATAAATTATACATTTCTATTCATCCTTACTCTACGTTTCTCCACACAGGCTATGAATAGTGTTTCCAGAACACGATAAAGAAGATCCCGAACATGTAGAGCATGAACATTGTTTACAGAATGTGCTAAATGAGAATACCGTAGAAATTAATACTCATTGTTCAGGAATTTAAATATTTATTTCAGAAATAAAATAAAATATAATGAATAATAATTTTTTGCCATATTCATAAAAAGAATATCATTAGAAAATAATTAAGGGTATTTGTGAGCATGAAAATTGTCATAAAGAGATAGAGTATCGTACTCAACAAAAATCTCCCTTTAAATAAAAACATTATTTATTGTTGAAAACAACACTTGCACAATAATCTACCCCTATTTGATGATCACAAAACCCATAAAATAATTAATGAAATTAACATGAAAAAATTAATATAGTTTTGAATTTTGAAACGATAAATTAACTTACAAAAATTAATATAGTTTTGAATTTTGTAAAGATAAATACAATATTATAGTTAACTTAATCTCCCCCAATAAAATGAAACAAACAAAAAATGTTGTGTTTATCCAAATTTCTCCCCCTTTTTTTCATATAAAAAAGAATGGCAAAGTATGGAATATAACACAGATTAATGTAGCAATGAACGTAAGTAAATGCTATAATTAACAGTTTGCCACTAATTAAATATGGATTACTAGAATATATAAACAAGGACAGTAAAAAAATAAATATAATGAAACATATTTTCATAAAAAGTACAAATATGCTAAATACAGGAATCCAGGATTGGTCAGGGTTCAGGTAGGGTCTATCTCTTCTGAACTGAAGACTGAATTTTTGTCAACTACTCCCTCAGCCTTTTCATAATTCCATTACCAAGCCTAATAATAAGATCTCTGGCCTCTTTAGTCATATTAATGACTTTGATGAGGTTTACTCTGAAAAACTCATGAAGTATTTCTTCCTTTTACATAAACAAAGACAGCTTTTCTATGAACTGCTTCAGCATAAGTCTTATAGACGGTTAACTGGATGTCAACTGATCAACCAAAAATTTCTGATTGTTTAACAAGACTGATAAAGGAGCACTATTGCATTGAAGATCATGCAATCTGTCACTCATATTACTCATGGAAGCTGTGATAGCTTGAAACTTTCTAAGAAAATCAGGTGAAGTACCTGACCCACTAGCAACAATAGTTCCAACAAATGAAAATTGTGTCTTCATAAATAATTTGAGATCTGATAAATCTAACTTCATAAACATTTCAAACATTAATTTTTCCAAAAAATTCTGTATATCCTTAAATAATTTCATCTTCTTGCCTTGAAACTGTACTATCCTTAAGTCTCTAAAATTTCAACTATTCTGATTCTAAGGCTCTTCTTAGAGTAACAATTTCTTATTCCAATTGAGACAACACTCAGTACAGCTCTTCAACTTCCTTATTCCATGAATCAGAGGCACCCAGTGCTTGATTTTCATTCTCAGTTCCAGTGTGACACAGCAGTACTAAATTGTGTGAATCTGCATCAAAATTTTCTTTTTTCCCTCTCTTGAGCTGGTTAATCCACATATTTTTCCTCAAAGTCTTTTGAAAACTCTTCCACAGAAAAATCCTTATGAAATACTTTCATTTGAGCTTCAGAAACATGCTCATCACGAACATCAACAAATTGTTCTACCATTGGAGTTTATAAAAGAATATATCTGGAGTTTCCTGAGGTCTGGCTACTTCCTCATCAGTCTCTGCCTCTTGTTCCTATTGAAGTGTAACTTTAACATTAGCTGCAACCTGTTCTTGAGTCTCTCCTTCAGCTTCTTCTTGAATTCCAGATTGAATCGGAGGTCCTTCCGCTGTTTCTGACCTCTCAATAATATCCTCCATTAATTTTTCAGTAGCAGCTTCTCTTACAAAACTGTAAGAGAGTAAATATCAATTTGTCAGTACCAGGGAAATAAGTTACTCATTAATAGTTATTTTTCTCTGAGACTGAAGTCCCTCCTGACATATTTCTTCCTCAGTATCTTCCATTTCAAATATGATTCTTCTTGAAGCACTGCTGACTCTCGATTCATCCATTACCTCTTTGGACATAGCAGATTGAACTTGAGCACTCTCTATTTCTTCCTCAGCTCTTACTGGAAAAAGATTCCCTTTTAAGGTGCTCCATAAATAGCCAATTTTTCTTAATGATCCAGAATTGAAAACATTACTGTGATGACATCTTACTATGTCATCCACTAGTATCACCATGTCCTTTTTGAACAAAAGTTTGGAAATGAATATACCAAAATGGTAGAAGTTCATTCTGGCTTCACTATGACTGTAGTAACACAAGTACCTCACTATGTACCTAGGAAAATTTAATCTTATATCACCGAGAATAAGATACATTATGTACATGTCAAGATACAATATCTTTTCCATCTATTACATTCTTGGTGCTATCCCTGTTTGTACAAATTTCACAAGGATTTTCTGATCTGGCTCCAAATCTTTTATGAACATATTCTTTATAGAAGTAGAACCAAAAATAAAAGACATAAATTCCTCAAATTTATGAACAGAATCTTCTATATTTTTCAATTCAAAATGAATGACTCCCTCATGAGGGTAGTTCAAAATCTGACCAATTTCAACTAAATAGATCAAAAAATCCATATCCTCTATCTTAGCCAGCATAGTATCATCATTGTCTCCCAGACTGAATTTCAAAGACTTAAAGAAATATCACTATTCTTCTTCATACAAAAACTCCATATTCTCACTATCAAAAGTATTTTCGAGATTCTGAAATGACAGTGCTTGTTTTAACAACAAGTTCTTCTAAAATAGCCAGTTGAGATCAATAACCTTTCCCTGTAAGATTTCTCTTCCTTATGAATGCTATTTTTTGGCATTGCTGGTCTCAACCTCATCATATCTCTTTGTATTTACCATTTCTATGAGAATCTCTGAAGGTTTGAAGGTTAAGGTTTTAGAGGTTCGAAGATTAGGTTTTGACGAACTGTGGTGTGGTTTTGTGGGTTTGAAAGGTTTTGTCAGAAATGGAACAATTTAGAAGTTTATAGGTTTATGACAGCCTTGATTCTAGGGTTTTTAATAATAATTAAATATATTTTAAATATAAACATAGTCGATTACTTAGGGAAAATAAAAAGAAAAAGAAACCTATTCTATTTGAAAAACAAATAACTAAAATATTTTAAACACTATTAAAATAGAGAAACAACATAGTAAAATAAAACATTATTTAAAATTAGATAAACCTATCCCCCCCTTAATAAAATCAAACCTTTCAGTGGGAATTATTTTAGTAAAAATATCTTCTAGTTTAATTTTAGTACTAAAAAATTACAAAGATATATCGTTTTTAAGAACATGATCTCTTAGAAAATGATGTCTGATATCAATATGATTAGTTCTAAAATGATTAATAGGATTTTTTGAAATATTTATAGCACTAGTATTATCACATAAAATAGGCGTATTATTAAAATTTATCCCAAAGTCTGTAAGAGTGTTTTTCATCCAAAACACTTGTGCACAACAACTGTCAGCAGAAACATATTCTGCCTTAGCTATTGATAGGGAAACTGAATGTTGTTTCTTACTTGACCATGACAATAAGGATTCCCCTAAAAAGTGACATGTTTCTGAAGTGATTTTCACATCTAATCTACATCTCCCAAATTCTGCATCTGATTATGAAATTAAATTAAAATTAGATGTTTTGGGATAATGAAGAGATTGAAAAACAGTTCCGTTTAAGTATCTAAAAATTCTTCTAACAATAGTTAAATGAGATTCTTTAGGATTTTCTTGAAATCTTGAACAAAAAATACTGAATACTTTATATCTGGCCTGCTTGCAGAAAGATATAATATATTACCAATCATACCTCAATATAACATGTTGTCAACTTATTTTCCATTTTCATCCAAATAAAGTTTTATATTAGTATACCTAGGAGTTGTATATGTCTTTCAATTTTCATGTCCAAATTTCATTAATAAATCAGTAATGTATTTTCTTTTATTAAAAACATTTCCAAAATCTTTTTGATAAATTTGACAACCTAAAAAGAAATTTAATTCTCTCATCATTCTCATTTCAAATTCTTTTTGCATTAACTTTGAAAAATCATGACAAAGGGATTTATTAGTTGATCTAATAATTACATCATAAACATATGTTTAACCCAATAAAATATTAGAATTTAAATTTTTCTTAAAAAGTGTTGGATCTACCATTCCTACAGTAAAATAAATTTTCAATATAAAAGAGCTTAATCTTTCATACCAAGCTCTAAGTGCTTGTTTAATGCCATAAAGAGATTTATTATGTTTAAAAATAGAATCTAGTTTTTTAGAATTTTTAAAACCAGGAGGTTTCTCAACATAAACTTCCTCCATGAAATAACTATTTAAAAAGGCAGACTTAACATCCATCTGAAATAATTTAATGTTCATATGAGATGCATAGTATAAAAGGATTATAATGGCTTCTAATATAGCTACATCTGAAAATGTCTCATCATAATCTATACCTTCTTTCTGATTATATTCTTTAGCCACAAGTCTAGCTTTATTTCTATCTATTATTCCTTGATCATCATGCTTACTTCTAAAGACCCATTTGGTTCATATGACTGTATAATCTTGTGGTCTTTCAACTAATTCCAAGACTTATTTTCATTTGAAATAGTTTAATTCTTCTTGCATCACTATAATCCATCTTACATCTTCTAAAGCTTCTTCTACAGACATGGGTTCTAATTGGGATAGAAAGGAAGAAAATTATTCAAGATTCCCTATATTTCTTCTAGTTTTTATTCCTGTGTCTAAGTCACCTATGATAGTTTCTAAAGGGTGATTCTCTAGAGTTATAGTTTGTCTAGGCAGCACACTCATAGGTTCTTCAGTATCATGTTCTTATGAACTGGACTGAATTTCTTTTATATCTTTTTCAAAATAATTTTTCATGTTCTCAAGTCTCATGTTATCATTAGAGTCAGATTCATCCATTTGATCTATCCATTTCTCAAAGGGAACAAATTCATCAAATTTCACAAGAACCGATTCTTCAACAATCCTTGACTTTATATTATAGATTCTATAAGATTTGGAGGTAGCTAAATATCCTAAGAAAATGCCTTCATCAGATTTTGAATCAAACTTACCAAGACTTTACTTGGTGTTCCAGATGTAACCTTTTCTTCCAAAAACTTTAAAGTATTTTACTTTAGATTTTTTGTTATTCCAAAGTTCATAGGGTGTCTTTTTAAAAAAAAGGTTTAAATAAAAATCAATTCATTATATAGTAGGCTCTGCTTACAGCTTCTGTTGAAAATTAGGTAGAAAGACCGTAATCATTTATCATAATCCTAGCCATTTCATGAATAGTCTTATTTATTCTTTCAAAAATTCCATTTTTTTGAGGTATTCTTAGTGTAGAGAAGGTGTGTTTAATACCCATATTTGAGTAGAAATAATTGGATTCCAGATTCTCAAATTCTCCACCATGATCACTTCTTAATGAAACTATTTTAAAACCTTTTTTATTTTGAAATTTTTTACAAAAACATTCAAATAATTTAAAAGCTTTATTTTTTAATTTTAAAAAGAAAATCCATGTAAATCTAGAAAATTCCTCAACTAAAACATATACAGAAAATTTACCAGCCAATCTTGCTACTCCTGAAGGTCAAAAAAAATCCATATGGATATGTTCTAGAGGTTTAGATGTAGAAATTATTTTAGCATATTTGAAGGATGATTTGTGTTGCTTTCCAAGTTAACATGAATCACAAAATATGTCACTTTCAAATCTGAGAATAGACAGATCAGAAAATAATTGTTTCTTACACATTTTAAGTTCTAGGAGCTTTAAATTTAAGTAGTTTCTTTTTGAAAATAGAACAACTATTGTTAGAAGAATCAACATCATAACCATTGTCACATAGTTGAGAGATACTTATCAGATTCTATTTCAATCCTTGTACATAAAGTACTTTGTTGATTGAGACAACTTCTAGATCTCCAACTGTTCCAATACCAATGATTTTCCCTTTGGCATTATCACCAAAACTGACAAGTCCACCATATTTTTGAGTGACTGTAGAGAAATTTGATGAGTTTCCACTCATATTACTTGAGCAACCACTGTCCATATACCATATCTCCCTTTTGCTTTTGTGACCTTCTCCCTTCAAATGCATTTACACAATTTTCTTTGGTACCCATATTCTATTGGGTCCAGGGGTGTTAGCCAGTAAAGATATGGGAATCCAGACTTGCTTTGTTTCTCTATTTTCACAAGAGTTAGATAAATCATTTGATACAAAATATTTCTTAATACCAATTATTTGGGGTTATCTTAAGAAATAGTTTTTTGAAATATATCCCCTTATTCCACAGTAATTATAATCTAGTCTTTTTTCACTTGGAATTAAATAATTCTTCTATAACTTGTGTTTTTCACCTTTACTGTCAATTCAAATTCATTCCTTTTTAATGACATTTTTCCCAAGAATTTCATTTAAAATATTTTCTCCTTTAGTAAAAACAAGGGATTATTTTTTATAATTTTCCACTTCAGTTTGCTGTGACTTTATCCTTGATTCATAACCTATATTGTTAGTGTTAATTGAGTCGAATTTTTTAGTTAACTTATTATATTGTTTCAGAATTGTATATTTTTCATTAGAAACACCCTTATGAATTTTAATTAAATAATTATGCTTCTTAAATAGAGAAACATATTTTTCTTCCAGCATATTGTAGTATGATGCAAGTTTTTCATTTGAGTAAAAAGATTCAGAACTAGAGTCATAAGAGTAGTAAGATTGTACCTCATCTATTTCTACCATAAAACACATGTTGGATTTCAGATTTACTTCTTCCTTCTATGAGTCAGATTCAAAAGTGCTGCTGGAGTCTTCAGATACACTCCATGTATCTTTCATGGCTTTCTTGTCCTTATGCTCATAATCATTTCTTACGAAGAATTTCTTTTTCTTGTCTTCTTTTAGCTGAGGACAGTCTGGTCTAATATGCCCCATTTTGTTGCATTCATAACGCCTGACATCATTGTCATCCTTTTTGAAGGACTTTTTGAGGCCCTTCTTATTTCTATAGAATTTAGTGAATCTCATGGCTAGCTGAGCCAGTTTAACATCGAAATTTGATAAATCGGGACTTTCTGATTTTTCATTTACATTTTTCTTCATCTTTCAGTTTTTTCTCTTTGATGACACTTTCAAGGCAGTGTCATCTCTTTTGATAAAAACTTTATGTTCATTTTCTTCATCTTCCATCTTAGCTTCATACATTATTAGTGTTCCAATCAGTTCTCTAATGGTTAAGTCTTTGACAGGTGTCGACATTCTGATTGCGGCAGTGATTCCATTCCATTTTGTAGGCAGTACCCTCAGTACTTTTAATGCATGATCAGGTTGTTTTATGGGATCTCCCAAAGTGGATATGTTATTTAAAATCTCTGTAAATCTTATATTCATTTTATTAATACTTTAATCATCAACCATTCTGAAAGTATCTAATTTAAGCTTAGCAGTTGCATATCTCATTTCCCTGATATTGTTAGTTCCTTCATAAGCAACCGAAATATTTTTCCACATTTCATATGCTATCGGGTATTGAGATACTTTGATAAATTCATCAAGTCCTAGACCACATATAATTGCATTAATTTACTTTGAGTTCATATCTTATTATGCTTCAGTATCTGCACTCCATGATTCAGTTTTTTCTGGTATTTCATATGGAGTCAGAATCATAGAATATAATTTGTATCGAAGGTTTTTCAGATAGGTAATCATTCGCAAGAGGTTCTCTGACCATATACATCCCCTCTCTTGTATCAGTCATCTTGCTCTGTGTATAATCACTTTCATCTTGTTAAGTATTTATCTAAAAGCTCAACCTCTGATACCAATTGTTGGATCGAATTATACCAAATATACACAAGAGGGGGGGGGGGGGTAAATTTTATCTTTTCAGAAATTTTAGCGAGATTCTATTATTCCCTTTTAATTTAATCAGATGAATTAATTCAGTGGAAATATGAAGTGCAGAGGCACACGATGTATAGTGGTTCGGGGAACAGAAAGCCCCTAGTCCACTCCAATAATGCTCTACTTAACAGGCTTGGTGATTCTCACTATCTGGTCCTCGTTTCAACAGAACATTCCACAACTGAGTACAGACAGTTGACACCTTTACAATCTAAGGCAAAATAGAGACTTCTGGTTCACTCACAGAACCTACACAGCTTAGTAATCGAATCCGGTCACTCAAGAATAGAAAATAATGATTTTTGTATTCCGAAAATACTTACCAGATGTTCTTCACAATTGCAACAGCATGAAATTGATAGTAGATAGATCGTTACCTTCAGAAAGAATTCTCTTCACAAAAGAGTCATTCTGAGTTGATCCCATTGCATTAGATATATAAATATAATTCACAAATTCAGCGGTAGTAGATTCACAAATGATCTTTGATGTAGAACGAATGAATCTTCTATCATGATTTTTCTTCTTCAATAAACAGAGATTTTTCGTTCTTTTTTAATCAACAGATCTGTATGTTTTGATAGCCTTTTTTCCTCCTATTTTGTCAGAACGATCGAGAGATCACATATCGCTGTTCAAAAAAGCTTATATATATATAATAACAACAATCACTTCTTATGCAAATTTAGATCCACAAAAGTCACCTTTTGACTCACGATATTCAAATATTTGAATTTACAGAGTAGTCGTATCTTCCCGAAAGACTCAGCATAAAAATATCCTTTTAATTTGATCCTTATACCATTGATAAAATAGCTTTTAATTAGGCACAGTCATGCTTTAAAAATAGGCTTTAAATCCGGCCTGAAATCAGCCTAATAATCAGCTTGTTAATCGTTGCATAATAATATCGACTTTAAATTCTCCAACACCAAACGTAATGTTGAGTTGTACAGTATGCATCCTTTAAACATAACGTAGATCATAAATGTAAGGTTGGTGACGTAGCATTCAAATGTAGGGTTGGCAACGTATGGTTGATTTGAAACGTAGGGTTGACCATCCATACTTCTCTCTACAACTTTCAAACGTATGAAAAAGAGATCAATACTTTTACTTGACCCATACTTTTCCAAGAATGTATAGTTTTTTACCAAATCAAGGTTGATGAACCATACTTTTGAGAAACAAACATAACATTTAACACTTACGTATGGTTCTCCGTCCATACTTTTCTAATATCCCAAATGTAGGGTTCCTTCCTAACGTAGGGTTATTTTTCATACTTTTCCAATAACATATGGTTGATTAACCATAATTTTCTCTTATCTCATAATGTATACACTAATTTTCATTCTTACTTTGCATTTCTCCACGTAGGGTATGAACAGTGTTTCCAGAACACGCTAAATGTGAATACCATAGAAATTAATTCTCGTTGTTCAAGAATATAAATATTTCATCTAGAAATAAAATAAAATAAAATAAAATGAATAATAAATTCCTGTAATATTTTTATAAATAAAATCATTATAAAATAATTAAGGGTATTTGTGAGCATCGAAATTGTCATAAAGAGATAGAGTATTTTTCTCAACAAAACTCCCCCTTTAAATAAAAACATTATGTATTGTTGAAAACCACACTTGCTCAACAGATATCGTACCACTTCAAATTATTTGAATGGAAAAACCAATTTGAAAATAACCCTAGCAGAGGTTGTACATGGTCATATTAATGCCGAAGATGCCAAAAAATGGCCATGTAGGTACATGAATGGATTCAAAAGGCTAATGATGAATATATAAAATTTATATCAGCCTTATGTCCATCTATTCCCCCAGATACCTCCTTGGATTTATATATATATAAATATATTTTTTAATGAAACATACTTTACACGTTGAAATGGGAGATGTTCTTAGTGGTGGTCATGGCGATGACATTACTAGAGATGGAAATGGTGATGGTGATGGAGATGGTGATGGTGAGGATGATGGTGAGGATGATATTAATGATAAAGATGATGATGAAGATGATTATAGTGATGGTTATGAGATAGTGATTTATCCTATATACATTTTACTGATATTTTGGAAACTTGATGTTTGACAATTGTATGGGAATTAATATTTTTTATGTTTTAAATGTGTTTTATCACTGGTTGAATACAAGAATTAGTTTTCTGAATTTTTTAGATTGGATGGTCGTTATTTGGGTTTTATTGTTTTTTAGTGAAGGTGTTTGATTATGTTTGTAGGTTTTGGGAGGGTTGTAAGAATAAGATGATGTTTGTAGTCCAAGGTGGGGGAGTTTCTATAGGTGTGCATGTTTATAGGCCATGGTCGAGAGATACTAGATGTAATGGTAAAGTAAGTATATACCAATGGTTTATGAAACTATTTGAATAGAATTATAATAATGGTTTTGTAAAATGATTGGTATAGTTTTCAATTATGAATGAAAATCCAAATGTTATACAAAACATTGAAATAGGTCTAAATGAATGGTTAAGACCCATTTGAGTTACTCTATACCAACATTTTTATAAAACTGTTAAAAAAATGTAAATACATGTGGCCAATAACAATGGTTTACTAAAAAATATTGGTATGGGAAAATACCCATAGAACTATATCCAATGGTTTGATATATGCTATAGTAATGGTTCTCTGTCTTTTAACAATGGTTTTGAACCACTGGTATAGAACAATTTTCTAGTAGTGAATTATTATAAAACATGTTTCCTTGAAACACCTAGAGATTTTAAATTATAAAAATTGTATTTGATAGCCTATATGACATGAAAAACTAATACTGACTGAAAATATATCACCCTAAAACTTTTTGATATATTTATTTTCAAATAAATTCAATCTCTTCATTATCTTTTGTTGCATGCAACACTAAGTTCATCTTGCATTACATGTAACACCAAGTATAAATGAAAAGTGAAATACTATTAAAATATTATTATTTAATATAATAGTTATCACCTAGACATTTTAATAGTGGGTATGAATAATACTTACTAAATTATGAAAACTATGGTCATCTTTTTTATGAATATAATAATAATCACTGATGAGATAAAGAATTTTTTTCTAAAAGACTGTATTTTTAAAAAAGACAGAATAGTCACACATTGCACACATAATTTAAAAGTGAGATTTTACATTTTAAGAATATTTATTTGTTCAAAATAAACTTCATTTTTAGAAATATAATAGAAAAATTATCTAAGGATGAATTTTTTGGAATTTCCGAGGATTTTTTTATTTTTCAATGAATAGTGAAAATGATGAATTTTAATTGAAAACGCCCTTTTGGTTCAAATTATTTATAATGAAAAATTTTATTTTATATTAGCTTAAAACTATAATGAGTTAAATTATAGGTCAATTAATCCAATTTAAGTAATTTTAATCATTTTCATATTGAATTTTGATATAAAAGCCTTTTAAATTTCGGAACATTTTCACTTTAAAACCCTCATTTCTGATCATGTCTATAGGATTAATTTTAATTTATAAATTACCAATTATATGAATGGATTTTTTAAAAATTGATTCAAAATTTGGAAATAGTATAATTTATATTTTCTAATAAAGTGAAATTAATTTTTGACCAAAATGATTAGTGAAAAAAGTAAAAACATAATTACCACGGTTAAGGTAAAAATGGATTTATAAGGGGTTAATATAAGAAGATAAGGGTTAAAAAAGACCAACCAACTTGTAAAACACACATTTTATCGAAATATTTCAACATTATCTCTTGTATTATAGAGAATAACCCATTTTAGAATCTTTTTATGTTATGAAAATATGGGTATGATGGAATGTTTTCCAAAAATTATAAGTGTTCCACTCACCTTAGTTATAAAAGGCCAACACTATCCCCTCTTATTCAAACCTTCAAAGCCTTTTGGTTAAGATAATACCAGACAAAAGAAATTCCTAAATTTAATACTCTCATCCTAGAAGCCTTATTTTGCATTTTAATCAATCCTTGAAAGGATTTTGTGCAATCATACAGAGGATACTCGAAGAAGATCAAATGTTCTTAAATAAGGGGTTTTATTTTACTTCTTCCTCAACCACCTTCAATTATTATTAAAAAATAATTATATAACAAAATATTTATGTTCCATATAATTATATAATTTTTATTTTAATTTAATGACCAATAACCATATCCAATTCCATCAAATGTGTTACAAAATCATCGTTTGTGTGTACGACAGATTACAACCTCACGAACTGATATCATTTTTTTCCATTCCCACATATAAATGTTTTTTATGATGAGATATAAGATTAATATTTATAATATTTACATAATTTTTATATATATGGATTAATTATATAAATTATTTCTTTTTTTAGTTTCCATTATCGCATTTTTAAAACCTATATACATGAGGTTAAAGCACATTTAATAAAATGGAACTGTGAGGTCGAAGACTTTATCTCAATTTCCCTGTATTAAATAATTTTTTAATGTTATTCTCCTTATTTACTTTATAGGGTGTATATATTACCCCTTTTAAATGTAATATTATAAATCATTTATAATTCTAGGTATTCGTAGTTTCATTTTGAATTATTTTATCTATGGTGATTTGAATAGAAAATTACGAAGTGGTAAAGAATTTCAAAACTCAAATTTTTTTCCATTAGGTTATATTACCTCTACATCATATTTGAAATTATAATATTATGGGTGAAATTAAACTTGATTATATTATATTTTATTTACTATTTTTTATGTGTATTAATATTTGGTAAACAAAATCAATTCATTTATTAATTCTAACTTCAATGTTATGATCATTGTAAGGGTCTATTTCACAAACTCATTCTCATTGAGATTTTTTATTATTTAATTTCAGTTGAAGGAAATAATTTTACCATTTCATAAAAAACCACTTAATTTTATAATCTTATTATAATTCATGATACTTTCAGATAATAGTACCATTTTTCCGCACTTTGGTACATAAAATGTTTTTATGAAAATACAACTACATTTATCTCTTTTATTAGAAATCTATTTTCTTCCAAATCCATTTTTTATAAAAATGTTTTCCAAAATGGTTTTATCCTTTTAAACATGGTTTATTAATTATATTTTTTCCAAATTTTACTTTATACACAATGTTTTTAAAAGAATCCTTATTATATTTTCAATAAAAAAATTTATTTGTCTTTTACTATAAGTAGTTAAAGGAATCTTGTTTTAATGTGTACGACATAAAAAAAATTTATATCTACCATGATCACTAAAATTATTTAAATTTCAATTAATATGTTTCGAAGGATATTATAAAATAATTTTTTTTTGTAAATTTTTTTATTTCAAAAAATGATTTTCAAAATGAATATGATATTTTCCTCAAGAATGTTTTTAAAGATATTTTTAAGAAATTTATATTTTTCAATAATAATAATAATAATTTATTTTTACTCTAATGTGTATATGGTGGATTGATGTTACCATTATTCACTCTATGGATAGTTTTTGATCATTTTTACTTTGGAATGTCTTTCCATTGACTTTCTAGATTCATTTCATTAGTTATTAACATCCCCTTGAAACATTCCCTTTCCTATGATCATGGGACATTTAATTACCCTAAATTATCCATATCATTTATCATGGATAATATTTTTTATTAAAACATATCTAATTTAAAAAAACAAAGTTTACTTTTAAATTTATTTTATTAACTAGGGATGTATCTATCAATTTATATCCTTTACTCAGTAGGGTATTTGATGATAAGACACCTTTTAATTAATTATATTTATTATTAGATATATAAGGAATGATTTGAACATGCATGAAACTAGAGAGGACCAACTAATTATATCCCCACAATTCATTAGTTATCTCATGAGGATAATCAGTACGCTATCATGAAATAAATTTGACAAAACCAATGGGTTTTTACTCAGTAGTTTAAACAATCTTATGAATGGTCCTAACAGTAGAGGTACCATGATTCCTGAGATAGTTTCATCCAATAATTAAGAATTTCATTCATTACGATTTGAATTATTATTATCCATGATATTTTCAGAATGATATCATCTATGGAAACATTTCCTATCGGTTTACTGATTAAATGGCATGTGTTTTCAGTTATTTACCGTGACATATTTATTATTATATATCTTATGATGAGAGTGAAGTTATTTAAATGGAATGTGTGTTAAATTATTTACCATATAATTTTTATTATTTTTAATGATTTATTATATATTTCACCATAATTAATCCTTAATACGCATTTGATCTCACTATTATTTTTCACTTTCCAAGGAATCTATTAAGTGTACTATAAATGATATGCTAGAATATGCTATAGGGAATAATTATATTCTCAAAAACAATCTGTTATAATTTATGTATTCAAATATAATATGAGAATCAAGAATTTATAGAGTTTTCCAAGACTACTAATATAATATATCATTTGGGATGATATTCCTTGTATCCTATATGAGGGGTAATAACTCTAAAATGTACACATTAGTTTTAACTTGATCATCACTTGATACATGGCAATGACCCTTACTGTGTACCGAGTTTGAAACTCTTGGGGGGTATTCCTATGATAATTCAAATATTAATTACAAAATATTATGGAATATTTTAATATATGATAACAATGAATGTAATAGGTTAAACATTTGGTGTCTTATATTTTGAAAAAGGTGTCTCAAAAGCAGAGGAAAATGTTTTATATATGAAAAATAGTGGAATAAAGAAAATAATTTATGAGGAAAAATAAAGAGTGTGCTGGATAAAAATAAATGTCGTTCTATGGATAAATATCTTGTTTGTTTTATTGAGTGTGGATAACCTAGTAATTATCTAAGTCAATAACCATTTTTAATATCCTTTATTAGGAATGATAAAAATTTCTAAGGGAATTTCAAGTTTTGTTACCAAACATGTCAAATCATGAATTAAGACTCATAATGAGACTACTAGAGTTGGAATGACTCAATGTGTTATTTTGAGATAAGAAATGAGGATTATAAGGTGACCTGGGTGATTGGATGAGATTTGGAGGCTTTAAGTTATGATTTGTTAGGGTTGGGAGTCTTTTAAAAAGGGTACGTAGTTTGGTGTGCACCAATAGGATAAACAACATTAAACATTCCTGATTTTGGGTTTTTAGTTCATTTTTAATTGAGAATGGTTGATTTTCATGGGTAGATCATAGTTTTTGGGTAAACATATGTGAGGGAAAATGAGAAACTATGTGAGTTAGGAGAGGGTATTTGGGATGGTGCACGGTCTGCACATGGTTTTAGAAAAATCGTGCACCTTTCTATATGTGGGAGGTAGTGATGATAGCATGGTTGGCACACTATCTGTCAAACAAGAAACCTAACCATGTGGGTCATGGGAATTGGAACGATGGGGTAAAAATGGTTGGCACACATATTTTCGCACGTGTGGCCAAATCGTGTGAATGGGTTGGCATTAGACAAATCCCACCACACAGTTAGTGCATGGTTTGGAAAAATGGGTTACCAAACCATGATACTTCCCATTTTTCATCAAAATGGGGAAATTACTAAATTTACCATTAGTTTTTTAGCCACTATATCCCCTTTATCCTATATTACATGTGCATGGACCACGAGGTTCCCAACCCACTTCTTCCTCTTCTGTCCCTTGATTTTTTTGGTGTGTTCATGGAAATTTATTATCATTTATGTGATATATCCTCCTCCAATGATATTCCTTATTTCTATTATTTTTTTCTATATAAACCCAGGATTAAGATACTTTTATATTACATCATTTTAGATTAATATTCTGTAAAGTACAAATATACATGCCTGAGGAACGTAATAGTTTTGTGTTTTTGGAAACATGGAAACAAAATCTTCTACCCTGGTGAGAGATCTCCATCATGTCCCATAAATATGTATTCCATTAGTTCATCAATCTAAAACTATTATTCATAACCTGAGGAAAGTAAACATAAGAAAGGGATAATATTAGATTCCTAATAATTGAAAATAAAGAAAATACAGAAGTATAACATGAATAAAAGGGTATGGAACTTGAGAATAACATTTTAAGATCATACCCTACATATTTGAGATCATAATAAGGATTGGAAGTTCATAAGACATGAATCTTTATAAAATAAAGAACATAATACATTGAATAAAAATATACGAATAAAACAACGAATTGGGGTTGGTATAAAATAATATATAATGTCTTCCATAGTAGTCAGGTCATTGATCCCGAGACCATATTAGTGGAAAATGGTTTTTACTAAACTAGGTACACCCCATTCCATCCCTATTTTATTGAACTAAGTACACCCCATTCCATCTCTATATTACTTAATCGAGTGCATTTACCATTCTAGCACGGTAATACTGAACCGATTTCATTTCCCGTTCCAACCCTATAATACTAAACAATGTTCATTTCCTATTTCAGCCCTGTAATACTGAGCCAGGTTCTTTTCAATTAAATCCATGTCTATCTCATGAGATATAAATCTTTACCCAATGAATTGGAGGGCGATATAGGTCCCACCCATCTCAAAGTGAAATCATACACACATATGCCAAAATATCATAAATAATCATATCATAACCCATGAAATTAATTGGGTATTATAAAAATGTAAACATAACATAACATGTGGAAAAAGATTCAGGATTCATAATAATTTCATCCAATGAATAACCTTTAAAAGAGAAATGTGTTTCATAAACAAGTAACTCATGAAAGAAATATAGATTTCAGAATTATATATTCCATGGAAGAGAAACTAGTTTCATAAAGACCATGGAATTAATCATAACCCATTCATAGAGCAGATATGAATTTAACCTTTATATCATTTTCTATAAGGTCAGGGGTAACATAAATGGATTTCATCATAGCTGAAAAATAATTATGAAATATATTTCTAAAAAATTTCATGAGGAAATTTTCCTTCCTTCTTTAAAAAGTTTTTTTAATAAAAAAAACCATTTATAAATCATTTTTTTATAAGATACCATGAAAGCACAAAAAAGAGACTTCAAATATTTTTTAAAACCATTTTCTTGAAAAATTATATTATAAAATTAAAAAAAATTAAATTTTTTTTCTTTGATACACATTGAAATAATTTAATGAAATATTTAAAATGCTTTCATAACCATTTTACTTGAAAACATATGAAATAATATTCAAAATGTTTTAAAAATAATTTCATTGAAAATATTTTGCAAACAAGTAAATAAGGCTTGATTTGTTTTTGAAAATAATTTTCCTTAAAAACATATAAAATAATTTTGAAATCATTTTAAAAAATATTTTTCTTTGAAAGCTATAAAATTAACTTAATAACATTTTAAAAACTATTTTATTAGAAAACTTATAAAATAATCTTGTAAATATTTAAAATACCTTTTAAAACATATTTTTTGGAATCCTTTTTATTTGAAAATAATAATGAATATCCAAGATAACATGAGAAAATGTTATTTTAAAAGGAATAACTTTTTAATCTTTTAAAGGAAGCTTCAAGGGAATGATGGTGATTAAATCCATTCTTACTATACGAGGTGAAAAGAATAATCTTTTTTGCATGGTAAAAAGGATTGAAAAAATTCCTCATTTGAAAAGTGACAATAAGATTACTTTGTAAACAGTGGTAAAAGACAACAGGGTATAGATTTATTATATTTATAATATAATATAGGTATAATATTCATGGAAAACCTTCCTAGAAAACATGGATTTTATGGAACACAGATTTATGAACAGAGAGAGGGTCAAGTCATGATTTATTGAAAACACATTCTTAAATATCTTATACATCGAATAGTGGAAAAATAGTACCAATACAAGAATATATTAGGAAATAATAGACGAGACGAAAAGTCATGATATTTTTTGAGATATGGTTCATAATATTTCATCAAAGGAAGCATAATCACTATCTAAGTATAAAAATGATGATATTTTTTCAAAAAACTCTAACCACTCGGTAACATGGGATCATACTATCCATATAAGAAAATTAGATTACATGAATAATAAAGTATATTTAAAATAATTATATTCCTGATATAACATGTGAAATGGTATTATATACCCCTCTAATAAAAATTTATGTCCATAACAAAACATGAGTCACAAAAAAAAGATATTTAGACAAAACTATTTAACCAATTTGGTAACATTGTAAACATAATATGCATGAAATAATGATCATAAAATGGAAATGTGAATACCCATAAATATATGTATAAGATACATGTATTACCATCATGAGAGGGACATACACCACACAAAAGGAAAGAGTGGAAAACATAGAAAGTATCTCACCGAAATAAAAATTGAGATGGAATCCCATCACCTTATGTCTTGACTCTCATCGTACTCATTCAGACCACTTGTATAATAAAAATAAAAATTTAAATATCTTTTACAGAATCATATTTTGATATCTAATAATATATATGGTTTTATTATGGCCTTATTATAGAGGCCCAAAAATGGTTAAAATTGACTTTAAACATACATGAAACCATTTTTAGTAATCATGGACATGGTTAATAACAATAACCCCCGTAAATACTTACGAATAAAAAATCTCTGATAAGAACAAGATTGTTATAGTTATCCCTTACATTCGGTCCGATATGCTTCATACGTATCTGAACATCCTGTATAATGATTTAAATAATGTCATTGACTTATTAAATAATCATATTTATTGTTAATATATCATATATGGTTCACTTATAACTTTATATTACCTGTTCTTTTGTAAATCCCATGTTAAAGCAACGTTTTGTGTAAAATCATCTTATTTATCGTATGTGTTTAGACTTGTTGTTCTTGATGTAATTATTACTTATATCATTATTTAATTACTTTTAGAATGTAAATCATGATTTATATATCATATATATTCATCATATATCCATCATATACATGTATTTATAATAGTACATACCATATGGAGGTAGGAAATGAAATGCACCGTTCATGGAGACGGTAAGCCGTACGTACGCATGAACACTACTTTGATTTCAATTTATTATATTAATTGAATAGGTATATTATAATTTCAGTATAATATCATATATAATATTATTAAATACATCCTTTATAAATCCCTCATAAGGCATCAACGAAAAACATCACTTTGAGGGGGCGGTAGTCCGCACTTCCTCAAATGAGATCATCGTATTTACCCACTATGGATACCATTGAGGCTTGATATAATTGGGAAGTAAATAAGCATAAGGAAATCATAAAAATAATATATATCATATATAAATATAGTTCCATCATAATGGCCACCATGAGAGGCGGTAGGAGAAAATCGAACAATCATCGTTTCGTGAGGCGTTAGTTTTCCATCCACAGATACATTATGTTATTCATCCATTAGATGGTGGTGTGTGTAATTGAAGTTCTAATCCTTCTCATAATAACATCCTAGTATATTTAGTATACTGGTGTTGTTACAAAAGAAAGTATTAAAAAGAGTTTAGGGGTTGTAGAAGTAGAATAATATAAAACAACTTAAAAGAAACTGTTACCTTTAATTTGGGTAACTTCCTTTGGATTGAACCAAAAGGACTTATTGGAGTTCCTTATTACTAATGTAAGGCTTCACGGGGGAGTATAGGGATGTATAGAGCTTAATTGGGCAGAGTTTGGACGATCCAAATGGCTTGAGAGGTGTGTGGAATTGCATTGAAGTGGTCCCATTTTATAATGGAGAGGAGGGGCTCTTTAGGAAAGTGTGAAAACATTATTTTATTATAAACATATATTACACTTGAAGAGGTCCAAATCACATTAATTTCGAAGATAAGATGAGTCATATTCTAAATAAAATCATCCAATAGGAATTGGACAGGTTTTGGATAATATTGTAATCATTATAATCATATTTATTTATATAATTTATTAATGAGTTAAATACTGTATCATTATTGTGTCATAAATAATTTAATTTATTTGATGTCTAAAAATTATAAAAAAATACCAACATGTAGGAAATACTTTTAGCTTTCCAATGAATATTTATAGTCAAAAATATAAACATATCCCCTTATAAAAATTAATTACTAAATGATTTTTGTTAATGCCAATTTTGTCTTTACATTATATTAATTAATCTACTGTGTCATTGTCTTTCATAAGTGGCTCCATGGGGTCCCAAAATCGACTCAAGGATACCCATGGTCGTCCATTACTCATCCAATAATGTTTTTACAAGTTTTAAGGTAATTTTTAATTATTATAATATTCTTTTAACCTTGAATTACCCTATTTACTTTTAACTGTGGTAAATAAAAGTAAAAAGTTAATGTTCACCAAAAGTTATTTTTATGTAATTGAACCAAATTTTACTCTTAGATATTAACCGTGTCTCTCGGATTTTTGAAATTCAACTCACAAAAGTGGTAAAATTAAGTTTTATGAACAATTGCAAAAGCCCCTAGGAGGTGGGTAAAAGACGGTGAAAAGTTCAATACAATTTTTATAAATCGTAAATTATTATAAAAATATTCCAATGAATTTAATTGATCTTATATAAGTATTATGTATCTATTATGACATAAAATAAATTTAAATCAAATAAATTATTATAAAAAGTTGGTTTTAACCAAAAACTCAGTGTTTTCACTATTCATCAAAAATTGATGTTTTTTAGAAAAATTCAAAAAATTCAGCCTAAGTTATATTTGATATTCTGAATTCAAAAATGATGTCTATTTCTCCAAATTCAAAACAATGAACTGGCATTAATTAATTTTAAAATTAATTCCCGTTGTCAAAACAAATAGCGTGTTTTTAAGAAACAATAACTATCAAAAGATTGATACTTGTTTATGTCCAATTTCAAAGTAAAATTAATTCCAATGAACAAAATTGGATAAAATGGTAATAATATATTCTAATTACACTTTAAAACCAATTAAAAAGACAATATAACCATATAAATTATTGAGATGAAAAAATTTGTATTTAATTAAAATATAGCTTGTTTTTACTATTCATCAAAATATTAAAGTTATCAGATGAATATGACAAATTTATCCAAATTAAATTTTTATATCCTGATTCCAAGGGTGAATTTCATTTTTTCAAATTGATCTTATAAACATGTCAAAAAATATATTTAAAGTGGGTGCGCCATCAAAAGGCGGTAAAACTGCATTTCTCGAAAAATACTTCTTTTATCTGAAAAACTGATTTTGTTTTCATACCTCATTCTAGAAAATGTGTATGATGAATTATAATGTTATAAAATTAAAAATTCAGTTAATACTATTCATAACGGCTAGTTTATAATATAATAATAATATATCATTGTTTAGTGAATCTCGGTATTGCGTACTACAGACATTATCGAAAAAGGTCGTGATTTCGTGTAATGCAAGCCAAGTCAGGGTTGTGTGTTGTGCAAGTCTTATTCGTTGTTTTGTTATAATAGAATCCAACCATTTTTCATTTATACATTAAATATATATATATATACACTCAATGTTGCGTAGAATGACTATTATCAAATGAACTTGAAATTGTGTGTAACACAATCTAAGAATAGTGTTGCGTATACTGCCAGCTAATACGATGTTGCGTATAACATAAGATAATATTGGTGTAGAATAAAACACATGACATCAAATAAATTAAAAAATACTTATCATAAAATCTTGGTGTGTTACATTCTACCCCCCTTAATATTAATTTCGCCCTCGAAATTCGTCGAGGTTATAAGTGGTTAACTACTTGAATGTTTCTTTCATAGAAACCCACATCGTAAAAAGGAATACCAAAACTGAATATTAAAAACTAAATTATGAAACGTAACGGTCACCCAAATTAACTAATCACTAGGTTTCCACATATAAAAACATAGGTGAAAATATGGATATAGAATAGAAATCGGACCATTAAATTCTGATGGAGAGTGGTAGAGAACATGGCTATGAAAAAGCCAACAATCTCAAAGCCATAAATTTGTGATGATCTAAGGTACCATCTGATTTTTCAGATATGAGAGTACTAGGACAACATTTTTGGCTTTTAAGATAATTTCCCTAATGTTGAAGAATTTGAATTAGAAGAATACTTACTTTATTTCGATACAATCTAACCGTTGTTAGCGCCTTAAACAATTTCCACTTCATCTCTTAAAGAAATGAAGTTTAATTTTCTACCGTGAAGTGTTAGCAAATCATGTGATAGAATGATAGGTCATTCCTTCTGTCTCAAACATAAGGTTAGAAAAAGATATATATATAAGTCCATCTATGGTGAGATTAATCGTATATGGTTCCAAAAATGGACTTATACTTCATCTATAATACCACTTAATATAATTAAACTAGTTTCTACTAACCAGGGACTTCTTGTAGGCCAGTGGTAGGAGATGAAGGCCTGTCGCACTTCGGTTGTGGGTTCGATTCCTGCAACCTTGTCCGACGCGACAGGTTTTCGCCGACCTTGCAGGTTGTCCTTTTTCTAAAATTACATCATTATGACATTCCATCAATAATATCGAAAAAAGTTCTAGACTTAAACAATACTAACTTGTGTCTAACATAATCCATTCCAATATTTAGGCTTATCCAAAATAAATATGTCCAATATCATAGTATAAAGAAAACAATTACTAGAAATTTCATGTACCGAGCATGTGAATACCATCATTTATCCCCGATATATCTTGCTGATCAAATTCCAATCATGTGAATACCTTAATCATGTATTCTCTTGAAAAATGAATACCCATTGAACCATAGTGAAAACATGAATGCTGTGAAAATTTAACCCTTTCCACATACTAAAATCCCAAAAATTCTATATACTCAAACAACGATATCACTTTGTCCTTATATAATTCATGAAATCATTAATAATATCAAACATTTCATTATCTCCTTAGCACTTCTTTATGCACATATTAGGTGCTTTCCAAAAATATTTGAATAACCTTTCATGGTTACCTATACCATTCATCATACACATTCAAAACATATGGAAAGACAACAGTGTAACAATCCTTAGATGACTCTTTATTCCATAGTACCATGAGATTACTTATACAACATTACTCTTGATAAACATGTAATTATTCCACTACCTTCTTAAACCATTGACCGAGCTTCAACGATTCTTTCATCTCACATATCATTTGTAGTCTCTTCATCATCATCCACATAAACACTACCCATATGACCATACTGATTCTCTTTATCTGATTTTCCCTTAGGGAATTGGTATTTATAATGCCCGTTCATTCCACATTTAAAACACTTAACCATTGTTGATGTCTCAGAAATACCATTATCCTTGTCCATGGTGATAACTGAACCTTTTCCTTTACAATTACTAGACTTGTGTCCTTCTTTTCCACACCCAAAGCATCTTCCAGTTCCTTCGAAAAATTCTCCTTGATTACTCTTCCCACATGACTTACATGAGGGAAATTGAACTTTCTTTCCTCTATGATCATCACGAAACTCCATCTTTCTCTTATTAGCTGAGTTAAGAAACTTCCAAATATGATATTATTGATCATATTATGAGATTGCTGATTAGGAATAATAACGATGTCTCGCCTTACAAATCCCATTTCATTTTCTTGATCATGAAGAATATCATTCCATTGTCCATCATATTCTCCATTATCATGAATCTTCTTGTTTACATCACTTTTCTAAAACCCAAAAAAGAATAGTGTGAGAGGAAAAAATCATGATAGGTAAAACAACATAATAAAGGTGGAGTAACTTCAATATCTAACATCTTAGGTTTAATTCTAAGATCGTTACTATAATTCTAGGACTATAACTTATACTTATACTTAACCTTAGGGAAATCCCTAGACATACCTTAGAAATAACTCTAGGGATCTCACTAATGTTTTCGCATCCTAGTTTCCAATGGTTAACTAATCCATTCCTCTGATACCAACTGTAGAGGCCCAAATCTTGACGTACATTGACATTACACTACTTTTTTGGAATACTTAATACATAACAAAAATAGACACACAAGGACCATAATAGTTTAGTGTCTTTGAAAACTCTGAACATAATCATCTAATCGTGGTGAAAGATCTTCAACATCTCCCATAAAGATCTTCCCCTTTTGGTTTTCTTACCTAAACCTTTCATTAAATTCCTGGGAAAGGAAAACATATAAAGGGTGAGCTCAAATGCCCAGTAAGGGTAAGCATGGGTAAAATAAAACAAATCATATACATTTGAACTTAAAGACATGAACATAATGTTTAAACATCAAAATCTTGGGCAATGACATAAAACATGGAAGTACATAAGGCATAGATCATAATGGAACATAAATCATGATAAAATAGCATGGGAATAAAAAATGTGATTGTGGAAACAATTAAGCACATGATATGATTTCCATAGTAGCCAAGGCATTTCTTCCAAGACCATCTTAGTGGAAAAAGTCTCTTTCTGAATCGAGTTCACTCCTCGTTCTTGTCCTGTATTACTGAACTGGATTAACATACCGTTCAAGCCATGTCTATCTCATAAGATATAAATCTTTACCCAATGCATTGGAGGGAGATATAGGTCCCACCCATCTCATATTGAAATCATTCTTACATGTGCCACAAAACAATCACAAATCATTCATCATAACCCAAAGAATAAATTGGGTTTCATAAACATCATTGCATCATAACATAATCCATATAAAAAAATGGATATCATTTCATCATAAGAAAATTGAAACCATGTAAATCATAGATACATTATACTTGAACCATACACATATGAAATAATGTCATCTTATATGGAAAATGGTTTTGATAAAACACTTGAAATGAATTCTTGAGAAAAATATCATTTCTTCTTCAAAATCATTTTCTTTTCACAAAATTCCATGAAATTTTAAAAGAAAAATATATTGTTGAAATTATTTAATAAATCTTGTAGAGTAAGATTCATGAAAATAAGGCTTTATTAAACCATAAAAATCCGTTCATTCCATATAAGTTAAAAATAATATTCTACTCGTATTTTTTTCAAAAAAGTCAAAAAAGTACCTGATATGGTTAAAAAAAGAACGATTCCTTACATACCATGTATTAAATGATAAAAATGGTTAAAAATGACTTTAAACACACATGAAACCATTTTTAGGAAACATGTACATGGATGATAACAATAACCCTAGTAAATACTTATGAATTAACAATCTCGGATAAGAACGAGATTGGAATAGTTATCCCTTACCTTAGGTCTGATATGCTTCGTACCTATCCAAAACTTCTGTATAATGATTGAAATAATTTCATTGACTTATTACAGAATCATATTCATTGTTATGATATCATATATGGTTCACTTATGACTCTATATTACCTGTTCTTCTGTACATCCCATGTTAAAGCAACGTTTTGGGTAAAATCATCTTATTTATCGTACGTGTTTGGACTTATTGTTCATGATGTAATTATTACTTATATCATGATTTAATTACTTAAATAATGTAAATAATGATTTATATATCATATATATTCATTATTTATCCATCATATACATGTATTTATAATAGTACATAACATATGGAGGTAAGAAATGAAATGCACCATTCATGGAGACGGTAAGTCGTACGTACGCATGAATGCTACTTTCATTTCAATTTATTATTTTAATGGAATATGTATATTATAATTCCAGTATAATATCATATATAATATCATTAACTTAATCCTTTATACATCCCACATAAGGCATCAACGAATCACATCACTTTGAGGGGGCGGTAGTCCGCACATCCTCAAATGAGATCATCGTATTTACCCACTATAGAAACCATAAAGGATTGATATAATTGGGAAGTTAATAAGAATAAGGAAATCATAAACATAATATATATCATATATAAATAAATTTCCATCATAATGGCCACCATGAGAGGCGGTAGGAGAAAATCGAACAATCATCATTTCGTGAGGCGTCAGTTTTCCATCCACAGAAACATTATGTTCTTCAACCATTAGATAATGGTGTGTTTAAGTGTAGTTCTAATACTTCTCATAACAACATCCTAGTATATTTAGGATACTGGTGTTGTTACAAAAGAAAGGATTAAAAAGAGTTTAGGGGTTGGAGAAGTAGAATAAAATAAAACAACTTAAGAGAAACTGTTACCTTTAATTTGGGTAACTTCCTTTGGATTGAACAAAAAGGACTTCTTGGAGTTCCTTCTTCCTAATGTAAGGCTTAAAGGTGGAGTATAGGGATGTATAAAGATTAATTGTTCAGAGTTTGTATGAGACAAATGGCTTGAGAGGTGTGTGTAATTGCATAGAAGTGGTCTCCTTTTATAATGGAGAGGCGGGGCTCTTCAGGAAAGTGTGAAAAATTTATTTTATTATAAACTTATCTTCGGTTTCAAGACATCCAAAACACATTAATATAGAAGATAAGATGACTCATATTTTAAATAGAATCATCTAATAGGAATTGGACAGGTTTTGGATAATATTTTAATCATTATAATCTTATTTATTTTAATCATTTATTAGTGAGGTAAATACTTCATCATTATTGTGTCCTAAATAATTAAATTTATTTGATGTCTAAAAATTATAAAAAAATACCAACATATAGGTAATATTTTTTGATTTCAAATGAATATTTATAGTCGAAACTATAATTTATATATCCCCTTATAAAAATTAATTACTAAAAGATATTTTTTAATGCCAATTTTGTCTTTACATTAAATTAATTAATCTAATGTGTCATTGTCTTTCATAAGTGGCTCCATGGGGTCCCAAAATCGACCCAAGGATGGAAATGGTCGGCCATTACTCATCCAATAAGGTTTGGACAGTTGTTAAGGTAATTTTGAATTATTATAATATTCTTTTGGCCTTGAATTTCCCTATTTATTTTTAACCGTGGTAAATAAAAGTAAAGAGTAACTATTCACCAAAAATTATTTTTATCTAATTGAACAACATTTTACTACTTGATATTATACTTGTCTCTCGGATTTTCAAAATTTAACTCACAGAGGTGGTAAAATTATGTTTTTTGAACAATTGCAGAAGCCCCTAGGAGGTGGGTAAAAGACGGTGAAAAGTTCAATACAATTTCTATAAATCTAAAATTATTATAAAAATATTCCAATGAATTTCATTGAACTTATTTAAGTTATATGTATCTATTTTGACCTAAAATAAATTTAAATCAAATAAATTATTATAAAAAGTCGGTTTTAACAAAAAACTCAGTGTTTTCACTATTTATCAAAAATTGAAGTTTTTCAGAATAATACCAAAATTTCATCCTAAGATATATTTGATATTCCGAATTCAAGAAATGATGTCTATTTTTCCAAATTAAAAACAGAGAAGTGGAATTAATTAATTCTAAAATTAATTCCCGTTATCAAAACAAATAGAGTGTTTTTAAGAAACAATAACTATCAAAAGATTGATACTTGTTTATGTCCAATTTCAAAGTGAAATTAATTCCAATGAACAACATTGGATTAAATGGTAAAAATATATTCTAATTACACTTTAAAAACAATTAGTAAGATAATATAACCATATAAAATATTGCGCTGAAAAAAGTTGTTTTTAATTAAAATATTGCTTATTTTTACTATTCATCAAAATATGAAAGTTATTAGAATAATATGAAAAATTGATCCAAATTAAATTTTTATATCCTGATTCTAAGGGAGAATTTTATTTTGTCAAATTTAACTTATAAACAGGTCAAAACTAGATTTAAAGTGGGTGCTCCATCAAAAGGCCGTAAAACTGTATTTTTTGAAAAATACTTCTTTTATCTGAAAAAACTGATTTTGTTTTCATACCTCATTCTAGAAAATGTGTAAAATGAATTATAATGTTATAAAATTCAAAATTCAGTTAATAAAATTAATAACGGCTAGTTTATAATATTATAATATTATATTGTTGTTTAGTGAAACCCAATATTGCGTACTACACAAGCTATCGAGGAAGGTCGCGATTGCGTGTAATGCAAGCCAAGTCAGGGTTGCGTGTTGGGCCAGACTCCTTTGTTTTTTCGTCAAAACAGAAACCAACAATTTTTCATTTATAAATTGAATATATATATATATACACTCAATGTTGCGTAGAATGACTATTATCAAACGAACATGAAATTGTGTGTAACACAATCAAAGAATAGTGTTGCGTATACTACAAGATAATACAATGTTGTGTATAGCATAAGATAATCTTGGTTTAGCATGAAACACATGACATCAAAAAAATTAAAAATAATACTTATCATAAAATCTCGGGGTGTTACACTTATATTACCCGGTTGTTAAAAATCTTATGTTAAGGTTTCTCTTTAGGTAATATTCTGTTGTTCTTCACATGTGTCTTAATTTGTTATATCTTTGGTCCTTATACTTATATCATGATTTCCATATTATACATAGTGATATAAATATAATTTTTATTCAGTAAATTTGTATTATAATAATCTATAGAATATACAAGTATGAAATGAAATACACCGTTTATAGAGACGGTAAGTCGTACATACGCATGAACATTGTTTCTATTTTTATTGTCGTATTGAAAGAAAGAAAGCACATGATATAAATGTATATATATATATGTACATATATCATTATTCCAATAGAATTATTATATACATATATATATATATATATATATTATATTTTTACTGGAACCATTATTAATACATTCTATGTAGTGTGTGAACAAATCACATCACTTTGAGGGGGCAGTAGTCCACACTTCCTCAAAGAAAATTATCGTATTATCAAGAATGGAAAGTAAAAAAGGTATATTTTGTAAAAGTAATAAATAATATTAAAGAGATAATATATATAATTAATTACATATATATATATATATTCCTTCATAATTTTCACCATGAGAGGCAGTAAAAGAAAAATGAACAATCATCGTTTAGTTTAGCGATAGTTCATTGTACACGTAAATCGTAGGTTTATTACCCATTAAATGGAGATGTTTGTCAGTGAAGTTTGAAATATTAGAGTAACAAAATCATAGTATATTTAATAAATTTTTCTTTTTATAAAGTTATGTAAAAAAACAAAGTGCATGGGGTAGAGAAAGAAAATAAAATAAAGGATCATGAGAGAAGACGTTTCCTCTTAATCAGGTAACTCCTTTGGGATTCTAGAAAACGGATTCCTTGGATTTAATTCTACCAAAGGGAATGTTTATATGAGGAATATAGTGATGTTTATATGTGTATTGGGAAGATATCCATATAAAAAAAGAGGTTTAGAAGGTGTGAATAAGAGGGAGAGGTGGTGACCTTTTATAGGGAAGGAATATGACACAATTGGATTTTCTGAAAACAAGTTAGGTGTACACAAGTTATTACCTACAAAAAGTAAAAAAAAAGAACAAAAAAATATTAATAAGATGTTTATGGAAGAAATATTTCTGTAAAAATAGTTTCTAGAATATTTTATAGGTCAATTAGGCTCCTAATTTTATGTTTTAGTCCCTAATTAATTTTAATTTGACCTTAATCATTGTGATTAATTTTAATCACAATCACTAATATTTTTTTAACAATTAATTTGATCTTATTAGGCTCCAAATATTTTAAAGATTACAATATTTTGGGTTGGTTTATTGAAATTGGACTCACAGAAGCATAAAAATTTAGGTTTATGTTAATCCCGTAGACGGGATGAAATAACGAGTTTTTAAAGTACAAAGAAGTTCAAATGTTTATTATGTTTTTATATTCAATTTAAAAGTTTAATTAATTATAAGTATGTAAATTATATAAATATATTTATAATTGATCTATTTTTATCTCGAAAAAATTTTAAAATAAAATTTAATATTAAAATTGATTTAAATGAAAAGGCGTTTTTAACTAAAAAACAATATTTTTCATCATTCATCAAAAAATAATGTTTGTAAGAAAAATCTCGAAACTTCACCCTAAGATAATTTTTTAATATTAAATTCAAAAATCAAATTTATTTTATGAAATAAAATTTCTAGATGCATATTAAAATGGTTTTATTATTTTTCATAGAAGGACATGAAGTGTAGTTCATTGGAGAAAATAATATTTTTAAACATATAAAGAATTTATAAAAATTATTTATTTCATTGTAAATATGTTTTTTTCTATAAAAAAGTTATAAAAAATATTTTATTGTAGTTATGAATATAAATTTTACTATGAATAATAGTTATGTTACAATTAACTCATTTCAATATTTTAATAGTAAAATGAGGTTTCATAGAAACATCAGTGTTGCGTGTAACATATGCTAAGTCGGTGTTGCATGTAACATATTCAAATTCATGGTTTTCTGTAATATATACTGAGTCAATGTTCTATGTTTCAATCATCAAGTTGGTGTCATGTAAGGTAAACCAATTCGGTGTTGTGTGAAAGTAATGTTTGACTTATGGTTTTAATATATATATATATATATATATATATAAGAACTATTAATAGTGTCTTGTGAAATGAAAAATATCAAAAATATAAATTAATTTTAAAAACCATTTATCCGCAAAATCTTAGGGTGTTAAATTATACCCAAATTAAAATGAATTTCACCATCGATGACCTAAGGGACCATATAATTTATTGAAAATGAAGGCACTATGACAAAATTTTATTTTGAAGATCCTTTATCGAAATGTTAAATAATTTCTATGAAAACATACAATTTCATGATTTCAGGACAACCACACCCTTTATTGTTCCTTAATCCACTTCTCCTTATTCTCAAAAAAGGAAGCGGAATTTTTCATTACTGGAGAAATAAAATATCATGAGATCCATGACATGGCATCCCATCTGTCATCAGTAATAATCACCACATATTAGTTCAAACGATCTATCTAATATGCATAAATCCTCATATGGAGAGATAACACATTAATCTTACTAACTTTATATAATGTTTAAATTAAACTTTACCTAAATTTTTAGCCTTATAACCCATATGAAATTGAAAAATTCAATGATTATGAAAGAATGTCATCAAATAAGATTAAAATCAATCCCCCATATATCACAAAGTACCCCTTTTTTGTCACATTTCAAACATGCCAATACCTTCATCAAGTGTTCTCTTAAAACATGGTAATAAGATTAATTACCATAATTAATTTTATAAAAAATTAATGATTCCTTATTTTAATGATTACATGATATACCGTTTAAATCATTGATGTTTTAAACATCATTATTGATGATATATAACACTTTTTCAATAATTAGTTTCTGGGAAATATATACCATCTTATTTAATTATTCACATCTAGAATATATTTATCAAAAGATAATTATCTCAATGTCATGATGTAATTAAGGGTTACCTTCCCTTATTCACAGTTTCACCTTTTGATTAAATCAAATTTCTATGTCTTCATCCGTATTCAAAAATGTCTTTTTCAATCCTTAATGAAAACTTATACTAAAAATACTTATATATTTCAGGATTAATTTAACATAATCTTTTAATTCCAAAACATAATTACTTCTTTAATCAAACCTTATTCTTAAACCACTACCCATGATTCATCAAATTATTCCATAATATATCTTCCAAGAATATTTAATATGAATCATGTCTTAAGGTTAGTCAACCTCAGTCTAATCAGGCTTCTTATGTTTAATGTAAACAATATTGGAAGTACATCACATAACTTTCACATTTCATTTGTGATCGCTTCATCATAAACATCAAAACCATTACTTGTACCACCATGGTGATTCTATTCATGAGCCTTCCATATAAGACATCAATTTTTATAATTACCATAACTTATTCATTTAATAATGTCATCCATTAAGGATTCCAAAATTCCTAAAAATTATATTAACTGAACATTTTATTTTCCCTTTGTAGTTACTTGCTTTTGGACATACTTTTCCATTGTAAAAACTATTCTATTTCCTCCAAGACATTGACCTGAGTGATCTTGTCCCTACATTATTGACATAAATGAAAATTAATCTTCTTTACTCCATGGTATCCATTACCCAAACTCTCAGTGAACTCCTTCTTTCTCTTTCATTTTGAGTCTGGGAGTTGTTTATGGTACATGTTGTTAATCAAGTTCCAAGAAAACTATTTAGGAATGATAAAAAAATCCTTCACTCCAGTGATCATCACACTTGACTTATCATCAAAAATAAATCCATCAAATTATACATTAATATAGTTACATATGGTTTCCTCTATTTACTAAAACTAGAAGCATCGTGTGAGCATTACTTATCATTTCATAAAACCACATTCATAAAAATATTTACTTATAAGATGTATAAATCATGATACCTTTATTAATCTAGGACACCATAGGTTCATCCTAGGTTATTCATAAACAACTAATATTTAAATTCTTCAATAAGGTTCATGAAGAGTTTGAGAATTTCAAAGGCATATCCCCCGTGAGTGTTAAAATAGGTTTGTATTAAGGTCCTTTTTCATGTGCTATATTACCCCATGTCAGGCCCAAAACATCTTGTCCAAGTTGTTACCTCTAAGTACATATGTTCCAAATCCACATCCACTTGTAGTATCTAGGTAGGTATGTATTTCTAGAAAACCACTCACTCTATCCTTTACCAATATTCCATTATTTGTTTCTAAATATGAACTCATCCTTATTCTTATCCTTAGAGACATCCCTAGACATACCCTTTGAAATATACCTAGGGAAGTCCCAATAGTTTTCTCATCCTAGTATAAAAATGGTTGACTAAACATTTCCTTTAATATCAAATATAGTGACCCAATATTGACATACATGGATATTACATCATTTTAGATGAATATTTATTACATTATAATAATACATGCACGGGGACCATAAAAGTTTAGTGTCTTTGGAAAATTGGGAACAAAATATTTTACCCTGGTAAAAGATAGTAATAATATCCTATAAAGATCTCCAACTTTAGTAAATCTACCTAAAACCTTTATTCATAACCTATATAAAGGAAACATAAGATAGGGTTGAGAAAATATGCTTAGTAAGGAAATATAAGGGAAATGCATAAGTATAACATGAACAAAAGGGTATGGAATGTGAGCATAACATTTGAGGATCATACCAAACATATTATATATAATAATAATAATTATAAGTTTGTAAGACATGAATCATAAGAAAATAAATAACATATTTTATTAATGCATAACATAGGAATAAAACATGTAATTTTGGTAGACACATAAGAATATATATTGATTTCAATAGTAGTCGGGGCATTAATGTCAAGACCATCTTAGTGGAAAAAGTGCTTTATTGAACTGGGTAATCCCACATTCTAGCCCTATAATACTAAAACTAGTATACCCACATTCTATACCTTAAATACTAATATAAGATCATTTCCTATTCCAAACCTATAATATTGAACTGAGTTCATTTCCTATTCTACCCTAGTAATACGAAACTGAGTTCAATTCCCGTTACAACCCCATAATACTGAACCATGTTTCATTCTAATTCTAGACATGTATATCTCATGAGATACAAATATTTACCCAATGCATTTGAGGGATATATAGGTCCCACCCATCTCATAGTGTAATCATACATACATGTTCCACAAGATCATAACCCATGAAATGAAATGGGTATTATAAACATGTAAACATATTATAAACTTTGGAAAATGATAAAAATTTTATAATCATTTCATCAAAAGAATAACCCATGGAAGAGAAATGTGTTTCATAAACATATAATTAATTAAAGGGAAATTAATTTCATAAGCATATAAACCGTGGAAGGAAAATAGGTTTCATAAATACCAAGATATTAAGCATATCTCATTTATAAAAAGGATATGAATAGATCCTTAAAAAATATCCAAGAAGGGTATGGGTAAGATAAAATGATTTCATCTTAGATGAAAAATAATTTTAAAATATCTTTCAAAAACATTTCTTGAGAAAAATATCATTAATTATTTAAAAAATGATATATAATACTTAAAACAATTTAAATATAATTTACTTATAAAATACCTTCAAAAAATATAATGAAGTATTGAAATCATTTTGAAAACACTTTTCCTTGAAAACATATAAAATAATGTTAAATACATTTTTAAAACATTTTTCATTGACAAAACATTAAAAAATTAAAATGAAATATTGAAAATGTTTTGAAAGCCATTTTAATTGAAAACATATGAAATAAGATTAAAAATGTTTTAAAAATAATTTCTTTGAAAATATTTTGAAAACCAGTAAGTCGTGAAAAATTATTGAAAACCATTTTCCCTGAAAAATTATAAAATAATCGTGAAAACATTTGAAAACAATTCCTTGAAAACCTATAAAATAATCTTGAAAACATTTAGAAAACCATTTTCCTTGAAAACAAATAAAAGATTGTTGAAAATGATTAAAATATTTTTTTTAAATATAAAACATTTCTGAAACCATTTTTCTTTAGAAATCATAATAAATATCCAAAATATTAGGAGAACATTAAGTTTTAAAAATATTAACTTTTTAAACTTATTAGAAAATATTAAAGGGAATGAACGTGGGTAAATTCTTACATGCGGTATGAGATGAAAAGAAATTTCCTTTTGCAAGGTAAAAAGGTTAGGAAAATGTCTTTCATGGAAAGAGACAAGAATATTACTTTGTAAACAATGGTAAAATAAAAAAGGGTAAATTTTTTTTAATGATCCTTGGATATTAATATAATATTATTGGAAACCATTCTTAAAAAACATGGTTTTGATGGAACAAAAATTTACTACTAAAGAGAGGGTAATGTAGAGATTTCTTGAAAACACATTATTTTCTATATTATGTAACAAAGAGTGAAATAATAGTACCAAGAAATTAATATATCATTAAATAATAGAGGAAAAGGAAACTCAATATGGTCCTTGAGTGGTGGTTCACAATATTTGATCAATGAAAGCATAATCATAAACAATATTGAAAAATGATGAGATGATTTTAATAAACTCTTACAACATGGTAACGTGGGATCATACTATCCATGTAATAAAATAAAATTAAATAAATAATAAATTATAATTAAAATAATTATTTTCATGATATAACATATAAAATGTAATTATATACACCTTGAATAAGAATTTAGGTGCATAAAAAAACATGAGTCTCAAAGAAGACAAATTGAAACAAAACTATTTAACTGATTTGGAAACATTTGAATATCAAACCCCATGAAATTAATACAGTGAAATGCATATGTGAATAATAATAAATTTATTTATATGATTCAAGGAAAACCATCCTGTGCAGTACATATGCCACACCAATGGAAAGAGTGGCGAACATTACTTGTATCTCAAAGAAATAGAAAGTGAGATGAAATCCCCATACCTTAGCTCTTGACTCTCATCGTAATCATTCCGACCACCTATATAATAAATGTATATTTATTATAAATATTTTAAATAACCATAATATTATATCTAATACTATATATTGTTTTATTAAGACCTTATATTACTCTCTTTTTAATAATCATATGTTAAGGTTTTACTTTGGGTAATATTTTTAATGACATGAACTTTTGAATAATATTTGTTTCCTAAATTTTTGTGTTATTTCATTTTATACTCCATAAAATTATATCATTTAATTAATGAAGTGAGTATAATTAAATGAGATCATTGGATTTAGAATGTTATATGACTGTTAGTCAATATGACCATTGGAAACTAAACTCTTAACATTTCAATTATTGTTTATAAATACAAGTGATCTTGGTTAACTAATACAGAAAGAAGAGTCTATGGCCTCATTCAGTAGACTCGGGTCGTACGAAGCCCATATTTCAGAGCTTGGGGTGGAGGTAGCATCTCTAGGATTTACTCTGGACCAAGCCCATGTTGAGCTTCAACATGTGAATCTTGAATGGAATATCCTAAGGTATAAGTTCAAGCTAATTGAAATCACCACTCGAGAAATGTTTTCTAAGGCACCCCAAGATTCTATCACCATAACACACCTTACACTTCGAACATATGCAGGTTTTATAATGGGATATGTAACGTGACCTTAGTTACTTGTGTAAACCTTTTTTATAAGTAAAATTTCTATTTCTTATTACGGAAAAGTTTTTGATTTTCAAATATTTGGATAAATATAAAATGAATATTATTGATGAATTTTTTAAAAATGTAAATTTAAAATTATCATCTAAACATTAAATAATTAATAATGTGAAATTATTTTTTAAAAATGGTCTTCTACTGTTGTGACTAGTCTGAAATTTAGAATCTAATAAGATCAACTTAATTTTTAGTGAATAGTAATGTATGAATAGTAACAAACCATTATGAATAGTAATGAATAGTAAATTGTAAAAAAATTATAAACTTTACCCATGAATGTATAAATACAATTTAGACAACTTAAAAGTGAAAAAACAGTCACAGTATAAGTTTTGGTATTTTTTTATGTCACAAATATTTTATTTACCATTTTATGAATAATTTAATAATTTAAAATAAAATTATATTTTCATAAAATGTAATCATAAATTGATACCTTATTTTCTTATGTTTATACGATAATTTTATGGGACCTTGAATACTTTTTCAAGGTGTTACAAAACAAGTTATAGATTTAAAGTTGTTTTTTGGGAATAAATAATGATTTAATTTAAAAATTAAAGTAATAATATTTAGATTTTTATTTTCATAAAATTGATTTTATTTCTTAATTCATATAATCGTTATTAGGTTATGGTAAGTTTTTTGTAATTTTTATGAAACAATGGATTTTTTGGTGAATAACAAAAATACAGTTTTGAGTTTCGGGCATTTAATTAAATCATTGATGATGTAGTCATGATGTAATAAATCTGGTCAACTTCATAATAGTAATATATGTTATGAGGTGTCCCAAGTGCCCAATACCATGGTAAAATACCTTGGGCAAGCCCAAGGTTTTGCAAATACCACCGATGAGGTGTCCCTTAGAAGTTAATTAAATATTCCCACACTTTTCCTAGAAATACCAAGAAATTTCCTCATTAATTTCATTACAAAATCTCTATCAACGAAGTTATGGTCTTTTTACCTTCCAAGTAGTCATAAAAAGGTTCCCTCAAGCCCCCAAGGTCCCAACCTTTATGCTTTCGATGTTACTCTGCAAGGTAAGGAAACCTTTCACCATAGTCTTTTTAGTCATGATTTCTTTTATATAATGTCTTCTAGTTTCAATATTCTTATTTTTGGATATGTTCATATATATTTTTATTACATTCCATTTCATGTCCAAATTATGAGATACCCTTTCCTCCCTCATCAATTTATTTTCTGAATTTCAATGCGATGCCGTTAGGCTGCTAAATATTTTGTAAAAGAAATAGCATCTTATCTTTTCTTTCATGTTCCCCTTTCAAGTTGTATGTCATTGAAATATACATACCATGATCTTATTATGTACTCATACTATATTATTAACTATTTATGAGTGTTTTAACCTTGTCCCCTCTCTTTTTAAGGTTTTCAAAAATGATGTTATGTAGCTGTTATGCTGTAGAAGTTTTGTCTCAAAATCTCTCTTTTTCTCAAGAAATTCTCCTGTATTATTTATGTGGATACGCAAATCTATTTTAATTTAAAATTTTATTCATAAATACCTATAATTTATATATTTTATTCTGTAATTTACATACATATAACCCTCACTCCCTTTCCATGGGTTACAAATGACATAATTATCTTATTTTAAGTACTTTTGGAATATCGCGATTATGACATGGAACCCATTTATTTGATTCTATTTGGGTTATATATGAAATTTTTTATTATGATCTATGTGTATCACATAAAAATAAAGAAAAATTAATGGTGTTCCCTGATAGATATCCAATACATTGGGTAATGATTTAATGTCTAGAGAAGACAAGTTTCATGATACCTTGGTGAATAACCTTGGTAAAGTATTTATGAAACCTTAGGAATGAAAATTAGTGATATGTTCATGAATTTATTAATGAAATGTTGTAGCCACATATTCACATTTTGATTAATGTTATTTCTATTATGATATGCCTCTTTTTTCATTGCTCATGTTTTATGGTTTTCATCAAGTTCTTATTGATATCACATGTAAACTAATTCCATTGATTTCCTTATTGGGCCTTATGCTCAACCTTTCCTTTGATGTATGTCTACAGGTTACGACATGCAGTAGTTGTTCATAGCATGAAATTTTCAAGAACCTTTTCAAGGGAATTTAAATGTGTGTTTATGTTTTCATGTTTTATTGTTCCTGATTTCCCAGACACTAGACTTCAAAGATCCTCTACATGAAAAATGTAATGAATAGTTATGTAATAAAAATGCGGGATGCCATAATATTCGCTTTTTCTTTTCATGTGTCTTAATTTGTTTTATGTTTGGTCATTATAATTATATCATGATTTAAAGAATTTAAAGCATGATATAAATATATTTTTTATTCAGTATATGTGTATTATAATAATTTATAGAATATATATGTATGAAATTGAATACATTGTTCATGGAGACGGTAAGCTGTACGTACACATGGATGATGATTCTATTTTTTATTGTCATTTGAAAGGAAGAAAGTAATGAGATATATTTATATTTATTTTTTTATATATCATTATTCCTATAGAATTATTATTTTATATATATCATATAATTTTTGTAAACCCATTCTTAATATATTCCCTGAAGTGTGTGAATGAATTACATCCCTTCAAGGGAGAAATAATCCACGCTTCCTCAAACAAAATTATCATATTAAAACTAGATTAAAAGTAATAAGATATGTGTTACAAAATGAATATATAAGATTAAATACAAAATATATATAATATATTACACATATAAATAGTGTTTCCATCATAATTTCCACCATGAGAGGAAATAAAGAAAAAATAAATAATTGTTGTTTAGTGAGGCAGTAATTCAACGTACATGTAAACAGTTTGTTCATTACCCATTATATGGAGGTTTGTGTAAGTGTAAGTTGAAAAAATAGAATAAAAATATCATAGTTTATTAAACATACTGGTTTCTTATATACGGATTCAAAAACTAATGTGGACAGGTGGTGAATGAAAAAAAATAAAGGTTCTTGAGAGAAGACACTACATATTAATCATGTAACTCTTTTTGAATAGTGCCAAAAGGATTACATGTATTGATTTCATCCCAATGTGGGGATTATATGAGAAATATTGGGATGTTTAGAAGTGTATTGTGCAGATATTTTCCAAACATAAGAGGTCTGATAGGTGTGAAGAAGAGGTATAGGTGGTTGTTTTTTATAGGGTAGGAAAAGGACTCACTTGGAATTTTTGAAAACAAGTAAGGTGTAAAGATGTTCTACTTAAAAATAGTCATATAAAAACACATAAATCATCAATTTAAGGTTTATGGTAGAAATATGTCACAAAAGTTGGTTTTTTGACATGTTTATAGTTTATTTTCCCCCTAAGATTATGTTTTAGTTCCTAATTAAGCATAATTTGACCCTAATCACTCTGATTATTTTTTTTTCACTTTCACTAATATTTTTTGTAAAATATTAACATGATATTATTATAATCTAAATATCTTACCAATTAAAATTTTTTATGTCGGTTTTTTGAAATTAAATTCCTAGAAGTGTCAAAATTTAGTTTAATGTTAATCCCGTAAATAGGACGAAATTATATTTTTTTAATGTAGAATGAAGTTCAAATATTTCTTTGATGTTTTTATATTAATTTTAAAAGTGAAATAAATTATAATTACCTACATTTCATTACCAGAATTATAATTTATCTATTATAACCTTAAAACAAATTTAAAATTTAATTTATTGTTAATATTTATTTAAACAAAAAGGCATTTTTTAACTAAAAAGATGTAGTCTTCACTATTTACAAAAAAAAAGTTTTTCATAAAAATCCCAAAAATCCCCCTAAATGAATTTTAAAATTATAAATTTCAAAATGAAGTTTATTTTATCAAATTGAATTTCTATATGTGTCTGAAAATAATTTTGTTTTTTTCATTGAAGGGCATGAAGTGTAGTTTATTTTAGAAAATAGTATTTTTGACATAAAAGGACATGACTAAAAATTATATCTTTTGTTAAAAATATTTTTTATTTGTATAAACCCATTATAAAATATATTTAATAAGTAGTTATTATGAATCATATTACTTTATTTAATGGTTAGGTTAAATTTATCTAATTTAAATAATTTTAACAGTAATGATGTTTTGCAAAAACATTAGTGTTGTGTGTAACTTAAGCCAAGTCAGGGTATCATGCAACATATGCTATGTAATGGTTGTGTGTAATGTATATTGAGTCGATGTTCTATATATCATATACTGATTTAGTTTCTTATAATGTAGGCCATGTAGGTTTTGTTAGAAATTAATGTTTGACTTAGTGTTTTATTATATATATTTTTAAAAATTACATATTTCTAGTTTCATGTGAAATGAAAAATATCAATAAGATAAATTTATTCAAAAATAATAATAAAAAAAAATATTGAGGTGTTATAGTGTTTCACTTTAATTTTGGGATCTCATGTTTTGGTATTGTTGAAAATTTCACTAGAGCATAGTGGAATCCTCTATTTCTCAATGGAATTTTGGTGACCTTGGGTAGAAGATATCCCGAGATGGATTTTTCACATCGTTAAATGGTGTTTTTTAAGGTATGTGTTCATAGTGAAATTTATTAGGGTTTTAAATTGTTTTCATTTTAATTACTTACATAATTGGTATGAACTACTAAGGCATTGGTTTAGAATATTGTTGGGGTAATGTTGCGTATATTTAGTGAGTGGTTGGATTTGGTTTCAGTGATGCATGATGAACTAGTGACTTTTACAACATTATGCCAAGTTGGATTTTGTTTGATTAAAGAATTATAATTTTTCTGATTAATTAGTTTTTATAGTTTGATTTAATACTAGAGATTAGGTGATTATGACAAGGTCAGATGAATATAGAGGGGTTTAGAAAATTCTTAGACGGGCCTTGGAAAAGCCTTCATGCTTTAGAAATATTTTGGAAATATCCTTTTATGAGGAAGGTGTTCTAATAGCTTTACCCATAGAGTTGTTAATTTATGTTCACATGTATGTTGTGTGCTCCTTAAATACAATGATATGAATGTTTTATACCTTGGTTTTAGGGAAATATTTGTGTGATGAACTTAACTTAATTATTCTCATTGGTTTATTTTATTAAATTGTAAAAAGAAATAATGGGTGGAACTTTGAGATGAAGGGTTGCGAATATTAAGGGGTAAAATGTGGTTCTTTATGGATAGAGTTTTATGAAATTCATATGAGGCTTTTTAAATGGTTTTAAATATGTACATTAGGATTTGTCATTGTTTTGGGTCTGAAATGGGGAACGTAATGTTTTTAAATGATCCTTGTTTTGAAATAAGGTGTTGAACGCTAATTAGTTTATATAATAGGGTTTTAATAGGTTATAAAATTCAGATTTGAAATGTTCATGTGGTGATGTATTTGGTGAAAATGAATTAATGTGTCTTTTGATAGTTTTAATCAAAATATAGGTCCTAGTCGTTGTTTGGTTTTCATAAATCCAGACTCATGCATGAGAATTTTTATTTTGAAATTTTAATCAAAGTTGTTTGGATTAGTTCCTTTTATCATGTAAAAATGGATGGGATTTTATTAGGAATTTTTAGGGTTTTAAGGTCTATGTGGACCTTATTTAGTGTGAGTGTTTTAAGAAGGGATGTTGTGTTTTCCTTAAATCTTTTGTGTTGTTATCATATTAAGTATATGTATTTAAGAAATGGTGGAATGTTTTTGGTGTTGTACTGATATGTCAAGAATAGGTAATATACTAGTAATATAGTGTCAGGATGAGGATATGGGCATCGATTGTATAAATCATTATTAGAGTCCTAGAATGATTCTCTTCATCCTTATGATGGGCTAGATTGATTCTCAAGGAACCACGGATGTTATGTATAGTTGGATGCTCGACTGAGGCTCTGGGCAGAACTATTCTGTTTTGTTATGAGTTTGATAGGAAAGATGTTCATTATTATTTCTGATAGTTTGTAATTTTGTTAGTTTCTAGATAGAGGTACAATCCATGTTTGATATTGATATTTGTTTTAGATTCTAAACCAACATGTTGGTTACTATTGACATGAGTACATGAGTCAGGTACATTGGACATATCTATTATGATTCCCTAGTTTTAAATAATGGGAAGAAACTCTTATTTCATTGGATTTACCCCTATGTTAATAATTAAGGGACTGGTTTAGATCATTGCATGTTTAGTTGGCATGAGTGTCAAATTAGAACCTTTAGGCTAATGAATACTAGATTTTTTGTTTTTTTTCTTTGGCTAATAATTCTTATCTATACTATTTATCTATTCCACAATTTATCAATGTACATTATTATTCTAACTGATATTTTATTTAGACACCATTGGTGGTGGCCTATAGGGTTTTACTCACACCATTTTTGGGCTACCGTAGCACTTCGGTAGCATAACATCTATAACATGTTTATTATAGTCACATGTTCAGGATGAGGCCCACACTGACTATTGTTTCTTTGAGTGGGATTTATTGAGTGGTATGAGATAACTGAATGAGTTTAGCTTGGGGACGCAGTTGATGCTGTTTGAATTTTATTTCATTTTGGGATGTTATAAACCATCCTAGTGGGAGGGTTTTTGTATGTATTGCATGGACGTTCTGACCATTATTTCAATTCATTTAATTATATCATGTTTGCGTTATTTATTCATTATAGTTACTCTTATGGGATTGTTTTTTTGGTTATTTACTAATTGTTTTTCACACTAATATAAAAGAATTGTCTCCACATTGTTTTATATTAGACCCCTTTACTAGTATACAACCTTTGGGATATGAGGAGGTACACTTTAGGTCTTATGGTGAATCAAATCAAGGTACCAGTTAAATGTCTTTTGTGTTGGGGAGTTATAAAGTGTTATCAGAGGTTTTAATTTCATATTATTTTTCTTTTTAGCGTTTGGTAGGATGACAATTAATGAATTTTTTGGAGATTGATATGGATATTGGGTTGGTGTCCTATGAACACCTATTCTGGTAGGAATTCCAGGTTACTAGGCGGTGGGATTGATGTTCTAGAATTTTGATGTTATGGTTATACCTGATTTTTTCTTCGTAAAATGAACATGTTATTTGTATTTGGTGTATGATGATGGATTTTAGGCTCTTTTACCATTATATAGAGGCCTTTGACTTGATTTTTTACTCATGGACTATATAGGAAAGAGGCATCTCATGAATCATGATGTGCATGTAAGATCCACAGGTTACAGGCCTACTAGTTTGTACCTTATGGATTTATTTTTGGTTTATGGTTGTGTAGATCTATGATTATACTCTTAACGATGAGGAAACCGATTTGATCATCATGCATGTTTGGTTCAGTTACCCTAGTGGGTCATTAAGGTGTAATTATATAATCCTTATACCCCTTTTTGGATTTTTTTGAGCTTGGAAGTATTTAGAGGTCCTTCATGGAGCAATATGATGTATAGATACTTGTAGAGGACTGTGGAACCTAGTTGTGGGTTGTTGGTTGTTATATAGAACCATTATGGTGCAAGTCCAGAGAGGAGGTGTTTTTTTTGTTTTATATTGTTTGATTATGAGACAAGTTTATGTTCATGCCTCGTGAGTTATGACCTTCTCTGGTTTGGTGTCGACCTTGAGTGGCTAGACCTAGTGACCTTTTGACATGACATAAGTCATGGTAGTGGTGTTGCGTGGCTTTCAAGGGTGACCTGTGAAAGGGGTTGATGGATTTATTAGTGATTTTGGGTTTATGGAGAAAAATGGATGCTTTGGACTCTTTATAACAATGAAAAAAGGGTGAAACCTAGTATGGGGTTTTGGAACATATGATACATTTGGTTTTGAGAAGGAGAACATGAGTGCTAATGCTTTATCCCCATTTTTGTTTTTTAGATGTGTAGTACTAATTGGTTTCCTATCTTAAGAAATATATTTATAGATGAGTGTTCATAGTTTTTATGAGAAGGATTGGGAGGAAAAGGGGGATCAAGTAAATGTTTTTTCTATGCACACATATTCTTTAGGTGAAGATCATGTGTGTGAGTTTATTTTTTTTGTAAGAGGCACATGGAAATGTAATTTTATTTAAAATGAGAAGTTCTTAGAGTGGTGATGCAGTGGCGGGACATGTGGTTTCGGCAAGTAGGATTAGTTTTTTACATGGCTTGTTAATTTCATGTTTCATCTTAATGAATGAGGTGAGACCATACAAGATCTTAGTAAAACCTTTGATAACTCTCATTCTTTTAGTGGTTGAGTAAGTTTTTTGGGATCATGAATTGTTTTTAGTTTTGGAAACCACCAAGGGTGATCTACTATGGGTGATATAGGTATGTGGGGTAGGAATGACTAGAGGATATGGAATGTGAACGGAGGTTTCATAAATATTGACTCGTTAGAGTTGGAATCAGGTTCTATGGTGGGGTCACACAAGAGTACGTGTGATGGTTAAGTGTTAATGGGGTCATGGAGGAAAAAAAATATAATGGCATGTTGTGTCATTTTATTTTTAGAATAGATATTATGGATTATATATCCGAGGTGGTAAGGCTATATGGGATGCTTTGAGTAGTTTGAGGATCAATGTGGATATGATGATATTCCTACAGGCATAGAGGCATGGGACCTTTGAATGGGGTTATTATGTCCTTGTAATTAGTGTTGACATCGGAAATGGGTGAGTAGTGGTGGTATTAATCGGTGACATCTCAACATACTCTTAGTAACGATGATTATTCCTAATATCATGACATTGTCTTAGGTAAACATAGAGAGTAATGGTTGTATGCCTAGCTACCATCATTTCTTTATTTATATCTGGACACTTAGAGTTTATGCACATAGAGCAGTGAATGATGAGTTTTATGGGGGGATGTCCACCATTTACTATTTATGGGTGATGTCCATAGTATGGTCTATATGTCAAAAAATTCCATGGGTTCATGTAACGCCCTGACCCTAATTACCTAGAGTCGGTGCATTATTACATAACATTGGCATGATCACGAGAAAGATCAAGTCTCGAAAGACCGATTAGTTTAGTAGCCTTAGAATAACTAGATACATCCATAAATTTTACATTACATCATAAAAAAAAATCTTGTCTTCATATCCCCTCATACTATCCCTGTAGGTCATTCATAAATTACTTCTTCATAATCCTGGGAAAAAATAAAACATTGAAAGGGGTGAGCTCAGATGCTCAGTAAGGATAACATTATAGCAGAAGCTTTCATAAATAAGCATAAACACTTAAGGCAATTTATAAGTAAAACAAAAGCCTTTTAAACATCAACATCAGCATAAAATGGCAAAGGTAAAATGAAATAATGCCATTTACTTACTCACATGGATATTCTACTAGTCAAATGGCCACATGCAATATCAATATCCACTTTCATAATGTTGGAATGCATAATGCCAGACTATCATAACCACTTAGCCAAGGCCTCGTGCCAAGACTACAAATAAGATTTTGTCAAGGCCTTGTGCCAAGACACTAGTTTGTCTCATGAGACCTACCGATGCATCGAGGAGCTATAGCGGGCTCCACCTGTCACTTATTAAGTCCAATGAATTCCTCATATGAACATGTTTAAACATAACATAAACATTCGTATTAAAACTAGCATACGAAATGTCAATACTTTTACCACAAACCATGAATGGTATAAAAACAGCGCATCCACAGTCAAACATGACTCATTCGATACAATATGGAAGATTGTATTGTATCACATTAACCTCAATCAAGAATAATGAATGATGTTGACATAAATGAAAATAATCATCAAAACTATTTGAGAGAATTATCCCCCTTTTCTTGAAAACATTTAAAAGTCACACTATTTGTCAAGAAACCATTTAAAAGTAGATTTTTGAATCAAAGTGTCCCATACCACTTTGAAACTTTTTAAAAGTAGTTATAATTTCTAAAACTTTAATGTCCATATAAATAAATCCTTAAAACCATTTTTAAAACATGGACATTAATGAGAAAGATTTAGAAGAATAAGTCTTTAAAACATTTAAAAATGGTATTTTAGTTAGAGATTCTAACCAAAAGAGACACTTGAATACAAATAATTGAGGTAATCAAAACTTTGTAATATCATGAGAATAAAGGGATTCATGATATACTATGTCAAAGTACATTATATACACCACATAAAAGTGATTTGGTGTATATCAACAAAGAAGTCTCAATGGAATGTAAATTGAGATGAAATCTCTCATAAAGGCCATATCCTTAGGTTAAGGATAAATCAACAACATAATTATGTGTGAAAAATATAAATACACTAAATATTATTGGATATTCAGTGTAAAAAAATCAATGGATATTCACACATATTCTTGTAAAAACAACACCAATGAATTGGATGTTTAACTCAACAATTGGTGAAAGAGTTAAAATTACTCTTATCAAATTCATATCAATGACTTGAGAATTTTCAATGGAGTCATTATGTGTATCAAAATTATATCCACAGGAAGGGGAGTAGAAATTATGACATAATCAAATGAATAGTGATTCCACACATAATCTTGGGGTAGTATAATCAATGAAATATGCGTAAAGCCAAATGAGTGGAAATTGAAATCTCAAATTCCCTTATCGATTAGGTAACTTAAGAAACAAAAACCCATGAAAGAAAGATCATACCATGATGATTTAAATACCCATAAAATAAATTATATTACACAATGAATACAATCATGGGCAGTACACATACACCACATGCAATAATTAAGTGGTGAACAATGGAATTCTCATGAAATTAAGAGTGAGTTAAGAAACCCCTTACCACGTTAATCAACTGAGTCGTATGGCCAAAAGTTAATAACCACCAAATGATTTACAGAATAACATGAATATAAAGAGAATCATGATAATATATATCAGATGGCCGTACACAATACACCACTTTCAATAATTTAGTGGCGAACAATGGAAATCTCACGGAATTGAAAGTGAGATAAGAAAATCCATTACTTGTACTTTTTCCTTGGTCGATGGTAGGTTTACCTCCTATATAATGGTGAAATAATTGTTATTGAATAATTCAAGAATAATTTACTTTAATATGATATCATATATGATCTTTTAACATTGATTTGTTAATAATATCTTAGAATTATCGTTATTTCGGGTGTTAACGGGTTCATTTTACTTTATATTCTTTGTTATGTGAGCCATATTCGTTATTAATGGGATGTATATTATTCATATCCATAATTATATCAAGTCCTTAGATACTTTTTTTAAATCATCAAATTATAATTATACTTGAATGGATATGATGGACAATGAATCTCATCGCGTTCGTGGAGACGGTAGTCCGTACATACGCACGAGTGACAATATCATTCTTTTGATATTAAATAATATATAATTGGATTTTATATCATATATACAGAATCATTATAATGTTATATTTATTATTTACATGAGTTACACATCATTATTATACCCATCCAAATAATAATATATTGAATAACAATTACATCACGACGTGGAGACGGTAAGCCGTACGTACGCACGTATGGTGACATGTTATTCAAAGGATGGATAGAATACTGAATATGGTTGTACCATATTTATAATAACATCACAGTATATATATGATACTGTATTTATTATTTTATAATGGTAATAACAAAGAAAGAGGAAGTGGAAGAAGAAAGGAACTTAAAAAGGGGTGGTGAAAACATTACCTCTTCTTCGGGTTCTTCCTTTTGATTTGATCAAAAGGGCTCCTTAGGTTGGCTTTCAGATCAAAATAAGGCCTCTAGGTTGTAGTGAGGGAAGTTGAGATAGTATTTGGGCAGGGTTTGGACGAACCAAAGGGCTTTGAAGGTGTGAAGAAATGAGAAGGAGGAGTGCCCTTTTATAAGAGGGGTGAGGGGCACCTTTGGAAAAGCTAGAGATATTAGTTTATAATAAATTCATATTCGGTTTCCAATGGCTCCAAAGTTGACTATTCAAAGGTTAAGGTGGGGATGGGTCGAAAGCAACCCAACCAATAGAATTTAGACAGGTTTGAGTACTTATATTAACCTTATCTTTAAGTATTAACTCTAAGTTAATTAGTTTCACTTTTACAATGTCTCTTTGTATTTTTATATTATATGGTTAATAAACTTACCATATACATACAAGCGACCCCCAAGTGGTCCATTAATGATAGACCTATCATGATATAAGTCTCTTGGCCGATCATTGGATTTTTAGGAATTTAATATCAATTAATAATATAATATTTGTTTTAAAAACTCTTTTATGTCAATTTTGACACTATTCAATTGTTGATTTTTGGGAAACTCATAACTGATTTATTACTTTTAAAAAAGTCAATTAAATCAATACTAATATATCATATTATCCTAGAAAATTATTTTAATTCATTAAAAGTTTCATATTATATTTATTTTGGTATTTTTAATATCAATTATTTTGATTTTTCACTATTATAGTAATTACTGCACCATCATTGTGTCATAAATAAATTAAATTATTTAATGTATAAAAATTATAAATAAAATATAATTATGTAGGAAAGCTTTTTATATTTCTAACGAATATTTATAATCTAAAATCCAACATATATAACCCTCTGTAACAATTGTTTTCTTAAAAGATAAATGCTTGTGTCATTTTTGTATTTATTTCAACTTAATTAAAATAAAGTGTCATTATCACTTACAAGTGGATCCATGGGGTCCCAAAATAGACCCAAAGATGCCCATGGTCGACCATGTATCAACCAATAGGGTTAAGACACGTTTTAGGGTAATTTAGTATTATTATAATATTATTTTTTAACCCTTATTTACCGGATTTACCCTTAACCATGGTAAATAAAATATTTACCGCAGTAATTATTCAAAATGTCTAAAAATAAAAGTTACCTATTTAAACAATTTGAAAATCCTGATTCCAAATATGGAATCCATTTTTCTAAATTCAAAACACATAAGTGGATGAAATTAATTTAAAATTAATTCCTGCTGTCAAAACAAAAAGCGTGTTTTTAAGAGATAGTAACTATCAAAAGATTGACACTTGTTTATGTTCGATTTAATTGTAAAATTATGTCCAATGACCAAAATTATATTAAATGGTAAAAATATATTCTAAATATACTTTAAAACAACTAAAATTCATAATTTATCACTATTAATTATTTTAATTAAAAAAGTTGTTTTTAATTAAAATTTAGTAATTTTCACTATTCATCAAAATATGAAAGTTATCCAAAAAGTACCAAAATTTCACCCTAGGATAATTTCGATATTACGAATCCAAAACTGAAGTCCATTTTGAGAGATATAATTTATAAAATTTCAAAAAGTAGGTATTACTATTCATAACATCTAGTTTGATTGGTTATGGTGTGTTAAAATCTCGAAGTTGTGTACAATGCACTCCATTGCATTATTCGAAAGGAAACATACCGAGGAAACTTGGGGTGTTACATTCTCCCCTCCTTCAATAAATTAAGTCCTTGCAATTTTTAAAATTGTGATTGGGAATATAATGGAAAGTCCCATATCGGAAAAAGAGTCAATAAAACTATCACTTTAAAAGAAAGAAAGAGAGGTATAAGGGTCATCCAAGATAACCCATACTCGGATTCCATGTAGGAAAACATGGATATGGATGATAAACTAAGTGTCAAGTTTTTTATGGAGAGGGATAGAAATCATGATCAGGAGAAAGTTGACAATAAGAAAACCACAAACTTGTGTTGGGACAAACGACCATTAGTCTCCTAGTAGGAAAGTAAACAGTCAAATTTTTTTTAAGTTACATTACATAAGGACGAGGAATTCATTTACGATATTGACTAATAACATTAAGAGATATACTTAAATTTTAAGTAGAGTTTCATTCATTAATAAATTTCCACCACTAACTCAATTTGTTTTTAAACGACGAGTATTCAAGAAGACTTGGTCACACTGGAAGAGATAGAATAAACTTCTATAGAATCACATGATCCATGCAGGATAAACTATATATTTACATTGTCTTTGAAGATTAATCAAAACAAAAATAGTTAGTGAATGATCTAATGATCCCCCAAAAGGATATTCCTTGAGATAAATATGCACTAATCTTAATTTCTAAAATTAAACCAACAATACCCCAATGTTAAATAGATACCATTCAATAACCAATTGTCCTTAAAATCCTTTAATATAATTAAACTAATATTGAAACCCAAAACATAGAAGAATTTTATTATTTAGTCTCCCATGTTACATTGTATCTCCAAATGACATCAAATAATCTTAAAGTCACATACTTAAAAGTAATTAACATCATCACATATTCTCTGTTATAGGTTAATCATTTCCATAAATAACCCAAATCACTATAAATCAACAATAAAAACGTAGATAAAAATCCACCATTACTCTACAAATGAAACCTCATTGTATTCTATTTTCCTTGGGCATATAGTGTTCCTAACAAAACGGACATCTTCCAAAATAACATTTATCACTTAATCACCAAATCATTTTCCTATACCAAGGGTATTAATTTGATAATACATAAGAACCCAAATCAACTTATTATTGATCAATAAAATCATATAACTAAAAAAAAGACACACTAACCAGGTACTTCACGTAGTCCAGTGGTAGGCGATAAATCCCAATCGCACTTTGGTTGTGGGTTCGATTCCCACAGCTTTGTCCGACGCGACGGGTTGTCACACGGTCTACGTGTTGTCCTTTTTCAAAAACTATATTTTATAATATTAACAAAATGAGATAAATTCCTCAAAATACCATAACATAATTTAACCACAAATCTTATCTCATACCTTGCATTTTCATCCCAAATTATAATAACTTATAATTTCCTCAAACCCAATGATCATGTAAGACCAAATGGTTATTTATAACTATATCTGCAACAGAAAAGATAATTCTTCCTCAAATATCATTTTCACATGATAAATTGCAGGTTTACACATACAAGAGAAAATTATTCCAAAGTAATCCCATCAATAAAGAGCACTAACACTTTTAAACATTTCACCATCCATTTATTTCCACATAGGTTCTTCATCATATGTTCCTCGGGTTCCCACATTGCCTCTTCCATCGTAGGATTTCTCCATAGATCTTTTACCAGACGAGTCATCCGGTTTCGCAACACTTGATCTTTGGTATGAAGAATTCTGATAGGCTCTCCACAATAAGATAGATCGGGTTCCAGTTATAATTCTTCATAGGTGAGTACATGCGTTGGGTCAGGCATGTATTTTGTCACTAGAGATATGTGGATCACAACATGAACTCTGGAGATACTAGGCGGGTTTGCATTTTGGTAGAATGCGTTCAAGTGTCACAATGGTACCTCAGGAATTTTTCAAAATCATCTACTTCCTTTATCCAAAAACTCCTCATCCATTTTGGATTATATCGATGTAAGCATCGATGCATCATAAAAAAATAGGTATTTCTTATATATAATTTTGAGACATCGTCTTTAACATGTTTTTTTAGAAAAATTCTCACTGATTCATCTTCAAATATTTCAAAATAAGGTTTTGGTAAATCAGTTTTCGTATATCCCAAAAGACATAAATATATAATTTGATACATATAGGCTGCTCGAAGGTCTCCCTCTTCTGTAGCATCTAGAAAATCATTTAGTGCATCGTAATTTTGAGATAAAGTGAATAATTTGAAAAGAACATGATGGTACTTCCCACGCTTAGCGTGGTAAGAAAGTTGAGAGCGCAACATTATCGCATAGTTGGTACTTGATCCTTGAAAGAATCGTGCAATGCTAGAGGTATTGGATGTCTCATAAAGTTGTTTGCATGTAACTTGGACATTTGAAAAAGTTTCAACATCGTCTGCGCATGACTTCTGGATAATAATTGCAAGTAGTTCTTCAGGAAGAGAGAGAAGAGTTGTTCGTGATCTTGCTCCCTCTATGTTTCAACTAACAAAAGAAAATACACTTAGGGTTTTTTAATACTTATCTAATAATAATGTAAAAAAATAGATATAATAGGATAATCTTGTAATTGAACAATATATCTTAACTTGGGGTACCCTATGTTTAAATCTAGGTTATCCACTATCTATTTGCCGACATATATTCTTAGGGGCATTTTTTTTGTATTCCCTTAATAATGGTTTATACTAATCTTGTGAATTTACCAAAGCATATCCCCCGGGAGTGTCGTAACCAAGAGTGCAGCAAGGCCCGTTGTCGTGCACCAGTTCCCGTTCGAGTCTAGCTCAAAGTGGTGTTTTCGGGTTTTACCCCTAGGTACATCTGTGCCAGAGCCGCCTCTACCTGATCGTATCAAGACAGGGATGTATTGCTCGGAAAACTCACAAAATCTCTACAATACCAAAATTCTTGGAAGTTCTTTTATACTAATCCTCAAAGTTCATCTTAGGTCTACGTTCTCTAATCAGAGTTTATCTAAATCTAGCTTCCAAGGTTTGTACTAAACTTCCTCTGATACCAACTGTAATGCCCCGACCCTAATTACCTAGAGTCGGTGCATTATTACATAACATTGGCATGATCACGAGAAAGATCAAGTCTCGAAAGACCGATTAGTTTAGTAGCTTTGGAATAACTAGATACATCAATAAATTTTACATTACATCATAAAAAAACATCTTGTCTTCATATCCCCTCATACTATCCCTGCAGGTCATTCATAAATTACTTCTTCATAATCCTGGGAAAAAATAAAACATTGAAAGGGGTGAGCTTAGATGCTCAGTAAGGATAACATTATAGCAGAAGCTTTCATAAATAAGCATAAACACATAAGGCAATTTATAACTAAAACAAAAGCCTTTAAACTTGAACTTCAGCATAAAATGGCAAAGGTAAAATGAAATAATGCCATTTACTTACTCACATGGATATTCTACTAGTCGAATGACCACATGCAATATCAATATCCACTTTCATAATGTTGAAATGCATAATGCCAGACTATCATAACTACTTAGCCATGGCCTCGTGCCAAGACTACAAATAAGATTTTGTCAAGGCCTTGTGCCAAGACACTAGTTTGTCTCATGAGACCTACCGATGCATCGAGGAGATATAGCGGGCTCCAACCGTCACTTATTAAGTCCAATGCATTCCTCATATGAACATGTTTAAACATAACATAATCATTCGTATTAAAACTAGCATACGAAATGTCAATACTTTTACCACAAACCATGAATGGTATAAAAACAGCGCATCTACAGTCAAACATGACTCATTCAATACAATATGGATGATTGTATTGTATCACATTAACCTCAATCAAGAATAATGAATGATGTTGACATAAATGAAAATAATCATCAAAACTATTTTAGAGAATTATCCCCCTTTTCTTGAAAACATTTAAAAGTCACACTATTTGTCAAGAAGCCATTTAAAAGTAGATTTTTGAATCAAAGTGTCCCATACCACTTTGAAACTTTTTAAAAGGAGTTTTAATTTCTAAAACTTTAATGTCCATATAAATAAATCCTTAAAACCATTTTTAAAACATGGACATTAATGAGCAAGATTTAGAAGAATAAGTCTTTAAAACATTTAAAAATGGTATTTTAGTTAGAGATTCTAACCAAAAGAGACACTTGAATACAAATAATTGAGGTAATAAAAACTTTGTAATATCATGAGAATAAAGGGATTCATGATATACTATGTAAAAGTACATTATATACACCACATAAAAGTGATTTGGTGTATATCAACAAAGAAGTCTCAATGGAATGTAAATTGAGATGAAATCTCTCATAAAGGCCATATCCTTAGGTTAAGGATAAATCAACAAAATAATTATGTGTGAAAAATATAAATACACTAAATATTATTGGATATTCAGTGTAAAACAATCAAAGGATATTCACACATATTCTTGTAAAAACAACACCAACAAATTGGATGTTTAACTCAACAATTGGTGAAAGAGTTAAAATTACTCTTATCAAATTCATATCAATGACTTGAGAATTTTCAATGGAGTGATTATGTGTATCAAAAGTATATCGACAGGAAGGGGAGTGGAAATTATGACATAATCAAATGAATAGTGATTCCACACATAATCTTGGGGTAGTATAATCAATGAAATATGCGTAAAGCCAAATGAGTGGAAATTGAAATCTCAAATTCCCTTATCGATTAGGTAACTTACGAAACAAAAACCCATGAAAGAACGATCATACCATGATGATGTAAATACCCATAAAATAAAGTATATTACACAATTAATACAATCATGGGCAGTACACATACACCACATGAAATAATTAAGTGGTGAACAATGGAATTCTCACGAAATTAAGAGTGAGTTAAGAAACCCCTTACCACGTTAATCAACTGAGTCGTATGGCCAAAAGTTAATAACCACCAAATGATTTACAGAATAACATGAATATAAAGATAATCATGATAATATATATCAAATGTCCGTACACAATACACCACTTTCAATAATTTAGTGGCGAATAATGGAAATCTCACGGAATTGAAAGTGAGATAAGAAAATCCCTTACTTGTACTTTTTCCTTGGTTGATGGTAGGTTTACCTCCTGTATAATGGTGATATAATTTTTATTGAATAATTCAAGAATCATTTACTTTAATATGATATCATATATGATCTTTTAACATTGATTTGTTAATAATATCTTAGAATTATCGTTATTTCGGGTGTTAACGGGTTCATTTTACTTTATATTCTTTGTTATGTGAGCCATATTAGTTATTAATGGGATGTATATTATTCATATCCATAATGATATCAAGTCCTTAGATACTATTTTTAAATCATCATATTATAATTATACTTGAATGGATATGATGGCCAATGAATTTCATCGCGTTCGTGGAGACGGTAGTCCGTACATACGCACGAGCGACAATATCATTCTTTTGATATTAAAATAATATATAATTGGATTTTATATCATATATAAATAATAATTATCATGTTATATTTATTATTTACATGAGTTACAAATCATTATTATACCCATCCAAATAATAATATATTGAATAACAATTACATCACGACGTGGAGACGGTAAGCCGTACGTACGCTCGTATGATGACATGTTATTAAAAGGATGGATAGAATACTGAATATGGTTGTAACATATTTATAATAACATCACAGTATATATATGATACTGGAGTTATTATTTTATAATGGTAATAACAAAGAAAGAGGGAGTGGAAGAAGAAATGAACGTAAAAAGGGGTGGTGAAAACATTACCTCTTCTTCGGGTTCTTCCTTTTGATTTGATAAAAAGGGCTCCTTAGGTTGGCTTTGTGATCATATTAAGGCCTCTAGGTTTTAGTGAGGGAAGTTGAGATAGTATTTGGGCAGGGTTTGGCCGAACCAAAGGGCTTTGAAGGTGTGAAGAAATGAGAAGGAGGAGTGCCCTTTTATAAGAGGGGTGAGGGGCACCTTTGGAAAAGCTAGAGATATTAGTTTATAATAAATTCATATTCGGTTTCCAATGGCTCCAAAGTTGACTATTCAAAGGTTAAGGTGGGGATGGGTCGAAAACAACTCAACCAATAGATTTTATACAGGTTGGGGTACTTATATTAACCTTATCTTTAAGTATTAACTCTAAGTTAATTAGTTTCACTTTTACAATGTCTCTTTCTATTTTTATATTATATGGTTAATAAACATACCATATACATACAAGCGACCACCAAGTGGTCCATTAATGATAGACCTATCATGATATCAGTCTCTTGGCCGAACCTTTGATATTTAGGAATTTAATATCAATTAATAATATAATATTTTTTTTAAAAACTCTTTTATGTCAATTTTGACACTATTCAATAGTTGATTTTTTTGAAACTCATAACAGATTGATTAATTCGAAAAAAGTCAATTAAATCAATACTAATATATCATATTATCCTAGAAAATTATTTTAATTCATTAAATGTTTCATATTATATTTATTTGGGTATTTTTAATATCAATTATTTTTATTTTTCACTATTATAGTAATTACTGCATCATTATTATTTCATAAATAAATTAAATTATTTAATGTCTAAAAATTATAAATAAAATATCATTATGTAGGAAATCTTTTTGTCTTTCTAAGGAATCTTTATAATCTAAAATCCAACATATATAACCCTCTGTAACAATTGTTTTGTTAAAAGATATATGCTTGTGTCATTTTTGTATTTATTTTAACCTAATTAAAATAAAGTGTCATTATTACTTACAAGTGGATCCATGGGGTCCCAAAATAGACCCAAAGATGCCCATGTTAGACCATGTATCAACCAATAGGGTTAAGACACGTTTTAGGTAATTTAGTATTATTATAATATTATTTTTTAACCCTTATTTACCGGAGTTACCCTTAACCATGGTAAATAAAATATTTACCGCAGTAATTATTCAAAATGTCTAAAAATAAAAGTTACCTATTTACAAAATTTGAACATACTGATTCCAAATATGGAATCCATTTTTCTAAATTCAAAACACATAAGTGGTAGAAATTAATTTAAAATTAATTCCCGCGGTCAAAACAAAAAGCGTGTTTTTAAGAGATAATAACTATCAAAAGATTGACACTTGTTTATGTTCGGTTTAATTGTAAAATTATGTCCAATGACCAAAATTATATTAAATGGTAAAAATATATTCTAAATATACTTTAAAACAACTCATATTCATAATTTATCACTATTAATTAATTTAATTAAAAAAGTTTCTTTTAATTAAAATTTAGTAATTTTCACTATTCATCAAAATATGAAAGTTATCCAAAAAGTACCAAAATTTCACCCTAGGATAATTTCGATATTACGAATCCAAAAATGAAGTCCATTTTGAAGGATATCATTTATAAAATTTCAAAAAGTAGGTATTACTATTCATAACGTCTAGTTTGATTGGTTATGGTGTGTTAAAATCTCGAAGTTGTGTACAATGCACGTCATTGCATTATTCGAAAGGAAACATACCGAGGAAACTTGGGGTGTTACAGTTCAATTATCAAATAATAGGAATGGGTGAAAATTTATGTTTCATTCAGTCTTTCAGGTGAGGTAGAGAAATCCTTGTCACATCCTTAGGTTAAAAGTTGTGGGTGTGCGGTCCAACATGGTTGATGGTGTTTTGGTAAGTCAGTGGTGATGATATTCACATGGTGGGGAGTTATGTATCAGTTGTGGTGATGTGACCCTTGTGATGGATGGGTTTGGGTGTGTGGAACTTACCATGGATCAATTATGGTTTCATTATGATTCTAGTGAAAGATTATTATTTTGTGTAGTTAAATTATAATAAGAGTACTATTGTTTTATCAATAGTAGAAGATGATCATGATGAGCATTGTCTTTAGGCTCTAGGAGGTTCGAAAAAGTAGTTGGGATATAGATAGTAGTGGATAAGTTTAGGTTGTTTTGGAATGCCCTTGAGTTCAAGGGAATATAAATCAAATGAGATGAAGATGGACCATAAATTGGATACAAGAATTTTAGGAACAATTCAAGCACTTGGTGGTATCATGAGTTTTATTTAGTTTGGTTTTTTTGATTGTAGGGGTGTTAAGTAGTGGAATTTTGTGGTTATAATATAAAGATTTCGGTGGGGAGCACTATAGATTGAAGATAATTTGGGTGATGTTTTAATAAATATTTACCTTAGATAGGCTTGGTTGAGATCCATCCGAGTGTTTGGTTTTAACAATAAGAGTTATCATTGGTTGGGTTGGTTGAGGGCCTAGAGTTTGAGGTTGTGCCTCAGTAGTGTTCTGGGAAATTAGAAGCTGTACGAGGATGTTTGTTGAGAATATGGTGACTGACATAGGTCAGATAGTGCAGGTGGATGACCAATGATACCTATAGAGGATGTGAAGTATTATGGTGGGTAAGATGTAAGATCTCACATTCAAACAGATCATAATTCATAATTAAATTTGAATTTTCATTATCATATTGGTAAATTCTTGAACTAAAACTCAGAATGAGACTATGAGAGTTGGAATGCCTCAATGTGTTTTTTGAGACAAGTAATGATTCACAATAGGTGGCACATGTTTTTGGATAACATTTGGAGGCTTCATGTTTCATTTCAAGAGTTTTGGAAATTTGTTAGGAAGGGTTCATGGTTTAGTCTGCACAGTTTAGGATAAACCCTGAAACACCTTAATGATTAGGGGGTCTTAGTTTTTTTTCAACTAAGAATGGTTGAGTTTCATGGATGAAAAATGGATTGGGGTAAAATGTTTGAGGAATAAGTAGAAATTGTGAAAGGTAGAGGTGGGTTGATTCATAGAGAAAAACCTTCACACAGTTTCAAACAAACAACACACCGTGCTATAGGTGGGAGGTAGTGCTCATAGCACGGTAGGTACATGGTTTTCCAAAACATGTAGCCTATCTGTATGAGGAATGGGTGTTGTGTAGGAACCCAGAACACCCTGAGAGGGGATTGGTGAATCAAGATGCAAAATTATTCTTTAAAAGTGATAATTATTATTCCAACATTGTTAGGAACACATTAAAATTGTTTGATTTAATCAGGTAGGAATAAAAAATTCACATGCATAGATACAACACTATAATTTTACTTGGTTCACTACTATGGGGTAGTCCAAGAAGAATATGCTAACTGTGTGTTAGTCATAACTAAATCCACTAATCATCACTAGTTAATGTAGAATACATAAGTTCATACATATACACTCTAATCCAAGAACACTACATTTACATGATTTTAGGGACAAAACACTACCTCCCTCAGAACACATCCATTAACTCCCCCTATCTCACAACTTTTCAAGAAGTCTTAATCTATTTAATGCCATGAAGGTCACCTCAATAGATTGGTATTTAAGTATCTGTGCTCGAATTTCACGAGACTCTTCAAACATCATAGTCCTGAGTTGATTAACTTCAATTCACTATTCAAAAAAACTACATGTTCAACATCGCCTTTCATGAATCTCCTAGCCTTTGCAAAACCCCCTTTATGTTTCAAATAAATTCAGAATTTTTTGAACCCAAAGACTTTTTTGAAGATCCTATGAGAATATAGTTCATTGAGATAACTACCTTCGTAATGAAACCTCCCTTCATAAAACACTCTGTCACCATAGAATAAAAAAATCATCACAAAACTCAATTTTTCATGATATATAAGCATTGGTCAAGAATAGGAGAATATTTTCATGATGGTCAATCTCACTTCAAAATCTAAATTAGTGAACTTATCATAATTACTAAATTTATAACAACATTGAATTTTATTCAATTATTTTTTTGTCAAATTAAGTGGTGGTAGTATCCTATTTATAGGCACAACCCTTTTTGAAGATCCCATGCCTCCAATGAGAACTTCTCAATCCTCCAATAACATGTTCCCTAAGATCCTATATTCACAAAGTACTAAGAAAATTTAGCGATTTTTCAATTCTCATCGATGTCATGTAGAGCCATGGTCATTCCATCACGTATTAGTGAAGCTTGTCATATTCATTTAGAATCATCGCCACTCCATCACACATTCACAAAGCTCAATCGTGACGATCACTATCTTCATGAAGCTAAACCTTCATGCAACAACATCTTCAAAAACCTCATGCCTTTACCATATTCAAGATAAGAATCTCCCAAAAAAACCACCTTTCCTAAAGTTATCTCCTCATTTTGATTTTGAGACCAATTTTTTTTGAAATGCTAGGAAATGATTCCACCTTCAACATTATATCCATCCTGTACTATAAGATTACATTCCGTGAATATTCCATGATAAACCTAGTGTAGACTAAAAAAAACACAAACAAGATTTAATTTATAGATGACAACAATGATAGACCATGATTCCAATTATCTTCCCATTGGATTTGATTAAAATATATTTGAAAAATTCAATAAAGGACCTTGCTTGAGCAGAAATCTAGAAGGAGAGAAACAACTCACCCAACACTCTATGTCTACGTGAGAAAATCTCAATATATAAAAAAAGAAGGGAAGCATGAATTCGGTTCTCTTGTTTTATAATGCTTAAATATGTCCAATATAAGCTCATATAAATATGAATTGTTTCCTCATAACACTCAATTCCCACCATGTCACAGAATCACTACATACTATTTCCTCATTAAACCTAATTCTCATCATGCCATAGAATAATTGAATGGGTTTTTCAAGTCCTTTAGAACATTTAATTTCCCCATTCTCACACATTTTCAATAAACCCAAATAACCTATATTTGTACATGTAGATCTCAAATTAAAACCCCCCAATATTTTATCTCCCCCATAAACCTTCATCATTTCCATAAAAATATTAAAATAGTTAACAACAATGGGGAGAGGTGATGAACCATAACCACAACATGAACTAGGAGGAGGCTGAACTCCAAGGGGAAACCTATGTTTCTAAAAAATTGGTGCTGCGAAAGGCTTAGTCATAATTTCAGCCACTTGAACACTAGTTAAAACATGCTTAATTGTAATTACACCTAGATAAAATTTTTTCTTTGATGAAGTGTATATAATATAAATATTCATGGTACAAGAGCGATGAACAACATTATTTGTAATATTGATCGAGTTATTATTATCATTTAGAATCACCACTAGCCATTTCATCATTTCACCAATATTATTCTTTTGTTTCTTCATACACAAAAGATCAGGGAAAGAATTTTAATCATTAATATACTCTACTTCATCCATATGAATAGAAGTTCTTTCCAATTTATTGCTCGACAATATGACATAGTATTTACAATGAATAAAGCACCACCACATGTGGATTTTCGATACACCACATATTAATATCTATCAGCACCATAACATTCTTTTAGTTTATTATCTCTTCCTACAACAAAGAATAAGAAAAAATTAAGTGTAACTTGAATATACCTCATGATTTATTTAACTATTTACAAACACTCTACCATTAGATTTCCTGGAAAGAGGGGCACTAATCATGTTTCATAGACAATATCTGGCCATGTTGCAGTCAAGTATACTAATCTTCCAAGGATTCTCCTGTACATTATGGGATATTCAAATGTCCCATCCTCATGATTTCCATGTTTTACCCAACCACAACCAGAGTTGACATTTTATTGGAATCATGTAGGTTTAATTTCTTTTGAAGATATCTTGCAAATTTATCCTAAAAAATGAAGGTATAAACCTTCTTTTAAACAACATGTAGGCCCAAAAAGTATTTGATTTCTGAAATCATGGACATTTAAAATTAAGATTTCATTATATTAGAATATTTTTTCATTGATATGTTATTTCATTTCCATAAATAATATCATCTACAAAAAAAATCATCAATAATTGATCTTTATGATACTTCTCCACATATAGAATATAGTCAAAACCTCTTCTTTTAAACTCAATATTATTTAGACAAGCATTAAGTTGAGAATACCATGATCTTGGTGTCTGATTCAAACCATATGGTTACTTATGTAATCATAGAACCTTTGTTTCATCATTTTTAATAAGAAATACCACGGGCAGTTTAATGTATACTCTAATTCAAGAACTCTATTTATGAATTCCATTTTGACATCCATATGATAAACATTTCCCTCTCTCTTTATTTCCATGGAATAGAAAATCCTGGAAAATTCTTTCCAAGATAATGTATCAAACATTTACTCAATGTCAATGCATTCAATCTATCCATAGACTTTACAAACAATGTGTTCCTTTTTTTGGATCACATTTCCATGATTATCAAATTTTGTTTTAAAGATACACTTTTTCACGATCACATTGTGACTTTTACATATTTAAATAAGTTCCCATGTCCAGATCATTTCAATATGATATAGTTATTTATTCACGGACTTAACCCATGATTATTAATTTTCTACATCTTTAAATGAGTTTTGTTCCAAAATTTATAAGAAGACGAAATGTACTTAATTCCTTATTCTCCTTGTCTGTGTAGGTGCGGTACAATCCCTAATAATGTGGTATTAATCAATTTCTGATCATCTATTTCTTATATGAGGTTTTGATGAAGTTATATCAGCCCTGATTTAGTCTTCTAATTCTTCTTTTGAATCATCATTGATTTGTGAGATCTGAATGTTTTTCAAGCCTTCTACTATTTATTCATTTAAATATATCCCTTTTCCACTTTATTCTTCATGTTATATCATATTAGCTGATGATATCCTTGAGGTATTTATGATTTTGTCCTCAATGATCTTGTTATCACTTATTTCCAAATTTTATTCAGGACGATTATTATAAAATTTTTATGCATTACGATTCATTGAATATCCAAGGAATATTCGCTCATCTCTAGAATAACCATACTTTCCTCTATTTCCATCATTGTTCTAGAGGAATAATTTACATCAAAAAACACAAAAATATAGCGGATAGGGATTCCTTCCATATAATAACTCATATAGTTTCTTGGTTTTTCCTATAAAAACACCTATTCGATTTTGTGTGTACACCGCCTCTTGAAAGGCTTCAGTCTAGTAATGATGAGAAAAACAACTCTCAGACAATATAGTTCTATCCATGTTTCTCACTTGTTTATTTCCACGTTTAACAACTCCATTTTTCAAGAGGGTTATCACTTAAGCTAAATCATGATTTATTCCATGTTTTTAGATGAAAATTTTAAATTCAATGGATCTGTATACTCCAGCATTATCAGATCGTAGAATCTTGACTGTGCGGCCATTCTATTTCTAAATAATTCAATGATAACTCTTCATGAAATCAAAAAATTTTAGTTTACTCAATATAATAATTACATATCAAATTATATTATATTCATCAATAAAAATAATAATGTACCACTCCCCATATGTGCTAGCCATATTTATTAGGTCATGAACATTTTTGTGGATAAAATCATATAGATTCGATGCCCTTTTGTTCTTTAGTCGATATAAACTCTTCAACAGATTTACTCACAGGAATACATCACATAGAATTTATCAACCATGATTGAGATTATGAATTTCAACAACTTTATCAAGCTTAGATAACTCTTACATTCTCTTTTAATTCATGCAACCTCAACTATGGTTCCACATGTTGTTTTATTCATCATATGTTATGTAACAGATGATTTTTTTGTTGTCCACCTGGTAAAAATATACATTTGGTATACATGATTTCATGAGATAATTACCTGTATTTTCTATTATAGTTCACCCATTTTGATTAAATTTATCAAACTATTATGAGTCATAGATTCGAATCACATATAGGAGATTTTGGTGAAAACAATCAAAATATAAAACTTCATTTTTCCTTATCTTATTATTTTCTAGTTCTATAATTCCACAACTTTTGATCTTTAGAGCACCATTTTTGTCAACTATCACTATTCTATCAACCATTTTCTTAACATTATTTAGTTAATTTTCATTTTCTATCAGGTGGGATTAGCATCCGCTCTCAAGAATCCAGGTGATACTATTCTTTGTATATTTGAGGGTTATTTATGTAAGGTTGGATTTCTAGATTTTCTTCTTTTCCTTCCATGAGATACCTTATTGAGTAAATGAAGAACATAAAAATTTTAATCTCTTTTAAATATTCATGGGTTCATCATATTAATATTCTTATTTGAGAGGATAATGCTTATTTTCAACACAAATCCTACTTGGTTGATTGGTATTGGATTGCCTTGAATATTTGTAGTTATTGTTCTCACATTTCCTCTACTAGTAATGAATAACTTTACGAACATAGTTGGAACATTAAAAAAAATATCCATGGAAACTATTTACTTCATATGATTAAGGATATATTATCATTATCTTTTGTTAACTTCTATATTCTTCCAAATTTAGATAGCTCCTTGTCTCTTCATAGCAGAACATGGTATGGCTCAAAAGGCCAAATAATTGAGACTTCATAATTGAAAAAATATTCTCACTAACATTCATCCATGTGTCCCCCTGTTTTTTAATGATTTTTAATGGGAAATACTTTCTTGTTACTTGTTGAGTATTTTTACCTCTCTTTTTTATTTAGTTCAAAGCATTCTTTTTTGGGATTTTGGGAACCTTTGTGATATGTTCTAATTTATTCATACCTTTAGTTTATCTCATTAAATTTCCAAGAATTAATGTTTCTATATCACAGCCAATTCCACCTTTTCACGTACAGGAGGATCTATGATCATTCAAGGCCTTATTTACTCCTTCAGAACCATGTTTAGCTCTTTTTAATACTTAGAAATATGAGAATCTCCCTACAATAATTTCATCTTTTCTCCCTTGATTGTGATTCAAAATCCAGTTTACTCCCTAGAGTGAAAAATTCTTCTTCAATTCCCTCAACTATATTATCCATCTCTTTTAATAATGATTTATGGTCATTGATAATTTTTTCCACCTATTGAATACTGAATCTAAATTCCATAACTTCTTTTAAGATTTCAAGAGTTGTTAAATTTTATTCTTTCTCTGGTTACAATGGATCAATTTTGTCTTCAAGATAATAAATATACTCCAATTAATATTCTAAAGTGTCTCTTCTCTTTCTACTTACCTTTCTTTGAATTTCAATGTTATCAAGAGCACTATTAAGTTACTTCTTAAGATAAAAAAAACCAAACACCTGGTTATCTTTATCTTTTGAATATTATACCCATTTCAACTATAGTAATCATGAATTAATTTGTTTCATATTTAATATATGGTTTTTAACCATAAAAAACTTAATTATCATTTGGTTTTTATTTATAGAAATAACTCTGCCTCTATAATTTTTTCCTAGTTTGAATTCTCCCTTTTTGGGGAACCTTTTCTGAGACTTTTTCATGATTCCCACTTCACTTTCTTTATCATAGAACTTCTTTATGCACTTAGGGGAGATGTTACCAACTATACCATATAAAAAACTGGCCATATGTTTCTTTTCTTAAAATATCCATTTTCATCACATGATTTTCCTAGAAAAGAACCAAATAATATTTTCTTCCTCATTACCTTCACCAACACTCTCTCTAGACATCTCACATTTTCCATGTCTTTGAATTACATTTCCAATATTACTCGAGTTTTTTCATGTTATGGTTTGACTCTAATTATATAAGACACCCAACTGTCTAGGATAAAATCAAGAGAAATATTAAATAGATCCATTTTCTCATGGGATGACACTTTTTGATTGTATAGGGGTTGAAGTCTGCTTAATATTTTCTTCAAAATGTCAATATAATAAATTTTTTTACCATGTCCCCAAATTTCTCCAAAACATTCAGTAATTAGGTTTAAAAATAAATCTACATTTTCATCTAGATCCATTTTTTGATCATCAATCTTATGATTAAAAAATTGTAGTTTGTCCTCCTTCACTCCATTATCAACTTAGTATATATTTTCTAGTTTCCTCACATAGTATTTGATGAAGTTAAACACATCACAATAAAATAGTTTGGATCAGATAGAGCTTTTATGAATACATTATTTTCATTTTCATATTCATAAAGAATTTTCTATCTATCTCATTCATAAAAATACCATTCACACAAGTGACCATAATCCACTATGCAGTAGAAAAAAGAACTTCTTGTACCAATGGATCTCCAATGATATCTAATCTAGTTCTTCCAAATCTGGAAGTATCTTCCATAAAAGATGATAACTTCTCTAACATTCACTAAATTATCTTTGAAAACAATAGAGTACATATTTAAATCCAATTACATGTATGCTCGGATACCAATTCTAGGACCCAAGAATACCCAAATATTGGTGGGTTGAATCAGGGTGTCAATGTTTTATTTTAAAGGGGAAGATATTTTACACACATTGGTAGTAAAAATTTAAACATATTTGATGGAATGGTGTAGTAATTAAACATTCACATGCAAAGAGACAACACATCAGTTTTACTAGTTTATCAATAAGGGATAGTCCAAGAATAATATACTGATAGAGTGTTTATTGTACATAAATCCACTAAGCTTAACTAGTTAATGTGGAATAAAAAAATTCATACACAGTCGCTCTGTGCTAGGTACAGAACATTAAAATTATTTTAGGGACAAAACAGTTCCTCCTAAAGAACACTTTTTTCGACACCACTGAGAACACAAATTTGGTAGAAGTCATACTAATTTTATAAAATCGAAGGTAACCTTTGTATATTGGTACTTACATCTTTCTCAATAACTACCATTAGTACCTTCTTACACTGTAGTCCCGAGTTGATACACCTGAAAGAATTGTTCACATAAAGAATATGTTTCACGCTGTTGTTCATAAATCTCCTAGCCTTCACGAAACCCTATTTTTTGTTTTAAATAAATCCCAAAAATCATAAACCCACAAACTTTTACAAAGCTCATTCATAAGGCTCAATCATGAAGCTAAATACCGTGATGAAGAAAACTCCCTTCATGGAGCACTACGTCATCACATAATACCCGGTCATCATGAAACTTCTTTTTCCGATATACATAAGCATTGTTGAAGACTAAGATAGTATTTTAAAAATGATCAAGCTCACTTCAAATTCATGATTTGAGAAGATCTCATCCATTGCTAATTCATAATGATTCAGATATTTCTTAAAATATTTTCATGTCAAATAATGTCGGGGCAACCATCTATTTATATTATCATCCCTTCACGAAGATCCCACACCTCTAATATATTGGTTCTGAACCCTAAAATCATGTTTGTGGAGATCCTCTATTTGTGAAGTAGTAGAAAAAGTTAACCCATTCATGATGCTCTTTATAGTTTCATAGAATCACAGTCACTCCAATTTTCATTCAAAAATATTTTCATAGTCATGTAGAATCACTACCATGTCATCACGTATTTGAAGAGATCATTCAAAACCCCTATATCATCATGATGATCAGCCTTCACGATACCTAGTCTTTACAAAACTCTTTCCTTTACCATATTTGAGATGTGAAAATCCAAGAAAACCACATTTCACAAATATTTATCCTTTATATTAATTTTGTGCCCAAAAAATTTCCAAACACTAGGATTTAATTAAACCTTTAACATTCAAGACATATTTATAATAAGATCACTTACCCTGAAAAATACCAAATCAACCAAGTGTGGATTTATAAAAAACACATATTAAACTCTATTTACAACTTCCAAATATGACATGCCTCTAGTCCAACATGTTTTAAAATAGGAATTCACATATTTGGCACATGGTTTGGCTAATTTTTTGGCCAAATCATATGTTTGAGATGAAAACGGATGGAGCCAACCACATGGTTGGTGCATGGTTTAGAGAATTTTATAGAAAAATTGAGCGTCTGTCAAGATTTTATAAAATAGTGGGAAATGGCCAAAATTCCCCCAGGGAATTTTTCCACTCCACCCCTTCTCCTCCGTTAAATTTTCACGGACCAAGGGGTTCTCAATCCTTTCCCCCCCACTTCTCTCCCTTGATTTTGGGGTTTTTTCATGGGGATTTCTGAGAATTGAGGGGATTTATCCTCCTCCAATGATCTTGTTTCTTATTACTATTATTCATCTATAATTTGGTGGATATATAGTTTATGAATTATTGAATATTCTATTGAATAATTTTTGAGTCTTCCATTTATAATGGGGATTTTAGTTAGATTTTCTAAAATAGATCTCTAGATGGATTCTTCATGTCATTGTGTAGCATTAAATTACTGTATGTTATCAGGGTGAAGTTTCTTAGGATTTCCAAATTTTTTCATTTTAATTAGTAATCTAATTGGTATCACCTTTTAGGTAATTTTCCCAGAACGTGGTCATGGTTATGATGTTGGCCTTCAATGAATGTTGGAATTTTGTTTTATTTTGACATGATTAACCAATAATTTTTGAGACATTATGAAAACATAGATTTTGGTTAATTAATTAATTGTAATTATTATGAATAATTAGTTATTATTTTTTTACATGATATTATATATTAGGTGATTATGAAAAATACTGGTTGGATGTCTAGAGGATGTAAAAATTCATAAATGGGTCTTGGAAAGGCCACTTTTCTTTTGATATATTTTAGAATGCTTCGTTTACAAGGTAGGTTTTCTAAGATATTTACCTAGAGTCCTGTTAATTCATTTTGATGTGTATGTGTTGTGTGCCTTAATAAACATGAGAGGATTGTTTAATTCCTTGGTTTAGGTGAAGTAATTGGGTGATGATTTTAATTTAATTAATCTCTTTTATTTTATTTAATTAAATAGTAAAAAGGGATAATGGGTATAACTTAAAGATAGTGGATTGTGACTCTTAAGGGGATATTTTTTTGTTTTATGGGGTTAGTTTTATGAAATTACTGAAAGGATTTTTAATTGGTTTTAAATATGTTAATTGGGTATTTACTTGGTTTTGGGTTTGAATGGTGTCAGTCTATCTTTTGAAATGATCATTGTTTCTAAATTAGGCATTGAACTCTAAGTGGTTTATGAAAAGATGATTTAATTGGATTTTGAAAATTTTATTTGAACTGTGTATGTGGTGACTGATATGGAGAATATTACTTAATGTATCTTGTGATAGTTTTGAAGGAAATATAGCCCTTGGTCCATGTTTGGTTTTAAAAAAAATATTGGCCTATGTTTTATAAGGGTGATTTTTTAATATTTAATAATGGTATTTGGTTTAGTTTATATTGGCATGTCAAAAAGGTTGGGCTTTGTTGAGGTACATTTTGTTTTTTAAGGTATATATGGACCTTAATTAGATTTAATTTTTTATAAGGGGTTGTTTTGTTTTCCTTGATCAATTGCTATGGTTATGATTTTTATCATAAGTATTTAAGAAATGATGGAATGGTCTAGGTGTTAGACTAATTATCTAAGAACTGGTTGTATACTACTCATATGGTGTGAGACTCAGGATCTATACATTGATAGTACACTTCATGTTTTTTATGGCAGACTGATGCTCTTGGTGATGATGGAATACCATGTGGAAAATTACATTGAACCAATTCTCCTCCTCCCCGGGCTTGGCCAGATTGATGCTCTAGGAACCATATATGATATATATAGTTTGATACTGGCATGAGTCATTAATCACTATTGTTTTGTTTTTTATGAGTTTGATATAACTGAAGTTTACTATATGTTTTGGATGGTTGTTCCAACCATTTTTGATATTCAAACTGATATTTGATTTAGACTCCATACCGATGTTCTAGGAATTATAGCCATGGGTGCAAGATTCAAGTATCCTGGATGTTTGTTCTACACATCCCTGAGTTGAATATATAGGAAAACATCCATTTTATTTTGGGTTATTTATAAATTATACCCTATATTACACTTTAGGGGACTGGTTTAGATCATTTCAGGTCCGGTTGGACCAGGTGTCACCTTATAACCCTTGGTCTAGTTCATAACAGAAGAGCTATTATGTTACATGGATTGTAATTATTTTCATTACCATTTATTTATTCCATTGTTTATCATCATACACTTTTTATATGACTGGTATTTTCTTTCATCGCAATTGGTGGTGACCTACTAATTTTTACTCACACCCTATTTGGGAAGATATTACACTTGGGAACCCGAGTATATATAAAATGTTTATTAGAGTAATTGGTTTAGGATGAGGACCACATTGAGTATTTTTTGGTAGAGTGGGATCTCTTGATTGTTGTAATATGACTAGATTGATTTTTCATATTGTCTTAGTGAAGTCTATTTGTATTTTCATTCATTTTGGTATGTCTTAGACTGGACCAATGGGAAATTGGCTGTATGTATGACATGGTTTATCAAGTCATTATTGTATTTAAATTTTTTATGGAACAATATAGTTATGTATTATTTAAGATGAGTCATATGTGTATGATTTTAGGTTATTCACTTCTAGTTGTGCAAAATGATATAGGGGTATAGTCTCTGCACAATTCTACTTTGGTCCCTCGCTGTTATTCGGTACCCTCTGGTGTTTGAGGATGCACGCTTGAGTTCTTTTTTGTGAAAAATATTAGGGGGCTGGTTAAGTGGCTCCCTGGATAGGTAATTACAAGAATTAAAGTAATAATAAAAAATTTAAGGATCATGTTAAATTTTATATGAATATAAGAATTCATTAACATAAGTGTAATGGATATCATCATGGGTTTATGTGTTTATGATTGATTATAATTTCAATGTTTTAAATGCTCATTTTACATTTTATCTGATAATAGTCTACCAAGATTAATGATATTTTTAGACAAATTTATGGAAATATAATCCATTAGTTTAATAAATGTTTTAGTGATAAGGTTATTCTTGGAAAAACACCTTTGAATTTTATAGACATAATTTTAAAGGCATTAATAGACTTTAGGGTTAATATGATCATTAATGAAATTATAATAATAGTATTCACTGTCAAAAAAAATCATAAATTGAATTAAAAACCAAAGTAAAAAAGTTTATTTAATGATATCTTTTTTTGGAACATTATAGGTATTGCATTAATATATTATAGACAAAAGGATAACCTGCAAGCTGGTTGATTACTTGACACATCCCAAAAGGCCATGAGTCTTGAACCCATGATAGAAGGATGATAAGGCTTTAACACCTACCACTGGCCTACATGATGTCCTAGTGAATATGTCATTGTTTTCAGTTAAATAGTTTGACGATTATATATTGATGATGAACCTGTGGTGTTACTTTTGAGGTTTTGAGATAAATTTATTATACTAGAGATCTTGTGTGAACCATATTGGTTATGAAAAAAAGTTAATGATATTCCAAATGAGTTTTCACACTTTAATGAATCTTACGATCTATTAAAAATTAATTTTAGTGACTCAGGAATTAAAAATTTATTTTTGAATATTCATTTCAAAGAGTAAGGTATAAATTTGAAATTGATCAAAACACCATCAAAGGATGAAATTATATATTATGTAATAGAAACATATCAGGTAACTATATTTACATATATTATTATAGTTAAATATAATTCACCATCTTTAAAAAAATGATCTTGAAAAAAAGATGTAAACATGCTGCACTCATATTTTATGAATCATATGGACTTTTAAATCATTACATATTTATTGTTTTGAGGGACTAATATACCCATTTATCATTAACTTTATTATGATAGATGACGTTTATCATTCTCTATAATAATTTACACTTTTCTTCAAGGTCCACAACTTCACTTTTCACCAATATTCACCTTATGTATAAAAACTGTTATATGTTATTCCATATGACCATTGTACTTCCCTAACACTCTTATTAAGAAAATAATTTTTAACCATTTTTTATGATTTGGGGTTTCTAAAAAGGATATTTCCAAATATAAAACCTTTTTATTACTGATATTATGTTTCAATTAAGAGAAAAAAATTTATTTAAGGTGGGGAGAAGGTTACACCCAGAGGTTTTAAAATAAGAACATTACATCAAATAGTATATATGACATGCAAAAAAATCATATAAGAAAATATAACACCCAGAGACTTTATGATATATTTATTTTCAAAAAACTTCTCTCCCGTAAATATCTTTCATTATAAACAACACAATGTTTAGTTTTCATTACATGTAATAATGAGTTTAAAAGAAATGTGAAATATTATTAAAATATTATTATTTAATATAATAGTTATAACCTACCAATTGTTATGGTGGGTTTAAATATTAATAACTAAATTTTAAAAATTATGGTTACTTATTTTTTATTAATAAAATAAGAATCATTGAAAAGAGAATGAACTGTTTTATTAAAAAATTTGTATTTTTCGAAGAGGCAGATTAGTCGTGCTTTTCACACCTAATTTAAAATCAATTTATAAAAAATATATAGAATTTATTTGAAAAAATAAACATCATTTTTATATCATAATATAAAAATTAACATTGTGTTAATTTTTATGATTTTTTTGGAAGGATTTATTTTTCAATGAACAGTGAAAAATATAGAATTTAAATTGAAGCCCACCTTTTCATTCAAATTATTTAGAAAGAAAAATTATATTTTTAATTAATTTAAAAGAATAATTAGTTAAATTAAATATTAATTAATCGAATTTAGTTTTTTGGAATCATATTAACATTGAATTGTTATATAAAAACTATGCAAACTTATGAACATTTTCTCTTTTGAAACCCTCTTTCTCATCATATCTAAGGGATTAATTTTAAATTAAAATTACCCACTTGTGTGAGTGGAATTTGGAAAAATTAATTCCGTATTTGTAATTAGAATACATTATATTTTTTTTAATAATCTCCGCTTAATTTTTGATGTAAAATAATAGTGAATGTAGTAAAAATTAATAATCACGGTTAAGGTAAAAATTGACTTACTGGGTGTGAAAATAAGTTTATATGGGTTAAAAATGACCGTTAAACTTTTTTAACAACAATATTATAGTTTTTAAACCATATATATTATATGTTATATAATAGAACATTTTAGAAGATTTTTTTCATGATAAAAACATGGTTATTGTTGAAACTTTTCAATATATTACAAGTGTTCCACTAACCTCACTTATAAAAGGCCACCACATATCCTATATTCTTTACACCTTTAAACAATTTTTATTTAGACAGTAACTACCCAAATAACTTCTAAAATCCCATAATATAATCCTATAACCCTTATTTTGGCAATAAATAAAATCTCTTAAGGTTTTGGTGCAAACATTTGGAGGATACATGAAGAAGTGGTAACATTCTTCAATGAGCATTTTTTACATTATTTCATCCTCCACCTCCATAAATTATTATTAAACCATTATTATATAATAAAACAATCATATTACATATAATAATTTGTTTTTATTTTTTCTTAATGACATACAACCACCTCTACTTCCACAAAATGGGTTCTAAATTTCTCATTCGTGTGTACAACAGACTACCACCTCGCAAATAGATGTCATTCGTTTCTCTATTACCACCTCTCATGGTTGGGTGTGATGTTGAATATCAAGTATATATATGATATTCATAACATAATTATAACTATTTATTCATTATATAAATTCTATCTTTTTTACATTCCATTCCATAGTGTATTCGATAACATCGCTCTTATGTAACGCAGACTACCGCCTCGCAGAGCGATGTGATCCATTGATCACTAACACATTACATGGATTATAATATGGTTAATGTTAATTAATACAAATGATATAAGTTAAATAAATATTATATTCATTAAATATTCACAATTCTTAAAAGATAATATTATTTATAACCTTTTCACTTAGTTAAAGAAGATGATATCATTTGTGTACGTGTGGACTGGCACCTTCAAGAAGTGATGTGACTCTTTTTTCATCACAAGACCACACATATGATATATATAAGTATATTTAATGAAATAATAAATATATATTTTTATTACGATCATTCTGTAAATATAAAATATTAATTTCCTCCTTTCCATAACGATCGTTGAAAAATGGAAATGTTAGTCATGCGCACATACGAGATACCATCTTTATGATCATAACATACATCATTTTTCATAACCATATTACATGATTGGATATAAAATTATAATTTATTTATAAAAATTATAATTATTTTATTATTATTATTCTGGATATGATTGAATTATATATAATATGTGCACAAATTGTATCTTTTATGATGAAACACACATTTGAGAATAAGACATTTAGCACCTAAAATAATGAAAATAAGTAAATATTGTTAATAGATCAGTGATAAGATGTTATGAAATGATCACATTTGATATTATAAATATTAATATAGTTATATAATATGTTAATAAATTTTTTAAAAACACTCTACATAAGTTTAATGCACATTAAACCAAAAGGATGCACTAGGTAAGGGATTTCATCTAAATTTCTCTTCATTGAGGCATGATGTAGTGCTAAGAACATAATTTCATTTATATAGTTTATATAATCAACCTTTTAAATTTAATATCATAAATACATTATAATTTTAGTATTTTTAGTTTTAATTAAAATTATATTATCTCAGGGGATTTTACTATAAAATTACCATGTTGTAAAAATATCATAACTTAATTTCTTTTCCTTAGATTATATTATTTCATTGTAAAAATTGAAATTATAAAATTATGTGTGAAATGAAACTTGATTTTTTATTATTTTTTTTAATATTGGTAAACATAATCAATCAATTAATTAATTTTCACTTCAACATTACGATCAATGTAAGGGTTTATTTGACAATCTTATTTTAATAATTATTGTTTATTATTATATTTCATTAAAAGGAAATAATTTTAAAATTTATTAATAAATCCATCTCATTAAATACTCTTTTTTATATTCATGATATTTTCATCTAAGATTACCATTTTCCAACTCTTTGTTAGGTAATTTGATATAGAAATATTGTAATAAAATCCAACTTCATATATATCTTCGATCACAAATATATTTTCTTACAAAATAATTTTTTTTTTCAAAAAAATCGTTTAAAAATGGTTTTTAACCTTTTCAAAATGATTTATTAAAAAAATCACACATTTATAATTTTCAAATATTTTTATAAAGGAATCATCAGGTTGTTTTTAAAATAATTCTCATTTGTCATTTACCAAAAAAGTGAAAGGAATATGTTTTTTAATGAGTAAATCAAAAATGGGATTTCCAGCCTTCATGCACCATCAAAATTTTTAAATCATATTTTATAAGTTAAAAAGGAACATTTCAATGAAAAATATTTCCAAAATATTTTAGTTTTTAAAAATTTATTTTTAATATGAAAATGGTATTTTCCATATGAATTTTTTTAAATATCTATTTTTGGTATTTATATTCATCAAGGAAAAAACCTTTATTCTTACTCCAATGGGTATATTTTGGATTGATAATGTCCTTAGTCATTCTATCGATTGTTTAGGATCATTTTGAACATGGAAAGTATTATCATTAACTTTATTGATTCATTTTTAGTCATTAACTTCCCCTTGAAATATTCAGTTTTTGTGATCATTTGAAATATATTTCCCCTAATTATCCATATCAGTTATCAGGGATATGATTTTTTATTGAACTATATATAATTTCTATATATGGTTATTTAATTTTAAAATTATTTGATTAACTTGGGAAATAAAGATAACTATTTATCCTTTACCCATTATAAATATTTTATGATAAGGAACATTGTTCATTAATTAAATTGATTATTCTATATATGAGGAATTATTTGGAAATACAAGACATGGGTTGGTCCTTGTTAGTGATATCCCATTGATTCCTTAGTAGTCTCAGGAGGTGAATTTGTAATCTAGACTGAAAATAGTTGTCCAAACCCAATGGGTTTATACACAGTAGTTTGTACTATATTATGAGATATCTTGATTGAAGAGGTATCAAGATTCCATGGATCATATAACCCAATAATTAACAATTTACATCATTAATATTGTAGTTATTATTATCCTTGAGATTTCCGCAATGATATTATCTCTAGAGGGATTTAATTCTCAATTTATTTATTAAAAGTTATGTGTTTTCAATTGTTCACCTTTCCATGTTGACTGATAGTAAGGATATTTAAATTTCCTGTGTGTTTAGAAATTAACCTTTCCCTGTTTATTATTCATATTCATCCATGATATATTTTGATTTACACATCCCTTAAAAAGAATTTTAATTCACCCTTATTTTTTTTGTTTCCCAGGAATCCAAGAAAAGTACATTGAATGATATTAATGATTATTTCATAGGGTATAATGAAATTTTCCAAAACAATTACGTTCCAATTTATGTATTTGAATTTAACATGGGAATCATGTATAAATATAGTTTTCTAAGGCAAATAAACTATTTTTTCCTTTACGATGCAATCCATTGTATCTTATGCCAATTTAATAAAGAAGTCACCAACTCTTGGATACTGGGGTCAGGGTCGCTACATTCCTTTCTATGAGTTATTATATATGATGAATGGTTTATGATCTAATGTCACACATATGAATGGATTATGAATATGTGATTAGTGGGTAGTTAATTATATATCACTCCAATGAATTTGATAAATATGTATATATAATGAGATAATAAGGACTGGAATGGAAAGTGAACTCATCTAATTAAGGGACTTTATCCATTATGATAGTATTGGGAGTGAACCTTGACTAATGATATTATATAATGGGGTGATAACCCAATCCCTTATGATAGACATTTTAGTGATCCTTGAATATGGAAATTATTTTCCTTGATTATGTGTATGACACAATACTTTTTCATATGGAAATGATAGTCTTTCATGGATCTTTTTATTTTATTACATTATGATTATTGGCTTATAATATTCTAGGATTTATTCAATGACTCGAAATTATGATCTATGAAATGCAAGAAATGGTTTTCAAATTTTACACTCATGTTCTCATACATTTATAATAATTTATTCCTAAGAGAAAAATTATATATATCCATTTTTTACAATGTATGATGATATTATACCACCCCTTATTTTGTTTTATTTTCACTAGGATTTGATGAAATGTTTTAAGTATGATGTGTCCTAGAAATTTCATACCCGTGAAGAAAATAGTGGGAGTCGATATGGATTGTAATGACCCAAAATTTTATCAATGTAATTTTTCTTTATTATAATTATGTTTTACTATAAAAAACATATAAATCACATATAGAACCCAATAAAAAAATCATTCTCATAAATTAATAAAGAAATATGTAATATTTATATAAATTAAAGAACTGATACCAATGGAATAGTAATATGACCGTAGGAATAGTAATATGACTATTAAGAATAATAACTCAACCAATAGAACAATAACATGAAATATTAATGTATAAATAAAATTTAGGCATCCTATAAATGAAAACATGATATTTTTATATCATGGTATTAGTAAATAAATTTTTTAAAATGATAAATTATGGGTTGGAATTTTTTAAGAAATAAATATTTATTTTAAATTTTATAACTAATATAATGATTCAAAAAAAAATATTTTCATAAAATAGATTCATAAATTATTAGTTTTTCCTATAATTATAAAATAATTTTTTGGGGCCATAATTAAATTTTCTAAGTGTAATAAAACCGTTTATAATATTAAAATTGGTATTTTTGAAGAAATGATGATTTTAATTAAAAAATAAATTTCACATATTTATAAAATTATTTTCATAAAAGGGGTATATTTTTGAAATCTAATCATCTGAAAATTGGTTATTGTGAATTTTTCTGATTTTTCTAAAAAAATCGAATTTTTGGTGAATATTGAAATATAGTAATTTAATGCAATTAACAAATACCTGAATTATTGAGTCATGGATTATGCAGGGATGAGGTAATTACCCATGGGCTATAACTCTCTAGAAACATTTATTATTTTTAGTCATGGGAATAAAAACTGTGTATATTCTTGATCAAAAATAGTAAACAAAAGTATAAAATAATAAAAAACGCCCATCTCCTTCACTTATAAATACCACCCCTTATCCTGACACCTTCTAAGTGTTGAATATTTCTTAAATTGTTCCTAATTACCTTAAAAATCCTCTTCCCCATCTCTAGGATCTTCTTGTATCAACAAAATAACAAACCCATGTTCCATAGGGAGGTTCTCAAGGTGAAAATATCAAAGAGGTAAAATCCTCTATCATTCTCTTTTAAATTCATTATTTCTTGTACCTCATCCTTTCATACACTATCCAATATTAAATGATAATATAGTTATATATATATATATATATTGTAATTTTATTATATTAATTGAATATCCATCCAAAAATCTCATATCTTCTCATTTTATTCTAAAAATTAAATAATCGTTCGTTAGGTGTCGATTCACCACCTCCAGGGACGGTGAGTTTTTGTTTTCAATTACCACCTTCAAGGCTAGTCATTAAACCATTATTTTGGTTAACTAATATTGAAATATTTTTATGAAATCTTTGTTAATGTTTTTTAACTAATATATAAATTCATAATATTAAATAATAAAACAAAATAGTTCTTGATGATCGAGAAACCAAAAAAATAAACTAAACGTTTTCCATTAACGTTCTATCAAATGAATAATGCACATACCTAAAAAAAATGATATATGTGACCATTTAAAAATATGTATCTGCATAAATATCATAAAATTACACTTTTATGGTTTTTCCACCATTTTATAAGAACTCCCATAATTAAACTCAAGGGGAACGATTAGAAAATCATGAAATAAACACTCCTCAAACGAAAATATTAAACATTATAACACATAAAAATAACTATAAATGAAATTAATAAAATTATAATAAATAAAATATATTTATAATAGGTTCTTAATTAACTAATTAATAATTGTTATTTAATTATCCAAGATATTAAGTGCATGTAAAAAACTCATTCAGACATTAGGTAAGGGGTTCTCTCTGAACCTCTAAATTACCTTTTGGTTACACTTTCTCTCTCTTTTATCCAATATGTAACTTTATTATTATTTTATACTTCCCTATATTCTGTTTATATGTTTGGAACATATTTATAAATCTTAATTCATCTTTCTTTGATAGGTAAATATATATTTTAAAATGATTCCTTCTCAATTTTTCTTGATAAGAAAAACTAATTAAAGGGAAATTACGAATTTCTTAGCCATTTTCAAGTAAACTCCATAATCTAATTTAATCCACCATTATTTTTATATAATCTCATATTTTATCTTGAAAAAACAATCCCAGTTCATTTATCCTTTTATAAAAATAATTATACCTTTTTCCACTTTAAATACTCTTTAATATTTTCTTATAAACCGCACTAAAGTGGATCATTTTTAAAGTTTATTAAAAACAATTTTTTATGTTTTTACATCAGTTGGACATAATTTTTTACGATATATTCTTATTTTAACTTTTGAGTTTTTGTGTATTATTTAAATCCATTTTTTCATGGACACCATTATGATACATCCATTTGTTATTCTTATGACATGATTACGATACTCATTTATTTCCATGGGATACCCTTATGTTTATTAATTATGTTAGATTATTCCTGTTCCAAACATATAAATTAAAATGTTATGGTGGTTGTAATGAAATATTTCTATATTTATTCGAGTAATTTTTTTAGTCATATGAGATGCCCTGTATGGGGTTAATAAAGAAACATAATTCATTTTGGGACTTTTCCCACCATGTGATGTTGTATTTCCATTAACATTGACCTACATTTATGCCTTGTTGTATGTATCTTCCACATTCCTATGTTTACAAGACCATATGATTCTATGTTCTATATATTATACTTTCAAATGTTTATCCATTATCTATGTCTTTTATGTTATCCGGTTTTCCATCTAACCCATGTGTTATGTTTCTCTTCCATACTTGTTAACTTATTGGGATTTTTAGTTCATACCTTTGGTTTTTGTATTCCCCATATTTTCCTATGAAGAATTTGGAGTTGAAATAATGTTATATAAGATTAAAAAATAGATTTTTTTCCTAGTTCCATGTTTTTAATTTTATTTAAATAATCTTTTTATTATACTAGGAAATATGATCCTTGGTTTGTATTTTGTGGATAATTATTCTTAAAATCGTGTAATAATATGTGTGAAATGATTGGGTATCTATATAGATATTATATGATCCAATTGTGTATATATCAAGGTTTCAAAAGACAATATACATTTACCGTTATGGAATCGATCTTAATGTTATATATTGAATATTCATTTAATAATATTTGATATTTATGTGTGATAAGTATGTCTCTTTATATTAATCAACTCCAACCATATTCTCTAGTGCATATTGATCTTTTTGTTTTGTGAATATATACTTTAAAATTTTATAATATGTGTATATATCATACATTTCTCTAAAAATAAAATGCCTCTATATCTTTAAATCATAAAATTCTATAGTTGACTCCCAATAACGAGTCATATAAATTTTCTAATGAACCATTATTTAGAGATCGACACATGTTTTCACAATATCATTATGAATGAGGTTGCATCACAATACCTTATTCAATTCATCACTATAGATCAAAAACCCTTATCCACTATAGTGTAGTGTGAGTAAAGGATCATGGACCAACCTTCTCTTCCGTTCCTTAAAATTTTACTCACCTTAATTAGACTAGAGGAACTTGACACCCATCTGAGATAACTTGGTTGGTGGATTTTATCCCAATGATAAATTATTCACAAATCATCAAGAATATCTGAAAAAACCAATGAAACTATAGATTTAAATCATTCAGGTTAGTATGGGATAATGTTCAATAACTTCTATCTTCGATGGATCCACCAATATTCCATTGTTTCATATTATATGGCCCAAAAATGAAACCTTATGTTTCCAAAAATTACACTTGATAAATTTTTCATACATAATATACTTCCATATTGAATTAATTGTAATTATTATGTTATATTTATGCTCTTCCGTTCTATTTTAATATATAAGAATATCATTTATAAATACAACAATAAACTAATCATTTTAATATCTAATGACTTTATTCATTAGATCTATGAATATAGTGGGGGTATTAGTAAGAACAAATGGAATAACTTTAAATTAACAGTTAAAATACCTCTAAAAAATGTTGTCTTGGTTATTTCATCAATTTTGAATGCCAATTTATAGTATCCATATTGAATATCAACCATAGATGAATATTTTTTTCCTAGTAAATGACCAAAAAAATTATCAATATAGGTTATATAACCCTTATTTTGGACTATGATCTTATTAAGTTTATGATAATAAATGAATATTAAAATTAATACATAACTACTCATGAAAAAATGAATTGGTTTACCCCATGGTGACACACATGGACGAATTAATCCATTATAAATTTTCTCTTGATTTAGCATCGCCAATTCCTGTAACTCAATTGGGGCCATTCTATATGGAGTCCTTGAAATAGTTGTATCGGCAATTATGAGTTCCATTGAAAATTCAACATCATAATTCATATGAAGACAATGCAAATATTACCAAAATACATATACAAACTCTTTTACAATAGGAATTTAATTTATGTTGATTTTACCTCTAACCATTTAAGATAAATTCCCTCTTTGAATATGAATTAAGGCCCACACACTGTAGATTATTTCCATTAGATGTTATTTTTTATCCTCACACTGATAGAAGATCATATGTGGGTTAAAAATATTAAAGTGAAATCCCTTGAAAAGTGATATGGGTTTTATATAAATAAACATAATCCATATCTAAAATAACATCAAATTCAACTAGAGGGAAAATAATAAGATTTTCCAGAAGCACAATCCCCCAAATACAAATTATGGAAGAATCGTAGACTTGAGATGAAATAATCATACCATTATGAGTTATAACTTTTAATTAAACATATAATCATTGAGGTGGTAGTGTGATGGCCTTAGAATATTATTTAGATATTAAATTGTAGGTAGATCTAGAATAAAATATGACATTATTAGTTCTATAGAGGATAATAAGTGTACCTTGAACCATTTAATTATTTTACCCCATGTCAGTAATAATGATCTCATGAGATATACCTTTGTATCTAGGATTAAGATATTTATGACATTGATCATCACCACTAACCCTCAAATTTGATCATTTTTATCATGATTCACATAATCCTTAAAATTTAATCACCTGATTGTTGTTCATAAATTCGATAAATATTTTTCTATATTCACGTCATTAGTTAACTTATTCCCATCACATTGACATCAGATTTAATGATTAACTTATTTTTCACACTTAGAGATTTTACCATTACCCATAATATAACTTCCTATATTTTTTTCCATACTTCAAGCATAAAGAAAAACTCATGTTCTTACATCTATTGTATTTATTATCATAATTTCCAATGAAATCCATATTTATTTTTTTATCAATATAATTATTTTGATGAGTGAATTAAATAATTATTTCTAACATGATATTACATATAATGAATTCAATAAATATACTAAATCACTTATGTCTAACACCATTTGGAGGCTTTTTGTGAGCCATTGAATAATGGAAAAATCTATCTTTTGGGCTAAATGATAATATTATAATAATACCTTAAAAGTCAGGTAAATGATTCCTCATATGAAATAATGGATTCATATTATTTATACCTCATCTCATGGATTTACATCCCAATTATTATACCAATAACCTAGGGAAATTACTTATTTTAAAAAAACCTTCTGAACTCATCCCTCCCATTAGAACAAATTTCAAATTTTTGTCACATGTTCTTGATGAGAGTCCACTATTTATGAACGTCACCTTAAAAATGATAAAAATCCAAAATAACTCTTTAATTCTCTAAAATGTGGAGTATGGAAAATATCCTTTCATTGGAACTGATTCATTACTTTTCAACTAGTAGATTTGTTGGTTATCTAATATAAGGAAGATGTTTCCTCATGAAGTAATAAATATAACAATATTCCCTCTTTTATTTTTTGGAACCTCCTCATGATTCATGGATTGAGAAATTTGTGTATGAATATCCATGAGATTTTTCATTCCATATAAAATAATATTTGGTTTATTGGGAGGAAAAGCATTGAAATTTCCATCACATTTTGTGTTAACATGGTTCCTTGTTGTCCTAACCATTGAATAAAACCAAAATCCATAGTGTGGGAAACAATGGTCATAGTGAGAAACCAAATAATAATTAAAAAGAGTTAATAGGATATCTAAATCATGAAGCCTTAATTTAAATATATGAAACCCTAGGAATAAAATAGATCACATAAGATCATAATTTATTTAAATCCATCATAATGGTTCAAAATGGAATATGAATTTACCCACAAATATCACCATGGAGTGTCTATATTGTTGTGATGTGTTAGGCCCAGACATCATGCACTAGTGATGTTCTAGTTAACACCCAATCTATCTCATTTATATTTTTTACCCCAAGGTGCATGTGTTCCAAAACCTCATCCACATGAAAGTATTCACAATGGGATATATTTTCAATAAAACCCAAACTCTTTTCTTTATAAATATGTATGATGTTATCCTATACTTTGTCTTATCCTAAGGGTTCAAAATAAATTTTTCTTATCATAGTTTATTAAAAAACTAAACCCTTTCAATATACCAATTGAGGAGACACAAGAATTTCATACTTAAATATTACATATTACTAGATGAGTATTAATGAAATATCCTTAAAATTCAAGGTATAACTATAAAGGTTCCTTGTCTTTCAAAACATTGATACAAAAAATGATAAATAAAATAAATCAATAATCTCCCACAAATTTCATCACATCATGAACCCTTCATAGACATATATCACCAAAATCCTTTATTCATATCAAGGGAAATGTAAACATAAAAAGGGGTGAGCTTGGATGCTCAATAAGGGAAAACAAGGGAGATATCAAGGATTATTAAATAATAACATGATAATACGGGTAAAAAAGACATGATATTAACATTTTAAAACCATAACCCTTAAATTATAGATCACAATCATGATTTATGGCATAAAAAAACGTATTTCATAATACATGAAGCATAAAGGAATAAAAAAACACGAGCCATGAGAGAACATCATTTGAATAAGGTAATTTCATAAAACAGTGGAATATTTTGTGGAAGAATCATATTCATAGAAAATATAAGTCAATATTACCCACCAAGACATTAATAACATTTTAGGATTCTACTAACCACCCATATACCTAATTTGGGTTTGGGATAACCCCTCATGTCCCCTCTTTAGGGTTTGGGATAACCACTTGCATACCTGATTTGGGGTTTGGGATAACCTCTAATATAATATTTGAGAACAAAAAATAGTAACCATTTCCAAATGAATTATACAGATAAAATGCACCCACCCATAACATATTCATATTATACCCAAAGAACATGAAACCATTTATCACTCCATTATAAAATAACCTATATAAATTAAAATGACTTTTATCATTGTTTTATCATCATAACCATAAACCATGTAGAAAAGGAATAAGGACATAACAATAGTATCATATCCCATGTGAATCATATATAATATAAAAGGTTGTAGTCATTGATTAAATGTTTATTTTAAGCATCACTTGAACATTTCTCGAGAAAAAGAACTTTTTATTTTTGAAAAAAACTATATAAATTTTAAAAAAATTCAACATTTTAAGGTAAAAATATTTTTTTGAAGAACTATAGAAACAAATAAATATATGTTTAATGCATTGAAAAATAATTATGATGAGAATTTTTTTTCATTATTTATACATTAAAACAATGATTCCTTTTAAATTTTGGGTAATAATTCTAAATTACCTCATTTATAAACCAACATGAATTTTCATTTTAATCATTTTTATTGAAATTAAGACGATTTTTAAAATGAATTTCTAGATAAATAGGATAATATTTAAATATTTGAAATCATTTTAAATAAAATATGTACATGGAAGAAAATGAATCCTCACATAATAGTAAAATCAAGTCAGTTTTAATAATAGAATATTTTCAGTATCTTGAGTATTTATAAAGATGAAAAAACACGTAATATAAATAAATAACTATAGAATAATAAAAAAATATAAATTGGGATAGAAATATCATTTAATTTAACAATAATAAATATTAGAATAAACATTCCTTGTAAAAAATTCCATTGTAATGTAAAAAAATTACATCATGTCTAACTTTATTTGTATAAAATCTAATATAGAATATAATAATTTTAATTTATCAAGAATATATAGCAAAAAAATATTCATACATATAATAAAACATATGATCCACTTAAAATATTTTTAGAACAATTTATTAATAATTTTATTAGATAATCATTATTGTATGTTGATAGTTTCATTTTTTCATGAATGCTTCAATTCAGTGGTTTTTGGTAATTGTATTTAGATCATGGTCACATTAAATATATAACTTAAATCATGAAAAAATTATCATATATATTCATGAATTTCATATTTATAATCATCTATAAAATTCATAGATATATAAATTAATTACACCATTTAGAGAGATGGTATTCTGAACGTTTTCATGAAAAGTATTTTAATTTTATAATGAAACAAACAAAGAAAATATAAATAAACTTTTTCCATAAAATAATAATTATTAAAACATAAATATCATATCTAAAATTATTATATGATTTATTTTAAACAATTAATAATTATTTAAATAGAAGATTAATTGTATCATTACATAGAGGAGGATGTCTACACCTACACAGAAACGATTCTTTCAATAAAAATTTAATAGATAAGAGGCAGAAAATGGTTTTGAAATCACAAAAAATATTTTTAGTGTATTTATGGTAATATAATTTTTATTCTATGATTGATACAATATGTTTATATAATGTGTAAGAAGAAATAAAATTGAACGTACATAGTTATGTGGTATACCTCCTCATTGAGAAACCTCATTTAGCATACACCATACGCCTTGAAAGGATGATATTTTTATAAAACCATATAATCTATGACATGTTAAGGGATTTTATAATCTTACGAGGATATGTATTTTATTTGTTATATTGATAAAAAATAGTGAATAATGGTGAATAAGAGGTTCCATTTCTGTGTAAATTGAGGGGTACCCTTAGAATTACAAAAAGTATCATATTAATATATCTTAATTTTCTAGTTAAGGTGGATCTAAATTGATATATTTAAAATATATGATGTAGATGATTCTATATTCTCTCATCTAAAAAGAAATTGAAACATCATTTTTTTCTAACCCTTGTCTCTTAGTTTAACCCCCCCATCAACCTTTTTGGCGATTACTGTGATATAATGGTTTTCTACTCATTATTGATCAATAAGGATTCAATAAAATAACAAGTGAACCATATGTGGAAATTTTTTGATATTATTTACCACATCCCATTTTATTTCAAAAATATAAAACTTTAATTAGTTTTAAATAATTTATTAATTTATTATTTACATAAGACACCATTTATGTCATTTTTCGAACTACCTACATAGTTTGACTTTAAATACAATAAGATATAAGTGTAATAAAATATTAAATTTTAACAGAAAACTAATATTTCATAATTATATAAAAAATTATTGGAACACCATAATTAATCCGAATTTTATTTCTTTTAATATTTTTAAAATTATATATTTTATATATCTATCATTGAAAAAGTATTGTGTTATTATTTCATAAGAATTTATGGTAACTGTTCTATTAATAAAAATTATATATAAATTACCATGAAAAAATTTAATTCAAATTTCAAATAACCATTTCAAAAAAAAAAAAACTCATCATATACCATTGAAAAAATATTAGAGTTATTTAAATATAGTCTCATTTTGGATTTATTCTTATTGAAAATAATATTAAGTTCATTATGAAAGTTAAATGGAACCAAATATCCATATATTAGAATATTATATTAGTGTGATCAAAATAAATCCATACAATAGAAAATGGTAAGTGTTACTTAGATTTTTAAAACCTTGTCAGATTATATTTAACCATATTTACATGATTAACCCCTAGAGAGGTGAAAAATATTTACCACAATTAATATTAATAATTACTAAATATAACTGGGGACTATTTAAAAAATTTGGGCACACATATTCAAAATATGGAGCCCATTTTTCAATACCTAAATTATATAAATATCAGAAATCCATTTTAAAATAAGCGAACAAATAAAATTAAACCCCATTTTAGAAAAATTCATATTCATCATAAAATTGGATTTATAATTATCCCATTCCATGTAAACACATTAATTTAATGTTATAATATTTTATTGAATATATATTATATACATTAACATAAAATCATTCAGCAACTGTGATTAGTTTTTTTGTTTAGATAAAAATAGATTATGCACATAAATTTTTTTTCATAATAAGAACTCTTTACTTTCAAATTTTTTTATAAATTTATAACTAATGATTTATATTTATAAATGTGTAAAAATATTTTTTTAACAATTCATTTTTTCATATTGATACACTCGAATCCAACAGCTAGGCGATAAATATCCCATTAAATAATAGTAATAAAATAGTATAATACTATTTGTTTTAAAAATGTGTTTCATGTAATGTAGGCTATCGAATACTTTGAATTTATTTAAAAATAAATATATATATAATATTGAGGTGTAGAAGTTTTTCAATGTAACAATGTATCTAATATCATGTTTATAATCATTTGGGAGGTAAACCAATTAATGGGGTTATCTAAGAAAAAAAGGCCAACATAACTCAAATGGAACAATGATTGAGATGAAAAATTAGAGAATATAGAAATAAATAATATAGAAAAAAATAATATTATAATTAAAAATGGGAAAAATATTCCTCTCCCAAAGGTTATGTTCCCTACAACTTGATTTATTTTATTTATAACCATAAAAGGTTGATATAAGTGAATAAGGTAATTTAATAGGACTAGTGTCCTAGTGCAATATATTCTGAACTTATGTTTACCCTTCTTTATACCAAGAATACACATTGAATGTTACTATGTAATGAAACTACCAAAAAAACTACATTAAAAAGGTATCCATATAGAAGTTACATTATTAAATACTGTAATGTGTTCCACATTCACACATATATGAAACACCCAATTAAAAATACATAAATATACTTTTACATAGACACATAAAGCCACATCCTTTGTTAATTTAAATTCCATTTCGAACCAACACCATGATTCTGCACCATAAATTGGTAGGATACTTTATTAAAGTTAACTCTAAACTGATTATCCTCTAGACAAAATTCCTTTCCAGGTATTTATGTCTACAACAGAGATCTTCCAAAAGTCTTCTCAAGTAAACATCTTCAATCCCTTTCTCTACTTCAGGTGTGTTACTAACCATAGGTCATTTCATTGGGATTTATTTTTTTTTACGTTGGACTTATATGCTTGTTTTATACTCTCCCACTCGTGAGGGTATTAAACAAAAATTATTTGATCCAAATCTGGTAAAAATAATTTTTTTTTGGCCAATCCTCATGATGATGTCTTATTATAACAAAAAAAAATTAAGGACTAACTCAAAATTTATCTAAATAAAATTGAATATGGTAATGATAGATAGGGAATCAAATGAAACTTCTAAATTTTGAGGGAAAAAATCTCACTGATTAATAAAAACTATAGATAGGGACATAAGGGGTGTATTAAAAGGCCCTATAACATACCTTTATTAATTCCATTCCTCTCTGTGTAATCTAGTTTTTAATTTCAAAAATTTTATATTAAAAGGATAAAAAAAATTTCCAAAAAAAGTTTATACATTTTCAATAGAGGATTATTTATCCTATATTTCAAGTACGTTAAATTGGATAGAATAGTAATAATATATATTTTAAAGAAATATAGATCTAAAATTATAATTTACCCTCAATTGGGTCTTCCTCAACTAATTCTAACACATATTCTTTGGTCGGATCATCATCAAGAGAGAAAAAGATCTAAATATCATCATTCATAATGTCCTTGATTTTTTAGATATAATGGATGATCTTTACACTAGATTAATGATTTTGAAAATATTTAGAAAAACGACCCTTATAGCCATAATGTTGACGTCTTGTTGACCTGTTTCAATAGAAATGTGTTTCATGGATGAACTTACACTTTATTTGATCATTAATTATGTAACCCCCAAACCCCAAAACCCCAAAGCCTGTGCATTATTTTAATACATTGAAATGATTACAAGGAATCAGGTTCAGAAGAACCGATCAGTGTAGATGTCCTGGAAAATATATTACATACATGAACTTTACATTACAATTTGTAATATAAAACAAAGCAAAATATAATCCTTGGATAACACCATCATTCCATTTGTTTAAACTGCATATAAATCAAAATATAATTCTTGGTATCCTGGGAAAATAAAACATAATAATGGGAAATGATCATATGAATAGTAAGGATAAACAATATAGTTGAAGCTATCATAAATAATCATAAACTTTTAATACAAGGTATATAATTGAATCATAATCACTTTAAACATAAACTTTAGCATAATATGCTAAAGGTAAATAAAATAATTCCATTTACTTATTTAGATGGATATTCTACTAGTCTTATAATCACATTTAACATTAATAACTAATCTTATAATGATGGAATGCATAATGTCAGACATCTTAACCACAAAGTCAAGGCCTCAGGACAAGACCCTATATATAAATTTGTTTAAGGCCTTATGCCAATACACTATTTTTATCATGAGACATACCAACACATAGATAGGATATAGAGCGCCCCACCCATCACAGAATAAGTGTAATGCATTTCTCATATGAAAATGGGGAAATATAAAATAAACATTTGTCTTAAAAATAGCATACGAAATTTTAATATTTTAACCATAGAAGATGAATGGTATAAAAATATCACTTCTGCAGTCAAATATATCATAACTCTTTCAATACATTACGAAATATTGTAATATAATAAATCAACCTCAATTAAGAATAATATCCATTAAAGGATGTTTACATAGTTGAAAACGATCAGTAAAACTCGTTGAGAGAAATATCTTTTTTTTGTAAAATCATTTAAAAAACACACATTTATAAAAGAATTGAATTAAAAGATATTTATGAATCAAAGTTTCCCATACCACTTTGAAAAATTGGAAAATAATTTACATTTAAAACATTAATATCAATATAAATAAATCATTAAAATCATTTTGAAAACATGGACATTAATTTAAAATATTTAGAAAAATAAATCAATAAATCATTTAAAATGATGATATAGATAAAGAGTACCTTCCACAAAACCATAAAATATACATTTTGGAAACATTATTATGAAACACTGACAAGGATGTTAAATATTTTTGAGTAAATACTTACACATAAAAAATCTCGGATAATACTGAGATTGAGGAATTGACCCTTACCTTGTACTTTCATTTGGTTGAGGGTTCGTTTAACCTCCTGTATAATGACCATAGTATGTCATTAAATTATAACAAAACCATATTCATATTTATGATATCATTCATGATTCAATTATTACTTTATACTACCCATTTAAAAATAATTTCTATATTAAAATAACATTTCAGGTAATAATCGGTTTCTTTATTGTATGTGTTTTAACTTGTTATTCTTGATCGTATAACATATATCATGATTTAATTGCATCAAAAAAATAAAATATTATTTAGGTATCATATATTTCCAGAATATAAATATGTATAATAGATAGATATGTGAAATGTAAAACACCGTTTATGGAGATGGTAGGCCGTACGTACGCATAAACGTTTTTTCCGTTTTTATATCGTATTGGACAAAAGTAAGTGAATGAGAAATATGTAAATACATACTAATATATATATATATACATATATATATTTCCAGTATCATTATTATGTCATATAGTACATACTTATTACTAATATATATTTTTATAATCATCATTGAATGATGAACATAGAAATGAATCTCATTGCGTAGTGGAGACGGTAAATCGTACTTACGCACGAGGGAAAATATCATTTTATTGATGGTGAAATAATATGTTATTGAATGTTATATAATATATAAAGAATAATTAACATTTTATATTTATTATTAAATCAATTATTTTAATTATTATACCCATCCAAATAATGAAGTGTTGAATAAAAAACTATACCATGATGTGGATGCGGTAAGCCGTACGTACGCACGTATGGTGACTTTGTCATTCATAGGATAAATATAATAATGAATATAGCTTTACCATATTTATAATAACATATCGTTATGTATAATGTACTGTATTAATTATTTTGGAATGGAAACAACAAAGAAAGAGGAACTAGAAGAAGAAAATAACTTTGAAAGAGGTGATGGAATAATTACCTCTTCTTTGGGTTCTTCATTGTTATTTGAACAAAAGGGATACTTATGATGGATTTATGATAAAAGTAAGGCCTCTAAGTTAAATTGAGGGTAGTTGGGAGTATATTAGATTAGGGGTTGTCTGAGAAAAATGTCTTTTTAGGTGTGAATTTAAGAGAAGGGAAAGTACCCATTTATAAGAGATGTTAGAGGTACTTTAGGAAAACCTTGAAATATTAATTAATTATAAAATAATTTTCACTTTATAATACCTAAAAATGAATTTATTTTGAGGATAAGGTGGTTATGGTTAGAAATAATTTCAAACAATTGGTTTTATACATGTTTTGGTCACCATATTAATGTTATATTTTAGTTTTAACCCTTAGTTAATAAGTTTAACTTTTACCATGTATTTATGTATTTTTATATTACATGATTAATATAGTTACTATAAACTACCAATATAACCTAAAGTGGTTAATTAATGACATATCCAACATTATATAAGTCCTTTTTCCGAATCTTATATTTTTGGGAATATTAAATAATTTAATAATACAGTATTTGTTTTAAAAACTCATTTTTGTCAATTTTAACACTATTTAGTATTTGGTTTTTGTAAAAGTCATAAAAACTTGATTAATTAAAATAAAATACATTTAATCAACCCTAACATGTCATATTCACCTATAAAATTCTCGTATGGATCAAAATATTCAATTTAAAATTATTTTAATATTTATAACATCAATTATTTTAATCATTCATTAATATTGTAATTATTTCATCATTACTGTGACATAATTAAATTTAATTATTTAATGTATAAAAATAATAAATAAAATACAATGATATATTAAATATTTTTAGAAATCTAATGAATACCTATAGTTGAATTTATCATATGTTTAACCCAATATTAAAAATTGTTTAGTTATTAAACATTGAATTTAACACTTTTAACTCTTCATTAAAAATAAATATTCTAAATGTTGTAATCTAACCCAAATGGAAAAAAGGATCATATTATTTACCTATGTTTGATTTTGGTCGAAATGCACTTATCCAATAGAGTTGGGACATTTTTTGGGGTAATTTTAATATTAATTTTACCTTTAATTACCTTATTTACTTTTAACTGTGGGAAATAAAATTCAAAAGTTACTATTAACCAAATTTTTTATTTTATTAGGCCACATTTTACATACTAATACAAACCATTCCCCTTATAGTTTAGAAATTTAATTCACAGAAGTGGTAAAATTACGTTTTATGCAAATTTGAAAATGTGCCTAGAATGTGGCTAAAAGACATTAAAAAGTTCAATAAAATTATATATATAATCTTATTATGAAATGACTCTAATGATTTACATTAGACTAATATATTTATTATGTATCTATTTTTACTTTATGATAAATATTAATTAAAAATAATTGTTTTAATGAAAAAGCCAATTTTTATGTACTATGTAGTATTTTTCAATATTCATAAAAAATTGAATGTTTCCAGAAAAATACCAAAAAATCACCCTAAGATAATTTTGATATTCTGAATTAAAATATGAATTCTTTTTTTACTAATTTCAGTTTTTGGAGTGTCTAATATTAATTTTATTATTTTTCAAAAAAGTCATAAAAAGTAAATCTACTAGGAAAATAGTTTTTCTAAATATATAACTATTCTACCAAAACATATAAATTTCATTATAAATAAGTTTTATTTATGTGAAAAAATTATAAATAACATTTAAAATTTATTTGTTATTATTAATATTAAAATATTTATTTGATAAATAAATATATCGTTTAAATAATTATAATATTAATGTATTGTTTCGCAGAAACTCAATCTTACATATAACGCAAGCCTAGTCGTTGTTGCGTGAAATATAAGCTATTAAACCAATTTAAAGAGATATCTAGAATATTATAATGGGGTGTTACATTCTCCCCCCCTTCTATAAATTGCGTCCTCACAATTTGAAATTGTTCTTAGAAAATAAAAAGTTGAAAATAGAAAATACCTTTGTGGAAAACCCATTCCAAAATTGGGATAATAAAATTTAGTCATAAGAGGGAAAGGGAAATGAAAAAGTACCAAAAAAATAGCATTTCAAATAGGAGAACAATGGTGGAAATTGGAGACACATAATTGGAGGAAAACATGAATATTTATAGGGAGTTATTGAGGTCATAAATCATAAACAAGTGAACAATAAATGTAAAATTGAGGGCCTCAAAGCCATCAATATATGATGATTTAAAGTATCATTAGTTCAACAAAACATAAGGTATTAGGATAACACATTGTTTTAGATATTTCTTTTGAAGAGGAGGTATTAATTTTCTATCAAGATAAGAACTCAAGAAAACATACTTGATTTCATTACCTGCCATAATAATTATCTTATCATTTGGTTGTGCTTTGATCTATTTTAACATCATCCCTTGCACTAGGAAATGAATGTTTAAAAAAATGATTTTTTTTATAGTTAAAGCGCATTTGATAAATCATAAGGTCCACAAGTATTCCTTTAATTATATAAATGTTTACTGAAAACCAAAAGGTTATGTCAAAGTATCCAACAAATCATATATTAAACTCATACATAAAAAATCTAGTGTTCAGCATACTCAATTCCAACCTTTAGACTTATCCAAAATACTTATGTCTAAACTCACAGTCCAAGAATTTATAAGTAAGGTCAACATAACATAATAAAGATCAATATGTGAATACCTTCATCATGTATTTTATTAAAACATGGTAATAACCTGATTTACCATAATGCCTTATTTGAATATGTATATAATTATTTATTCATTGGGTAAAATAGAGAATATTGGATATACTCATTAAATCCATACATGTTTTAAACTCCAACAAAGATAGAATATAAAAATCATTAATCAATTTCAAGGTATTTAAAAATATCTAATATAATTTATCCAAATTAATCATATCTTATTCAAAAATCACTACCTCAGTTTCAGAACCATATTAAGGTTTATCTTTCATTCGACAATGTATTTTAAAAAAAAATTAACCTGCTATTGAGTCACTTTTCTTAGAATCATATAATCTCAAATAATCAATGAAATAGTACTATAGTACAATCCTTATTTATTTACATAATTCATATAACCAATAAATCATCGATACAAAACTCAAATTACATAATTCATTAATAGCAACATAAGAACACTAGTCATTCCACTTCATATGTGGTAGTATCATAACTTGATTACTATCCAATAGCATCATTTGGGGAATACTCTGATGATTTGGACATTGATTCGCATAGTGTCCCAACTACTTGCATATGAAGCCTTGTACCATTAAAACCTTTTTCTTACCCTTAAAATCATGAATGTGGTGGGATTTTTCACCACACATATAAAATACTATCATTCCCTTTAATAATTTACTAATGTGATTCTTTACACAGTTACCACATGTAGAAAAATCCTTATTTCCCTTCTTCTATTTATCCATCATTTGTTTTCCATCCTCTTATTTTATTTCTTCCTTTTAAAGACATATGACAAAGCAAATTGTTTACTTATCTTATTTACACATGATACTATTTCTTCATATGATACAATTACGTGGGAGCCTATTTCCCTTCCAAATATTGGATTAATACCATGAAAGATATGATCCTTATTACTATTTTGATCAAGCGTATTACTAAATTTTTCCCTCCTTATATAGGGAATCATTTTTAAATGATGACATACACTAGGTCATATCATATCATAATGTATTATCCAAAAACTACAAAACTCCTCAACATCAATTGAAAATTTACACACATTAATCTCATAATCATAAAATTGGTTTCTTTGCTGACATATTTACTCATAAATCCTTCAGAATGGTTTGTCAAGAAAATGTGAATTATCCTATGAATATCCCTTCGGAGTGTCAAACCAGGTTCACTGTAAGGCCTGTTGTTGTGTACCTAGATACCCTGGGTAAAGCATGAAACTCCTTATCAGAGTTTTCACTCTTAGGTACATCTATTCCAGAACTATGTCCTCTTGTAGTATCCAGAAAAGAATTATTTCTTGGAAAACCCACACAATATCTACATTTCCAATTTTTTTGATGTTCTTCTATACTAATCTTTATAGTATATCTAAGGATATTATAACCTAATCAGAGTTTATCTAAATCTATTTCCAAGGTTGTTTCTAAACATACTTTGATTCAAACTATAATTCCTCGACCCTGGAAGCCAAAAGCTAGTGAATTATGTTAATAAATTTGACTGATTATAAGAAATCAAGTCCTGAAGGACCGATCAGTTTAGCATTATTGGAATATATATTACATACATGAACATTACATTACAATTTCTAACAGAAAATAAAACAAAAATAATCCATTGAGAATGCCCTTATTCCATTATATTAAACCTTCATATAAATCATAATATACTTCTAGGAATCCTTGGAAAATAACAAGTAAGAAAGGGGTGACCTTAGATACCCAGTAAGGACAAACAATATAGGCGAATTTATCATAAATAATCATAAAATTTTATGATATGGTATAAAATTTAAACCCAAGCCCATTAAACATAAACAGCTGCATAATACGAAAATGATAAATAAAAGAATGCCATTTACTTATTCACATGGATATTCTACTAGTCTAATAATAACATGTAACATTAATAACTATTCTTATAATTATAGAATGCATAATATTGGAAATCTTAACCATAAATACAACACCTCATGCCAGGACACTAAATATAAATTTTGTGAAGGCCTTATGCCAAGACAATAGGTTGGCTCATGAGACCTACCGATGCATCGAGGGGCTAGAGAGGGACCCACCCATCACTTAATAAGTCCAATTCAATCCGCATAATAAATTTTAAACATAACATAAACATTCATATAAAAACTAGCATACAAAATGTCAATACTTTAACCGTAGACACTAAATGGTATAAAAATAGAAAATCCATTGTCAAACATATCATAACTCATTTGATATAATATGGAAGATTGTATTATAATAAATCAACCTCAGTCAATAATAATATCCATTAAAAGATGTTGACATAGTTGAAAATGATCTGTAAAACACTTTGAGAGAAATATCCTTTTTTTGTGAAATCATTTAACAATCACACATGTATAACAGAATTCATTCAAAAGATATTTTCAAATAAATGTTTTCCATACCAGTTTGAAACTTATGAAATGAATTGACATTTTAAAACATTCATGTCCTTATAAATAAATCATTCAAATCATTTTGAAAACATGGATATTAATTAAAAATATTTAGAAAAATAAATTATTAAAACATTTAAATTGATGATCTTGTTAAAGAGACCCTTCGAAAAAACCAAAGAATATTCCTTTGAAACATTTTTATGAAAAATGGACATGGATGATAAATATTTCCCCATAAATACTTACACATAAACAGTTTCATATAATAATGAGATGGATGAATTCACTTTTACCTTATACTTTTCTTTGGTTGAGGGTACATTTAACCTCATATATAATTAACATAGTATGTTATTAAATTATAACAGAACCATATTCATATTTATGATATCATAATTCAATCATTTATGTCTTTATATTACCCATTTAATAATAATTTCTATGTTAAAATAACATTTTAGGTAATAACCACATTCTTTATCGTATGTGTTTTAACTTGTTATTATTGATCATATCACTTGTATCATGATTTAATTTATTCCACAATATAAAAAATTATTTATGTGTAATATATATTCATAATATAAATATGTATAATAGATATATATATATAATAAATAACACCATTTATGGAGACTGTATGTCGTATGTACGCATAAACACCCTTTTCGTTTTCATATCGTAATGAACAGAAGTACGTGAATGAGATATATGTAAATAAACACACACACACACACACAAACACACACATATATATATATATATTTCCAGTATCATTATTATTTCATATATTACATACTTATTAATAATATATATTTTTATAATCATTGTTGAATGGTGAATGTGGAAATGAATCGCATCGCGTCGTGGAGACTTTAAACCGTACGGACACACGAGCGACAATATCATAATATTGATGGTGAAATCATATGTAATTGGTTGGTATATTATATATATAGAATCATTAACATGTTAAATTTAATATTATTTATATCAATTATACTCATTATCATACCAATCCAAATAATGAAGTGTTGAATAACAAACTACACCCCGACGTGGAGACGGTAAGTCGTACGTATGCACGTATGGTGTCTTTGTAATTAGTAGGATTGATTGAATAATAAATATGATTTTACCATATTTATAATAACATCTCAGTATTTATAAGGTACTGATGTTTTTATTTTTGTATGGAATCAACAAATAATGAGGAAGTGGAAGAAGAAAAGAACTTTGAAAGAGGTGATGAAAAAATTACCTCTTCTTCGGGTTCTTCATTTTGATTTGAACAAAATGGATCCTTAAGTTGCCTTTTAGATCAAATTAAGGACTCTAGGATTAACTTAGGATAGTTTGGAGGATATTTGATCATGGTTTATCTGAGCCAAATGGCTTTGGGGTGTGAATTTAATAGAAGGGGGAGTCCCTTTTTATACAAGAGGTGAGAGGTACTTTAGGTGAAGCTTGAAATATTAACTTATTATAAAATCATTTTCAGTTTCTAATAACACCAAATGGATTTATATTTCTAGGATAAGTTGGGTATGGGTCTATGTCCTCCAAAACAAATTTTTGTATACAAGTTTATGTCACCATATTATCCTTATCTTTTAGATTTAACTCCTAGTTAAATAGTTTAACTTTTACCATGTATTCTTGTATTTTTATATTACATTGATAATATAGTTACTATAAAAATATAAGACAAACTCTAGTGATTTATTAATGAAATATCTAACATTATATATTTTTCTTGGCCAAATATTAGATATTTAGTAATATTATACCATTAAATAATATAGTTTCTGTTTTAAAAACTCATTTATGTCAATTTCAACACTATTTAGTATTTTGTTTTTTTGAAAGTTATAAAAAATTGATTAATTCGAAAAAATACATTTAATAAACCCTTACATGTCATATTCACCTAGAAAATTTATGGGTGGCCTCAAATGTTTCAATTTACATTTATTTTATTATTTATAACAACAATTATTTTAATCTTTAATTAATAAAGTAATTACTGCTTCATAATTGTGTCATTAATAAATTTAATTATTCAATGACTAAAATTTATAAAAAAACTATTGTGTTGTATGAAATATTTTTATATTTATAATAAATAATTATAGTCTAATTTATTATATGTGTAACGTTATCTTAAAAATGGTCTAGTTATTAAAATTTGATTTTAAGAATTTTAACTCTTCTTTAAATAAAATATAATAAATGTCCTAATCATACCCAAATGGATGTAAATAATCTTAATTTTTTCCTAAGGATTATTTTGGTCGAAATAAAATTTTTCAATAGAATTAGGAAATGTTTTTTGGGAAATTTTAATATTATTTTCACCTTTCATTACCTTATTTACTTTTAGCCGTGGGAAATAAAATTAAAAAGATACAGTTGATCAAACACTATTTTCATCATATTGAACCACATTTTACATACTGATTTCATCCTTTACCCTTATATTTTTGAAATTCAATTCACAAAAGCGGTAAAATTACGGTTTACGCAAATTTGTAAATGTGCCTAGAAGGTGGGTAAAAGACATTAAAAAGTTCAATAAAATTTTATATATCTTATCTTATTATAAAATGAATCCAATGAATTAAATTGTAATAATAAATGTATTATGTATATAATTTTACTTTAAAATAAATTTCTGTTAAAAATAACTATTTAAATGAAAAAGTCGGTTTTTATGTACTATGTAGTATTTTTCACTATTCATACAAAATTAAATGTTTTCAGAAAAATTCTAAAAATTCACCATGGGATAATTTTGATATTCCAAATTCAAAAATAAAGTCTATTTTACAAAATTAAATTTTTAAGAGTGTATAAAATTAATTTTATTATTTTTCAAAAAAATACATAAAAAGTACTTCTCTTATGAAAATAGTTTTTCTAAATATATAATTATATTAACAAAACATAAACATTTAATTATAAATGTGTTTTATTTATGTGAAAACATAATAAATAACATTTAAAATTTATTTGTTACTATTAATATTACAATATTTAACTGATAAATAATTATATTGTTTAAATAATTATAATACTAATGTGTTCTTTCATAGAAAATCAATCTTGTCTATAATGCAAGACTACTCAGTGTTGCATGAAATATATGATGTTAAACGACTTGAAAAAGATATCTACAATGAAATATTTGGGTGTTACATTCTTTCCTCCTATAAATTGCATCCTCTCAATTTGAATTTATTAATAGAAAATAAAAGGTTTAAAATAGAAAATAACTTTCTGGAAAACCCACATAAAAAATTGTGTTAATAAAATTCAGTCTTAATAAGAGGGAAAGTGAAATGAAAAATTCACTAAAAAATTAGGATTCCAAATATGAGAACATTTCTGGCAATTAGAGACACATAATTGGGGAAAAACAAAAATATTTATAGGGAGTGATTGAGGTCATTAATCAGAAACATGTTAACAATAAATGTAAAATTGATAGCCTCAAAACCATCTATATATGATGATTTAATGTATCATTGGTTCAACAAAACATTAGGTACTAGGATAACATATTTTTTTTAGATACATTTTTTGAAGAGAAGGGACTAATTTACTATCAAGATAATAACTCAAGAAAACATACTTTATTTCAATACATATCACAATCATGATCTCAATATAACACCCCAAACTTCCATGGTAAGTTTCCCTTTGAATAATGTAATAGCTTCTGTTATACGCAACTTCGAGACTCTAACACACCATGACTAATCAAACTAGGCATTATGAATAATAATACTCACTTTTTGAAATTTTATAAATTTTATTTTTTAAAATGTAATTCATTTTTGGATTCACAATATCAAAATTATATTAGGGTAATTTTTTGGTACTTTTCTGAAAACATTCAATTCATGATGAATAGTTAAAGTACTAAATTTAATTAAAAAGAACATTTTTAATCAAAATAATTTATAGTGTTAAATGGTAAATTTTTGTGGATTTAAAGTATCATTAGATTATATTTTTATCATTTAATATAATTTAGGTCATTGGATGTAATTACACATTTAAACTGGACATAATCAAGTTTTAATATTTTGATAGTTAGTATTTTTTTAAAAACATACCTTTGGTTTCGACAACAGGAATTAAATTTAAATTAATTTCTTCTACTTCTGTGTTTTGAATTTGGAAAAATGGATTCCATATATAGAATCAAGAGGTCCAAAATGTTTAAATAGGTATGTATTATTTGTAGGAATTATGAATAATTACTTCAGTAAATATTTTATTTACCATTGTTAAAGGTGTAAATCTGGTAAATAAGGGTAAAAATAATATTATAATAATATTAAATTACCCTAAGATGTGACATATTACTATTTGTTGATACATTTCTGTCCATGGGAATCCTTGGGCCAATTTTGGGACCCCATGGATCCACTTGAGAGTGATAATGACACTTTATATTAATTAATTTAAAGTAAAGAGAAAAATGTCAAAAACATATATCTTTTAGTAAAACAATTTTTACATGTGGTTATATAAGTTATCTCTTCGTCTATAAATAGTCATTTTAAAGATAAAAATATTTCCTACTTCCTGGTATTTTTTTTACAATTATTAGACATCATATAAATAAAAAAATTTATGACACAATAATTATGCAGTGTTTACCTCATTAATGAATAATTTAAATAAATGAGATTATAAAAATTATAACAATATCAAAAATCAATCCAATACTTATTGGATGATTTTATTATGAATATTAGTCATCTAATCTGTGATTTTATTGAGTTTTGGACCTTTTTATACCGAAAATCCTTATATAATAAAATAATATTTTCAAACATTCCTAAAAATCCCATCCCCCCTCTTATAAAAATCTGTCACCTCTACCCATTTCTCACACCTCTCATGCCCCTTGGCTCACCCAACCTCTACTAAATTAAGCTCCCTACTTCACTATATTCATCCTAGAAATCTTACCTTAGGTATAAGGAACTTCAACGAATCCTTTTTGTTCAAACCAAAAGGTGTTACCCAATTTAAAAGAGGATAACGTAGCCTCAGCCAAGAAAAAGTACAAGGTAAGGATTAATTTCACAATCTCATTATTAACCGATATTTTTTTACGTAAGTATCTATTCAGACCACTTTGTCATCCACATCTATGTTTCTTAAAAATATAATTCAAAATATTTTTAATATTTATTAGACTATGGGTTAAAGTCATTTATACCCTTATTTGACTTTATATGTTTTAGAATGAATGTTTCTGTCATTTTCCAAACAAGGTACATCATGAACGTTTTGAAAAAATTAAGGAAAGAATTTATTTTTTAACTTATATGGTGGGTGTGATTATTTTCCTTCATTATAACATCGTTGCAGCTTCCCTTACAATATTATAAGAATATTTTCAAAATAAATGATTTCTTCTATAATTATGTGACTCTTAAATGATTTCAAAATAGAAAGAGATATTTCTCTCAAATAGTTTCGATTTCATCAATGTCAACATCCTTTGATAAATTTTACACCTGTTTGAAGTTGATTTTTTATGATAAAAATCTTCCATATTGTATTTAAGGTTTTGTGATATATTTGACTGTGGATGTGTTATTTTTATACCTTTCATGATTTATGGTTAATGTATTGACAATTCATATGATAGTTTTATTGACAATGTGTACGTTATGTTTCACCCTTTTCATATACAGAATGTATAGGGATTTTTTAAGTGAAGGTTGGAGCCCACTATATCTCCTTTGTGAATCAGTAGGTCTCATGAGACAATTATACGTGGAATTGGTTGAGGCCTTTCCCAATTTGATATATGGTTTTGGATGAGGCCTTAATTATTTTTAGGCATCTTGGTCGAGGCCTTGAAAAAATGTTTTAGAATGTCCCGCATTATACATTCCCTTGTAATGAAAATAATATTGATGGTTTATGAGGTTATTTGACTAGTAGAATACCCATGACTATGTTTTATTATGTAATTATTTACTCAACTCATATTCCTGCCATAAAGTGTTCATGTTTATTATTTGTAAAGGAATGTGTTTTCAATTATTCACCATTCTTAATGTTTATGTTATCTTCCTCTATATTTAGTACTCTTACTGTGCATTTGAGCTCACCCCTCTCTTATGTTTCATTATCCCAAGATATGAAAAAAATTATTTATGAGTGACTGGCATGCATAATCTAGGATGCTTGGAAGTTTCTAATGGTATAAATTAGTGTTGTATTTTTTTTCAATTTGTAATGTTGAACTTATGTATTTGTCTTGTTTCGAATAACACTAAAATGATGGGTCTTTCAGGGCATGATTCCTTGTATCATGCCAATGTTATGTAATAATTCAACAACTCTAGGTAACTGGGTTCGGGGCATTACTGTTAGTATCAGGGAAAGTTTAGTAAAATCCTTGGAAACTAGATTCATATAAACTCGTATTGGAGCACATTATCCTAAGATAGATTTGCAGACAAGTATAAAAGTACTTCCTAGAGTTATGGTAATGTATATATTTTTGCGTATTATCCAAAAAATACATCCCCATATGGAAACGAGCAGGTAGAGGCAGCCCTAGAAAATATGTACCTAAGAGTGAAAACTCCGACAAGGAGTTTTGGGCATGACCTGGGGTATCCTGGTACATGAAAATAGGCATTGCTACACTCTTGGTTATGAAAACCGTAAGGGATATGCTTAGGATAATTCAAATTTCCTTTACAAACCACTATAAAGGATTTATGAGTATATACTTCCTCAAAGAAAACATTTTTATGATTAGGGATTATATTCATAAACTATTCAATTTATGTAAAGTGTTTTACATGTTTTGAATTACTTATTTCGATTCATAAACTAATTTAGTGTATTCCATTGTTTAAAAATGGAACCTAGTGGAAGGAATGGAATCTATATTAATGCACGGAATCCATGTAAGGACTTCCATCCTACTCTAGATAACTTTAGTGGAGCTGGTGATGCAACTGGTGCTGATCAACTTATTGACATACTGGAACAACTCACTCATGTTATGAGTAATAACCTTACCCGTATGGAGCACCCTGAGTCACAACTTGGAGGATCAATGTTAGACTACTTCATGAGCCAATATCCTTCAACATTCAATGGGTCTACAAATCCATTTGTAGCTAAGTAATGGATAAGTTCCTTAGAGAAAATGTTTCATGCTTTGGGGAGTAGCCAAAGGGAAAAAGATGTCATGGCAGTTTATCGCCTCACGGGAGATGAAGATCAATTGTGGACATTAATTAAAAACACAAAAGGGGACGAAGATGTATCATCTATGGAATGGAGGGTGTTTAAAGAGATTTTCTTAGAAAAATACTTTCCTTGTGACTATTGTGCGGATATGGAAAGGCAATTTCTGAGTCTGAGGAAAAAAGAGGATGAGAATGCCCCCAAGTATAAAGATAACATTACAAGGTTATAAAGGCATGATGCAGATTATATATGTAACCCAAGAAGTAAGATTGATCATTTCTTAGATGGGTTAAATCCATTTCTCCGTCGAGCATTAGTCTCGCAATCCTTCTCATCGTACGAAGATGTTGTCTCATGTGCTATCATGACAAAAAATGAATTCTCTAGGTCTTATGACCTTAAAGCAAAGAAAGAGAAGAAGATATCTGGTGAAAAATCTAGCAAATGAAATAAGGAGACAAGGAAGATGGGAAGAGTTGAATTTCCACACTGTGACAATTGTGGAAGGAAGCACCCTGGTTCCTATCTAAAAGAAAAAGGAGTATGCTACAAATGTGTACTTAAATTCCATATTTCTGGTGATTGTAAGGGGAATAAAGAATCTGCCAATGTTCAATGCTACAATTACAAGGATATGGGACATTATGCATATGAATATCCTATGTGCTAAGTAAACTTACCTTAGAAAAGGACAAGGGAGAAATGTCATGCTTATGTGATTACTACTACTGAGGTTGAAGCTCTGAAAGACATGGTGGCGAGTAATTTAATGTTTTCCTCAAGTTTAGCCAATGATTTATTTGATTCTGGATCATCTCATTGTTTCATATATTCCTTGTTTTCTAAGAAAATTATCTATTTCTAATTTTATTTTGCAAATTTGTTGTCAATCAAAAATCCTAAGGGAAGTATCATTACCACAACGTTTTGGGAATCAATTCCTATTGGGGAATATAAATGTTCGTTATCCACTGATCACATTATTTATACCCATGATTTAGTTTGATATAATCCTCGGTATTGATTGGATTTTGGACAATGATGAAAAAACTAATTGTAATAAGAAAGAGGTTACAATTTTCGATGTTGATAAGGAGTACCTTATCTTTAGAAAAAAAATCACCATCTGATTCCTAACTAGATTCACCCCTAGTAGCTCTACTAAATTCAATTATTGGGGAGGAAGATAATGAAATAACTATGGTTGAGGAAAGAAATGTTCAAATAGAGGATGTACCTATTATGAAAGAATGTTTTCATATATTTCTAGAGGATTTACCTAGACATTCTCCATAATAAGATATAGAGTTTTCAATTGACTTAATTTCTAGTTCAAGTCCCATATCGAATACCCATTATACAATGGACACCGTGGAATTAGTGGAACTGATGAAAAAACTATAGGAATTGAGTAATAAAGGATTTATTATCCCTTGTGTTTCTCTATGGGGTGCCCCTATCCTTTTTGATAAGATGAAATATGGATATATGAGGTTGTTCATTGACTACATGGAGATCAATGCTATAAAAATAAAGAACAAGTATCACTTACCTCTCACTGATGATTTATTTGACCAACATCATGGAGCTCAATATTTTTGAAATATTGACCTTTTATCTGGATACCATCAGTTTTGTGTGAAGAAGGAAGACATTATGATGATAGTATTTCAAACCAGGTATGAGCATTACGTGTTTACAGTAATTCCTTTTGGGCAGACTAATTCACCCTCTGTCTTCATGGATCTAATGAATAGAGTTTTCATGGAATATTTTGAAGAATTTGTAGTGGTAATTATGGATGATATCATGGTATACTCCAAAAGCTACAATGATCATGAAAATCACCCGCACCCCATTCTGAAATGACTTAGAAGAAATGAATTATATGGGAAGTTTAACATGTGTGAATTCTATCATTATGAGATTTATTTTCTTGGCCATATTGTCTCTAAGGATGGAATCTCTATTGATCCTTTAAATACAAGGGCAATCCATGAATGTATAGCACCGATGAGTATAACTATATTACACCATTTTATTGGTTTAGTAAGTTATTATCAGCATTTTGTCCAGAATTTTTTTCCGATTGGCTAACCCATTAACCAACATCACATGTAAAGGGGTTAGATTTTTTTGGAAAAAATTGTGTGAAAATGTTTTAGAAAACTCAATAGAATATTAGTAAATGCTCTATCATTACTCTACCATCAGGGAATGATGGACTTGTTATTTATAGTGATGCTTCAAATAAAGGACTTGGTTGTGTCCTTATGAATAATGATAGAGTTATTTTCTATGCATCATGAGAGCTAAAAATTAAAGAAAAAAACTATTCTACTCATGATCTTGAGTTAGTATCTGTAATATTTACTTTGAAGGTATAGAGACACTATCCCTATGGTGAAAAATGTGAGATATATAATGATCACAACAGTTTGAAATATATTTTCTCTCATAAATAAATCAACATGAGGCAAACGTGATGTCTTGAACTACTCAAAGATTATGATTCCAGTATACACTACCACCCAGGGAATTCAAATAAAGAGGATGATGATTTGAGAAGAAAGGGACATAGAGTTCTAAACATGATGATAGTGAAAGAGATCCTACGTTCATGGATCTAGTAATGATGGATATAGGAATAATCATGGAAGGTGAAACATCAATAATTTTTCAAATGATTTCCAAACCATCATTACTATACAGTATAAAATGTTCTTAGACTGATTATGGGGAGGTTCAAAATAAAATTAAAGCTGTGAATGATGGGCAGTTGATTAACTTTCTATATGAAGAATGAATTTTAAAATTTTGGAAGAGACTTTGTGTTCCTAATATACCTGATCTAAAAATGGAATCATTGGATGACGCTCATAGCTCCAATTTCTCTATACACCCAGGTAGCACTAAGATGTATAGAGATTTGAAGAAATTTTTTTGGTGGGACAACATGAAGAGGTAGATTGCTGATTATGTGTCAAGATGTATGGTTTTTCAATGAGTGAATGTTGGAAGGAAACAACCCAGAGGAGTCACACAACCTCTTCCCATACCTGCGTGGAAATAGGATGATATTATGATAGACTTTGTCAAAATACTACCAAGGAATTCTAGAAGGAGTGATACAATATGGGTCATTGTTGATCATCTTACCAAGTCAGCACATTTTCTTATTATAAGAGAAGATTTACCACATGAAGGTTTAGCGATAATATATATTAATGAAGTTTTGAGACATCATGGAGTACGCCGAGCGATTGTTTCTGATCTTGATCCCTGTAATACATCAAGATTCTAGAAAAGTCTTCAGAAGGCCTCGGATATTGAACTTTGTTTTAGCACTTCTTACTGCCCTCAAATCTATGGAAAATATGAATGGACAATTCAAACCATAGAATAAATGTTGAGATCTTGCTCACATGACTTTCAAGGTACGCGGGATTAGTATTTAACTTTGGTATAATTTTCCTATAAGAACAGCTTCCATTCAATTATTCATATGTTACTGTATGAAGCATTATATGGAAAGAGATTTCGCACACCAACTTGTTGGGACGATGTTGGTGAAAGATAACTCACATGCCCAGAACTTGTTGAGGAAACAATAGAAAAGGTGATGGTTATCCAAAACCACATCAAATCATGTCAATGTAGGCAAAATAGCTATGCCGATAACTGAAGGAAGGGTTTGTAATTTCAAGTAAGAAATCATGTTTTCTCAAAGGTATCTATATTTAAGGGAGTCATACAATTCAGTAAGAAGGGTAAATTAAGTTCTAGGTACATTAGACCTTTCAAAATTCTAGAATGAATTGGGGTTATTTCCTACCATTTTACAATGCCGCCAAAAATTTCCAAAGTTCATGATATGTTCCACGTATCGCTGTTAAGAAAATACATGCAAGACCCAACACATGTAATCACCAATGAAGGAATAGAACTGGAACTCGATCTCTCTTATTGCAAAGAGCCTATCATAATTCTTGATACTAGAGAACAAGTGTTGAGAAACCGGTCAACTCGTCTGGTGAATGTTCTGTGGAGAAACCATAAGATGGAAGAGGCAACGTGGGAACCTGAGGAACTTACAATTAAGAACCACATAAATAATTTTATGTAGTAATATTCTCAAAATTTTGAGGATGAAATTATTTTAAGGATGAAAGAATCTAACACCCCAAGATTCCATGGTATGTTTTCCTTTTAATAATTCAATAGATTTCACTGAATGAAACTTTGATATTCTAGCACCCCATGACCAATCAAACTAACCGTTATGAATAGTTATACCCACCTTTTAAAATTTTATAAAATTGTTTTTAAATGGACTTCATTTTTGGATTCCAAATATCAAAATTATCTTAAGGTGATTTTTGTATTTTAATGAAAACTTTCAATTTTTGATGAATGGTGAAAAATACTAAATTTTAATTGAAAACATCTATTTTAATCAAAATAATTATAGTGTTAAATTATAAATTTGAGTGGGTTTAAAGTATCATAAGATAATATTTTTCTCATTTAATATAATTACATCATTGGTTGTAATTTCTCATTTAAACTAGACATAAACAGGTGTCAATCTTTTGATAGTTACTATTTCTTAAAAACAAGCTTTTTGTTTTGACTACAAGAATTAATTTTAAATTAATTTTTTCCACTTATGTGTTTTGAATTTGAAAAAATGGACTCCATATTTTGAATAAAGAGGTCAAAATTGTGTAAATAATTTCCCTTTTTATACATTATGAATAATTATTTCGGTAAATATTTTATTTACAATCGTTAAAGGGGTAAATCTGGTAAATAAGGGTAAAAAATAATATTATAATAATATTAAATTACCCTAACATGTGTCTTATTCCTATTTGATGAAACATGTCTAACAATGGGCATCCATGGGTAGATTTTGGAACCCCATAGAGCAGCTTGAGAGTGATAATGAAACATTATATTTATTAATTTCATGTAAAGATAAAAAAAGACATAAACATATATCTTTTAGTAAAACAATTTTTACATGGGGTTATATAAGTTATCTCTTAGACTATAAATATTCATTTAAAAGATAAAAATATTTCATATATCATGGTGTTTTTTTATAATTTTTAGACATAAAATAAATAAAATTATGTATGACACAATAATGATGGAGTGTTTAGCTAATTAATGAATAATTTAAATAAATGAGATTCTATAAATTAAAACAATATCTGAAACCTGTCCAATTCTTATTGGATGATTTTATTTCGAACATGATTCATCTTATATTCGACTTTAATGAGTTTTTTACCTTTAGAAACCAAAATTCATTATATTATAAAATAATATTTCCAAACGTTCTTAAAGAGCCCCTCCTCCCCTTATAAAAAGACCTCACCTCTAACCCATTTCTCACACCTCTCAAGCCACTTGGCTCACCCAAACTCTACTAAATTAATATCCCTACATCTCTTTCTTCCTACTAGAAGCCTTACCATTGGCCAAAGGAACTTCAAGGAAGGATTTTTGTTCAAACCAAAGGGAGTTACCCAATTTAAAGGAGGTTAACGTTCCCTCAACCAAGAAATAATACAAGGTACGGGTTAATTTCATAATCTCTTTTTTATCTGAGGTTGTTTTTACATAAGAATCTACTCTGACCTCTTTATCATCCACATCTGTGTTTCTAAAAAATATATTTCAAAACATTTTCACTATTTACTAGACTATGGGTTAAAGTAATTTATACACTTATTTTACCTCATATGTTTCTAAAGGAATATTTCCTTCGTTTTACAAACAAGGTACATTATGACATTTTTGAAAAAATTAATGTAAGAATGTATTTTTTAACATATACGAATGGTGCACCTATTTTTCACCATTGTAACATCATTGAGGCATCCCTTATATGATTATAAAAATATTTTCATAATAAATGTTTTCATTTATAATTTTTTTATTCTTAAATGATTTCAAAATAAAATGAAATATTTCTCTCAAATAGTTTTTATTTCATTAATGTAAACATAATTCAATATATTTTATACTTGTTTGAAGTTGATTTATTATGATACAAATCTTCGATATTATATTTAATGGTTTGTGATATGTTTGACTGTGGATGTGTTATTTTTTTTTACCATTCATGGTTTATAGTTAAAGTATTCACATTTCATATTCTAGTTTTAATGAAAATGTTTATGTTATGTTTCAAACATTTCATATGAGAAATGTATTGGACTTAGTATGTGATGGGTGGAACCTGCTATAGCTCCTCAGTGCATCGGTAGGTCTCATGAGACTATTAGATGTGGAATGGGCCGAGGCCTTTCCCAAATAGACATATGGTTTCAGGCGAGACCTTAATAATTTTTAGACGTCATAGATGAGGCATTAAAAAACTATTTCAATATGTCCGGCATTATATATTCCATCATTATGAAAATAATATTGAAGTTTCATGTTGGTATTCTACTTGTAGAATACCCAGGACTATGTTTTATTCTAACATTATTTACTCAGCTCATATTCCTTCCATAAAATATTCACGTTTATTATTTGTAAAGGAATGTTTTTTCAATTATTCACCATGCCTAATGTTTTTGTTATCTTCCTCTATATTCAATACTATTAATGAGCATTTGATCACAACCCTTTCATATGTTTTATTTTCCCATGATATAAAGAAGTTATTTATGAGTGACTTGGAGGCATAATCGTTGTGGCTTGGATGTTTTTAATGGAATAAATTAGTGTTGTATTTCTTTTCAAGTTGTAATATTAAACTTATGTATGTATCTTGTTTCCAATAATACTAAACGGATCGGTCTTTCAGGACATTATTCCTTGTATCATGCCAATGTTATGTAATAATGCACTGACTTTGGGTAACTGGCGTCGGAGCATTACAGTTGGTATCAGAGAAAATTTAGTACAAACTTGGGAGACTAGATTTAGATAAAATCTGATTAGAGCACATTAACCTAAGATAGACATTGAGGATTACTATATAATAACTTACTAGAATTTTGGTAATGTAGATATTTTTTCTATTTTTCAAGAAATACACCTTGTCTTGATATAAGCAGGTAGAGGTGGCTCTGGAACAGATGTACCTTGGAGTGAGAAATCTGACAAGGAGTTTTGGGCTTGACCTAGGGTATCCTGGTACACAACAACAGGCCATGATTCCCTCTTGGTTACAACACTCCTGAGGGATATGCTTAGGATAATTCAAATTTTCATTAAAAATCGTTATGAAGGATTTATGAGTATAAACTTCCTCAAAGAAAACATTTCTATGATTATGGATTATAACCCTAAACTGTTCAATTTATGTTATGTGTTTTACAAGTAGGTAAATATGTATTGTGATTCATAAACTAATATAGTGTATGCCATTGATTAGAAATGGTTCCTAATAGAAGGAATGAAAACTATATCAATGCATGTAATCCATGTAGGGCCTTCCCTCCTACTCAGTATAATTATAGTGCAGATTGTGATGCAACTGGTACTGATCAGCTTGTCACCATACTGGGACAACTCACTCAGGTTATGAGTAATAACCTTACCCGTATGAAGCACCCTGATCCACAACATTGAGGATCAATGTTAGACCATTTTATTAGGTAACAACCACCAATATTTAATGGGTCTACAAATCAATCTTTAGCTAAGCAATGGATAAGTTTCATAGAGAAAATATTTCAGGATTTGTTGTGTAGCGAAATGAAAAAAGTTATCATGGAAGTTTATCGCCTCACCGGAGATGCAGATCAATATTGGTTCTTATTTCAAAACACAAAGTAGGATAAAGAATTATAATGTATGGAATGAAGGTAGTTTAAAGAGCTTTTCTTAGAAAAATAGTTTTCTCATGACCATTGAGTGGATATGGAAAGACAATTTCTAAGTATGAATAAAAATGGGGATGGGAATGTTGGAATGTTTTAATCTAAAATTACAAGGTTAGCAAGGGATGTCAGAGATTATATAACTAACCCAAGAACTAAGTTTTATCATTTCTTTGATGGGTTAAAACCATTTCTCTGTCGAGCAATAGTCTCAAAATCCTTCTCATCGTAAGAAGATATTTTCTCATGTGCTATTAAGACAAAAAATAAATTCTCTAAGTCTTATGATTTTTACGAAAAGCAAGAGAAGAAGTGATTTTCTAAAAACTATGGGAATGTAAATAAAGAAATACTGAAGAAGGGAAGAGTTAAATTTCCACCCTATGATAATTGTAGATGGAATCACCCTGATGCCAATCTAAAAGTAAAAAAAGTATGCTACAAATGTGGACAGAAAGGAAATCTTGCTGGTGATTTTAAGGGGAAGAAAGAAGCTACCAATGTTCAATGCTAAAATTTCTAGGTGATGGGACATTATGAACACGAATGACCTAAGCACCAAGAAAACATACCTCAGAAAAGGCCAAGGGAACAACGACAATCTTATGCATTCAATACTGCTGAGGTTGAAGGTTTGAAAGACGCGGTGAAATGTAATTTAATGGTTTACTCATGTTTATCCAAGGATTTATTTGATTTTGTATCATTGAATTGTTTCATATAATCCTCGTTTTCTATGAAAATTAGATATTTCCAATATAATTTAACGAAGGAGTTTCCAGTCAAAACTCTTCAAGATGTATCATTGTGACAAAGTTGTATGTATTATTTCCCGTTTGGGAATATAAATGTTCTTTATCCATTGATCTCATTATAATACCCATGATTGAATATTATATAATCCTTAGTATTGATTAGATTTCAGACCATGATGCAAAAATTTATTGTAACAGGAATAAGGTTACTATTTTCGATGATGATAAAGAGTACCTTATCTTTAGAGAAGAAATGTCACCATTTGATTTTATCTAGATCCACACCCAATAGCTATACTAGATTGAATTATTGGAGAGGGAGATAATGAAAAAACTACAGGTGAGGAAAGGAATGTTCAAGTATAGGAAGTACATATTATCAAAGAATATGTTGATGGGTTTCCAGAGGATTTACCTAGACATCCTCCATAAAAAAAAATGAGTTTTCCATTGACTTAATTCCTGGTTCAAGGCCCATATAAAATACCCCTTATGGAATGGACACTGTGGAATTAGTGGAACTAAAGAAACAACTAGAGGAATTGAATAATAAGGGATTTATTTTCCCTATTGTTTCTCAATGGGGAGCCCCTATCCTTTTTGTTAAGAAGAAAGACAGATCTATGAGGTTGTACATTGACTATAGGGAGATCAATGCTATAGAAATAAAGAAATAGTATTCCCTACCTCACATTGATAATTTATTTGATTAACTTCATGGAGCTAAATATTTTTCAAAGATTAACCTTTGATCTGGATACCATCAGTTGTGTGTGAAGAAGGAAGACATTCTAAAGACAACATTTCCAACCAGGTACGGGCATTATGATTTTACAGAAATTCCTTTTGGGATGACTAATGCACCATATCACTTCATGGATCTAACAAATAGTGTTTTCAAGGAATATCTGGATTACTTTGTAGTGGTATTTATTGATGATATATTGGTATACTCGGAAACCTATGAAGATCATGAAAATCACATGTGCACCATTCTGAGACCCCTCAACAGAAATAAATTTTATGGGAAGTTTAGAAATTGTGAATTATGGCTTTAGGAGATTTCTTTTCTTGGCCATATGGCCTCTAAGTAGGGAATCTATGTTGATCCTTCAATGAAAAGAGCAATCCAAGAATGGCTAGCATAGAAGATTATAACTGAGGTACACAGTTTTATCGGTTTAGTAGGTTATTATTAGCGTTTTTTCTAGAATTTTTCCCAATTGGCTAACCCATTAACTAAGCTCACACGTAAAGGGGATAAATTGTTTTGGAAAACAAGTGTGAAGAATTATTTGAAGAATTTAATTGAAGATTAGTCAGTTATCCTATCTTGAATCTACCATCAGGGAATGATGGGATTGTTATTTATAGTGATGATTCAGATAATGTACATGGTTTTGTGCTTATGCAGAATGATAGACTTATTGCCTATGCATTAGGACAGCTAAAAATTCATGGACAAAACTATCTTACTCATGATCTTGAGATAGCAGTTGTAATCTTTGCTTTGAATATTTGGAGACACTATCTCTATGGTGAAAAATGTGAGATATATACCGATCACCAGTGTTTGAAGTATATTTTATCATAGAAAGAACTCAACATGAGGAAAAGGTGATGTATTGAACTACTAAATGATTATGATTTCACTATGCACTAAAACCCAGTGAAGGCAAATAAGGTGGAAGATTCTTTGAGCAGAAAGGATCATGGAGTTCTAAAATATATGTGAGTTGAAAGGGATCCTATGTTCATGGATTTAGGAGAGATGGATATGAGAATAATCATGGAAGGTGAAACATTGATAAATTTTTAAATGATTTTCAAACCATATTTATTATAAAAGATAAAAATCTCTCAGACTGATGATGAAGAGTTTCAAAAGAAAATTAAATCTGTGAATTAATGGAGGATGATTGGATTCTAATATAAAGATTGAATTTTGAAATTTGGGAAGATACATTGTGTTCCTGATGTACCTGATATAAAAATGAAATTGTTCGATGATGCTCATTGCTCCAATTTCTCTATACACCCTGGTAGCACTAAGATGTATATAGATTTGAAGGAACATTTTTTGTAGGACAACATGAAGATGGAGATTGCTGATTATGTGTCAAGAAGTATGGTTTTTCAACAAGTGAAAGCTCGAAGGCGACATCCTAGATGAGTCATTCAACTTCTTCCAATACCTGAGTGGAAATGGGATGATATTATGATAGACTTTGTCATGGGACTACCAAGGAATCCTTGAAAGAACGATGCAATATGGGTCATTGTTGATCGTCTTACCATGTCAGTGCATTTTCATTCTATAAGAAAGATTTACCACTAAAACGTTTATCAAGAATATATATTAATGAATTTGTAAGACTTCATGGAGTACCCATATCGATTTTTCTCTGATCATGATCCCCATTTTACATAATGATTCTAAAAATGTATTCAGAAGGCCCTTGATACTGAACTTATTTTCTACACTTCCAACAACCCTCGAACTAATAGACAATCAGAATGGACTATTAAAACCTTAGAAGACATGTTAAGATCTTGCTCACTTCATTTTCGAGGTATGTGAGATCAGTATTTACCTATGGTAGAATTTTTCTATAAAAATAGCTTCCATTAAAGTATTCATATGGAACCATATGAAGTGTTATATGTAAGGATATGTCTTACACCAACTTGTTATGATGATTTTGTTGGAGGAAAACTCATTGGCCCCAAACTTATTCCAGAAACAATAGAAAAGGTTAGGGTTATCCAAACCCACATCAAAGCCGATCTAAGTAGGAAAAAGAGTTATGCCAATAACTGAAGGAAGGATTTATAATTTCAAGTAGTTGATCATGTTTTCTTGAATGTATCTTCATGAAAGGGAGTAATACAATTCGGTAATAATGGAAGATTATGTCCCAGGTACATCAGACCATTCAGAATTCTAGAATGAATTGGGGCTATTGCTTACTATTTGGAAATGCCACCATGACTCTCACAAGTTCATGATGTGTTCTACATATCACTATTGAGGAAATACATGGTTGAACCAATGCATGTACTCACCTATGATAAAATAGAATAGTAACACAATATGTCTTATTAGGTAGAGACTATTAGGGTTCTTGATATCAGATAATAAGTGTGGAGAAACTGGACGAGTGATCTGGTGAATGTTCTTTGGAGAAACCATAAGATGGAAGAGGAAACATGGAAACACAAGGAACTTAGGATGAAGCACCGCCTAAATCTTTTTATGTTGTAATATTCTAGAAATTTGGATGATTTTTTTTAAGGAGGGAATAATGTAACACCCCATGCTTCCATGGTACGTTTCCCTTTTAATAATGCAATAGCTTGCGTTGTACGCAACTTTGAGATTCTAACACACCACAACAAATCAAACTAGCTGTTAAAAATAGTAATACCTAATTTTTAAAATTTTATACCTTTTTTTCAAAATGGAATTCATTTTTTAATTCAGAATATCAAAATTATCTTAGGGTGAATTTTTGGTACTTTTCTTAAAACATTCAATTTTTGACGAATAATAAAAAATACGAAATTTTAATTAAAAATAACTTTTATAATTAAAATAATTTATAGTGTTAAATTATAAATTTGAGTGGTTTTAAAGTTTCATTAGATTAAATTTTTTATCATTTAATACAGTTTAGGTCATTGGATGTAATTTCACATTTAAACTGGATATAAACAGGCGTCAATCTTTTGATAGCTATTATTTCTTAAAAACACGTTTTTTTGTTTTGACAATGGGATTTAATTTTAAATTAATTTTTTCCACATATATGTTTTTAATTTTATAAAAATGAATTCCATATTTGGAATCAAAAAGTCCAAATTGTGTAAATAAGTTACAATAATTTTTATACATTAAGAATAATTATTTCGTTAAATATTTTATTTACCATGGTTAAAATGGTAAATCCTGTAAATAAGGGTAACAAATAATATTATAATAATATTAAATTACCCTAACACATGTACTATTCCTATTGGTTGATACATGTCCCACTATGGTCATCCTTGGGTCCATTTTGGGACTCCAGGGAGCCACTTGAGAGTGATAGTGACACTTTATATTAATTAATTTAAAGTAAAGACAAAAATGAAATAAACACATATATTTTAGTAATTTTTTTACATGGGGTCATATAAGTTATATATTCAACTATAAATATTCATTTGAAATCTAAAAATATTTCTTACATCATGGAATTTTTTTTATAATTTATAGACATCAAATAGATAAAATTATTAATGACACAATAATGATGTAGTGTTATACTCATTAATGGATAATTTAAATAAATGATATTATAAAAATTAAAAAACAAATATCCATAACCTATCCAATTCTTATTAGATGATTTTATTTCGAACACGAGTCATCTTATCTTCTATTTTAATGAGTTTTGGACCTTTAGTAACCAAATATCATTATATAATAAAATAATATTTTTAAACATTTCTAAAGAGCCCCTCCTCCCATTATAAAAATCCCTCACCTCAAACCCATTTCTCACACATCTCAAGCACCTTGGCTTGTCCATCCTTTGCTAAATTAAGCTCCCTGCATCCCCCTCTTCCTCCTATATGCCTTGAAATATGTAGAAGGCAGTTCAAGGAAGTCTTTCGGTTCAAAAAAAAGTAGTTACCTGATTTAAAAGAGGTTAACATAACCTCGACCAAGGAAAAGTACAAGGTAAGAGTTAATTTCACAATCTCTTTATTATATTAGGTTATTTTTACATAAGTATCTCTTGGGACCTCTATGTCATCTTCATCTATTTTTCATAAAAATGTATTTCAAAACATTTTTACTATTTACTTGACTATGGGTTAAAGTCATTTATACACTTATTTGACCTTATATGTTTTGAAATGAATCTTTCTATCATTTTCCAAACAGGGCACTTTATGACCTTTTTGACAAAATTAAGGTTAGAATGTATTTTTTTACTTATACGGAGGGTGCGGCTATTTTCCACTTTTATAACATTGTCAAAGCGTCCCTTAAAAGCTTATAATAATGTTTTCAAAATAAATGTTTTCTGTTATAAATATGGGACTCGTAAATTATTTCAAAATAGAAAGAGATATTTCTCTCAAATAGTTTTGATTTCATCAATGTCAACATCCTTCGTTAAATTTAACACTTTTTTGAAGTTAATTTATTATGATACAAATATTTAATATTTTATTTAAGGTTTTTTGATAAGTTTTACTGTGGATGTGTTATTTTTATACCATTCATGGTTTATGGTTAAAGTATTGACATTTCATATGCTAGTTTTAAAGATAATGTTTGTGTTATGTTTCCACATTTTCAAATGAGAAATGTATTCGACTTTGTAAGTGATGGGTGAAGCTAGCTATAGCTCCTCGATGCATTGGAAGGCCTAATGAGACAATTAGATGTGAAATTTGCCAACACATTTCCTAATTTGATATATGGTTTTGGCCATGGCCTTAATCATTTTTAGACGTCTTGGCTGAGGCCTTGAATTTTTTTCATAATGTCCCTCATTATACATTCCCTAATTATGAAAATACATTTGATGGTTCATGTGGTTATTCGATTAGTAGAATACCCATTAATATGTTTTATTATGGAATTATTTAATCATCTCATATTCTTACCATAAATTGTTCATGTTTATTATTTGCAAAGGCATGTGTTTTCAATTATTCACCATGCTAATGTTTATAATAACTTCTAATATATTACTTACTATTACTGAGCATTTGAGATCACCCCTTTATTATTTTTTATTTTCCTTTGATATGAAGAAGTTAGTTAGGAGTGACTTTCATGCATAATCTAGGAGTCTTGGATGTTTTTAATCAAATAAATTATTGTGTTATTTCTTTTCAAGTTTCAATGTTGAACTTATGTATTTGTCATGTTTTTGATAATACTAAATGGATCTGTATTTCGGGACATGATTCCTTGTATCATGCCAATGTTATGTAACAATGCACAGACTCTCGGTAACTTAGGTCGGGGAATTACATCTAAATTTGGTTTTGCTTTAATTAATCATTACTTCAACCCTTACACTAGGAAACAAATGTTAAAAAAATTACTTTTTTACGCATAAAGAGCATTTGATAAATAAAAAGGTCCACAAGTATTCCTTTAATTTTCTAAATGTTTAATGAAAACCAAAAGGTTATATCAATGTATCTAACAAATCATACATCAACCTCATACAAAATAAATCAAGTGTTCAAATTATTCAATTCTATCTTTTAGACTTATCCTGAATACTTCGGTCCAAACTCAAAGTCTAAAAATTTATAAGGAAGGTCAACATAACATAATGACTATGAACATGTGAATACCATCATCATGTATTTCTTTAAAATATGGTAACAACCTGAATTAACATAAAACCATATTTTAATATTTCTATACTTCTTTATTCCTTTGGTAAGACACAAAATACTGGATATACTCTTTAAATTCATAAATGTTGTAAACTCGAACAGTGATCATATATTTAAATCATTAATCAGTTTCAAGGTAGTAAAGAATATGAAATATATTTTTTTCCAAATCAGTCATATCTTATTCTAAAATTACTACCTCAGTATCAGAACCATATTAAGGTTTATCTTTCCTTCCACCATGTATTTTCCAAAATGTTTAACTCGCTATTGATCCTCTTTTCATAGAACCATATAATCTCAAATCCTCAATAAAATAGTACTTCAGTACAATCCTTATTTATTTACATAATTAATATAACTAGTGCGTCATTGATACAACACTCAAATGACAAAATTTGTTAATAACAACATAAGAACACTATTCATTACTCTTCATCTGTGATAGTATCATAACTTGATTATTATCCAATATCATCATATGGGGAATACTCTGCTGATTTGTACATTGATTTGCGTAGTGTCCCAACTCCTTACAGATGAGATATTGTACGTTTGAAACCTTTTTCTTGCCCTTGTAATCACAAATGTGGTGTCCTTTTTTCCACAATTTTATCATACTCTAATTGTATCCAAGCTTTTACCAATGTGATTCTTTCCAAATTTATCACATTTGAGAAAATATTTATTTCTATTCTTCCCTTATCCATCTTTTTTTCCATCCTCTTCTTTTCATGATTCCCTTTAAAGTAATAGGACTCAGAGAATTTATTAATTATCTTATTATCAGATGATACTATTTCTTCATATGATGCAGATACATGGGAGACTATTTCCTTTCTCAATGTTTTCATAATACAATTAAAGATATGATACTTCCTACTATATGGATCATGCGTATTGTGGATGTTCTCATTCCTTCCACTATGCACCATTTCTAAATGACAGCATACACTAGTTTAGATTATATCATAATGTATAATCCCAAATCAGTTAAATTATTAGAATTAACTGATGATTTACACACATATAGTCTTAATCATTACATTGGATTATTATCTCACATATTTACTAATAAATCCTTTATAATGCTTGGTAATGAAAATATGAATTATCCTTTACATATCCCCCAGGAGTGTCAAACCAGGTGTGCAGTAAGGCACGTTGTCATGTTCCAAGATACCTTAGGTCAAGACTGAAACTCCTTGTCAAAGTTTAAAATCCCAGGTACATCAATTCCAGAACCTCATCCATGTGTAGTATCCACACAGGGACGTATTCCTTGGAATACCCACCTGATATCTACATAACCAATTTTTTTGGATGTTCCTCTATACTATTCCACAACTTTTATCTAAATCTATTTCCATGGTTGTTTCTAAACTTCCTTGGATTCCAACTATAAGGTCGCGACCCTATAATCCTAGAGCCAGTGCATTATTTTAATACGTTTGCATGATTACAAGGAAATAAGACCCTAAGGACCGATCAGTTTAGCAGTCCTGGAAAATCTATTACATACACGAACATTACATTTCATTTTATAACATAAAACACAAAATAAATAATCCTTTGATAAAGACATTATTCCCTTATCTTAAACCTATATATAAATCATAATATACTTCTTTGGATCATGGGAAAATAAAACATAAGAAAGGGGTTAACTAAGATTCTTAGTAGGGATAAACAATATAGCGGATGCTATCATAAATAATCAAAAAAATTATGGCAAGGTATAAAATTGAAACATAAGACCTATAAACATAAAATTCAACACAATACAAAAATGATTAATAAAATAATGCCATTAACTTATTCACATGGATATTTTACTAGTGAAATAATCACATGTAACATTAATAACTAATCTCATAATGATGGATTGCATAATGTCTGACATCTTAACCACAAAGTCAAGGCCTCGTGCCAAGAACCTAAATATAAATATTTTCAAGGCCTTATGCCAAGAAATTAGTTTTTTTCATGAGACCTAATGATGCATAGAGGGGCTATAGAAGGCCTTTCCGGTCACTTACTAAGTCCAATTCATTCCTCGTATCAAAATAATGTAACATAACATAAACATTCATGTCAAAACTAGCATACAAAATGTCAATAATTTAACCATAGAACATGAATGGTATAAAAATTTCACATCCACAATCAAACATATCATAACTCATTCAATAAAACATGGAAGACGATTTTATAATAAATCAATGTTAATAAATAATAATATCCATTAAAGGATGTTGAAATTGTTGAAAATGATCAGAAAAACTCTTTGAGAGAAATATCCAATTTTTGTGAAATCATTAAAAGTCACACATTTGTAAATGAAGTTATTTATAATATATTTTTTGAATAAAAGTGTCTCATACCACTTTGAAATATTTGGAACGAATTAACATATTAAAACATTGATGTTCATATAAATAAATCATTAAAAGTAGTTTGAAAACATGGATATTAATAAAAAATATTTAGAAAAATAAATCATTAAAAAATTTAAAATGATTATATTTATGAAGAGTCCAATCCAGAAAATAGTAAAATATTCCTTTTGAAAACATTTTTATGAAACAAGGACATTGATGATAAATATGTCCCAGTAAATACTTACACATAAACAATCTTAGATAATAATGAGATTGTTGAATTAACCATTACCTTATACTTTCTTTTGGTCAAGGGTACGTTTAACCTCATGTATAATGACCATTGTATGTTATTAAATTATACCAGAACCATATTCATATTTATGATATCATAAACGATTCATTTATGGCTTTCTACTACCCATTTAATTATAATTTCTATGTTAAAATAACATTTTGGGTAATAATCACTTTCTTTATCGTATGTGTTTTAACCCGTTATCCTTGATCGTATCACTTATATCCTTATTTAATTTCATCAAGAATATAAATAATTATTTATGTATCATATATATTAATAATAAAAATAAGTATAATATATAGATATATGAAATGGAAAACACCTTTTATATAGAGAGTAGGCTGCACATATGGATAAATTCCGTTTGTGTTTTCAAATCATATTGAACGAAAGTAAGTGAATGTGATTTATGTAAATAAATACAGAAACATATATATATGTTTATAGTATCATTTTTATGTCATATATTACATAATTATTAATAATATATATTTTTATAATCATTTTTGAATGGTTAACGTGGAAATTAATATCATCATGTCGTGGAGACGGTAAACCGTCTGCACGCACGAGAGATGATATCATTCTATTAATGGTGAAATAGTATGTAATTGGATGGTATATTATATATAAAAATCAATAACATTTTATATTTATTATTTAAATCAATTATACTCATCATTATATGTATCCAAATAATTATGTGTTGAATAAAAAAAGACACAACGACGTGGGGACGGTAAGCCGTACGTACGCACGTATGGTTACTTTTTCATTCATATGATGGATAGAATAATGATTATGGTTTTACAATATTTATAATAACATCTCAGTTTTTAGAAGGTATTATAACTAATATTTTGGTATGTAAACAATAATGAAAGAAGAAGTGGAAGAAGAAATGATGTTTGAAAGAGGTGAGGAAATGATTACCTCTTCTTGAGGTTCTTCCTTTTTATTTGAAGAAAGGGCTCCTTAGGCTGGATTTCTGATCGAAGTAAGGCCAATAGGTTGATTTTAGAGTATTTGGGAGGATATTTGAGTAGGTTATGGCCCAGTCAAATGGATTTTGAGGAGTTAATTTAAGAAAAGGGTAAGTACTATTTTATAAGAGAGGTGAGAGGCACTTAGGAAAAGCTTGAAATATTAATTTATATAAAATAAATTTCGGTTTATAATACCTTTAAATGAATTTATTTCAAGGATAATGTGGGGATGGGTCGAAATAATCTAAAAAATATGTTTTAGACAGGTTTAGGTCACCATATAAACCTTATATTCTAGATTTAACTCTTAGTTAAATAGTTTAACTTTTACCATATCTTTTTTTATTTTTATATTACATGGTCAATATATTTACAATAAAACTCTAATTGAAGCTATAGTTGTTAATTAATGAAATATAGATCATTATATAAGTCATTTGTATAAATCATAGATTTTTATTAATATTATATCATTTAATAATATAGTATTTGTTTGAAAAACACATTTATATCAATTTTAACACTATTTATTATTTGGTTTTAGTGAATGTCATGAAACATGATTACTTCAAAAAAAAAATTTTAATCATCCGTAACATTTCATATTCACCTAAAAAATTCATTTATGGCATCAAAAGTTTCATTTTATATTTATTTTAATTTGAATAACATCAACTATTTTAATCATTCATTAATAAGGTAATTACAACTACACATTGTGTCATTAATAAATTTAATTATTTAATGTATTAAATTTATAAATAAAATACCATGATGTGGGAAATATTTTTATCTTTATAATGAATATTTATAGTCTAATTTATCTTATGTGTAACCTTATATTAAAAATGGTTCATTTATTAAACATTGAATTTAAGACTTTTAATTCTTCTTTATGTAAAATACAATAAATTTCCTAATCTAACCAAAATGGTACAAAAGGATCTTATTTTTGACTTAAGGTTGATTTTGGTCGAAATAAACTTATCCTATAGAATTAGGATATGTGTTGGGGTAAATTTAATATTATTTTTTACCTTTAATTGCCATATTTACTTTTAACTGTTGTAAATAAAATTCAAAAGTTACTATTCATCGAAAATTCATTTCATCATATTAAACCAAATTTTATATACTGGTGTCCAATATGCCTCTTGGATTTTTAAAATTCAATTCATAGAAGAGATAAAATTATGTTTTATTCAAATTTTGCAAATTTTTCTATAAGGTGAGTAAAAAACGTTAAAAAGTTTGATAAAATTATATATATATATATAATATTATTATAAAGTGACTCAAATGAATTACATTGGAATAATATATGTATTAGGTATCTATTTTTAATTTTAAGATAAATTTAAATTTAAAATAATTATTTAAATGAAAAAGTCGATTCTTATGTACTATACAGTATTTTTCACTATTCATAAAAAATTGAATGTTTTTTTGAAAAATACCAAAAATTCACCCTAAGCTAATTTTGATATTCCAAATTTAAAAATGAAGTCTATTTCATCAAATTATATTTTTAGGAGTATATAAAATTAATTTTATTATTGTTCACAAAAATTCATAAAATGTTGTTCTTTTAAGAAAATAGATTTTCTAAATATATAACTATTTCAAAAAAACTTATAAATTTCTATTTAAATATGTTTTATTTATGTAAAAAAATTATAAATAACATTTAAAATTTATTTGTTTCTATTCATATTACAATATTTAATTGATAAAAAAATATATCGTTTAAATAATTATAATATTGATGTGCTGTTTCGCAGAAACTCAATCTCACGTATAACACAATCCAAGTCAGTGTTGCATGAAATATAAGATCTTAAACTAAATTAATGATATATATACTATGAAATATTGGGGTGTTACAACATAGCCCAAAAATACAGTGTATTATTTTGTGATAGAGGCCTAGTACTAGAATAAATTGTACACAAAGGGCCTTTCCCATATTTTATTTTTATCACTGGTTAAACAAAATTATTACAACAAATTATATTATCTACATTAATATATATATTTAATTTCTTCTAGTTACAGAGTTTTTCCCAAACTATTGGAGAGTTATTGATTAATTCATCAAGATTTACATCTTAAAGAATCATTTTTTAACCTTAGGAAAAGCCACTCTATTTTTTACATGTATATTAAAAAAATATTTAATATATTCTTTTTCAAATAAATATAATCAAAAACCCCAAGAAATATTAATATTTTAATTTTTTCAGAATTTCCAAATATCAATTTTATTTAATGAGAAACATTTCATTTAAAGATATTCCTCTCTAATATTGTTGATATAATGATTCCAATTTTGAAGAAACTCTTTCTAAATAATAATGACTAACACACCAATCACAAATACTTATTTATCTAAATATTTCAATATATTCCCAAGGATATCCATCATAATTAATGTTTACCAATAATTCCTTGAAAAAAAATTGGTAATAAATAAAGAAATAGTTTTCACAAGTTGGATTAATTTACTAGTACACAATGCATCTATTTTGAAGTTATTAACCTCCTATTATCATGGGGGGATGTGGAAAATAGATATTTTAATATGGTAATCACCTATTTTTTTCCAAAAACATATTACTTAGGATAAATTTCTTCTATTTCATTCATGTCTGGATAGAAAGTTGAATCATCTTTAATGACATCGTTAGATTCATTACCTTTTTATACTATCATGATTCCAATAATGGATATACTTGATTATAAGGTTTTGACATGATACAAATTAATATAATTTTTATTTAAAACATGGAATATAGAATAGGGATGACCAAGTTCTTTTTTTAAGGAGTTGTGTGTGGTTGGGTCTTCAGTATCTCAATAACTTATATATTTTGAGTTTTTTTTTAATTTTTTAAAATAATCTTCTGATGATATTTGTTTTTATAATTTTTGGACACAAAATTGAATAAATAAATAGAAATAATAGACATTTTCTTGTTGGGAGATTCTTGGTCGAAGAATAGTCCACTAATAACACTCACTATTAATTTATGATGTCTTATTGAAATTAATAATTCGAATAATATGATTTAAGCATCAGCATACTCTATAGAAATATCTAGAACCTATGAATTTTTAAAAATAACCTAGACGTATAGAATTTCACATAGTCCGTGTTTTCATTTGAAAAACATGACATGATCACAGATAATCTATCAAGATCAACCCAACTCCATATTATATTTTTCATACTCCAGATCCTTCCATTTTATCTCATATGAAGAGAATTGAGATTAGGGGGAGGAATCGTAGAGATTGGAATTGAACTTGAAGAATAATGTGGAAGGTGGGTGATCTCAACTCCTATCCCAAAACACCACTACCACATCCTGATAATTGAATAAAAAGTAATGATATTTGAATAGTGAATTAAGAAAAAATAAACCTCCCAAAATTTTTCAATATTAGGTTAGTACTCTACAACCATATAGAAAGATAGATCACTATCAAAATATAGATATCAAAAAAATCACATAGAACTAGTGGAGAAGATGACAACACAACATAATGTGCTTTGAATGGAGCATCAATTGAAGTAAAAAATGAAAACAATAGAGGTTCATACCAAAAACTAGAATGATGCAAATATTTTCAAAGTGGATGAAGAGAAATATTTATAATAAATAAATTCATTCCCTTGGAATTTAGTGTTGAGATTTATGCTCCTTGTTATGCTTCATATGTGTTAAATGTGTCATAGATGAGAGTAACTATATATTTGGTTAAAATCATATTTCCATCTTAGAAATTCCTGCAATTATTTTGCTTTTTCTCCTAAAATATTTCCTCACTAATATGATATGTTTCTTTATAGATGTACTATATGGTACTCACGTAAAGGGATACATATGCTGGTAAGTGTGTTAGATAATTTTCATATTGTCATCACTATTTTTTGAAATTATGAACTTGAATGGATAGATGAAGAGGGATTATGGTTAAGAGGGAACATGGGTGTACTATGAGTTGAAGCCCAACTAGTAATGTACTGAAACTATGACATCAAACTAGTGTTACATCACCTTCCCTGGTAACATCAAGCAGCACTGTATCATGGATTACATTTGTGGGATGAAACGGATTGACTCTAGTCTTGGCTACATACTGGGGATGATTTTGTGTCTCAAGCATGAGCAGGTTTGGGGAATACATTGGGACTTCGATGATGAGTATTGTGTTGATAGATTTTTATATTGGTGGATAATTAACTATGAGAGATCGATAATTATAGGTTCTTGATTCATGTATTTTTCTCCATTAGGTAAATACCTTAAACATCTAATGTATATGATTATTCAATTATACAGCTGGTTCATGGGAAAAAATCAAGGTCTCATCTATTCATGGAAACCGATACATAGAGAAAACATGTTTAAAAATAAAACATCAGTAGTAGTGTGTCTACACCTATGTACTGGAATCGATTCAACTTTATAAAGGTAAACCAAGGTGAATTATTCTTCATTATCTAGCGCATACTCAACCCTATCATGTTTCAATGAAAATAAATAATATTTCATTAAAATATGAGTGTGATGGAATTAGGTCATGTAGTTGTATTTATTCCATTCATGGATAGCCCTAGGGAATGTGTGATTAACCCTATAATTTCTTTTATACTATTTCTTAAGAGGGTCAAAGTGTTGTTTTCGACTCATTAAATGCACAAAACAACATGAAAAAAGTAACACATTATTGAAAATTAAAAGGGAATAACTAAAAGAATTTAAAAGATAAAGAAAACAAAATGGACTCTTCGATAAACCCCACTCCCCCAATATTTTTTGAAATTTATTCTTTCTACAATCGAACAGCATTGGGATTATCCCCAATCAATAAGAAGATGTGGTATGTGTGATGAAAACAAGCACATTTTTTCCATCTAAATCAAGAAAACTTAACTTTTACTTTTAGGTCTCCTATGATAGATTCCCTTATGTCTACCCCCTCATTAGTGTTATATACTTCATAAAATTATAGAGGCATGATGATATATGGGGTATCATTAGACTCTTCCATGGATATTTTTTCCTCTTAATCTAGTGGATCCTTGATTAATTCAACTTCATAATAAACCAACGTAGGGTCAGTAAATAATTCAATATGGATACAATTAATACAATTTGAGTTTAATTAAATATTCTCCCCTTCATAAGTAGTAACATGACCATCTATTTCTTCATGAGAGTCCACTGAGTATTCTTATTATACTATTCCTACCTCTAGTTGATGTTCAAAGTGATGTTGAGGGATTAGTGGATTCACCCAAAGTATTAGAGCTTATTATTCTCTACCAACTTACCTTATGTTATAATCCTTAAACAAATCATGAATATTTACTTATATTGTCAAATAATTATTTATGAAAATATGTTTATTTATTTTGGGAATTCATATCTTTAGTATCTAGATTTAATTTACCTTTCATGAGAGTAAAAATTGGATCTTCTTTAGTATATTCTGTGATGGGAATCAGTTGAAATGAGTTCATAAATTAAAATCTTTAGATATTTGTAGATAATTCAGCCTGAAAAATCTTCTGAACAAAATGAATCCAAGCCAGTAGTTTTTATCTTATCTATTTTATCATATAGGTTATTCTATAGTGTAAATGGGTCCTTGAATTATTATAATGTGGATGATATTAGGAGTTTTCACTCTAGATTATCTTCAAATATGACCCTATTTATTTATTCATCCTTCATAAAATATTTAATAAATATCGATTCTCTCTTTTTAAAATAAACAGAGTGTGTCACAAAATGAATTTGAGAAAAAGTGAAGTTAACTGAGTCTATGGATTGGTCATCACCCATCGGTAGTTTAGCTGGTATCACTTATTGTCCAATTATCAAATCATGTGGAATTTTAGAAGTGTATATTAGAGGGGTGGTATCTATCTAATTCCAAATCTATGGTTTCTTATCTATATCTTGGATGTTCGTGTGCCGTCTTGTCATATATTAGGGATCCATCTTCAATTTATTCTTGTTTTTATTTTATATTTTAGGGAGTGAATGTAAAATCATCAAAACAATTCTTTATAACTTTCATGAAAAGTATTTCCTCTTCATTTTCATTGACATAGCGGGATCTTTTTGGATGTGTTCCAGTTTTTCATCAATTCTTTTGTCTCACTCAATGCGAATTAATATTCATGAATTCATCTGAAACTAAAATTTTTGTGCACTGGTTGTTGCGGGTGTTCCTCCACCAGGTAATTTACGGAAATGTTAGTTAGTAATATAATTGATGATCCATTTTGATTGAATGGACAACCTATTAATGCTCATATGAGTGTCAAGGGAAGAATAAAGTAGAAAAAATACTGATGATAACCTAAATGTAGAAAATGAAAATTATAATTATTGTTGGGAATTTGAACATTGATACTTGAAACTACCCCCTGATAATGAAACTATGTTGATCACATCTTTTTTTTTGGGAAATCAATAAACAAAATATTTATTAAAAACATTAAATTTACTATAGGGTCGACAAAGGTCATTTCCAAGGGGTTTGTTTTTTGATGGGTCTTCACTTTCTCAATCATATATATATATAGTAAAGGATTAAAAATAATATTTAGATGATGTTTTCTTTTTTAATACATGGATACAGAATAGAAGAAGGAAAAATAATATAGACAAGTGTTAGAGACGAAAGGGGAAGTAAAAGATTATTCCAATAATAACTCAGATTGTCTTTTTATGATGTTATAACCCAATTGATAATGAAATAAATATAATTAATGAATCTCTAAGGAACATTCCATAATTATATACAATCCATCACATTCGACCCTACTTCATTATATGTTATTCATACCCCAAATCCCTCAATTTCATCACATGTGAATATAATTGGGACGAGTGAGGAATAATTAGTAGATATTGGAATGAAATAGGAAGAATTATCAGGAACATGGATGATTAGAACATCAATCCCTATACAACCCCAATTTATTATTATATTAAATTAAAAATTATTAAATTTGAATTGGGTTCAAGAAATAGTGAACCCCCCATCCCTCATGATTACATCCTCTTGATATTACTCTATAACCATGGAGTTATAGATATCACTATTATAGAATCAATATTTAATAAATCAAATTGAAATATAAGAGAAGATAATGATAAAACAAAATAAAAAATGAAAAAACATGAATTTAATTGTTAAATGAAAATTGTAGTGGTTAATACCAAAGATTAATAAGAGGAAAAAATATTCTTAGTGAGAGAACCAAATTATTTATAGATAATAAGACATATTCTTTATTCCACTTGGATTTAGTATCAAGAATTAATCTCTTTATTCATATTTTAATAGGTTCTGTGGCTGATGGTCAAGTCACATTTAGTTATGGAAATATTTTTTGACAGTAAATTCCTTACACCAACATGTTTATGATCACAGAATGATGGGAGTTTTTGAATTGTAGAGTAATGATATACTCTATTTGGTACTCATGTGAGAAGATTCACATGCTGGGATGTGGGACAGTAATTTGGGCATCTTCATCCCTAATTTTTGGTGCATGGACCTCGAATATCTAGTTGATGAGAACTTCTGGTGGAGCTATAACATGAGAATGTTATGAGTTAAAGCTCAACTAATAAGGTTCTAAAATTGTAGTATTATGCTAGTGTCTCTTAGCCTTCATGGGTGACATGTATAATATTCGTATCATAGATTGCCTTGGTTGGATGAAATGGATATACTCAAGTATTATCCATATGCAGAGGAGAATTTGGTGGCTTGATTATGAAGATTTTTATGGAAGAAATTGGGTCTTCAGTATTAAGTAATATGTTAGTTGAATTTCATAATTGTTATTATTTCATTTCCCAAGATCTGGATGTGTTGGAACATGCTTAAATTATTTTTATTCATTGGTTAAATACCTAGAACTGCTAGAATATATTATTCTATAATTCTACAAAAGTTCATGTGGAATAAATTGAGGTATCCTCTATTCCTAGAAACATTCATGGGAGAAAAACACATCCATAAATTAAACATTAGCAACAGATTCATTTTTTCCTAAGCACTAAACACTCTTCATCTTCGAATAGAAAAAATCAGGAAAATTATTATTTATTTCCTAACATGTAGTTGACCCTTTCAATCATCAATGAAGCCCTCTTCAACAAATCTCGTATCCTCATAAAATGATTTCTTTTATATTATTAATTATTCGTTTATATTTCTAAATATCATGATATTTTCACTGATCTCGATACATCTAATATGGAGGTAGATCTTATTTAATATTAGATCAATTCTCCTTTGTTAGTGACTTGGATTCATCAGTATTTTCATTGTGAAAGAGTTCTTTCATGGTAGAAGAAAGGGATGTACTATGGATAGAGGTACCATGGATATTATATGGTTGAAGGTTTACATGGTCACAATAAATAGGATTTGTGGAGTGGGTGAATCCATGAGGGTGGAATATATGCACGATTGGATGTCTTGGGTGGTTGTGCACACTGAAGAAAACATGGAAAAGTATAAAATATGTGGTAATAAGGGAAGGTATGTTTGTAGTTCCCTTTCATGCCCGCATATATGTTTCCCCTCCAATGATGATGTGTCATGGAAGTAGATATGGGTATGGAAGTAAGGCATTATAGAAGAAGGGACTCATAGCCATAGTGACATAGTCACAATGCTCTCAAAATAATCATTTTAGTGTAGAGTTTTATAATTATTTATAAGAATAATAATAAACTCATTGAATCAATTTAATTCCAAATCACTAAAGGTCATAATTTATTCACCAATGTTCATCAATTTTTTAATAACAAGATAAATTTTTAGTGAATCATTTAAAAAAAATATAAAAAACTAGGTAGATATTTCAGAATTTTTTAAAAAATATTTATATAATTAGAAATAATATTCTGAACCAGTTCATCAGTTTAAATTTAAAAATTCTAGATTTCTCAAACAACACTAAAAATTTACCTAAATAATTAAAAGAATTTAATTTATACATTTAGTAGTTTAGGTTCCAGTTTTAACTAAGTAAAAAAATGAATAAATTTACCTATTATAATTAAAATATGAGTTTAAATTCTATGAAAATAGACAAAATTATTAAAAATTCCAGATCACTTAAATATCTTGATCTTATAAATTAGAAACATGGACCCATATAAACGTGTCAAACATAAAAGGGAAACACCTCATTTATTATCTCTATTGGTATTGTGAAATAAGGAGACTACTAATAGAGTTTATCAACATTTTTTGGTAAGGAACATTAGTCTCTCCAAGGGTTAGAGGGGGAGATGATGAAACTATGTAGGGTCATAAAACTTCTGTAAGGGGGAATTCCAATTACCCCAAAACCTGGAAAAGGACTGAACCGGTCCACGCGCCAGCTCCCAGCAACAGCACACGGCCGGTCCGGTAAACCACTCTCCCGCAATTCCGCGGACCAGCGTCGTCTGCGAAGTAGAGGCGGAGCACCTCAGTAGGCGCAAATCAAGAAGACCACTAGGTGCCAAACCGGTCCACCGCCGCGAACCGCGACAACCTGCCCATTCCACCGTGAACCTCATCGTTCTCGGAATAGAGGCGGATTGGTGTGCCGCCACGAAGATAACCCTCCGTGACTCATCAAATATCGGTTGATCGAGTCATTCGAGTGTGTGGTGGTTCCCTCATGGGTTTCTGAAAAACATGTCGTGAGCCCATCAATATTACCTCCTCGCGACTCTATAAATATTCACTGAGGGGAACCAAAAGAGGGAGGAAGGACGGGTGAAAACCCGTGGGGAGATGCTGGAGAAATCGCTCCCAGCGGTCCACAACCATCTCCGGACCACATATCGTCGCGGATGCACTTTTCCGTGGAGAGGAGAAACCAGTCCGTGAACCACATGCGTTCAGCTCCTCTATGGCCATCCCATATCGTCCATTTCTTTCCCGGATAGTCCATCCACAGCCACCCTTTCTGCAGACTAGTGTCGTTCACGAAATGGAGGTGGAACCCCTCCGCGGGTGCAGATTAGGATGGGCGCCAGCCCCTTTTCAGACACACATCGCGGACGACCATCTCGTCTGTAGACAACCTCCTTCACGGATAGCCTCCTCCGCGGAAATCATCCTTCATGGAGAGCCTTCCTCACAGACAGCTTCTTTCGCAGCCATCCCATCTGTGGACACCCTTCGCGGACATCCTCCTCCACAGAAATCATCCTTCGCGGAAGGCCAGTTCATCTGCGGACAACCTCTTTCGCGGATAGCCTCCTCCGCAGAAATCATCCTTCACGGAGAGACTCCTTCGTGGATAGCTTCCTTCGTGGCCTAGTCCTTCGCGGCCTACTCCCTCGCAGCCAGCTCCTCCATGGACACCCTTCATGGACAATAAAATTGTGAACCACATGTGGCTCCCTACGTGGATGGCTCCTTCGCGGGAAACTTCCTCGCAGCCAGAACCTTGCGGTCAACTCTTTCGCCGCCAGCCCCATGCAGAAAAACCCATGCACTCGCTGGTCCATACTGCGGGGGCTGCGCCTCAGCACCCCTACTTGGGATTAGTGCTGGGTTGCGATCCCGGCCCTCCGGGCCAATCCCTTCGCTACCGTCACTGACCCCCATTAAAAATGGAGAGACGCACCACGAACATTTCGGGCCGGGCCGACAGCACTTTACACTGCACCCTTGCACCACCCCAACATTCGTCTTATTAATTCCATGAGTCGTGCTACTCCTCATGACCCTAATATAATCCCATTACCTAGAACCTTTTTCTAGTTTCATCCAGAAAGGGCCGCCCTTGCGTAAGTCCCACACCAACCATTGCTAGGTCTCTCCAACCTAGTCGTCCTAACCACATGAAGTTAAACTGTATGGTCCTTGTCCTATCCATGTGATGTTAAAATATACGGAAACAACCCTCTCTACATGAAAATAAACTGTAGCACACCATTTGTTCCAAATAAGTGTTTCCTTATGCTCTAAGAATAAGATTCCTCATGCCATGTTTACAGTGGCATAACTTTAAGAGCGCTGGAATCCATTCAAGCATTCCATCACTCCACCCCACGCTTTGCATGTCCTTCATTCAGATCTTCATCCTCTTGCATGTCTGAAGGGACCCCCTAACGACTCGGTCCCATGCCGCCTCAGCTCACATACTATCCTGGGCCAACACCCTAGAAGACATTGGACAACACTTTGAGATAGGTCATGTGTTTCGAACACGGTCAGCAGTTGACCCTCATTTGTTCATCTCCATTTCAAGCTAACGTGATATGAATTCTGTGTTTCATACATGGTCAGCAGTTATCCTCCATCACCATTCCACCCTCATTGTGTTCCGAATGTCGGGAATGTAATTCAGACTTTTCACCTCCCTTTGTTTGGACTGATTCCAACGCCCTTGGTGTTACCCCGCTTGTGCACTTGCGCATAGGCGTCAGCCCCAATTATATTCCTCAACCCACCAATGGTTTGGGATTCCCTCATGGCCAGAAATGAGGAAGACACCACGGGCGTCCATATCGGAGTAAGCCTCGACCTTCTAGGCCTCCTTAGAGTGTAAGCCCCAATTCTTCACCCTCGTCTGCCTTCATGCGTAAGCCCCACTCAGCTTTTCACGGACACACCTTCCGCGACGTGATCCTCTGGTCCCTACTGCCTCTTGTTTCTGACACCGAGCATGACTCACATGGGCTTAGAGTAAGAATCAACCATGACATCCTCTTATGGGCTGCCCCAGAGTGTAAGCCCCAAGCCAAAGTGAACTACAAGGACTTCGATCCCTGCCTCCTAGACAGGGTACGTAAGAAGCCTCCATGAGGTTCAAGCCCATAACCCATCGGACCAACTGGTCTCTCTTCACATCGGTTCCCCGACACCTAAGTGAACTACATGGAATTTGATCCTTGTCTCCTAGGCAGGGTACATAGGAAGCCTCCACGATGTTCAGGACCACCACTTAGTCATTTCTTCACGTCGAGTTCTACCCTCGTCCAGCATGACGATAAACTGTATATCCAAACTACGTGGACTTTGATCCCTTCTTCCTAAGAAGGGTACGTAGGAAGCCTCCCTGAGGTTCAAGCCCAACACTCGGTCGATCCGATCATCTCCACATCGGTTCACCACGCCACTCCTAGTGATGCCTCAATCGAGTTCCAACCCTTCTTGGTCATTTATCCAACAAGGGATGGTAAACCTCTGGCATAAATGATTTCAAACCCCTACGTCCAGTTGACCGTTGCCCACTAAGGTTCAATCTGTGGATACTATGTTTTGCAGAAACCAAAGATTCGCGAACATATGAATACGTCTTAAATCTATAAGAGAGTACCGGAACCAGCAATAATTTCCCCCCCAAAAGGTGTGATGAGCCCGACTTCCCATTCTCTCGACCAGAGTAAGTTCTTAAGAGTCGCTGGTCAGACCATCCGGTGAACGCCTGCCTTTGGAAAGCAGGTCCATCAATCATTGGATATGGATCCGTTGGGCGTTTCATGGCTGAAAACCAAGAACGAAACAAAAAATGGTGAACCCGACGTGAATCTTTAACCAAACATGACAGATTTAACCAAATCCCACCCTGTGCCCCCTATTCTCTAATGGAGGTGCAAGAAAGGTTGTTAATTACACATGGGATTATGAGATGCTGCTTTGACAGGTTTGCTGCTTGTATTTGCTAAAATGTTTCATAGGCACTAATTTCAGAACTCCCATTGATCTAAGGTCATCGCAAAAGAAATCACAAGTGCGCGCTTCCAACAACACAAGGACGAGACTTCGTCAACAACGGAGGACCCCGTCACCCACCCAGCATCCTCAACGCTGGGTTTCAGACGCACTGATCCGAGAGTACCACATGAATGGTACTCTCCCAAAGGTGGAGGCGGCCATGCATACCCTCCAATCGATCAATATTTTCCAGTTGCCTGCCCAGCAGCGACCGCAATGGTGGATCCAGACAGCCCCTGTCGCTATCTCCAACCTTTTCGGGAGCCTATCCCCAGAATGGGGAAATGCATACCTCCCTTATCATAGGGAGGCGGATGAGGTCGACGTTGAGGACTTCATCCTCACTAAATGGGGGTTCTTCTCTTAGTCCCCCGCTGAATGATGTCATCGTGGTCACGCTGTGACCCGACATCCTCAAGCCGAGGAGGATGTTTCCCCAAGGATTTAGGCCCACGCTCCCCGAGCTCCGGCCCCTTGGACCGGCCGACGAGGGCGGAAGATGTACAATCGAGGATCGGTCATTACCCTGGTCCCTGAGTAGGTGCTCCGCTGCTCAGCCACAAAGACATACCATGAACAGGAACCTACACATGTTCGCTCCTCCCAAGCCCACCATCCAGACATGGCGACATCATACGAGCCGGCACGCATCCCCACCGAGCTCCATCAAGCCCGTCACTCATTCAAGATGACATTTATCAGGTAGACACCTCTCCATACCCAGGGTCCTGAAGCCCACCAGCTTGACGTGGTGGTGACCCGGCACCTACAGAACCAGCTCCTGGCAGTTGCTTCAGAAGCCCGCCATCCTGATATGGGGAAGATCAAAAAAGCCCACCACCCAGAATTAGCGGAAAATCATAGGCGAGCGCATCTCCCCGCCAACAAAGGCTACCAACTCGATACAGTGGAAAATCAATATATGCAGGGCCAGCTCCCAATGGATGCAAGTAAAGTCCGCCACCCCGATGGGGAAACAAATGGAGAGAGAAACTGGTGTATCCCGGTACAAGGGCAGATTCGTTCACCTACCCCGACAAAGGAGAATTGTCAGTACCCACTGACCACTAGAGAACCGGAGTAGGACATTTCTAATCTGATACTAGAATGGGCCTTCATACCCATTCCATCCAAAGATGTCTCTTTACATATCCTGGAAATGATGGAGGAGCGGGTATCGATCCCAGATCATATCTTGCAGACTTGCCAGTGTATAATTGCATCGGCAGCAATAGCAAGGACTTGGGCCCGTGAGCTCGTCTCCCCAATTGAGGCGACTGATCTAAGAGATGAGATAGACACCTCGGAGCAGATCTGCATCCCTGGTTCAGCCCAGGAGGGTCTCCGACTATATTCCGCGATGCAAGGGAAACCAGATCGAGCAGCTTCACTCATTCCAACTGGGGGACACCCAGCCAGCACAGTGGATGATCCAGAGCAGGCATATATCCCTGCTAAAAGTCAATATGTTCGTTGGTGTATCCCGAAAACATCACGAGGCCCAATTAGACATGGACCCAAAGGAGGTGAAGGCCATTGTCAACAACAGACGGTCCACGCTGCACGCAAAAGAGCACCCCGAACACGTTGAAGGAAGCCGGAAAATAAAGAGCTGGTTCATGACTCCGCTCTGCTGAAAAATGGGGTTTCCAATTCTGCTAAGACACGTCAAAGGCTCAGAACCCTGCCCACCCATTACCATATTATGGGAGTGGCAGTAGCAGTTGCAAAGGTCCTCCCTGCAATGTCACTACCATTAGATCTGAAGGTCCTCCCCAGAGCACCCGTGGGGCCTCCCCCGCAGGCATATAATGATCGGTCACGAGAGCTCTTCTCTTGATGCGAGTTACGGAAACCCTCCACGTGACTAGATGATCGAGCAACAAGAAGGTCCTCCACTTGCTGTGGTCCACCCTGAAGGTCCTCCCTGGGGTATACACTGTAATCACTCTCCATGCAGTGGGACCACCGATTATGAAGGTAGCCCTCGCAATCATAATTGCAACTATTGAGGTCCTCCCCGTAGTGACGTCTCATCTCGACAAGAAGGCCCTCCCATTGTCATGGCCTACTCTGAAGGTCCTCCCCAGGGGTTACGCTACCACGTAACTCCACGCAGCCAGGTATAAGGTCGTGGTGGTAGTCCTCGCCACCCTGATAACGGAGGTCCTCCCCGTAGAGACGTCGAGCAATGAGAATGACCTCTCCTCGTTACGATACATTTTGGAGGCCCTCCCCAGGATGTATCCCGCAGATATTCTCCCTGCGGCAGCAATAATGGTAGTCCTCGCCATTGCCGCAGCTGTGATGGTAGTCCTTGCCACCACGACCGCTATTGCGAAGGTCCTCCCCACAATGGCCCCAAGAAACAAAAAGGTCCTCCCCTTATCGCGGCGTGTCCTGATGGTCCTCCATAGGATGTGCGTTGAATGCCAAGCCATGATGGTCATCCTCACCATGATGGAAGTTGTTGCAAAGGTCCTCCCTGTAACAACTCTATGTAGCTAGAAGGTCCTCCCCTTGCTGCAATATGCCTTGGAGGACCTCCCCAGGGTGTGCAATGCAAAAGTACTCTATGTAGTGAATCATTATGCAGTAATGGTATTCCTCACCATTACGACCGTCATTGTGAAGGTCCTCCCCACGATGACATATTATATCGATAGGAAGGTCCTCCTCCTTCCGAATCAATCACTGAAAGGCCCGCATATGCCGACAAACTCAGAAGGAGGGGATCGGGCATGTCAGATTCCCAGTTTTTCGCTAATGACACCCTTCTTCAATCAGGAGCAGTTTCAGGGCCGCGTTCATCTTCTGAACCACCTCGAAATCGCTCACTAGACAATTCGATACCTACCGATCCCACTGCCTCCGACTACGGTGAGATCCCTATTTGGGCTGACCAGGTAGTGGAATCACTGGTGGAGGAGTATGTCAATATGTTGCACCTAAGGAAATGACTGGCCAGGAATGATATACCAGTCTTGTTTTGGCCCACAGCCACCTCTCAATTCAACATACCCGGAGAATTTCCGGAAGAATGCATGCACGACATCCTCTATAATATATCGACGACCCTTCGCCGGATGAAATCATGATTCTTTCCCTATGATGGGTATATAGACCACGTCAAGACGATAAGGGAGTTCTTGTGTCACATTGACCTAAAGGCCCTTTCCTCGACACAACAACAACGCCCCGACTGGTGCAAAGGGAATATGGAGGCAGCATACCTTCGTGCACTGCACGAAATGCGCCGCCTCATCGATGACACTCCAACGGGAGTCTATATCAGGGGATGGGGGGAACACAGATCTCTTCATTTCACTCTTCTCCCCGCCCAAAAGAACCCATTCAGCATGGTATCATGTAACGTCATCACATCGAGATGGCAATCAGGTGGACCCCTTGTTCAGGAAAGGCAACACACCCAAAAGAGTCGGGCCTTGAGTAAGTCCCAGAAGCGTCAGACCCAGTGGGAACGAGCCATTCAAAAAATCCGGAATCAGGCCACCAAGAGAATACAGCAGGACTTAGTCCAAAGAGAGGACAATCAACAATCTCTACCTACCTCCCCAGAAGGGACTGATCCACAAGTGAATTCCGCACCAGATCCGGTTCAACCCCGGATGGGGGCACACGAGATCAGGCAGGTAGCGATAACTGCAACCACTGCCGCAATCCAGGGTCAACCCCAACCTACAGGGCTGGGGGAATTTTTAACAAAAATTCCCCCATAAGAGTAATAAAACCCGGAAGAGACTCAAAGTCTTGGGAACGGAGCCAACCCCATCCCTCAGGGCGGGGGGCATTATTACCCCCTCAACAACAACCTCCCCCATGAGAGTCAGTATTCTCACATCTAGGGAGGATAGTCAGAAGAGGAGGTTCTCATCCTATCCCGTCATATGAATCATCATCCCCTCTAAGAGGAAGGCGCACCGTAAGGTCTCATCAAAGAAATCTTCATGTCACCCTTCGTCAAGAGGTCCGAAGGTAATCCCAGGTTATGAAAGGGAATGTTGGCTGAGGACGTGGGAAATCCCCTTCATATTTTGAAGATGACGTCCCCTCTACCCCGCAATATGCATTCATCAATGCCATATAGGCTAACACCACAGGTGACACCGGAGAAAATGAAAATTAGGAGGGATCGGGAGACTATGGTTCCGGTCAGGCTATGACTCACCATGAACTCCTAGGTGTGCACACCCGGAACCAGAGGGCTGATTTAAATATGGTAGCCCCTTCAGCTAACCACCCTCCACCTACCCTACGAGCTTCCAGCAAGGATAAGAACAAAGGAACAGTTTCCCTTAACCCATCCCCCTCTCTTGATAAAAACGAGCCACTCACGCTCGAAGAGAGGTTCGATCGACATGAAGAATAGATGAAAGAATTGAGGAGGCTTAACGCTGAGATGCTTCAAAAGAACCACCTTATTGAAAGTGAGTCCCAAGAGGATCCACGTCATGCACTCCCAGCAAGTGCACCTTAAAGGCTAAGGCTTGCCCCGGAAAACGGAGCACAATCAGGGCTCCTGCCCAATGAGGCACCTGGTTCGTCCAACTACCTAAACGTGGATGATGAATACTAGGATTTCCCTCAACTTAGGAGGAAACTAGAGCAATTACACCCAAACCCTCTGAGGGTACCCCGAATGGAATATGCACCCTTGGTACCGGCCAATCTGGATCCTTGGGCAATGCCTCGGGCTACGCCTGCCTAAGACCGGGCCCAATAGGATGTAATCCAGGGACTCACCAATACCATCAAGTCACTAACAGCTCGATTGGAAGCGATGGAAGGTCGACGTGCTCCGATAAAGTTAGAGAGGAAATCCTACCCAGATTTGGTGAACGATGCACCACATCCACCCAATTTTGGGAGCCCTGTATTCCCCATCTTCAATGGATCAGGTGATCCGGAACAGCATTGGATGCACTACAAATCCTATTGCGACCCTATGATGGAGACTCTAGAACAACAAGAAGCAGTGAAACTCAGATTCTTCTTACGGACCGTGTAAGGATCCACCTTCGTCTGGTATACGAGTCTACCGGCCAAGTTGATAAAGAGTTGGAAGGACCTCTGGTAGCAGTTCATGTTCCACTTCAGCTCAATGCTGCCTAAAACAACAGTCAACGATCTCAGGAAATGTAAGAAAAGGGAGAATGAGAGGGTCTCAGATTTCATCGCCTGATGGAAAGGTCTGACCTATTTTCTGAACAGGACAATGCCTCAAGATGAGATGCTAGCCATATGCATCGATAGTCATAGATATGAGCTGTGAAAACCGCTCATACCGGTGGAGTGCACCACTGGCTTCCACCATCTCTCGGCCATTGCCAAAGAATTGAGGACTCCCTGAAACAGACTAATTTAAAGTCCCGAATAGCCTCATAGGCTCCGGTGAAGAGAGATCCTAGAGTTAAAGCGTCCGTTGTCACACTCACGCCAGCCCCTATGCCCGCTCCACCGCTCAGGCCTCCACCAAATCGTCAAGGGCCCCCTGCATATCAGCAGCCGCCCCTGCCTAAACGGGACGATTAGAGAGGACTGAAGTGGAACCAGTTCGTGGAACATAGAAAAACAGTATACTCATTCCAAGATGATCAAGTTCATGGCTACTTCATTGCTGCCATGAGCTGCAACATGCTATGCCTCCCAGAGCCGAGGAGACCTGAAGAAGTCGGCCGCGATGACAGGCCAGAATATTCCCCCTACCACTGGATGATAGGGAAAGTATCTGAGAGTGCTTCGTCTTCAAGGAACTCCTTCATAGGATGGTAGATTCCAGACAAGTCGAGCTGGGACCACCCCTAGCACATGTGGCATGTATCTCTACCACTGACTCTGACAAAGAGGAGGGGTGGAAGAGAGTCACCAGCAAGCAGGGGAAGAAATTTGAAAACTCGATGACTCGGAAGACTATCATCCGAGCCCAGGGCATACTCCGAGCTCAAATACAGCAGCCAGTGTTTCCACCAGAAGCCCCTGGAACCGCAAAGCCGACCACATCGACCTCACAACCCTCCACAAGCCGGTCATCTGGACGGAGTCAAATGAGGAAGCAATAACAAGAGGAGCAGTCTGCAACATGGCCAAAGTTATTCCTGACCCTGGTAGACTTTATTCCCTCGAATTTGGCGCAACTGGCACCGACCCACCAAACGACACCATCAGAGACAACCGACTAGGTTGACCTGTCAAAGGATGAAGAGACAATCTTTGGTTCTATCAACGTCATCCATCTCATGGAATCATTCCTTGACAAAGGGTATGATTACAAACCCATGTTTCCTGCACGAGGACCTGGGAGGAGGAATCACAGAGGCAGGGGGTACCAGGGGAGGCACAGCCATGGCCGAAACCAACCCTACTATTGGACCCCGACCCATACCATCAACATTGCGGAAACCCATGGGAGATCCCTTCAGCGGACTCAGCAGGAGAGGGAATGCCCCTCCATCTCCACAAGCGGCCACTCTGGCCTTGTTGTTCTATGATACCCACCAGAGGAGGAGCAAGTTTCTAGTCACCTAATGCGCACAAACAGATAGGCCAGACCAAGTCATAAAAATGTGAGAACACCATCGACATCCATCCCCGCAGTAGGTCCCTCCTCGTCAAACACTCCATCTCCCAATGAACTTACTAAGACTCTCCCGCCAATGGAGAAGCGTTGACCGATGGGGAAAAAATACGACATTCTTAAGAAGCTTGCATCAGTACCATCCAATTTTTCAATCCTGGATGCCTTGAGTTTTTCAGCCAACCTTAGGGAGGCGCTTATCGAAGCTTTGATCATCCCCCAGGAATTCCACGCCGAGGTAGCTGCCACCGAGATTTACCAGACAGAGACTAGACCGGTTGAATGCAATGCGACGATTTCCGTCACCGATCAGGATGAAGATGCCATCTGGAAAGGACACATCAGACCGCTATATGTGTCCGGCACACTGAATGGTATTGCGATCCGAAAAGTCATTATAGACAATGGCTCTGGAGTTAACCTCCTTCCCCTACGGACACTCCGAAAGTTGGGCTACAGTGAGGACGATCTAATTCCCTCAACCAAAAATTTGTTAGGTTACGACCAGAGTGAGCACAAACCTATGGGATAGATTAAGCTAAAGACCCATTTTGGTGACCTGGTAGCCTACACAAAATTCTTGGTGGTCCGACAGAGTACGGAATTCAATTCCCTACTAGGAAGGCCATGGCTCCATAAGCACATGGTCGTTCATTCATCATACCACCATTGTATCATGTACTGCGTCAATGGAAAAATTGGGACATTGCATGCCGACAAGGCCCCTTTCGAGATCTCCGAGTCACATTACATCGACACCAGGTTCTATGAGAAAAAGAAGAAAAAGCCTCTGGTCGATGGCATCGACTGGATCCCCACTCCAAATGGCCTGGAAATGGTCCCCGATGACCCCCTCAGGCAGCTTGGTAGAGATTATGTCCTGCCCATCAACCATGTTGAGAGTAGGAGTTCAAGTCCGGAAACGCATTCAGATTTCCTCATGACTTCAACCACGATGGTCGAGAACGACAACATGGGAATATCTACCAACCCTCGATTTGGGGACGAGAACTCAAGAAGGGATGCCCAGGATGACTCTCCCTCAAACCCTTGAAAGCTCAGACCGGAAACTCTCTCCTTGTCAGATCAAGAAGATGAGGACTTGGGAGAAGAAGAGGGGGAAGATCTCAGAGATGCACCTCCCACGTTTGAAGAAGGTATCTCCACCACTATGAATGAGCTCAGGAAAATAAACCTGGGTACCGATGACGACCCAAGGCCAACTCTCATTAGCACGACCATGTCCCCCGAGGAACACAAGGTATATACCTCCTTCCTAAAGAAACATCGAGATGTCTTTGCATGGAACTACACAAAAATGCCAGGACTCGATCCCGAGGTAGCGACGCATCACCTCGGTCTTCGAGAAGACCACCGGGGCTACAAACAGGCCGCTAGAAGGACATACCCCTCACATGCTGCCAAGATAGAGGATGAAGTTGATAAGCTCATTAAAGTAGGCTTCATCAGGGAGGTCCAATACCCCATTTGTTTCGCCAACATCATCCCTGTCAAGAAAAATAATGGAAAATCCGCGTCTGCATTGACTTCAACGACCTTAATCGGCAGTGTCTGAAGGATGAATTCCTGGTTCCAATCACCAAGTTGTTAATTGATGTGACAGCCAGGTATGAAGCTCTATCCTTCATGGACGCTATTCCGGATATAATCAAATCAGGATGGCCTAAGAAGATGAAGAAGCCACTGCCTACAGGGCCCCTCAAGGGGTATTCTCTTACAGGGTCATGCCTTTTGGTCTCAAGAATGCTGGCGCCACGTATCAGCGTGCCATGCATCAGATCTTTAAGCTGTTCTTGGGGAATTTCGTTGACTGTTATTTGGATGACCTAGTGGTCAAGTCCATACAACGCTCAGATCACCTGTCGGACCTTGAGACCATCTTCAACAAGCTCTGACAGAATAGTTTGAATATGAACCCCTTGAAATGCGCTTTTGGGAATACCTAAAGAAAATTCCTTGGCTTCGTTGTACGCCATCACGTCATCAAAGCCGACCCTGAGAAGACTAAGGCTATCTTGAGCCTGCCACCCCCCTCGAAATCAGACTGAGCTGAAGGGATTCCAAGGACACCTAGCCTATATTAGGCGGTTCATAGCCAACCTGTCAGGAAAATGTTTTCCCTTCACCAGGTTGATGAAGAAGGGGGTCATGTACCAATGGACGAAAGACTAGAAAGAGGAGTTCGACAAATTAAAGAATTACTTCTTAAGCCCACTGGTGGTCATGCCCCCTGTCGAAGGAAGGCCTCTTACTCTATATGTGAAGGCCCTAGAACGGTCATTGGGAGCCTTCCTTGCATAGAAGAATGATGCTGGCAGAGAAAATAGTCTCTATTACCTCAGTCGAACCATGATTGATGCTGAGAATTGATACTCAAATATCTAGAAGAGCTGTCTGGACTTGGTCTTTGCGGGTCAAAAGCTGCGACATTACCTGCAGCATCATGAATTCCATTTGATCTTGTTGAGTAACCATCTCAAGTACATCCTCAGTCACCCGATGCTAACCGAATGCCTATCCCAATGGGAGGCCATCTTGCAACAATTTGACATCCAGTTCATGCCTGAAAAAGACATCAAGGGGGAGTAATTAGCAGACTTTCTATCAGAGCACCCTTTAACATGGACCACTGCACCGGACGCCGAACTACCTGATGAAGATATATTCTCAGTTCAAGAGGAAGTCCCAGAATGGGAAATATACTTTGACGGTGCGTCCAGAAGCCCCACTGGGAAGAGGATGGAGGATCCCAGATTCAACAATGTGGGTCTGGGGATAATACTCGTGTCCCCAGAAAAGGCAGTGTTTCCGTATTCCTTCCTCATGTCAGAGGGATGTACGGACAATGAAGTGGAATATCAAGCCCTCATTGTAGGCCTGGAACTTACACTCTAGGCACAAGTACAATACCATAAGGTAAAAGGTGACTCGGAGCAGGTCATCAAACAAGTCAGCGATGACTATGCTATTAAAAAATTAAAGCTGATACCCTTGTTTGACCATGTCTGAGGGTTAATGGCTGAATTCTCCAGAGAACCAACATTGACTTATATTCCCTGGTCCCAGAATGCTCAGGATGATTCATTAGACAATGCGGCCACAACCCTAGCCAACCCAGAATGGGATTAAACAATTATCAGTATTGCTCACTGTTGAATGGTATTGCCATTTGTTCAGGCTAAGATGGAAGAGATCCATGAAGTCAGTTCTGTCCCCGATCCGTATGCTCCAACTACCGGCTGGATGACCCCCATCACGACTACCTTCAACAGGGAGAGCTTCTATCAGACAAGGCTGAATGAGAGAAAATTCGTAGAAGGGAAATCAATTTCGTCCTATATGGAGGCGTGGGTCAGTAAGAAGTCCTCTAAAAATGAGGCCTCAATGGAGTGCTCCTCAGATGCATTGACGGAGACGAAACTGCTTCCGTCATGACTGAAGTACATGAAGGAGCATGTGGAGAACATCAACCAGGGACCAAGCTTTCCCATCAGGTTCGAAGGCATGGGTACTACTAGCCCATAGTGGCACGAGACTACGAGAATTTTACCACTAAATTCCACTCAGGCCAGATTCAGGCCATCTTCATACACCAGCCCCGGAGTTACTTCATCAAGATAAGTACACCTGGCTGTTTTCCGTCTAGGGGATGGACGTCGTGGGACCATATCCTCCCGCCACTGCCAAATAGCTAAAGTATATCCTCACGGTGACCGACTTATTTTCAAAATTGGAAGAAGCCATGCCCCTCAAGGAAGTGGGGGCAATAAATATTGTTAGCTTCTTGAGTACAAATATCATCACCAGATTTGGTGTCCCTCACACCATACTGACAGACAACGACACTAATTTCTGCTCTGCTGAGTTGGAAAAGCTATACCACGAGTATGGTATCAAGGCTAACCACTCATCCCGCTACCATGCAGTGGGAGACAGACATATAGAAGCATTCAACAAGACCCTATCCAACATCCTCCAGGAAATTGTGGACAAAGAAAAGAAGTCATGTCCAGATAAACTCCTTCATGCTTTGTGGGCTTATCGAACCACAATCCGCACCGCTACTCGGTCTACCCGTACTCATTGGTGTATGACACAGAGGCGGTCCTTCCCATTGAACTCTAAATTCCCTCACTCCGTGTTGCCATCTGTGATCAATTATCTAATGATGAGCAGTCAGAAAAGTGTCTAGGTGAGTTGGAATAGCTAGACGAGAAGCGGCTGCGCACTATGCACCACCTGGAGGTGTACCAGAACCGGATCGCACAAGCCTTCAACAAAAAGGTCCGCCTCCAGTCTTTCTTGGAAGTAGAATTAGTGTTAGTCCTTAGGACCCCAATGATACCCAGCAAGAAACCTCCAAAGATGGATCCCAAGTGGGAAGGACCATACGTTGTACACAAGGTCTACTCCAACGGAGCGTATTCCCTGATCTCCATGGACAGGAAATCCACCACAGCTCCTACAAATGAGAGATTCTTAAAGAAGTATTTTGCGTAGAAACTGTATGGCCATCTACTAACCACATGACATTAAACTGTATGGCCCTCATCCGATTTGTATGACATTAATCATCCAATCACCTTCGTCATCACCGCATGACGTTAAAATGCACGAAATCTAATAATTCCCCCTCGTCCTAACCACAAGACGTTAAACTGTATGGACCTTATCTTCACCGCATGACGTTAAACTGCACAGATTTCACAGAACTACGTATGGCTTGATTCTTATCCTTGCTGGAAACATAGTGACGCTGGGATTCCCTATCCTGGCACAGCCACTTCAAAAAAAATGTCCCCTTTCCCCCGTGTACGGACCTAACCTGCACGGGGTGTATCATATTTACAGAGAACTATGTATGGCTTGATTCCTGCCCTTGCGGGATACGTAGTGATACCGGGATTCCCTATCCTGGCCCAACCACTTCAAAAAAAACCCCTCTTATCCTGTGTACGGACCAGACCTGCACAGGGTGTATCGTATTTCAGAGAACTACGTGAGGCTTGATACCTGCCCTCGCAGGATACGTAGTGATGCCAGAATTCCACACCCTAGCCCATCCACCTAAAAAAACAGAAATTCATATTCCCCTCTGTATGGACTAGACTTGCACGGGGTGTATTAATGTCCTCGACGCGTGACGATAAACTGCATGGAGTCCGTTCTTACCACATGATTCTAAACTACACGGATAACTAGAATTAAGAATGCCCCTCCCCCAGTGTATGGACCATACCTACGCAGGGTGTACTCATTCCAGAGAACTACGTACGGCTTGATTCTTACCCTCACAGGATACATAGTGACGCTGGGATCCCCAGTCTTGGCCCAGCCCCTTAAAAACAAAAACGCCCTTTCCCCCTGTGTGCAAACCAGACCAACACGGGGTGTACTTCTCGTCCTTACCACACGATATTAAACTGCATAGACAATGATGTTAAAAATGCCGCTTCCCCCATGTACGGACCAGATCTGCACGAGGTGTATTTCTTCGTCATTACTGCATGACGTTAAACTGCACAGAAGTCATCCTTACCACATGGTGTTAAACTGCATGGAAGGTGTCCCCACCGCATGACGTTAAGCTATGCAGACCCCTCTTTTTCTTTCACGTCGGGTCGCCTTCGTCCTTACTGCATGACGTTAAACTGCATGGAGTTTGTCCTCATCGCATGACGTTAAACTGCACAGACTTCATCGCGACCCACCAAGGACACATGGAGATATGAGATGGAGATACTCCTTTCACATTTGGATACATCCTTTCCATATATCAGACTCCATAGCCCGGATAATTATGGATCTTCATAACCACTCATGGCCATCAGAGGTGGTAAGTCATTGACCCATGGACACATTTGTACGACTATGCATACCATGCCCTCAGCGGCTCTTCATATTGATATCCCCTGGCCCTTCTACCAAAGGCAATATTTCCATAGGAGACACTCTTCCTAGATCCGTACGCTTACCAGATGCAGGGCCCCCATACCATACCTCTTGATCCAGAATTTTATGGCGAAGTGGTTTACATGTTCATTCCCCTTTTCATATCCATATATTTCTAGGGTATCCTTATCTAGCTAGCCTATGTGTCTATTAGTGGTTCACATAGCAACCTACAACAAAAAAACATCAAGCCAGGACTAGGCTACATTGATTCAATGGGAAATTGCGGTGAAGATGTCTCTTGTATACCAGGACACCATTATCCCCACATGCCGAACTCTGCACTAGGAGAAATCACGGATTCTCATTACCATTCATGGCTATAGAAAGTGGAGAGTTATCGACCCGGGGAAACCATTGTATGACTATGCATACCATGGCCTCAGCGGCTCTGCATAATGACATCCCCTGGCTCATCCATCAAAGGAAAGATTTCCTCAGGCGGTACTTCTCCTAGATCCGTATGCCTACTGGCCTCAGAGCCCCCACACCACACCTCCTGATCCAGGAAAGCTCAATGTTGCAGTTTATGACCTTCATCCCCCTCCTTGTTCTAAGTATATCAAAACATCTTGACCCAATCATCCATTGAGTGACTGCAGCAATATTCACCCAATGGTCTGAGCTCTATGACCGATAAAATATGAGTACTTTGTCCTCACCGCATGACGTTAAACAACACAGAGCAAAGTCACACCCTCGCAAGCAAGATAAATCATCACAGGGGGCTCTTTGAAACTCAACAAGCAACCAGGGATGGATAATCCCAACATGTCCAAACATTCCCCTGCCAAATGACAGACATCATGGCCTAGATAATTACGGATAATCATAACCAGTCATGGCCATCAGAAGTAGAAATTCATTGACCTGTGGAAACCTTTGTACGACTATGCATACCATGCCCTCAGCGGCTCTGCATAATGATATCCCCTGGCTCATCCATCAAAGGAAATATTTCCACAGGAGATGCTATTCCTAGCTCCGTACGCTTACCGGCCTCAGAGCACACATATCACCATTCCTGATCTAGAAGGCCCTGGAACCATGATTTACACCATCAACCCACTTCCACGTTTGGGGCATGTTGAGGTATTCAAGTCCAGTTATATTCTGATGAAGATAATCCTTCGCAATAATGCCCCTGACCTCACCGCATGACATTAAAATGCACGAAATCCATCCTCGCCACATGACGTTAAACTGCACGGATGCCGTCCTCACTACATGATGTTGAAATACATATCAACCTTTAAAAATTCCCTCATCCTCGCTGCATGACGTTAAACTACATAACAACCTTTAATAATGCTCCTCGTCTTTACCTCATGACGTTAAACTGCATGGTCGAACCCATCACGGGTTTAGTAAGAAACAGAGGCTTTTCTCTGTCTTTCAGTGCACGGGCCAGACCTGCATGAACCACTTCCTCACACCAGCGTGAGAAAGAATTACTTCACCTATTCTCAGGATGTTTAGTCTAGATATTTCCCCCATATTCAGGCACCTTCTCATGATAAACCATACTCTATACTAAAAAAATCCGAACTCTCATAAGCCACCCCTGGTGGTTTCAAACCACAACTTCCCTGAAGTTGCTCAGCCGTCGAAAGTGGATAGTCTTTGACCTATAGACACCTTTTTATAACTATTCACACCATGCCCTCAGCAGCTCTACATATTGATCACCCCTGGCCTGTCTACCAAAGGCAATATTTCCTTAGGCAATGCTTCTCTCCGTACACCTCCTGGCCACTGAGCCCCCATTTCTATCATGTGATCCGGAAACCCTCTGAGCTACAGTTTACCAACCACTTCCACAATCCTACCTGAATGCAGCGGAACGTCTTTGATGAGATTACCGAGAACCAAGAGAAGTCATTCCATTTCAGATGATGTCCCAGCTGCATGACTTTAAACTGTGTCAATCCTCAACCATCCCTTACACTAACTAAATGCATAGGGAGGTGGTCTCCAGACAATGCTCCTGATTAGTATGGATGCTCCCAAAACCCTTTCAGATGTCACACTCCCCTTTCGAGCCACCCCTGGTGGTTTTCATAATTTTCCATGCCACCCATCGTGGTTTCCGTAAGTCAAACTTCCATGAAGTCCCCTGGCCATCAGAAATGGATAATTCTTTGACTTAAGCACACCTTTGTATGACTATCCATACCATTCCCTCAGCGGATCTTCATATTGATTGCACGTGGACCATCTACCAATGGAAAGTTTTCCTTAGTCAATGCTCTTCTTACCACTGTATGCCAGCACAACTCCCATGCCCTGAGACATGCCCTGCATGTTGCTCAAATTCAAACATGTTTCCCTCCCAAGTGCGTCTGAAGGGTATTAAGACATCTTTTAATTAGTTGAACCCCATTGGGGCCCTTGCCCCACCATATTTGGTCAAATCTATTCGACCAAAAATATCAGTAATGATAGTCTTGTCGGCAGGACTTTAAATCCCTCACAGAAGAAAGAGGCACAAAGCATATTAGGCTGAAAACCCGAAAAGGGAAATCTAAGGAAAAGATGGGTTATATCCACTGGGTCCATACTGAATTGGCCCAGAAAAAATCAGGTCATTAAAAGAAGAAAATGACAAAAATTTTGTGGGGTTTTCCTACAAAACCCCAGCAATATTTAGACTTAGCTCGTTGAGTCCCTTGGCTCAGGCAAAATTTAGAGCATTTTGCAATCACTCGTCGATTTTCAGGACCACTCTACATTAGAATGGCCTCCTATTTGTTCCGATCAGACCCCATTCTGATGTGGGGTATTTTTAGGGTCCTGATACTTCCGCAATGGGAAATCCAATTACCCCAAAACCTAGAAAAGGAATGAACTGGTCCGTGCGCCGGCTCCCAGCAACAGAACGCGGCCGGTCCGGCAAACTGGCCTCCCACAATTCCGTGGACTAGCATCGTCCGTGAAGTAGAGGTGGAGCGCCTCTGCGGGCATGACTCAGGAAGACCGCTGGGCGCCAAACCGGTCCATCGCCAAGAACCGCGATAACCTACCCATGCCGCTGCGAACCTCATTGTTCGCGGAATAGAGGCAGATTGGTGTGCCGCTATGAAGCAACCCTGCCATGACTCATTGAATATCGGTTGACCGAGTCGTTCGCGGGTGTGGGGGTTCCCTCATGGGCTTCCGCAAAACGTGTCATGAGTCCATCAATATTACCTCCCCGCGAATATATAAATATTCACCAAGGGGAATCAAAAGAGGGAGGAAGGACGGGTGAAAACCTGTGGGGAGATGCTAGAGAAATTGATCCCAGAGGTCCACGACTATCTATGGACAACATGTCATCTGCGGATGCACTCTTCCGCGGAGAGGAGAAACCATTCCGCGAACTACATGCAGCCAGCTCCTCCGCGACCAGCCCATAGCGGCCATTTCCTTCGCGGATTGTCCCTATGAGGCCACCCTTTCCGCAGACTAGTGTCGTTCGTGAAATGGAGGAGGAACCCTCTGCGGGCGCGAAGTAGGATGGGCGCCAACCCCTTTGCAGACAACTTTCTTGGAAAACCATCTAATCCGATGACAACCTCCTTCACGGACAGCCTCCTCCACAGAAATCATCCTTCACGGAGAGCCTCCTTTGCAGACAGCTTTTTACGCAGCCATCTCATCCACGGACACCCTTCAGTGACAGCCTCCTCCGCGGAAATCATCCTTCACTGACGACCATCTCATCCGCAGACAACCTCTTTTGCGGATAGCCTCCTCCGCGGGAATCATCCTTCACGGAGAGACTCCTTTGTGGACAACATCTTTCGCGGCCTAGTCCTTCGCGGCCTGCTCCCTCACGACCAGCTCCTCCGCGGATGCCCTTCACGGACAATCAAACCGCGAACCACATGTGGCTCCCTATGTGGCCGGCTCCTTCTCGGACAGCTTCCTCACAGTCGGAGCCTCGCGACCAGCTCTTTTGCGGCCATCCCCATGCAGAAAACCCCATGCACTCACTGGTCCATACGGCGGGGGATGCACCCTCGCACCCCTGCTCAGGATCAGTGCCGGGTTGCTGTCCCGACCCTTTGGACTAATCCCTTCGCTACTGTCATTGACCCCCATGAAAAATGGAGAGTCGCACCACGAATTTTTCGGGCCGGGCAGACAGCATTCTACACTGTACCCTTGTGCCGCCCCAACATCCATCCTTTAAATTCCATGAGTCGAGCTACTCCTCATGACCCTACTATAATCCCATTACCTAGAACCTTTTGCTAGGTTCATCCAGAAAGGGCCTCACTTGCGTAAGTCCCACACCAACCATTGCTAGGTCTCTCCAGCCTAGTCGTCCTGACCACATGACATTAAACTGTATGGTCCTCGTCCAATCCATATGACGTTAAACTATACGGGAACAGTCCTATCTACCTGACTATAAACTGTAGCACACCATTCGTTCCAAACATGGGATTCCTTATGCTCCGAGCATAAGATGCCTCATGCCATGTTTACAGTGGCACAACTTCAAGAGTGATGGAATCCATTCAAACATTCCATCACTCTTCCCCACACTTTGCATGTACTTCATTCAGATCTTCATCCTCTTGAATGTCTGAAGGGACCCCCTAATGGCCCGGTCCCATGCTGGCTCAGCTCACCTACCGTCCTGGGCCAACGTCCCGGAAGACTATGGACAACACTTCGAGATAGGTCCTATGTTTTGAATAAGGTCAGCAGTCGACCCTCATTTGTTCGTCTCCAATTCAGGCTAATGTGATATGAATGTTGTGTTTCACATATGGTCAGCAGTTATCCTCTATCACCATGTCACCCTCATTGTGTTCCGAATGTCGGGCATGTAATTCACAATTTTCAGCTCCCTTTGTTTGGACTGACTCCAACACCCTTCGAGTTATCCCACTTGTGCACTTGCGCATAGGCGCCGACCCCCATTATATTCCTTATCCCACCAATGGGTTGGGATTCCCTCATGGACAGACATGAGGAAGACACCACAGGCATCCATCTCTGAGTAAGCCCCAACCTTCTGGGCCTCCTAAGAGTGTAAGCCCCAATTCGTCACCCTGGGCTGCCTTAATGTGTAAGCCCAACTTCACTTCCCACGGACGCACCGTCCGCGACGTGATCCCCTGGTCCCTACGGCCTCTTGTTTCTCACACCAAGCATGACTCATGTGGGCTTTGAGTAAGCATCGACCATGACATCCTCTTATGGGCTACCCCAGAGCGTAAGCCCCAAGCCAAAGTGAACTACGAGGACTTTGAACGCTGCCTCCTAGACAGGGTACGTAGGAATCCTCCATGAGGTTCAATCCCATCACCAATCGGACCACCTAGTCTCTCTTCACTCTGGTTCCCTGACACCTAAGTGAACTACATGGACTTTGATCCCTACCTCCTACGCAGGGTTTGTAGGAAGCCTCCACAAGGTTCAAAACCACCAATCGGTCGTTTCTTCACGTCGAGTTCTACCCTCGTCAAGTATGATGACAAACCGTATATCCGAACTACGTGGACTTTGATCCCTGCTTCCTAAGTAGGGTATGTAATAAGCCTCCCTAAGGTTCAATACCAACATCCGGTAGATCTGATCATCTCTACATTGGTTCACCACGCCACTCCTAGTGCTGCCTCAATCGAGTTCCAACCCTTCGGGGTCATTAATCCAACGAGGGATGGTAAACCTCGGGAATAAATGATTCTGAACCCCTACGTACAGTTGATCGTTTCCCACCAAGGTTGAATCCGTGGATACTGTGTTTGGGTATAAACCAAAGATTCGTGAACATATGAATACATCTTAAATCTATAAGAGAGTCCCAGAACAGGCAATAATTTCCCCCAAAAGGGAGTGATGAGCCCGAATTCCCATCCTATCAACCAATGTGATTTCTTAAGAGTTTTTGTTCAGACCATCCGGAGAACGCTTTCCTTTGGAAAGAAGGTCAATCAATCATTGGATACGGAGTCGTTGGGCATTTCGTGGCCAAAAAACCAGAACGAAACAAACTATATAATCCCTAAGTGGAGGGAAAATAGTACTTTCTTACTAGGACATATTTCATTTAAAGGGATCTTTGTAAATCTATCTACATTATTATAGTCAGGATAAAAAAGAATCACTATTAAATGAGTTCAGTTCATTTGAGAAGTTTGGTAATAGCTTTGAAAAACTGTGAAACTTATATGTTTTGATGAAAAGTGTTTTGGAAAGGGATTTTAATGGGGTTTATTATTTTTAGATTAAAATTAAGATTCAATATGTTGGTACTCTGATTATTATCTTATAATATCTACATTGATAAAATTAATTGATTGTTTAATCATCATGATCTCATGAGATAAGAAATCTATTTTCACTTTTGTTCTTCTCTAAGGATGATGGAATCAGTGAAATATAATTTCAAAACTCTAAGAAACAAAGCTCAGATTTCTATAATCTCCTACCATATTTCATTTTGATCCAACACATTCTCTAATTTCCAATTAGGTGTTTCTTCTTCTTATGTAAGAGAATGAGTCATCTCATCAGATTGTAATGTAGTTGTGTCTTTATCTTATATAAATGAATATTACTTTCCCTTCTAAATTATTTTTATTGAAAATTACTTAGAAGGAACATGTTTATTTATAGAATATTTTTCATAATTCCAACTACATACCCAGAGTAAATAACATAATACATGATTATATCACCTATGGGAACACCCAAGAGACTATCTATTGGATCCCAAATTTTTTTCTGTTTCTTTAAGAACCTTTTGAAAAAGAAAATGTCTTGATTTTTTTTTCATTTTTTAACTTCTTCATATTCTTAAAATTTTTATTTAGTGAAGTCATTAGATGAACATATATCAATAAAATCATGATATCTATCCCTAAATGCATATAATGAATTTCTATTTTCATAAAAGTGAAGAATTAGAAAAAAGTAGAGGAAAAATAGTGTGGAATTGGGGTTTCTTACAATATCTTTATACCAAAAAGGGATACAAATAAAAATTTATTTTAATAGTTCCATATTTCATTAATAAAAGTATTTTTATTTCAAATGAATCCTTTGAATAACATCCCTAAACATGTCATATCTATATATTTATGCTTTCGAAAGAATAATTTATTGTTTATGTCTAGGAATCTGCTGTGGAATATACATACAAATACTGTTGTGTTCTATATTTACTTGAAGATATAGTGAATAAAATATGTTTTTACCAAAATGGAGATATAGACTATGATTCTGGACTCTAGACACCATTTAAGGATACAATTTGGAAATATAGGTGTCTTCACTGAGTGAATTACTAATGATTTAATGTTAAACCTGTAAATTATCAATGAGGTGTGGATGCTTGGTGGAAGATTGTACTCATGATAGTGTATAAAAAACATCATGTCCAAATTTAGGATATGTTTCATTATTTATATACAAAAATGATCAGATATATTATTGATATTATTTAGTAATGTGGGTATTGAAACAACTCAAAGTCCCTTACACCCATGAAGAGTAAGATAAACCCTAAAAACACCATTATTTAGATGGTTATAACACTTATATCTTCACTTTTTCATATATGATTCCTGGATAATATGAAGATTTATTTATTCTATATATATTACATTGATTTTTTATTGTTTTAAAATAGTTTCATGATTTTTTATTTTGAATATTTGGATAAATTTAGCATTTGTTTTAGTTTTTAGAATACATCATTACATAAGAGTCATTTTCATGGTTAGAGTTATATGTAGGATTCAATGCCTTTACCACTATTAGATTTATGTTGAAATATAAAATTTATTCTAATAATAGGTAAATTTATATACTTATTGAAAATATTGATAAGATGATATGTAATAGCCTTATACTTTTCTGAAATAATAAGTAGAATTGTATCGTGGTGAAGTTTATCTTTTCATGATGAGAAAAAAAGTAAAACAAGATCTATTAACATAATAAATATAATATTCACACTATGATTTGATGAATCTAGTCAAGATAAGAAGTCATCATGAAAAATTCTTTTCCACACCATATTGTATTAAAATTATCGAAGCTATATAGAATCCATCCTAAAACATATATCCATTAAAATACTTTCATGTGTTTGATTGATAACATAAAATCATTAAAAAATAATAGGAAAATTATAAGACATTATGATGATTTCAAAGTATATTAAAATCTCAGTGACCCCATGGAAGATTACTATTACTTATCTCAGGCCAATAAGAATGTGTACCCCAAGAACATACTAAATCCACTACTATTTCCACATAGAATAATCTCTTTAAAGTATGATATATGTGTGGATTATATCGCCCTGTCAATGTCAAATCCTATTTTATTTCATGCCAACTATTTTATCCAAAATCTAGTCCTTTATAAAACTCTATCCTTCTTAATGATAAATTTATAGGAGTTTTCAACCATTCCTTATGATACATGATTTAAAATAGGGTTTATTATTTCATTTTATTTTGTAATTCATTATGATATTATTTTTTAAAGGGGGTTATAATGATTAATTGAGTGTTATTACACTTTAAAATTCCTCAATTTTCTATTCTAAGAATATTTTAGTGGTTAAAATAATGGTGATGTGAGTCATATTACAATACTTATTGTTTTTTATTCTTCATGCTCATCATCTATAGTCTTCATCATCATCATACTATTGTGTATGATATAGTAGAATTGTGGTAATAAATTATTAAATATATAGAAAAAAATAATTATACTTATCATCCCATATATGATTCATCTAAAATTTATATTAACCTATTTATTACAAATTCTATACAGAGACAATTATTCTAGGAGTCAAATTATTAATTTTTCATGTATGTTTCAAATTGAGAGTTCGAGTATCTTTTCCCTGGTAATGGTCATAAGATATTAATAATCTCATAAAGATCATATAATTTTATTATAAACACTAATATAATAATCCATTTGGTATGATGATCATAATTTAGTTAAGTCACATTATGGAGGAGGTAGTTCACACATACACATGGGATATACATTAATTATTTAACAAATGGAATTAAAAGGAGGTAAATTATAATTTATTTCTAAATAATCATTAAAGAATCATAAATATAATATATATTTTATTATGAATAATTTTTTATATCTTAGCTTGGGCTAGTTCATGGGTAAATCCCAAAAAAATCATTCTTTCTCAGACACTTGGATAAATGGGCTTCATAATGTGCGATCCAACTGGTTGATGTCATCACATACATTTTCTGTCTTAATTGAACTTGTTAAAACCTTATATTTATGTTCATGGTGTTGGATAATCACCATTTAAATATGAGGGTTTCAAGTTATATGTATTGATCAATATATTGAATATGATAATCAATGTGAATCCATTTAAAAATATAGAGATTTTAATTATTGTGATCTCCTGATAAAAGATTCTATTTATTACTAACTTTATTGTTTTTTAATTTGTATTGATTTATATATATATATATATATCACAATTATTCCCACAATAACCACATATAACTAATATTTAATTCTTATTATAGTTTTGTGAGATAAAAATAGTGATAATAGAAAATTTTTTGTTTGAGAGTGACATATTCATTAGATTGATCCTCAATAGTGGCACTATAGTGAATTATTATGAAAAAAATAAGGAATTTATTGAAAATAACTCCTAAAAATAATTAATTTTAATTTGGAACCATTTCTAGGGAGGATTTAATCTTTTACACATTGTTTTCCCCTAAAAAGAAAAAATATAAAAAAAATGGGATTTTGAGGGGAAATGGTTCTACTTAGATAAAAAAGATTCAATTTTCATAAGAATGTTATAAGTATTTATAATTCTAGTTGTTAAGATAATATTATTAGAAAAATATTTTATTTAATATGTAAGCATTAAATATAGCAACATGTAAATAGTTGGCCAAGGATATCCATTAATTATCTAGATATTTTTTGATAATTTTATTCAAGTGTGGAAAAGAATTGGTTCTTTTAATAATTGTATAAGAGATAAATGATACATATATAGATTAAATTCAAGAGTTTGAGGCCATAATTGATAGATATCCACTACCCAAAAATCTCAATAATATGATTGCGACACACATGGTAGAATAAGATATACAAGATAAACTCTTTAGGGATGTGAAATACTATAGACTTCCTTGCCTGTAATTTGTTATAAAATATACATGCAATATAATATTCCGTATTATGATTCATTACATTAGTTTTTTTTTGAGTTTTGATTAAAAAATAATGAATGAACAAGGAAGGGATAACATGTTTTTATGGGAGCATGGGGGGATCCAGTTGACTTATAGAGTGGTGCATACAAGGATGATGGTAAAAAATTGAAAATAACTATAGATTCAACTATTGAACCTAAAACAAAAAAGATGTATACTATTAACTTAATGTATTCTTCACTAGTGGATAAAAATCCTCCATCCATACAAAAATGTTATATCCATTCAATCTATTATCACATCCACAAATGGGGAAGAGATATCATGTTAAAGAGGGGGATGATAAGTACATTGTGAATGGGGTTCACCATACCTAGTGCACTTTGAAAAAAAATAAAAGGGAAAAATTTGTGGGGTTTCCTCTATAAGAAACATCACCTTCACTAAATTAGGGATAAATTACTATCACTGGTTAGTTTAAGATAGAAAAAAAAACACCCCTTGGGGGATTCATACTCAGATTACTAGTACATTTTTTTATATTTTTAATATTTTTTATGTTTTATTATAATAAATTATTTATTTATTTATATATATATGAAATAATAGAAAAATTGGTATGAAATCCACCAAATATAAATTTCTTCTATTATCAACCTAGTTTTATAAAGGTTTCAACTAGAATATTAACTCAACGTTGGCACTACTAAATAAATCCCAGTTGTATTCCTTCTTTATAATTTTATTGTTTTATTATAATTCTTAATTTCAAAATTTTCAATTGGAAAAATTTTATAATGGGAACAACAAAAACAAATTAGTTTCTACTAGGGGGGAGGGGCGATGAATACCATTTTTTATATTAGTATATTTTTGATTTTTTTCATTTTCTAGGATTTTTGTGATTCAATGTATAATAATTTGTATTTTTTCACTCCAGATTTTATTTTGGGAGGATTTAAGTGATTTTTTAAAAAAATATAGTTTTTAAACGATTAATTACAAGTAATTTTATCCTATAATTTTATATTCAATACATTTTAATTAATTTTGAGAAATTTTGAAATTCGTTTACATGAAAGACGTTCCCATATTATATTTATTATCTAGAGAGGTATTATAAACTCTTTTGATGTATTTTCCTGGATAATCTCACTTTATTGAAAACAAATTGAATCTTAGTTGAGACCTAAATTTTTTAATTATTTCAATTTCTAAAATTTTGAGATCATATCATATTTTTCATATAATTGACGAATTTTTTATAAATTCTAAATTTTTATCATTAGAAATGTTGTTCTAATAAAGCCCTATTTATCTTATAGAATCCTTAAATTGACTTATAAGTTTAATACACATTATAAGATGATATATATTTTTCTACCCTTAACCTAGATATATTTTCCTTAATTTCTTAATTTTGGGAATGGGTGAAACCCATTAATTGTGTACTCATTGGTAAGTATCTCATTGTTGGGTGTGTGAGGTGTGTCCCGATTTTGGGTAGTGGAGAGAGAGAAATGGGAATTAGTCATTATTATCCTTTTAGATTCATTTATATCAAAATTTACTCTTATGAAACAGAATATAAAGATATAATATTAAATTATTAATTGTTTATACGTGTAAAACTCACTTCCCTATCAAATATTTTGTGCATGAACTGTCATTCACTAAATATATTTTATTTTCATCTCATACTACATAGAAGAAATATGAAAATAGATAATAAAGATGAATCTCTTAGTTGAATTTAATTTTATACTCAGAGTCTATGATAATAAGATGGATTGTGGTGTTAAATTTTTTAATGGGGAATTGAGTAAGGTACATTTCCTATTATTTCACTTGAATATTCATGTAATAATATTTAAGAGTTTAAAACTTCTTCTTATTGCCTTATGTTTTCTAAATTCTTTTTCCATCCAAACATTAACCACTAAATCACTTTGAAAAATTACACATTATTGAAAAAAAATTATATCACACTATTTTTATAAATCAGAGATTTTATAATCTTATGGTGATACATGATTTTTTTATGTTTGAGACAAAAATCTAGACTAAATTAATCTTCTGTAAAGAGTGATCTGAAATTCTATATTAGGTTTGTTTTGATCATTTTATGGAGTGATATTTGAGTTTGAAAGATTTTTAATACGAGGGAAGAAAATAAAGTGAAGTTTATGTTCCTAAATAACATATGATGAATTGTATTTTTGGAATGAACAATGAAATTATCTAACTATTGTTTTTTTGTGTGAATTTTATATGGATATTTATTGATTTACAAGGAGTTTAATGCTTATGTGTGAGGGAAATTTTAGTTCTTCGTATTTCATTATTTTTAATTTTTAATTCATTTATTTAATCCCCATTAATTTCCTAATTTAATGGTAATTATGACACATTTAAATTCTCTAATTATTTTAGAATTTATTATGAAACTAGCTTAAATTCAGGATTTGTATTTTTTATTATTATCTAATTAATTATCATTTATAGATTTAAATAATATATTTTTATTATATTTTACAAAAATCATAAGATAAAATAAAAAATATGGAAGTTAGGGGAATGTCCATATGCAGAAAATTCCATAATTTTTTTATAATTTTGAAAATTTCAAGTGATGAGAATAGATATTACACAAGATCCATACACACTTACATAAGATTCATTCATAAGTTGAGTGAAAAAACCTATGAATCAAGGGGAAAACTTTTGAAAAATATTTGATGAAATTAGAAATGTTTTAGCATGTGTAAAATTAAAAAATTTATACGTAAGAGTGATTGTATTCTATTGCTGCTAAAGATCCTGTATTAAATATTATTTTTGAAAGTTATGGGTTAAATAATTTTAAAACGTGAAAGAATATTATGTATTGAAATGAAATAGTCATTTGGATAATGTATAATGTTTATAAAAATAGACACTAAGATAAATTTTTAATATTAAACGCTCTTATGTATGGATATATTGAATTTATTTTTAGATATGTTAGATGACCTCTCTAACAGCCCAGTATATAAACGATTGAATTCTTTTAACATAGATTTTTTTATAATGCTTCCATATAAATATAAGATTCATTTCTATACCTAGAATGGTAAATACGTGCTAATGAATTTTCCATTGAAGGATTTATACTGTCAAATAAGTGTTCATATGAAAATATTTAATGGTCCTATGATTCCAAAAAATATATCCAAACTAATATGTAAAAGTATTTAATTTTCTAAAATAAATATAACATTTAACAAATGATGAAGTTGGTCATATTGTGTTAAGATAAGAAGAAAATTTTTATTGAAATATAAAGATTTATGTAACTATATGATATGATGATTCCAAATCAGACATGTAGATCCTTATGATTCATATCATGAACAATTTCTTTTTTCACATGGTGAAGCATTCAATGAATCATAGAAGTGTGGAATCCATCATGATAATTTTGGCCATTAAAATACTATCTTATTTATTATTCATAGTGTATGTTAAATAAAAATATATTATGAAATATTTTAATATCATAGGAGGATTTCATATAATATTAAAACCTCACTAACCACATGAAATCTTACTATGGTGAGACCTAACCCTTGACCATAACAATTACATTCTTGTTTCATTATTTAAAAACAAAATTAATTCAAACATCCTACAAGAATTGCATTTCTATGTAATTGTTGATGCCTGTTGGAGCTCATGCTCTCTATTTAAAACTCATCCCACTCTATTGTAAAACATTCATATTTTTTTTATTATAAATAGATAATATTTAATAACATATCTTCAAGCCTTGTAAATTAAAAACATGATTTAATTTTTTATTTTATTTCATAAATAATTTCCACGCTATTGTTCAAAGGAGTTTATTTGGATGCCTTGTGTTTTATTGGGATTTAATTCTCCTAATTGTTTTATTATAAGATTTTGGGAATGATTAAACAAATAGTGATATTTGGTTTTCTTGTTGTCCATGTTGATGTTTTATTCTTCCGATTCATCATCTCTACTCTCCTTCATCAACTAAATATTTCATATAGTGCTGTAATTTTTTGTTGACATGAGGTAATATAGTTATAAAAACATAGTTTGAGAGATATTTTCTTGCATACTGAGGACATGGTATTTTATTATCACCATTATAATAATAGAGTTTATAGTGATAGGTATTTATCTCTACGTTTAATTGGATAATGAGAGTGAGAAAATTTAAAAAACACAATGATTAGCATTATGTTGAACTCTAAATGAGAAAATTAATTTCCTACTAAAATAGTTATTTTTACTTCTATATTCATATATATATATAACATAAATTCCGACATCAACTCCCCACACACAGAGACAGACTATTTTTATTTCATTTATATTATATTTTAGTTAGATAAAAATAATTACAATAGAAATTTCAGTTTTTGTGAGAGGCCCCCTTAAGAGTTCGGACCTAGGTCATTAAATTATAGTGAATGAATATAGAAATATTAAACTTATTGAAAATAATTTAGGATAAATACTAACTTTGAAACACACTGATGTCTTATAATGACCAAAGTAGATTTAAAAAAATATAATTTTAAATAGACACTCAAAACAACATCAATTATAAAAGAAGATTATATGCATGGTTTATACCGATATTTTGACATGATAAACCACATTTATTTAGATTATATACTTTAATTAACTCTTATTGTGACCCTATTCCTACACTAACCATGTAACATCCTAAGTAATTATAGAATAATATTTTTTTCATATCTATTAATATTTAGGAATTTGATATTAAATTTACATTAAATGGGATTCCATTTCTTAAAGAGTACATAACATGAAACAATGGTTTTCTCCTAATTCTTATGTTTCACAGAAGACTAAGTCATACGAAAAATAACATATTATTAATATTATTATTTTAAATGGTAGTTATCTCCATGTTATTGTATTAGAGGGAATGAAAATAACTAACTCTATTATATTTTCACATGTTTATTAAATATTCTTAATTTATTCTAATAAATTTTAGAGCCTCTAAATGAGAATAAATCAAATTTTAAGCATACAGTACAATAATATTTTTATAAGATAATTTTAAATACTGTTGCCTAGGAACAATTTTAAAATATATTTATTTTACTTTAATATGTTTTATTGGTCAATATAATCTTATTATTTCAAAGCGGGACAACAAAAATTACTTTGGATTAATTTTTGGTATTTTTTAGAAAATATTCACTTTTTTAATGAATAGTGAAAATAATGCACTTTAATTCAAAACTTCTTTTTAGTCTAATTTATTTATATTTTTATCTTATCCTTATAAATTATTTTAAGGTATAATTAGAGTTAGTTTTTATCATTTAATCCAATATACTTCATTTAATGAGATTTCAAATTAAATAGAAAAACAATGTGAACTTTTGACCATTTTACTTAAAAACCCATTTTCTCAATTTTTCAATAGGATTAGTGTTAATCATAATTTAACATCATTAATGAATTTAATTTTCTAAAAAATACATACATGGTTGTTCTCAGTTTGAAAAATGTAGTCTAATATGAATAAAATAATTATTTGGTGAATATTAACGTTAGTATTTTATTTACCATGGTTAATGATAAATAGGGTAATTAAAGGTAAAATTAATATTATAATAAATTTAACTTAACACTTTTAATAATCATATTTTATGATTTATTATCAACCATTACCATCATTTGGTTAAATTTTCATCTTTGGAAGTCACTTGGGTGTGACTATGACATTTATAACATTTAATTTGAAGTAAAGGTGAATATGTCATAAATATTTCTATCCTTAATAAAACATATTTTATATGGGGATATATATGTGATATATTCTAATATTTAAATTACATATAAATATAAAAATATTACCTATATCATGGAAATTTTTTATAATTTTTTGTAAATAAATAAATAAATTATATATATAAATAAAAGAAATAAAATTTAAAAAAATAAAATATTGGACAAAAAAGTTAATATAAATCAAAAAATTTCAGTAATCACTCATTTATTGGTCGTTTTGCATGATTTGGTAATTATTTAAACTCTGAAAGTGTAAATTACTTGATAAAACAATACTAGTTAAAAAGGCTAAAACAAAATGATAAGGAATAAAAATTATTTAAAACTTTTATAGTTACCATTAGATAATTATATTATGACCCATCATCGTCATATATTTGAAAGGAATTAACTTGGATCCATTTGGAATTGAAATTTAATTTATATTAATTTAATACTTTTAATAATTCCAAGGGTGCCTCTCCCCTATCCTATAAAAAGGAACCAATTCCTCTCCATTAAACACACTTAAAAACCCATTTGGTTCATCCCTGATCCTCCAAAACCATTTCTATAATCCCTCTATAAACTCTTTATGTATTATTTTATTATGAACATCGTTCTTAGAGGTGTTATGGTGTTATGAAATGTGATCATCCGAAGGAAAGATAATATTTTTTATTTAAGTGTTTCTATTTTATTTTTTCTTACACTTACTTTAAATATAATTCATCGAAGAGGAACTAATAACCACAGTATAATTAATATACTAAGATGTTATTATTTTTATATCATCACCCTAATCCATCTCCAATTTCGTCGAATGAGAAATTAACATTTAGTTCGTGTGTACGACTGACTACCACATTGCGAAGGGATATAGTTCATTTTTCATTACTATTTCTCAAGACTTGTCATAATGACAGAATTAAAATTTTTATTTTATTTAAATGACATATTTATCATTATAAGTGAATTATATATCAATTAATCTCTTACTTTCTATACATATAAAATTGATAACCATATTCATGTCTGCATGTGAACTATCGCCTCCATGAAGCGATGTGAATCATTTTTATTCACCAAATCACTTGTATGATATATATAATTAGAGATAAATGATTATTATGATTATAACTATATTATTATAATTATTTAAATATAAAATAATTATTAACTTATTTCTACAATGATCAATGAAAAATGTAGACATTACTCAAGCATACAGAAGACCAACAGTCTCCATGATTATATTGTTGATCATTTTTCATACCATTAATTAATAGTTTTAAGTAAAAAGTATAATGGATGTATAAAAGTGATTAATATTTCATTAATATTATTCTAGAAAAATGTACTTATTACAACATGAAAGTTATCATCAATCCATGTTCATTTTTGACACAAGTACAAAATATTGAAAAAACATCTGATAAGAACATAAATAATTATGTAATTGTTATAACATGGTAATAAGTGATCTAAAGGGAATAATAAACTTTAAAAAGTTTCTATGTAAATTATAAATTAACCTATGTTTATTATTCAGAATGTCAAATAATGTATGAGACAAGTCAAACTCGATGTAAGGGACTTTATCTCAATATCCTTTCATTAAGGAATATTTTGAGGTTATACACGACCTTATTTTATAAGGTGTATAATAAACCCATTTTAATTTCAATATAATTAAAAGGTATTAAAAAATTAATATTTTTCTATGAATCTTTTTACTAAATGAAACAAGGAATTGTTTTTTTAACATATGTATCGACAATGAATTTTCCACTACAGTAAACATTATTTGGTATTTGAATTCCTCTACAAGTAGTAATGTTTTTAAAAGAAAAATAAATAACATATTCCCTATTTTGGTATTTTGGTATTGAATATGGTTTTTAGAATGTATTGATTATATCAATATCTTGAAATAGTGTTTTGTGATTGCAATGTGGAAATGATATTTTTACATTATGCTTGTTTATGTGTTATGATTATGTTATGGTTCTTGGTAATTGATTTTTTATATGGGTGGTTCCATGATAAACTGAGGGAGGGTGATCCCAAGATATCTATAAAATGCATTGGGTAATGAGATAGAGTTAAATGATAAGGTTTATTTTAAGAAATTTAGGGAATATACTTTGATGGGTATTATAAAAGTAACCATGAAGGTTACTCCCTATGTAGCTATGAAAGTTACAATTTATGTATGATATAGATTCCAAAAGTTAAATTTATTATTTATGATGGATAATACATTTTTCAGGAATCTTATGATTTTATGATGTATGTTAATGAACTTGGGTTTTATGTGTGAAAATTAAGATTTTGTGAAAATGTTATCTTGAGTTAAAAATATTCATTGATTAGTGGGTTTGTTCCTTATTTATATCCCTTACTAAAATTTCTGTTCTCATAATATGTTTTTGAAATGTTTTCTATAGGTTATAAGTATGGATAATATAAATGGGGAAGAAAAGAATAATTTTATAAAGAATCTTATCAATATAAGAATTAATGTTTTATTTCAAAGTGTTTTAGATTATGAAAAAATGTATAGCGTGTAAATGATTATACATTTTAATATTTGAGATGTTATGTAATAGTTATGACCTAATTATCTAAAACTATAATCTTTAAAAGATACTCAATGTGAATTAATTTAAATTCTTTACATAACTAAAGATTATGTCATATTTATGGATGGTGGATTATAGTTGGTATCAGTGGTAGTTTTTGATAACAGTACGGGTTAGGATATTTCTAATTGTATATCAATAAATTATTTTTACATTATGGGAAAATTAAAATGATATATCATTCAAATATTACTATATTGATGGGTCTATTATATGTTTGTTCATAATGGTTTTCCATAGATGAAACATGGTAGATGTGCTGAGATAACTTCAAGGGGAAAACAACATTCCAAATCAACAACCTGAGATGGTGAGAATCGGAAGTGAATAGTTTGATCCAATGATGGAATAGTTGAATCATGATATAAATGGAAGTGGTATCCATCAATGAGATTAGCCAGAACAACTAAAAATGAACATGATGGCAGTGGATTATTTCACGAGGCAACACCCCCCATTATTCAAAGGATCATCTGACCCCGTCCAAGCAGAAGGGTGAATGAAATCCCTAGAAAATATTTTTTATTTCACATGGTGTTCAAACAATAAAAAGTTTGGTATTTATACTTACTGGTTTGAAGGTGAATCCAATCCATGGTGGTTGATGGTTAATAATATTAGGTATGGTGAGGAAATTTATGGTCTTCGGTGGGATTAATTCAAAAATATATTTCTAGAGAAATATTTTCTGAAGGAGGTTTAACATAGGATGGGAAAAAAATCTTGTTTTTGAAGAACGATGAGGATTAAGTGGCTACATATGAATAAAAATTCACTCATCTAGAAATTTATGCTCCAAATTTCATATAGAATCATGATAGAAAAATCTAACATTTTTTCATAGGAATAAAGCCAAAGTATTGAAGGGAATTGGATTCACTTAAGTTAAAAAGTTAAAAAAAACATGTTCGATGTGAAAATATGTTTAAAATAGAGTTTTCTAGTAATCATGTGTTCTTTGAAAAATAGAAGAATAAGAGGTTGAGGTTGTAAGATAAAGAGAAAAATTCTTTAAAAAATGATGATGGTTAAAATATAATGTTTATAATTTGTGAAAATTGTGGTAAAAACACATTGGAGAATTCCTTATGAATTTTAGTAAGTGATTATGATGTTGTAAAATGGGAAATAAGGCTTGTAACTAAACTAAAAAAATTACATGGTAGTGATAAGAAAAAATCTAATTTACAGTTAATAAAATGTTTTATATTATATTAGAAGGGTTATTATGAAAATGAGTTGTCAAGGTAGAATTTGACTGATGGAAAGTAGCTAGACTATAAGTATAAATCTGTGGTGAAATTCTTTACAAATACATAAGTAGATATTGGGCCCTTAAATGAAGTGGTATCAGGTACATTGTTTATTTTTTTTATTCTAATGTTTTTTTTGATTCAGGGTCTATAAATTCTTCCATTTCTATGAAATTTTTTTTGTAATTAGAGAATTTCTCTTTAACAACAAAAATATTTATTAATTAGAATTCCTCTTGATCTAATTAAATGTATTATTATATAAAATGGTTATATAACATATGAACTTCCTTGGTTTTATGTTTTTGTGTTTTAAAATATAGTTAATAATTCTTATAGTTGCTAATATAGTCAATGAACAGTTACCACATGATTAGTAAAAATATAGGGCTTTAAAAAATCCAATTTACTTAGACAAAGGATGTGATGGCATCATCCATTTGAATTAATCCATACGAAGTCCATTTGTTAGAGCTCTAAATGAGGTTAGTGTCATTGGGATTCTCTCTTGACCAATCCTAAGACGAGCTTCAACATATTAGGCTTGAACAGAACCCCCTACGGGAGAAGTGGAAGTTAACATAGATTAACACTCAAGCGAAGTTATCTGAGTGCCCAAAAGAATCTACCACCATTGAACACCTTACCATTAGATCTTATGCATGTGTTTCAAGGGGTTATGTAACAAGAACCTAGCAATATGATTATGTGCATTATTTTTTTGTAGAGAATATACATTTATTTTATTATAGTTACTTTGTAAATTGATTTTAAAACACAAATAGTATTTTTAATTAATATTAAATCAAGAAATCCATTTTTATTAATTAATGGATTTTTGAATTAAAAAATATTTCAATAAAATATTTTTACAAAATTAATTTTTATTAAATATAATTGATCATATAATTTTTTATGAATAAAATTGTAATTTTTATTGATGTTTTATGGTTGTCCTTGTTAAAACACATGAGTTTTGGATAAATGTAGGTATTTATTTTGAAAATATAAAATCCACATATTAAGAATATTATTTATATAAAATGAATATTATTTTTGGAATCGGGACATTGAAATTATCAAACGGTGATTTTTTCATAATTTCTTGCGACAGCCAATCTTTAAGTAAAATTAAATTCCATTTAAATATATAATATGTTTTATGACTTCATAATTTCCTAATAGTGATGTAATAAAATAATATAAAAATTAGGTTCGACAAATATATGTTTTAACTTTAAAATAACGTGATTTTAGATTTTTTTTTATAAAATTTATGGTGCCTTAGTGGACCCTCTAAGACTTATAAAACATTTTAACTTTTAAAATGATTTCCCTAAGAGTGTGACTCACCTCCACATAATAAAGGATAATACATTAAGAATTTAGGACATTTTCCTTATAAAATAATGTTTTCAGTCCATTTTTTCAAACACCATGGGCAAAAATCATGGGTTTGTTTGGGTCTTTTATTAGTTTAATGTGTGGTGTCCAAAACATAAATAATAAATAATTCCCTCTCGTTTCCTATATAAACCCATCCTAGCTCCCACTTCTCTTCACTCAAAACCCTTTTATCACGTCCCTACTCTTCCCTCCCCTCTCAATTATCTTCCCAAGGTACCCCAATCTCCCTAGAAGCCTCTCTCAATCCTCTCCCAAGACTTTGGATCACACTTCCATGTAAGGGATTTCTTCTTCTATCATTTTTTTCCAAATTTCATTATGTTGTTATACCATTTTTTTCAATTAAAAATTTTGGGGTATGATTTTTCTCCTCCCCCATACTGACCTAATTTTTTTTGATTGACAATATATCCCTTTGTCTAATATTTATGCCTCCCATGTACACTTGTTACCATGCTGAAATGTTTTTAAGGAATTTCTCTCTTTTCATTTGCATTCATGAAATTCTATTGTATTATGAATAAAAATTCAATTACCTTGGTTGGGAAATGTATCTATATGATACATATACATTCCATTTCATGTAAATATTATTAGACACCCCTTTCTATCTTATCGACCATTTTTAGAAATATTTAGGTCACTTCGTTATGCTGCCGAAATTGCATCGTGATTTTCCATGCCAAATTCATAGTATAGTGAATACCATTCTCATTTATCTATCAAGGTTATTCACCTTTATGAAAATTTACATATTGATTGTATAGTTTCATGTATTAATTCCACATTCCTTTATCTTGGAATAAATCATGATGTTTAATGAATCCATTTTATAAGATCTGTGTGGCACATTTATGCATGAAATTAAATGATTAAGTAGGGTGAACCCTGTTAGTTCTCCAATGCATTGAGTAAAGATTAGTAAAAAGATATGTCAAGTGTAATGAGGTTTTAATCATTCTAATTCAAGTTCAATTATTCTTTACTGATTCTCTATGTGCAATGATCTTTGGATCATGCTAATATCTTTTTAAATGTTAACGCCACATTTTCATGTTATGATAATCATTCTATATCATACCTTTATGTTCCTGTTTCTATTATTCTCCATTGATATTACTATTTTCTAACATTTAATATATTCTTCATTTTATGCCTATGTTACTCCATTATTGGGCTTAATTTATTACCCTTTTCTTAAACATGTCCTCAGGTCATCCCATGCAATGCTATGTATGAAGGAATGTGTGTGGTCATGCAAAAAAAGTTTTTAATAAATATGTGTATTTCATGTTTTAGGTTGTTATGTAATGTCCCTAATATCCAAAGACACTAGACCTCTATATATTCTTTATTGTATCAAGAGAATATTTTATGTAATAAATTATGTTTATGTGTGATATAATGTGTAGGGTTGTTATAGTCGGTATTAGAGGATAAGTTTAGTTATTTTTGGGATTATGATTAGAAAACCCTAGTGAAAGCCTTAGGTATAAGACTAAGTGTAATAAAAACATACCTAAATATTGGTGAGTATTGAGTCAGTGGTTTATCAAGAAAATACATTCCTTTCTAGATACGACTATATAGAGGCAGGTCTGGCATAGATGTATCTAGGGGTAAAACCCAAAAACACCACATTGAGTTAGTTTCGAACAGGAACTGGTGCACAACAACAGGCCTTGCTTCAATCTTGGTTATGAAAATCTCGATGGATATGCCATGGAAAATTCATATTCATAGTATGAACAATTATTTTTGGAATTAAAAAAGTTCCCCTAAAAATATATGATTGGAAGTAGATCATGGATAACATAAATTCATAAGTTAAGGAAATAAATGTAATTTATAAGTTATCCATTTTTTCATTGGATTCCCCATTATGTTTTACCCCAAAATTTCATTTAATTCCATCCAATGGCCAGTAATTTAAGGAATCAGGATAACAACCGATGTAAGGATCAATGTGATAACTATTCTAATGAGATTCCCAATCTGATGGGAGGTGGAATCCAAAATTTTTTCACAATAATATCTTTGTTAACTGAGGTTTTGAAAAGAAACATGGATCAGAATGAATGTGTAACCCCCCTAATTTATGACAATCTCTAATTGAGAGCTTCATGAGACAAAACCCTCATAATTTTAATTGATCATCTGATCCCTCAATCGCTGAACAATGGATCTACGCCATTGAGAAAATCTTTTCCATCATTCAATTTTCCAAACAGGAGAAGGTTCTTCTAGCTACATATCATATAGAGGGTGAAGCTAATAAATGGTGGACATTGATAAAAAATATGAATCCTGAGGAAGAGATCGTGGTGTTGGAATGGAAGGATTTCCAGAAAATGTTTTTTGATAAATATTTCCCTACACTATCTTACTTAAGATAGAAAGGGACTTCCTTTACCATAATAAAAAAATCCGATGAATCCATTGTAGAGTATGAGGGAAAATTATCAAGGCCTGCACAATAATCCTATAGATTTGTCATTACCACAAAATGCAAGCTTGAACACTTCTTTGGTGGTCTAAAATGTAGCCTACAGAAAGCCCTGTCTATCCGTGACATCGATACCTATGAGGAAATTGTTTGATGTTATATTAAAGTCAAAATGCAGATTAGAGAATATCAAGGGTATCATGGGGATAATAAGCTTCATCCGGACATTAATTTTTGCAGTCTGATGGATTAATCCAATGGTGCTAGGAAAATCCAGCACCCCACTTTCCAAATGTGAGGAACGAAGAACCCCAGATATTGCCTGAAGGGGATGAGGAAATTATTTAGGTGTGGAAGAGAAGAAAACAAAACCATTAACTACTAACAAGAAAAACCCACAGTTATGATAGAGAAGAGGAACATTGTATTCAAACTTCAACACATTGTTCATTGCTTCAACTACAAAAAACCAGGGCACTTTCCAAACCAGTGCCCTAAGCCAATGGTTTTTGGAGGCAACCAGCAACCTCCAAGGATATAAGGGTGAGATTTGGCCATCACTACAACTGAAGTGACCCAGACCTTGAAGTGGTGAAAAGAATGCTAGTTATTCATTCAAAAATAGTGAACATAATTTTTTTATTCTAGTTCTATGCATTGTTTTATATCCTGAAAGTTTAGTAGAACAATCCCAACACCACCACAAATTATTGAAGTAAAGATGTTGGTGAAAACGAAAAATGGGGAAATCATTGAATCCTTTGAATATTATTCCTCCACGTAATATTTTGTGGATTTAACTTCCCAGAAAATCTTTTCATACAACCTTTAGTGAAATTAGATGCAATTTGTAGCATGGATTGGCTTTCCTTATATAGATCCAACATAAATTGTTGTGAGAGGGAAATCACTATCCCTGTGGAGAATTGACCCCTGATTCTGTACAACTCCAAGGAGGAGGGTGACTCTTCTTTAGAAACATCATTTCAAGTGTGGATATTACTTCCCTATGAGCACACATATTTCACTCATATGATTGAGTCTAAAGAAGAAATCATTCATGAAGGCATCCCTATTGTGAGGTAATTCACTGAAGTGTTTCCTGAGGAATTTTTTGGTATTCCTCCTAGAAGAGATGTTGATTATAAATTGATCTTATACCTGGGGCATTTCCAATATCCTAGAATCCATATATAATATATTTTTTTGGAGATTGGGGAGCTGAAGAAAAAATTACAGAAGAATCTGGATAAAGGGTTTGTATGCCAAAGTGCTTCACTATGGGGTGCACCGGTCCTCTTTGTAATGAAGAAGGATGGGTTAATGTGCATTTTCATTGATTATAATGATCTGAACAAAGTCATGATGAAGAAAAAATATCCTCTTCCATGAGTTGGTGACATGTTCGATCATCTAAGTGGACCAAAATATTTCTCCAATATAGACTTTCGGCCGTGATATTAAAAATTAATGTTGAAAAATGAGGATATCCCCAATACTACTTTTCGTACAAGATATAGTTACTATGAATTCATAGTAATGCCTTTCAGACTCACTAATGCTATAGAAATCATTATGGACATGATGAATATAGTCTTTATTGACTACATAATAAAATATTTGGTATAATTTATAGACGATGTTATAATATACTTCGAAACCAAGGAGGAGCATCTAATCACTATATTAGATACCTTGTAAAAGTATATGCATTATGAAAAGTATAGAAAGTGTTAGTTCTAGTTGAAGGAGGTCTCATTATTAGGTCATATCATTACAATCAAGGGGATATTTGTGGATCCATCCAAGATAGATTAAATTAAGGGATGTACAAGGCCAACATCGATAATGTATATCCCTAGATTTCTGGGGTTAGGTGGATATTATCACCGATTTTTTAGATATTTATCATGATTGTCCAAACCCTTACCAAGATAACTCGGAAGGAAGGAAGTATTCTTGGGGTGATGAATGTAAAGACTACGTCAAGGAGTTGAAAAGGAGGCTTATCACTACACATGTGCTCACACTAACCACAAGTGTAGAACTTTTTGTGGTATTTGGTGATTCATCGAAGAAGGACCTAGGTTCTGTGTTGATGAAAATTGAAAAATTCATTTCCTATGATTCAAGGCAATCAAAATTTCATGAGAAATACTATTTGACACACGATTTGGAGTTGGATTTAGTCGTCTTCACTTTAAAAATTTTGCGAGATTACCTCTTTGGCGTGAAGTGTAAAATATATATGGTTCTCAAAAGCCTGATGTTTATATTCACACAAAAAAGAGTTGAACATGCACCAAGAAAGACGGTTAGATCTGATCACATAATAGGATTACTCAATCCACTACCACTCTGGTAAAGAGAAAAAGGTGGTAGATGCTCTAAGTTGAAAGGGTCCAACCTTTCTATCATTGATGAAAATTTAAAAAGATCCAATCTTTTTAAATTTGATGAAGATAGATATGGGAATCATTAAGAAATGAACATTATCAATCCTTTCACACATGATTTATCGATTATCTCTTTTATAAAAGATAAAGGATGCTCAAAAGGATGGTTTGGGAATTCATAAGAAAGTATAAACTATCATAAAATATAAATACTCAAAGTTCAATGTTAATGAAGAATAAATTCGGTGATTTGGGACAAGAATATTAGTTCTTTAAAATTTTGAGTTAAAGGATGAACTTTTAGATGATGCACTTAGTTTGAATTTCTCCATTCATCCAGGAAACACCAAGATGTATCTAGATCTCCACAAGAATTATTTGTGGGATAACATGAATATGGAGATCACTAAGTATAAATAAAAGTTTGTGGTATTTCAACAAGTGAAGGCTGAGAGGAAAAGGTTTAAGGGGATAATGCAACCATTACCCATACCAGCAAGGAAATGGGAGAACATCACCATGGTCTTTGTCACCAGAATTCAGAAGACATACAAAGAAAATAATTCTATTTTAGTTGTTGAGTACCATCTTACAAATACTAGACACCTCATTTAAATTATATATGATTTATTATTTGATCAACTGAAACATATATATATATATATATATATATATATATATATATATATATATATCACAGAAGTGGTAAGGATGCGTGTAGTACCACTATATGTTGTATCAAATAAAGTCACGAGATTTAAATCTATGTTCTGGAAGATTCTTCAAAATGCACTAAATACAGAGATGAACATCGGTATGGATTATCATCCTCAAACTGATAGCTAATTTGAGGAGACTATCTAAACACTTGAGGAAATTTTGAGATCATGCTCAATTGAATTAAAAGGAGGATGGGATCAACATCATCATATTGTTGAGTTGTCTTACAATAACAGATTCCACTCAAGAATCCAAATGGCTCCTTATGAAGCGCATTATGGGAAGAGGTGCAGAAAACCAACATGTTGGCATGATGTTGGGGAGCGAAAACTCGTAGGTCCACAAATGGTCAAAGAAATGGTAGATAAGGTTGAGACCATCTAGTAGCACATTAATGTTTCTCAGAGTTGAAAAAAGAACTATACTGATAATCATCGATGAGAACTTGATTTTTATTTCAGAGACATGGTATTTTTATGCATATCACCATGGAAGAGAGTTGTGAGATTTGGGAAGAAGTCAAAGCTTAGTCCAAGGTACATCAGCTTTTGAGATCCTTGATCACATTGTAGATGTAGCATATCGACCAGCACTCCCACTGAACATATACCATGTACATGATGTATTCCATGTATCACTCTTGAGGAAGTAAAAACCTGAACCATCACATGTACTCAATCCAGAGGTGGTACCATTGGAGAATGACCTCTCCTATGAAGAGATGTTGGTGAATATATCAGATTTTAGGAAAAAAGTTCTATGAAATAAGACAATGCCCATTATTATGGTTTTGTGGAGAAATCACAAGTTTGAAGAAGCAATATGGGAATAAGAGGAAGTGATGAGGCAGTGTTACCCTCATATGTTTTAGTCTGGTGAAAAGAAATTTCCAGGGAAATTTTTTTTAAGGGGGGAAGATTAGAATGACCCAAACTTCTATTAATGAAAACTCCTCTTGATCCAATTAAATGTCTTATTATGTAGAATGGTTATATAACATATGAACTACCTTGGTTTTATGTTTCGGCATTTTAAAATTCTATTAAAAATTTTTATCTTTGCTAATATAGCCATCGAACAATGACCACATGATTTGTATAAATATAGGGCTTTAACCAATCCAATTTACTTAGAGACTGGAAGTGATGGCATCATCTCTTAGAATGGCTCCATACGAATCCAATTTTATAAAGCTCGGAAAGGAGTTAGCATCATTGGGATTTCCTCTTTACCAAGCCCAATCTGAGATTTAACACATTATGCTTGAACAGAATAGGCTACGGGATAAGTGGAAGTTAATAGAGATTACCACCTGAGTGATGTTATCTTAGCCTCCCAAAGAGTATGTCACCATCACACACCTTAACCTTAGGTATTATATGGGTGTTTTGATGGGTTATTTTACAAGACACTAATACTATTATTATGTACATTATTTTTTATAGATAATTTATACATTCATTTTAATATTGTTATATTGTAAATAGATTTAAATCATAAATAATATTTTTAGTTAATATTCAATTAATTAATATATTTTTGGTAAATTAATATATTTTAAAATTAAATAATATTTTAATAAAATATTATTAATAAATTAATTTTTAATAAATTTAAATGATCATATAATAATTTTATGAGTACAATTGTAATTTTTATTAAGGACTGAAAGCTATTTTTGTCAAACCCCAAACTATTTCGATAAATTTCGATTTCTATTTTAAAAGTAAAAATTCTCGTATTTAGAAAACAATTTAGATAAAATGAATATTATTTTTGGAATCATGATGTAGAAATTATCCATTGGTGAATTTTTCATAATTTTCTGACACAGTCAAACTTCTGGGTAAAAATTAAATACCGCTTAAATATATAATTTGTTTTATGACATCCTAATGACCCAATAGTGATGTAATGAAATAATATAAAAAGGGTTTTAGGCCAATATATGTTTTAAATTTAAAAAAATTTAATTTTAAAAAAAAATTTATTAATTTTATTGTGCCTTAGTGGGCCCTCCAAGACTTATAAAACATTTTAACTTTTAAAATGATTTCATTGAGAGTGTGACTCACCTCTACATAAACAAGAAGGATATTTTAATAATTTCTTCCATTGTCCTTATAAAATAATTGTTTTTTCACTCCCCTTTGGTAAAAACCTTGGTTAAATTTCATGGGTTGGTTTTTTTATTAGTTTAATGTGTGGTGTCCAAAACCTAAATAATATTGAATTCCCTCCGTTTTTCCTATATAAACCCACCAAAGATCCCACTTATCTTCACTCAAAACACATGGATCACGTCCCTACTCTTTCCTACTCTCTCTAGTATCCTCCCAAGGTACACCATCCTCCCAATAATCCACTTCCAATCCTTTGGATCACACATCATTGTAAGGGATTTTTTCAGTTCTTATTTTTTTTCCAAATTTCATTATGTTGTTATATCATTTTTTTCAATTAAAAAAGTTAGTTTATGATTTCTCACATCCCAAATACTACCCTAATTATGTTTAAATGATGAGATACCTCTTTATCTCTCAATAATTCCCCCCATGTACACTCATTACCATGCCAAATTTCTGTAAGAAATTTCTCTTTTCTTATTTACATTCAAGTAATTCTTTTTCATGATGAATATAAATTGGATTCCATATGTTGGAAAATGTATATATATTACCCCTTCCAGTATATTTTATTTACATATTTTGAGAAACCCATTTCTCTATCATCAAACCTTTTTATTAACTCTTATGTCATGTTTTTATGTTGCCGAAATTGCAACGTGATTTTCCAAGTCAAAGTCATTGTATAGTGAATACCATGATCATTTATCTATCAAGGTTATAAACCTTTATGAACATTTACTTATTGACTATAGAGTTTTCTGTATGAATTCTACATTAAATTATCATAAAATTAATAATGATTTTTAATGTATCCATGTTTTATGATCCATGTGGCATGCTTATGCATGAAATGAAATGATTAAGAGGGGTTCACCCAAATAGCGCTCTAATGCATTGGGTATAGATTGGTATCATGGTAAATCAACCAAAATGATGGATTACTCATTCTAATTGAATAGTAATGAGGGTTTACTCATGCTCCATGTTCAATGAGCCTTGGATCGTGGTAATATCATGTTAAATGTTGATGCCAAATTTCAATGCTATGATATTCATTCAATATCATTCCTTTATGTTCATGTTTCTCTTATGATCTATTGATATGCCTATTGCCTAACATATACTATATTCTACATGATATTAATTTTTTACTCCATTATTGGGATTTCTATCTCACCCTTTTTATATGAATGTCCTCAGGTTATCCCATACAATGTTAAGTGCAAAAGAATGTGTGTGGTCATGTAAAATATGTTTTTAATAAAGATGTGTATTTCTTGTTTTAAGTTGTTATGTAATGTTCATAAGCCAAAAATACACAAGATGTATCAATATTATATGTTGTATAAATAGAATATTTTATGTAATAAATTATGTTTATGTGTGAAATAAACAGTAGGGTTGTTATACCCCCTGAAGAAAAGAATCTTGAACTTTTGGTAAATACACATGGAGGATATTTTGAGGAAAAAAGAAATTGTATGAATCTTCATATACTTATCTATATAAATAATTTACTTAAAATTTTTTTTCCCTCTAATCGAGTTTGATTTTATTCTAGATATGGATCGGATTTCTGTTTACCGTGATAAGATTTTCTATAGAGCTAAAGAGGTTGATTTTAAGAATGTCTTTTAGTTTGAATATATGAATAAACCCTTACCCTTGATAACATATCAAGAATCTAAGAAACTATAAAAATATGTAAAGGAATTTTACCTTGAACATATTGTTGAAAACAAAAGAACTATTCAGATTAACGATGTGTCAGTGGTAAATTAGTATCTTGATAATTCTCCAGAAGATTTTTATTATATTATACCTAATAGAGATGTTGAATTTACTATTGACTTAGTTATTAATGCTAATATAATTTTAAGCCCCCCTTAACTAATGGATCAAATTGTACTTTTAGAGTTTATGAATAAATATTATGAGTTATTAGATAATGGATTCATTTGACATAGTACATCACATTGGGGTAATCCTTTATTTTTTTCTTAAAAAGAAATATGGTTCAATGAGACTTTGCGTTGATAATAGTCCCCGGAATTTAAAGAAATAAGTCATTTGGAATATTTCATTTCATACTAGATATGTCAATTAGGAGTTTTTAGGTATGCCAACTTGATTAACTAATTCACCTACTTTTTTCATAGATCTTATGAATAGAATATTGAATGAGTTCATGGATAGATTTTTGGTTGTGTTTATTGATGAAATATTTGTATATTATTAAATTAAATTGTAGAATGAAATTCATGTAAGGGATGTTTTTCAATCAATAAAAATAATTAAATGGTATGGGAAATTCAGCAAGAGTGAATACTTATTTCAAAACATTTCTTTCCATGGTCCCATTCTATCTAAATATGGAATTACCGTTGATCCTACTAAAATTAAAGTTGTTGAAGAATGACCATGACCCAACAATATAAATGAGATTCATAGTTTTTTTGTCTTAACAATATTTTACCAGAAGTTTCTTTAATGTGTTTCATGTTAATATATCCCACAGACTAAGTTATCCTGAAAAGGTGTCAAGTTCCTCTGGAAAAACGAATTTGATGATTGTTTTTTGGAATTTAATATAATATTAGTGAAAGCTCTAGTTATGGACCTTCCATATAGAAATGATGAATTTGTTATCTATAGTGATAATTAATTGAAAGGACTTTGTTATGACCTAATGTAGAATGATCAGACAACTTTTTATTCTTCTCTTCAGTTGAAAATTCATGAGTAAAATTACCCTAAAAATAATTTAGAATTTACATCTTCTCGTTTTTCTTTGAAAATTTAGAGGCATCATCTGTATGGATTAAAATTTGAAATATTTACTAACCCAAACATATTGAATTATATATATTCACTCAAAAATAATTAAAAATGATGCAGAGAATATGGTTGGAACAAATCAAGGATTATTACTGCATGACTCATTACCATCTATGAAAAGCAATGAACGTGGTCGATTCATTGAGTTGAAAAAGTAATTCTACATTAACCATGTTAATATTAGAACATGATTCTTTGATTAATGGTTTGATGAAATTTGGATTGTATGTTATTGGTGTTGGAAGTCCTTCTATTTTGTTTCAGTTATCAGTGCAGTCATCTCTATTAGACAGAATTAATCAAGCGCAGAAAGAAGATAATGTGTTTCATAAAAAGGAATAATTGGTTCAAAAGGGTATGTTTCCATAATTTTCAATTGATAAATATTGTTTTTGGAGATTTGGGAAGAGATTATTTATTCCTTTTGATTCATATATGATGAATGGGTTGGTATGTGAAGATCATATCTCTCTATTTTCTTCTCATCCTAGAAGTTATAAGATGTACAGAGAGCATCAGGAGTATTACTGGTGGGATGGAATGAAAAGAGAAATTACAAACTATACTATGAAGTGGTTGACTTATTATTATGTTAATGTAGAGAGAAATTTTCCAAATTGGGTGCTTCATTCTTTTCTATTACCATAGTGAAAATGATAAATTATACCCATAGATTTTGTGGTTGTATTACCAAATAATTCTTGATGTAATAATGTGACCCAATTTACTATTGATATATTGACTAAATATGCTCATCTTCTTCATATTCTAGATTCAATATCTATATATCAGAATTATTAGTTTTCTAATAAAAATATATTCAGGTTATTTGGAGTCCCTCTCTCCATTTTATCTGATCATGATCCTAGGTTCACTTCTATATTTTAGAAATTCCTTCAGAAGTCATTGGGAACAGAATTAAATTTCAATACACCTTTTCATCCGCAATTAGATAGGACGACAAAATAAAAATTCTAATAATGGATGATATGATAGGTTATTTTTAATGGATTTACAAGGAATTTGTAATAAACATATTTATTTAATTTAGTATTCTTATAATAAGAGTTTTCATTCCAATATACAGATGAAACCTTTTGAGACATTATATGGAATGTGGTGCCAAACTCCATCCTTTTGGGATGATATAAGTGAAAGGAAGCTGATTGGACCAGAGTTGGTAGAAGAGATGGAAGAAAAAGTTCATCGAATTTAAAGACACATTATGATAGCTTAAAGTAGGAAAGAAAACTTATGCAGATAACTGGAGGAATAATCTTTCATTTAAGGTAGGTGATCATGTCTTTCTCAAAGTTTCTCCATGGAAAAGAGTGATGTGTTTTGGTAATAAGGGGAATCTGATTCCATAATTCTTTGGACCTTGTGAAATCCTATAGAATGTCTGATCAATTTCATAAATGGTGTATTTAACCTTTTTTATATACCAGGTTCACAATTATCTTTTTCTCAATTTTCAATGTTAAAAATTATATAATGGATTCAACTCAAGTTTTGAGTCCAGAAATAGTTTAGTTGGAAGAGAATATTTCTTATGAGAAATAACCAATCCAGATTCCTGACTATAGAGAGCATGTGTTGAGGAGTAAAGTGATTAATCAGGTTAAAGTTTTATAAAAAAATCATTTGGTTGAAGAGGCGACATGAGAATATGAAAAATCTATGAGAGAGAAATACCCCCACTTATTTGATAAATAAATAATATTGCGAGGACACAGTTTCCAAAAGGGGAGAAGGATGTCAAATCAAATGTAATTATATAATATTAATTTTTCATATCTATTAATATTTATGAATTAGATATTAATCTTACATTAATGTTGATGTTATGTAAGATAGTGTACCTGACACAGAACAAGGGATTTTTCTGAAATCTTATGTTTCACAGAAGACTGAGTTACATCAAAAAATAATATATTATTAATATTATTATTTTAAATGGTATTTATCACATAGTCATTTTATTAGTGAAATGAACATAACTAACTAAATTATGTTTAATAATGTTTATTAAATATTTTTTTACCTTTATCAAATTAATTTTAGATGCATAATATGAGAGTAAATTCAATTTTAAGCATAAAATACTCTAATATATTTAAAAGATAGTTTTACCACCTTTTGATGGAGAAACATTTTTAAATATAGTTTATATCACATGTATTCATTTTTGTAACACCCCGACCCCAGAATCCCAGAGTCGGTGCATTATTACGTATCATTAGCATGATTACAAAAGATCAAATCTCAAAATACCAATTAGTTTAGTAGCCTTGGTAGTACTAGATACATTCATATGGTTTACATTACATCATAAAATGGAAAACTACAACAACATTGATTCCATAGACAACAATGAGATCCCATATAATATACCTTCAAGTCAGTCATAATATACTTCTTCATATGCTGGAAAAAATAAAACATAGAAAGGGGTAAGCTCAGATGCTCAGTAAGGATAACAATATAGTAAAAACATTCATAATTAATAATAAACAATTAAGGCAATGCATAAGACTAAAAAAAATACTTTTAAAATTGAACTTCAGAATAATATGGCAAAGATAAAAATCAAATAATTCCATTCACTTATTCACATGGATATTCTACTAGTCAAATATTCACATGCAATATCAATAACCACTTTCATAATGATGTAATGCACAATGCTAGACATTCATAACCACAAAGCCAAGGACTTGTGCCAAGAATACAAATAAGATTTTTTCAAGACCTTGTTCCAAGACACTAGTTTGTCTCCTAAGACCTATTGATGAATCGAGGAGCTATAGAAGGGTCCACCCATCACTTACTAAGTCCAATGCATTCCTTACATGAAAAGGTTTGAACAAAACATAAAAATTCGTATTAAAAATAGCATACGAAATGTCCTTAATTTATCCAAAAACCATGAATGCTATAAAAATAACACATCCATAGTCAAAAATATCACAAAACCATTAATACAATATGGAAGTTTTGTATCATAATAAATCAACTGCAAAGAAGCTTAAAATCCCTCAATGGATATTGACATAATGAAATCAAAACATTTTTTAGAGAAATATCTCTTTCTATTTTGAATTATTTTAAAATTCATATAATTATAAAATAAAACATTTATTTTGGAAATATTCTTATAATCTTGTAATGGATGCTTTGATGATGTTATAACGGTGGAAAATAGCTGCACCCGCCGTATAAGTTAAAAAGACATTCTTACCTTTGTTTTGTCGAAAAGGATATAAAGTACCTTGTTTTGAAAACGATGAAAATATTCCTTAAAAAAATCTTATAAAAAGTAAAACAAGGGTATAAATGACTTTATCCCATGGTGTAGTAAATATTAAAAATGTTTTGAAATACATTTTTAATAAAACACGGATGTGTATGACAAAGAGGCCCCAGTAGATAATTACCTATAAAAACCTTTGAAAATGAAGAGATTGTAAAATTAACCCTTACATTTTACTTTTCCTTGGTCAAGGGTAGGTTAACCTCCTGTATAATTTGAAATAATTGTTATTAATTTATACAATAATCATATAAATTAATATGATATCGCATATGATCTTTTAATATTTCTTTGTTAATAATATTTTAGTATTATCATCGTTTCGGTTGTTAACTGATTTGTTTTCCTTTATATGCTTTGTTATGTAAGTAATGTTTGTTATGGATAGGATGTATCTTATTCATATTCAGAATGATATTAAGTATGTAAACATTATTTCTAATAATCTAATGAAAATTGGTCTTGAATGGACATGATGGCGAATGAATATCGCATCCCGTCTTTTTATAACATAACTTTCATTTCATTACACGGAACTGAGGGTCGTTAAGGTTTAGTGTCTTGGAAACAAGGAACATAATACATGAAAACAACATAAAACATTCTTATTAAACACTTGAAATGCTTCTCCTTAAGTTCATCCTAGGTTCATTACTGCATCTCATAACCTGGGGACATACATCAAAAGAAAGGGTGAGCAGAAGGCCCAGTAAGGGAAACAAGAGAAACATTTTACATGTGAACTTGAGATACTTCAATAAGGAGATGAAAAGAACTTTAAGGAATGAGAAAGAAATCATAAGATACATCATAATAAAAATAAAATTTTTCAAAACTTGAATATGTGGCTGCAACATTTAATATTGCCAATTGTTTCGTTTCACCAAGGTCTATCCCCAAGGTGTCGTTAAAAATTACCAAGGTTATTCACCAAGGCGTCGTTAAAATGGTCATCTCTAGAGATTAAGTCTTTACCCAATGCATTGGAGCGCTATCAGGGCACACCCTTAAATTTTCCTTTATTATCATGTGATCCACATATATAATCATCAATAATTTCATAAAAAACCCATATAGCATAAAAGAAATGGGTTTCATTTCATAATCATAACGTTTTAAAAAACTGCTTTAATGACATGATCTTTATGTCACTTTAAACCCACGGAAAGGGGAAGCGGGATTCATGTATGTAAATACCAGAATTTAAAATAGAACATTTTTATATATATGTGAATACCCATGTAGAAATAAGAGCTTTGAGAATTCACTTTATAACATAAAATAATTTTGAGAAAAGAGAGAGGCATTTTGAGACGAAAATTCTGCAGCATAACAGCTATGTTACAATGTTTTAGAAAACATTGAAAAGAGAGAGAACATGGGTCACCCACTCATAAATGATCAATAAAATAGTAGGGGGACAGAATATAATGTATTTAAGAACATGGTAATGAAATTTGAAAGATATACCATATGAAATGAAAAACATGGAAGTGAGACAAAAATAAGATTTCTCTTAGGAAAATTCGGCAGCCTAACGACGTCACTTAAACTTTAATAAAAAAAGATTTGACAAGATAAAATAGGGTATCTCATAATATGATCATAAGAGATCAGTATGATAGATATAGAGATCATACCCCAACATAATAAAAAGGAACTTGAAAGACTTGACATGAAAATCAAACTTGAAATATGAGAAGGGTGAAAGAATCCCTTAAAAATTCGGCAGCCTAACGGCGTCACATAAACATTCATAAAACGAAATGATGAGAGTAAGAGGGGATATATCCTCATATAAACATGAAAGGGAAGTAAGAGGAATATAAAAGAACATCCTATCACATAATAACATGGATCATAAAAGGAATGACATAAAAGAGATTACATGAAAAGAAAGGGAGAGGTCGGATCCCTTACCTTAAAACGTGACTCTTGAAACTCAAAGATTTGGACCTTGAGGGCTTGGGAGCACCTTGGGAGGACTCTTTGGGAGGCAAGGAGACCATAACTTCGTTGAGAATGGTTTTTTAGTCGAAAGGATGAGAGGAGGGCTTGGTATTTATAAGAAAAGTGAGGCGACAAGTCATTAATGGCCAAGGGACACCTCACAAGTGCTTTTCTCAAACCCATGTGCTCTCTCATGATAGTTTCCATAATGTTAGGACAAATGGGGCCCCCAAAACAATAACTCATCACCCTTGGCCGGTCAACCCTTAAAATATCTCATGAAATCATCATGACACAGTTATGATGTCATTAAACACACCGAAACCCTAAAACTGCATTTTTACTATTCACTGAAAAAATTCATCTTTCTCAGAAAAATCCCAAAATTTCACCTTAACCAAATATCAATGTTCTAATTACATTTATTAACTCCATTTTATAAAAATAATTTTCTAAATATTTTTAATTTAATTTTTAAATAAAAACCCTATTCATCGAGAATTTATTTTTTTCAGAAAAATCCCCAAAAATTACCATAACATAATATCGATGCTCTGAGTTCAAAAATAATGTCCTTTTTATAAAAATAATTTTATAATTATATTTAATTAAATTTTTTATTAAAAAACACTATTCACTCGAAAAAACTAATACATGACTAATAATTTATGAAACCATTATTTAACCATTTTATTGAATCACATTACTTAATCAAGGTGCCTAGATTATTTTAAAACATTCTTTAAGTGAAATTACTAATCCATTTTGTCACATTACTAATCCTAAGCGTAAAATCACTATTCATAATTTACTATTCTTCAAAAATTATGTTAATCTTATTAGACTCCAAATTCTTTACTGAACACTTTTGTAGAAGACCATTTTTTGAAAATCATTACATATCATTAATTATTTAGGGTTTACATAAATGTTTTAAAATATCCCTTTTTCAAAAATTCATCAATAAAATATATCCTAAAATTATCCGGACAAAAGAAATTCCACAAACAACACTAAAGGGAGATATCTCAATTTATTCACCCGAAAGGATTACACAAAGAAGCTAGGGTCTCATCACATAGCCCCTTATAACACCGGCATAAGACCTAAGTGTAAGGTGTGCTATGGTGAGAGAATCTGAGGGAGGCTCAGATAACATTTCCCTAGTAGTAATCTCTACTAAATTGAACTTCTCCCATAGGAGTTTCCGTTCAATCTTGACACGCTGGAGTTCGGCTTGGGCTTGGTACAAAGCGAAGCCCACAGATGTTTCCTCCTTCCCAAGCTCTGATAAGTGGGCTTCATAAGGGTCGAGTCTACTGGATGAAGCCATCGACTCCTCTTTCTGCATTAACCATTAACATCTTATTAAATCATTAAGAGTAAGTTAATATACTACTCAAAAATATTGGGTCGTTACATTCATCCCCCCTTAAGAAATTTCATCCCCGAAATTTATACTTGAGGCCTAGTCGAAAAGGTGAGGGTACTTTTGCTTCATTGTTTCCTCAAGATCCCAAGTCGCATCTTCATATTTATGATTCCTCCACAACACATTCACAAGGTGGGTAGTCTTATCCCATAGAACCTTGTCTCTACGGTCCAAGATCTCCACTGGCTGCTCCTCATAAGAGAGGTCATGTTCCAGTTGTACTACTTCTGGGTTCAGTACAGGCGAAGGGTCGGGTATGTACTTCCTCAAGAGAGATACATGGAAGACATTATGAACTTGAGCTAGGTTCGGTGGAAGTGCTAGATGATAGGCCACTGCTTCTATGTGATCAAGGATTTCATAGGGGCCAATGTACCTAGGGCTGAGCTTCCCTTTCTTCACAAACCACATGAATCTCTTCCTGGGAGAAATTCGAAGGAAGACTTTCTCACCAACACCAAACTCCAAGTCCCTTCGACGATTGTCAGCATAGCTCTTCTGCCGACTCTGAGAAGACTTTATGTGTTATTGGATAGCATGAACGTGTTCCGTTATCTCTTGCACGAGATCAGGCCCAAGAAGCTTCCTCTCACCAGTTTCATCCCAACAAGTAGGAGTTCTACATCGCTTTCCATACAGAGCTTCATAGGGTGCCATCTGAATTCTCGAATGGAAGCTATTGTTATAGGAGAACTCAACTAATGGGAGGTGTTGATCCCATCCACCTTTAAATTCCATTGAGAATAATCTCAGCATGTCTTCGAGTGTCTGAATAGTCCTTTCAGATTGGCCATCAGTTTGAGGATGATAGGCCGTACTAAAATTCAATTCAGTATTCAGAGCATGTTGAAGAATTCTCCAGAATTTTGATGTGAATCTTGGGTCACAATCAGATACGATGGATAGTGGTACCCCATGAAGCCTTACCACTTCCTTCACGTATATCTTGGAAAGTTGATCCAGAGAGAAATCTTCCCGAATAGAGATAAAATGGGCTGTCTTGGTGAGACGGTCCACAATAACCCATATCGCATTGTTTCCATTGGATGTTTTTGGGAGACCAGTTACAAAGTCCATAGTGATATTATCCCACTTCCATACTGGTATGGGTAGTGTTTGTAATACCCCCTTAGGAAGTTGTCTTTCTTCCTTTACTTGCTGACATACCAGGCACCTTGTAGTGTAATCAGCAATCTCCCTCTTCATGTTATCCCACCAATAATGATCACGAAGGTCTCTATACATTTTATTGCTTTCTGTATGTATAGAGAAAGTAGAGCTATGATCTTCATCCATCAGTTCCTTCTTTATCTCTGGAATAGATGGGACACAAAGTCTTGTACGAAATTTCAATACACCTTCTTGATCAATATTTAAGTCAGGGAACTTCCCATCCTTTACAGCCTCAAACTTCTCCTGTAGCAACGGATCTTCTTTTTGAGCCTTCTTGATCTTCTCTAGTAATGAAGGTTGAGAAATCATTTGGGATAGGGTTGATGATGTCTGTTTCCTTATAATTCCCATGTCCAGTTTTACTAGATCTTTAATCAAGGGATCTCCTAGGATCCTCATTGTTGCCAGAACAATAGGGTCTTTCCTGCATAATGCATCCGCGACCTTGTTTGCTCTTCCAGGGTGATAATGAATTGAACAATCATAGTCTTTAATAAGCTCCAACCATCTCTTTTGTATCATGTTCAATTCTTTATCTGTGAAAATATACTTTAGACTTTGGTGGCCAGTGTATATATCAAATTTCTCCCCATAAATATAGTGTCTCCATATCTTTAGAGCAAAAACAACTGCTGCTAGCTCTAGATCATGCGTAGGATAATTCTGCTCATGAATCTTCAACTGTCGAGATGCATAAGCAATTACCTTGTCATTTTTCATGAGGACACACCCAAGACCTTTCAGAGATGCATTGCTAAAAATAACGAATCCTTCCCCAATAGAGGGTAGTGTTAACACAGGTGCAGTAACCAATCTCTTCTTCAGCTCTTGGAAACTTTCCTCACATTCCTTTGTCCAGATGAACTTAACCCCTTTTCGAGTAAACTTGGTTAGTGGATTAGAAAGCCGTGAATTTTTTTTCACCAACCTCCTATAATATCCCGCTAAACCAAGGAAACTACAAATCTCAGTTACTATTGTGGGTTGAGGCCACTCCTCCACAACCATTGTATTTGCAGGGTCAACTGAGATTCCTTCATTGGTTACGATGTGCCCCAAGAAATCCACTTGTTGTAACCAAAACTCACACTTGCTGAACTTCCCAAAGAGCCTCTCTTTCCGCAGAGTTTTCAATATAACCCTTAGATGATCTGTATGCTCCTCATGACTTTATGAATATATCAAAATATCATCAATAAAAACTACCACAAAGTTATGAAGGTTGTCCTTAAAGACTCTATTCATCAAATCCATGAAAATACCAGGAGCATTAGTCAAGCCGAAAGGCATAACAGAAAACTCATAATGCCCATATCTTGATCAGAAGGCAGTCTTTGGAATATCTTCCTTCTTCACCCTCAGTTGATGATAACCATATCGAAGTTCAATCTTGGAGAATAATTGAGCCTCACGAATTTGGTCAAATAAATCATCAATTCTTGGAAGAGGATATCTGTTCTTCACTGTGATCCCGTTCAGTTCTCTATAATTAATGCATAGCCACATTGATCCATCCTTCTTCTTCACAAAGAGAACTGGTGCTCCCCAAGGAGACACACGCGGTCGGATAAACCCCTTCTCCAACAAGTCTTGGAGTTGTTTCTTTAACTCTTCTAGCTCCACATTTTCCATTCTATATGGAGTCTTTGATATCGGTTGAGACCCGGGTACGAGTTCGATGGAGAACTCTACCTCTCTTTCCAGGGGAGGTCCAGGTAACTCCTCAGGAAATACATCCATGTATTCCTGAAAAATCGGAACATCTTCTATTTGTATGCTCCCTTTTCCTTTTTCATCATCACCGATTAACTCCATAAAGAAAGCTATAGTAGGTGCTTCTAGATTGGGATCAGTCCGGGATATCTCTCCTCGGAAGATAACTGTAGGTCGTTCATTCAAGACTACTAAGATTTCCTTACTTATGCATTTTATCTTAGCATTATACTTTGAGAGCCAGTCCATCCCGAGTATAATGTCGAATTCCCTCATGGGAATGACTACTATATTTGCGATAAGATTGTTCTCACCAAAGTAAACACTAGAGTCTCTAAACACTATTGATGCAAGGATAATCCCACTTAGAGTCTTGACTGACAACTCTACCTCTAGTAGTTCAGGGATTGATTCTATATTCCTTGCAAACATGGAGGAAATAAAGGAATGCATAGAACCAGAATAAAATAAAGTACTTGCTAGTTTTGAGAGGACAAATAGAGTACCTGCTACCACATCGTTCAGAACTTCAACTTCAGTTGTTGTGATAGAGAAAGCACAACCTTGCTCCCTTGGCCTCTACTGAGGTTGATGGTGATTCCCCTCCACCACCCTCGGATTTGGACATTGATTAGAAAAGTGCCCAAGCTGTCTACACTTGAAGCATGTGACTTCGGGTAGGTCCAGAACCATCTTTCCTCTGTCGTTAGTGTTGGGAAGCTGAGGCTTCACCTCACTATGAAAATTCCGAGCAATATGGCCTCATCTTCCACACTTGTAGAACTTTCCAATTCCGTTCAAGCAGTTCCCCAGATGATTCTTCCCACATTTATTGCATGTGGTAAGTTGCATTTGCTTTCCACCTCTTCCCTGATCAAAAGACTTCCCTAAACTGGGCTTCAATGATCTCTTCTTTTCATTTGATTTATGAGACCACTATGTCTCACCAAACTCTAGCTCGACTTTGATAGCACTTCGAACTATTTCTCCATAGATATCATAGTCCATGTTGGCTAGATTCTTCTACATATGAGGTCGTAGTCCACCAAAGAATCTATCAATCTTCCCATTAGGGTCCATGACAAAGCTTGAGGTATAACGGGAATGCCTTGTGAAGTTCATCTCATAGCTTCCGACAGATTCGTTCTCCTTCTGCTTCAGCTTGAGAAACTCTTTCTCCATTCTCGTTCTCATGGAATGAGGGAAATACTTGTTAAAGAAAATTCCCCAAAATTCTTCCCACTCCAAATCTTCCATCTCTTCTCGTGGCTTCACGTTTTTGATCAGTGACCAGCACTGATCAGCTTCTCCCTCTAGGCGGTAAACAGCAAGCGTGACTTTTTCTTGTTCCGAACAATGAAGTACAAAAAATATCTTTTCAATGGAGCTTATCCATTGTTCCGCAACCAATGGGTCAGTAGATCCACTGAATTTTGGTGGTCATTGACGCATAAAGGACTCAACAGAAAGTTTCTCCCTTCGTGGTGAGATCGTCCTCTCAGCTTGATTCAAGTTATTACTCATAACTTGAGTCAGTTGGTTCATCATTCACATGAATGTTTCCATTCCGGCTTCCATCGGAGGGCCGCCAACACATGGTTCATTGCGGTCACCATCTGCACGGTTCATCCTATTGCCAGCCATTTTCTAAAAGAATAAAACCTTAGTGAGAAACTTATTTCATTTATGAATCTTATAACTAATACTTCATGCTTATACAATTACACTTCTCTATAATTACTTCATAATGATTCATAAAATGCTTGTGATTAACCAAAAATATCCCCTGGGAGTGTCGTAACCAAGAGTGCAGCAAGGCCCGTTATCGTGCACCAGTTCCTGTTCGAGTCTAGCTCAGAGCGGTGTTTTCGTGTTTTACCCCTATGTACATTTGTTCCAGAGCCGCCTCTACCTGCTCGTATCCAGACAAGGATGTATTTTTTTTGATAAACCACTTACTCAATAATTACCAAAATACCAGGAAGTTTTCCTATATTTAAACTTTTCTATAGGGTTCTTCCTAAAGTTTTTATATCCTAATCTCCACAAATAACTAAACCATCCTTTGATACCAACTATCGCATCCCGTCGTTTTATAACATAACTTTTATTTCATTACATGGAACTGAGGATCGTTAAGGTTTAGTGTCTTGGAAACAAGGAACATAATACATGAAAACAATATAAAACATTCTTCTAAAACACTTGAAAGTCTTATCCTTAAGTTCATCCTAGGTTCATTACTGCATCTCATAACCTCGGGACATACATCAAAAGAAAGGGTGAGCAGAAGGCCCAGTAAGGGAAACAAGAGAAACATTTTACATGTGAACTTGAGATACTTCAATAAGGACATGAAAAGAACTTTAAGGAATGAGAAAGAAATCATGAGATACATCATTATAAAAATAACATTTTTCATAACTTGAAGATGTGGCTGCAACATTTAATATTGACAATCATTTCGTTTCACCAAGGTCCATCCCCAAGGTGTCGTTAAAAATTACCAAGGTTATTCACCAAGGCATCATTAACATGGTCATCTCTAGAGATTAAGTCTTTACCCAATGCATTGGAGTGCTATCAGGGCGCACCCTTAAATTTTCCTTTATTATCATGTGAGCCACATATATCATCATCAATCATTTCATATCCAACCCATATAGCATAAAAGAAATGGGTTTCATTTCATAATCATAACGTTTTAAAAAACTACTTTAATGACATGATCTTTATGTCACTTTAAACCCACGGAAAGGGGAAGTGGTTTTCATTTATGTAAATACCAGAATTTAAAATAGAAAATTCTGATATATATGTGAATACCCTTGTAGAAATAAGATCTTTGAGTATTCACTTTATAATATAAAATAATTTTGAGAAAAGAGAGAGGCATTTTGAGATGAAAATTCTGCAGCATAACAACTATGTTACAAGGTTTTAGAAAACATTGAAAAGAGAGAGAACATGGGTCACCCACTCATAAATGATCCATAAAACATTATGGAGACAGAATATAATGGATTTAAGAACATGGTAATGAAATTTGAAAGATATAACATATGAAATGAAACACATGGAAGTGAGACAAAAATAATATTTCTCTTAGGAAAATTCGGCAGCCTAACAGCGTCACTTAAACTTTAATAAAAAAAAGATTTGACAAGATCAAATAGGGTATCTCATAATATGATCATAAAGGATAAGTATGATAGATATAGATATCATACCCCAACATAATAAAAAAGAACTTGAAAGACTTGACATGAAAATCGAACTTGAAAAATGAGAAGGGTGAAAGAATCCCTTAAAAATTCGACAGCGTAACGACGTCACTTAAACTTTCATAAAACGAAATGATGAGAGTAAGAGGGGATCTCTCATCATATAAACATGAAAGGTAAGTAAGATTAATATAAAAGAACATCCTCTCACATAATAACATGGAGCATAAAAGGAATGACGTAAAAGAGATTACATGAAAAGAAAGAGAGAGGTCGGATCCCTTACCTTAAAACGTGACTCTTGAAACTCAAAGGTTTGGACCTTGAGGGCTTGGGGGCACCTTGGGAGGACTCCTTGGGAGGTAAGGAGACCAGAACTTCGTTGATAATGGTTTTTTAGTCGAAAGGATGAGAGGAGGGCTTGGTATTTATAGGGAAATTGAGGGGACAAGTCATTTATGGCCAAGGGACACCTCACAAGTGCTTTTCTCAAACCCATGTTCTCTCTCATGATATTTTCCATAAAGTTATGCCAATTGGGGCCCCCAAAACAATAATTCATCACCCTTGGCCGGACAACCCTTAAAATATCTCATGAAATCATCATGACACCATTATGATGTCATTAAACATACCGGAACCCTAAAACTGCATTTTTACTATTCACTGAAAAAATTCATATTTCTCAGAAAAATCCCAAAATTTCACCTTAACCAAATATCGATGTTCTAATTACATTTATGAACTCCATTTTATAAAAATAATTTTCTAAATATTTTTAATTTAATTTTTAAATAAAAACACTATTCATCGAACATTTATTTTTTTCAGAAAAATCGCCAAAAATTACCATAACATAATATCGATGCTCTGAGTTAAAAAATAAAGTCCTTTTTGTTAAAATAATTTTACAATTATTTTTAATTACATTTTTAATTAAAAAACACAATTCACCCGAAAAAACTAATACTTGACTAATAATTTATGAAACCGTTATTTAACCATTTTATTGAATCACATTACTTAATCAAGGTGACTAGATTATTTTAAAACTTTATTTAAGTGAAATTTCTAATCCATTTGGTCACATTACTAATCCTAAGCAAAAATCACTATTCATAATTTACTATTCATCAAAAATTAAGTTGATCTTATTAGAATCCAAATTCCTTACTGAACACTTTTGTAGAAGACCATTTTTTGAAAATCATTACAGATCATTAATTATTTAGGGTTTACATAAATGTTTTAAAATATCCCTATTTCAAAAATTCATCAATAAAATATATCCTAAAATTATCCGGATAAAAGAAATTCCACAAACATCACTAAAGAGAGAGATCTCAATTTATTCACCCGAAAGGATTACACAAGGAAGCCAGGGTCTCATCACATAGCCCCTTATAACACCGGCATAAGACCTAAGTGTAAGGTGAGCTATGTTGAGAGAATCTGAGGGAGGCTCAGATAAAATTTCCCTAGTAGTAATCTCTACTAACTTGAACTTCTAACGTAGGCGTTTCTGTTTAAGCTTGACACGCTGGAGTTCGGCTTGGGCTTGGTCCAAAGCGAAGCCCACAGATGTTACCTGCTTTTCATGCTCTGATAAGTGGGCTTCATAAGGGTCGAGTCTACTGGATGAAGCCATCGACTCCTCTTTCTGCATTAACCATTAACATCTAATTAAATCATTAAGAGTAAGTTAATATACTACTCAAAAAGATTGGGTCGTTACAATGAATCTCATCGCGTTCGTGGAGACGGTAATCCGTACGTACGCACGAGCAACAATATCATTATTTTGATATCAAAATAATATATAATTGGAAGGTATATCATATATACATAATCATTATCATGTTATATTTGTTATTTACATCAATTACACATAATTAATATACCTATACATATAATAATGTTATGAATAACAATTACACCACGACGTGGAGAAGGTAATCCATATGTACGCACATATGATGACATGTCATTCAAAGGATGGATAAAATAATAAATATGGTTGTGAAATATTTATAATAACATCATAGTATATAGAAGATACTGAAGTTATTATTTTAGAATGGAAACAACAAAGAAAGAGTAAGTGGAAGAAGAAAACAACATGAAAGAGGTGATGAAATATTTACCTCTTCTTAGGGTTCTTCCTTTTGATTTGATCAAAAGTGCTTTTTAGGTTGGCTTTTTGACTGAATTAAGGACTCTAGGATGAAGGGAAGATATTTGAGAGGGTATTTGGGTAGAGTTTGGAGGATCTAAATTTCTTTGAAGGTGTGAAATAGTTAGAAGGGGGAGTTCTCTTTTATAAGAGGGGTGAGGGGCACCTTAGGAAAAGCTAAAATTATTATTTTATAATAATATAATATTCTGATTATAATGGATCCATAATAAATTATTTAAAGGATAAGGTTGGTATGGGTCGAAAGTAACTCAACCAATAGTTTTTATACAGGTTTGGGTGACTATATTAACCTTATCTTCTAAATTTAACTCTTAGTTAAATTGCTGGACATTTACCATGTCTCTTTGTATTTTTATATTATCTTGTTAATAAACTTACCATATACTTCCAATAGAACCCCATGTGGTTAATTAATGATACAAATATCATTTCATAAGCCTTTTGGAATATCCTTATATTTTTACGAATATAATATCAATTAATAATATAATATTTGTTTAAAAAACTCTTTTATGTCAATTTCGACACTATTTGGTATTTCATTTCTGCTAAATTCATAACAGCATTATTACTTAGAAAACAATTCCTCTAACCAACCCTAATATGTAATATTAACCATGAAAATTAGTGGAATTCTTAAAAAGTCTCAAATTACATTTATTTGGATATTAATAATATCAATTATTTTAATCTTTCATTAATATGGTAATTACTACATCATCATTGTGTCATTAATAAATTTAATTATTTAATGTCTAAAAAATATAAATAAAATACCATTATGTAGAAAATATTTTTATATTTCTAATGAATATCTATAGTCTTATTTAACTTATGTGAAACCCTATATTAAAAATGTTTTAGTTATTAAACATTGAATTTAACACTTTAAACTCTTCTTTGAATTAAATAATAATAAATGTCCTAATATAATCCATGTGGACCTAAAGGATCATATTTTATTCCTAATGTTGTTTTTGGTCGAATTAAACTTATCCAATAGAATTAGGACATGTGTTAGGGTAATAATATATTCATTTTTACCCTTAATTACCCTATTTACTTTTAACAGTGGTAAATAAAAGTAAAAAGTTACTATTCACCAAAAATTATTTTAATCACATTGAACAGGATTTTACTTTCTGATATCAACCGTGTCTCTAATTTTTTTGAAATTCAAATCATAGAAATAGTAAAATTATGTTTAATTTAAATTTTCAAATTCTCATAGTAGGTGGTTGAAAAACGTTAAAAAGTTCAATAAAAATTTTATATATCGAAAATTGTTATGAACTGACTCCAATGAATTACATTGAAATTATATAGGTATTATGTATCTATTTTGACCTAAAACAAATTTAAATAAAATAAATAATTATTTAAATAAAAAATTCTATTTTTAACTATAACTCAGTGTTTTTCACTATTCATCATAAATTGAATGTTTTAAGAAAAATTCAAAAAATTCACCCTAAGATAATTTCGATATTCCGAATCCAAAAATGAAGTCCATTTTGAATGATAAAATTTAAAAAATTTCAAAAAGTGGATATTACTATTCATATCAGCTAGTTTGATTGGTTGTGGTGTGTTAGAACTCAAAGTTGCATACAACATATGCTATTATATTATTCAAAGAGAATCGTACTGTGGTTGCTTGGGGTGTTACATTCTCCCCTCCTTAAAATAATTTAGTCCTCAATATTACTAGAATATTACTGCAAAAAATTACATGGGTTGTTCTTCATCATATGTTCTTCGGGTTCCCATGTTGCCTCTTCCATCTTATGGTTTCTCAATAGAACATATACCAGATGAGTCATCCAGTTTCTCAACACATGTTCTCTTGTATCAAGAACCTTGAAAGGATATTCTCAATAAGATAGATCATGTTCCATTTCTAATTTCTCATAGGTGAGTACATGCATTGGGCTAGGCGTGTATTTTCTCAATAGTGATACGTGGAATACATCATGAACTTTGGAGAGACTTGGCAGTATTGACAAACGGTAAGCTACTATCCCCATTCTTTCTAGAATTTCGGAAGGTCTGATGTAGTTGGGACTCAATTTTCCCTTTTTACCAAAATTTATAACACCCTTCCATGGAGTTACCTTCAAGAAAACATGATCTCCTACCTCAAATTCCAAATCCCTTCTTCGATTATCAGCGTAACTCTTCTTCCTACTTTGAGGTACTTTGATGTGGTTTTGTATTACCTTCACCTTTTCTATCATTTCCTCCACATGTTCTGGTCCTATGAGTTTTCTTTCACAAACATCATCCCAACAAGTTGGTGTGTGACATCTCTTTTTGAATAATGCTTCATATGGTGCCCTTTGAATACTTGAATGGAAGCTATTGTTATAGGGAAATTCTAACGGAGGTAAATATTGATCCTGCATACCTTTAAAGTCAAGTGATCATGATCTCAACATGTCTTATAAGGTTTGAATAGTCTATTCTGACTGTCCATCAGTTTGGGGGTGGTAGGAAGTGCTCAAACGAAGTTCAGTATCCAGGGACTTCTGAAGACTTTTCCAGAATATTAATGTAAAATGGGGATCACGATTAGAAAAAATTGATAGTGGTACTCCATGAAGTCTTACAACTACATTAATATAAATTATTGCTAAACGTTCAAGTGGTAAATCTTCTCTTATAGCAAGAAAATGTGCTAACATTGTAAGACGATCAACAATGAACCCTATTGAATCATTCATTCTAGGAGTCCTTCGTAGCCCCATGACAAACTCCGTCATAATATTATCCCATTTACACTCAGGTATGGTAAGTGGTAGCATGACTCCTCCAGGCTGTTGCCTTCCAGCTTTTAGTTGTTGACAAACCATACATATTGACACAAAATCAGCAATCTCCCTCTTCATGTGGTCCCACCAAAAATGTTCCTCCAAATCTCTATACATCTTAGTGCTACCAAGGAGTATAGAGAAATTGTAACTATGAACATCATCCATAAATTACCTTTTTAGATCAGGTATATCGGAAACACAATGTCTCTTCCCAAATTTCAAAATTCCATCTTCAAATACGAAGTCACTCAATCTCCCATCATTCACAGCTTTAATCTTCTTTTGAAACTCCTCATCATCTACCTGTAAACTTTTTATCCTTTCCAGTAAACATGGTTTGGAAACCATTTGAAAAATCATTAATGTTTCTCCTTCCATGTTTATTTCCATATCCATCTTTACTAGATCCATGAAAATAGGATCCCTTTCAATTCTCATCTTGTTCAAAACTCCATTTTCCTTTATACTCAAAGCATTTTCTAATTTATTTCCCTTCCTCAGGTTGTAGTGTATAGTGAAATCATAATCCTTTAGTAGTTCAATCCATTTCCTTTTCCTCATGTTGAGTTATTTCTGTGAGAAAATATACTTCAAACTCTTGTGATCGGTATATATCTCACTTTTTTCACCATAGAGACTGTGTCTCTAAATCATCAAAGCAAATATTCCAACTTCTAACTCAAAATCATGAGTCGGATTGTTTTTCTCATGAATTTTTAGCTATCATGATGCATAGGAAATAACCCTATCATTCTGCATAAGGACACAACCTAGTCCTTTCTTTGAACCATCACTATAAATAAAAAACCCATCATTCCCTGATGGTAGAGTCAATATAGGAGTATTGAGAAATTTTATTTTCAGTTCTTCAAAACATTCTTCACACTCTTTTGTACAAACAAATTTCTCCCATTTACATGTGAGTTTGGACAATGGGTTAGCAAATCCGGAAAAATTCTGGATGAAACTCAGATAATAACCTGCTAAACCAATAAATCTGAATACCTCATTTATAATTGTCGGTGCTGGCCATTATTGGATCGCTCTAATCTTAGAAGGATCAAGTGATATTCCATCCTTAGTGACGATATGGCCAGGAAAAGAAATCTCTTGAAGCAAGAATTCACACCTGCTAAACTTACCATATAATTCATGTCTTATAAGAGTCTTCTGGATAATGCGCAATTGATTTTCATGATATTCATAGATTCTGGAGTATACCAAGATATCATCAATAAATCCCACTACAAAGTCTTCATGATATTCTTTGAAAACTCTGTTTATTAGATCCATGAAAATAGAGGGTTCATTAGTCAATCCAAAGGCATTATTGTGAACTTGTAATGCCCATACCTCGTTGGAAATGCTATCTTTGGAATGTCTTTCTTCTCCACACACAACTGATGATATCCAAATTGAATGTCAATATTTGAAAAGTATTGAGATCTATGATGTTGGTCGAATAAATCATCAATGCGAGGTAGGGGATACTTGTTCTTTATTGTTATAGCATTGATCTCCCTGTAGTCAATGCACAACCTCATAGATCCAGCATCCTTATTAACAAAAAGGATAGGGGCTCCAAATGGAAGAACATTAGGGTGAATAAATCCTTTATTACTCAATTCCTCTAGTTGTTTCTTTAGTTCTACTAATTCCACAGTGTCCATTCTATAATGGGTCTTCGATATGGGCCTTGAACTAAGAATTTAATCAATGGAAAACTCAATTTCTTGTTCTGGAGGATGTTTAGGTAAATCTTCTGGAAGCACATCAAAATATTCTTTTACAATAGGTACATCCTCTATTTGAGTATTCCTTTCCTCACCCAGAATTGATTTATTATCTTCCTCCCTAATAATTGAATTTAGTTGTGCTACTAGGGGTGGATCTTGATAAGAATCAGGTGGTGATATTTCTTCTCTAAAGATAAGGTGTTCTTTGTCATCATCATCAATAATTAGAACCTCCTTCTTCTTATAATAAATTTTTTCATCATGGTCTGAAGTCCAATCCATACCAAGGATTATATCAAATTCAATCATGGGTATGATGATTAGATCAGTAGATAAAGAACATTTATACGTTATAATGGGGACTGATTCACAAAACATTGTTGCAATGATACTTCCCTTATGAGTTTTGACTGACAACTCCCTTGTCAAATCAAATTGGAAATATCTAATTTTCATTGCAAACTGGGAAGATATGAAACAATGAGATGGTAAAGAATCCAATAAAGCATTTTCTAAACTTGAGGAAACCATTAAATTACCTACCACTACGTCTTTCGAAGCTTCTACCTCAGCAGTAGTGATAACATAAGCTTGGCCTTGATCCCTTGTTATTTTTTTGAGGTAAGTTACCCTGACGATTAGGACATTCATTCGCATAATTACTCATTTCTCTACAATTGTAGCATTTAACATTGACATCCTCTTTCTTCCCCTTACAATCACGAGCTTGGTGGCCTTTTTCACCACACTTGTAATAGACTCTCATTCCCTTCAGGAAAGTACCAGGGTGTTTCTTCCCACATTTACTACAGGATGGATATTCAAATTTTCCCTTCTTCCACTTATTCCCATTTCTAGAGTGCTCAGCATATCCCTTCTTCTCTTGCTTTGCTTTAAAGGCGTAAGACTTATAGGATTGTTTTTCTTTCTTGATAGCACATGAGACAATATCTTCGTATGATGAAAAGGATTGTGATACTAATGCTCGACGGAGAAATGATTTTCACCCATCAATGAAATGATCAATATTACTTCTTGGATTGCATATATAATCTATGGCATGCCTCGCTAACCTTGTAATGTTATCCTAAAACTTTGCGACATTCTCATCCTCCTTTTACCTCAGACTCAGAAATTGCCTTTACATATCTGCTCGATGGTCACGAGGAAAGTATTTTTCTAAGAAAATATCTTGAAAATCCCTCCATTCCATATTTGATACTTCATCATGTTCCATTATGTTTTGAATCAATGACCACCATTGATCAGCATCTCCAGTAAGGTGGTAAACTTCCATGAAAACTTTTTCCCTTTCAATACTCCCCAAGGCATGGAATATTTTCTCTAAAGAATTTATCCACTACTCAGCTACTAATGGATTTGTACTCACATTTCATGTTGGTGGTAGTTTCCTCGTGAAGCGATCTAACATTGATCCTCCACGCTGTGTATTAGGGTTATCCATATAGGTTAGGTTATTATTAATAACTTGAGTGAGTTGTCCCAATAAGGTGATAAGCTGATCAGCACCTGTTGTATCACCAGCTCCACTATAATTATCTTGAACAGTAGAGAAATCCTTAAATAAAGTGCATGCATTGATATGTTTCCATTCCTTCTGCTAGGTGAAATTTATAAATAGTGGCATAAAATAGATTTGTTTATAAATCGAAATACATAAATCCAAACTTGTAAAACACTTAACATATCCTGAACAATTTATGCATATAATCCATAATAATAAAAAATGATTTTAATGATGAAGTATATACTCATAAACCCTTCATAATGGTTTGTAATGAAAATAGGAATTATCCTAAGCATATCCCCTGAGAGTGTCATAACCAAGAGTGCAGTAAGGCCCGTTGTCATGCACCAATTCCCGTTCAAGTCTTGATCAAAGCAGTGTTTTCAGGTTTTACCGCTAGGTACATCTGTGCCAGAGCCACCTCTAACTGCTCATATCTAGAAACGGATGTATTGATTGGAAAAATCACAAAATCTCTATAATAGAAAAATTCTAGGAAATTCTTCTATACTAAAAGATTATCTTAGGGCTATGTTCTCTAATCATAGTTTATCTAAACTAGTGACCAAGGTTTGTACTAAAATGTATCTAATTTCAACTGTAATGCCCTGACCCCAGAAGCCCAGAGTTAGTGAACTATCACATATCATTGGCATGATCACAAAAGATCAAATATAAAATGTCCAATTAGTTTAGTAGCCTTGGAAGTACTTGATACATTCATAAGGTTTACATTACATCATAAAATAGAAAACTACAACAACCTTGTTTCCATTTAAAACACTACGATCCCAAAGACTATCCCTGCAGGTTAGTCATAATATACTTCTTCACATCTTGGTAAAAATAAAACATAGAAAGGGGTGAGCTCAGATTCTCAATAAGGATAACAATATAGTAGAAACATTCATAAATAAGAATAAACATTTACTGCAATGTATAAGACTAAAACAGAATCCTTTTAAAATTGAACATAAGCATAATATGGAAAATATAAAAATAAAATAATTCCATTTACTTATTCACATTGATATTATAATAGTCGAATAATAACATGCAATATCAATAGCCACTTTCATAATGATGGAATGCATAATTCCAGACTTTCATAACCACATAGTCAAGGCCTTGTGCCAAGACTACAAATAAGATTTTGTCAATACGTTGTGCCATGACACTAGTTTGTCTCATGAGACATACTGATGCATCGAGGAGCTATAGCAAGCTCCACCCATCACTTAATTAGTCCAATGAATTACTTATATGAAAAGGCTTGTACATAACATAAACATTCGTATTAAAACTAGCATATGAAATGTTAATAATTTATCCATAAACCATGAATTGTGTAAAAATAACACACCCATAGTAAAACATGTCAAAAAAATTCAATAGAATATGGATGATTTGTATCATAATAAATCAACTTCAAATAAGCTTAAAATCCATCAAAGGATGTTGACATAGATGAAATCAAACCTTTTTTTAGAGATATACCTCTTTCTATTTTGAAATGTTTTAAAATTAATGTAACTATAATAGAAAAATTTTATTTTGGAAATATTCTTATAATATTATAAGGGAATCTTTGATGATTTTATAACGGCAGAAAATATCAGCACCCGCCGTATAAGTTAAAAAGAAGACATGCTTACCTTAGTTTTGTTGAAAAGGATATAAAGTACCTTGTTTGGAAAATGATGGAGAGATTAATTTAAAAAAAATCTTATAAAAAGTCTAACAAAGGAATAAATGACTTTATCCCAAAGTATAGTAAATTTCAAAAAAATTTGGAAATTCATTTTTACGAAATCACGGATGTGGATGATAATGAGGTCGCAGTAGATAATTACGTATAAACAACCTCGGGTAATGACAAGATTGTGAAACTAACCCTTACCTTGTACATTCTCTTGGTCGAGGGTAGGTAAACCTCCTGTATAACGGTGAACAAATTGTTATTAAATTATACAAGAGTCATATACATTAATATGATATCATATATGATCTTTTAATATTGTTTTGTTAATAATATTTTAGTATTATCGTCGTTTCGGGTGTTAACTGATTCGTTTTCCTTTATATGATTTGTTACGTAAGTAATGATTTTTATGGATAGGATGTATCATTTTCATATTAAGAATAATATTAAGTCTTTAAACACTATTTTTAATCGTCTAATGAAAAATTTTTGTGAATGGATACGATGGGGAATCAATCTCATCGCGTTCGTGGAGACGATAATCCGTACGTACGCACGAGTGATAATATCATTCTTTTGATATTAAAATAATATATAATTGGATGGAATATCATATATACAGAATCATTATCATGTTATATTTATTATTTACATCAATTAAACATCATTATTATACCCATCTAAATTATAATGTATGGAATAACAATTACACCTTGACGTGGAGACGATAAGCCGTACGTACACACGTATGGTGAAATGTCATTCAAATATGGATAGAATAATGAATATGGTTGTGCCATATTTATAATAACATCACAGTATATACAATATACTGGAGTAATTATCTTATGATGGAAAAATAAAGAAAGAGGAAGTGGAAGAAGAAAAGAACCTAAAAGAGGTGATGAAATATTTACCTGTTCTTCGGGTTCTTCCTTTTGATTTGATCAAAAGTGCTTCTTAGGTTGGATTTCTGACTAAAGGAAGGCCTCTAGGATGAAGGGAGGATATTTTATAGGGTATTTGGGCATAGATTGGCCATTCCAAATGGCTTTGAAGGTTTGAATTAGAGTGAAGTGGGAGTGCCCTTTTATAAGAGGGGTGAGGGGCTCCATAGGAAAAGCTAGAAATATTATTTTATTGTAAAATAATTTTCGGTTTATAATGGCTCAAAAATGATTTATTTGAAGGATAAGGTGGTTATGGGTCGAAAACCACTCATCTAAAAGGTTTTAGATAGGTTTGGTTGGCTATATTAACCTTATCTATTAAATTTAAGTCTTAGTTAAATAGTTTGACATTTATAATGTCCATTTGTATTTTTATTTTATATTGTTAATAAAATTACTATATACATCCAAGAGAACCCCAAGTTGTTCATTAATGATACACATATCATTACATAAGTCTTTTGGCCGAAACTTATATTTTTAAGAATAGAATATCAATTAATAATATAATATTTGTTTTAAAAACCCTTTTATGTTAATTTTGACACTATTTGGTATTTTGTTTTTTCTAAATTCATAACTGCATTATTACTTCAAGAATTTTTTATAAAACCACCGCTAATATTTCTTATTAGCCTATAAAATTTATGTAACTCATTAAAAGTATCAAATTAAAATTACAAGGATATTTATAATATCAATTATTTAATCTTTCATTAATACAGTAATTACTACATCATCTTTCTGTCATTAATATATTTAATTATATAATGTATAAAAAATAGATATAAAATATAATTATGTAGGAAATATTTTTACCTTCCTAATTATTATTTATAGTCAAATTTATCTTATTTTAGCACTATATTAAAAATGGTTTAGTTATTAAACATTGAATTTAACACTTTTAAATCTTGCTTGAATTAAATAATAATAAATTTTCAAATCTAATACAAGTAGACCTAAAGGATATTATTTTATTCCTATGTTTATTTGGTCGAATTACACTTATCTAATAGAATTAATACATCTGTTAGGGTAATAATAATGTCATTTTTACCTTTAATTACCCTATTTTCTTTTAACCATGATAAATAAAAGTAAAATGTTACTATTCACCAAAATTATTTTTATCTCATTGAAACTAATTTTACATACTACTATCAACCATGTCTTGGATTTTGGAAATTCAACTCACAGAAGTGGTAATATTATGTTATATTAACATTTGTAAATGCTCCTGGGAGGTGGGTAAAAGACGGTAAAAAGTTCAATAAAATTTTTATATATCTAAAATTGTTATAATCTGACTCTAATGAATTAAACTGAACATATATAGGTATTATGTATCTATTTTAACCAAAAAACCAATTTTAAATAAAATAAATAATTATTTAAATAAAATTTCTGTTTTAAACGATAACTCAGTGTTTTTCACAATTTATCAAAAATTGAAACTTTTCAGAAAAATACTAAAAAACCACCCTAAGCTAATTTCGATATTCCACATCCAAAAATGAATTCCATTTTTAATGATAAAATTTATAAAATTTCAAAAATTGGGTATTACTATTCATAACAAGTAGTTTAATTGGTTGTGGTGTGTTTGAACCTGAAGTTGCGTACAACACAAACTATTATACTATTCAAAGGGAAGCGTACAATAGAAACCTGGGGTGTTAAAATTTTATTTGAAAAAATAAACTTCTAATTTAGAATAGGGACTTCATAATTTAGATAAATTGAATTTCTGATATTTTTTTGATCATATTAATTTTATAATGAATAATGAAAAATACTACATTTTAATTCAAATCTACTTTCTCGTATAATTTATTTATATTTATTAGATTATCCTTTTACATAGTTTTACGGTATAATTAAATTAATTTTTTATTATTTAATCAAGTCTAGTTCATTGGATTCAATTTCTAATTAAAATTAAATAGAATAATAATTTGATCTTTTGAAATTTTTGCTTAAAACCCCAGTTTTCTCTATCAATCAATAAGATTAGAGTTAAACCTAATTTAACCACTTATGTGAATTTAACATTCAAAAATGGACATACATGGTTTTAATAATTAAGAAAAATGTGGTCCAATAGGATCAAAATAATTTTGGATGAATTGTAACTTCATTATTTTATTTACCAGAATTAAAGGTAAATAGGGTAATTAATGGTAATATTAATATTATAACAAACTTACCCTACCACTTTTCATAATATTATTGGATGAGTTATTATTTACCTTGAGCATACTTGTCCTAAAACTATGACCTTTATAAGATACATGGGTGTGATTATGACATTTATAACAATAAGTTTATTGTAATAGAAAATATGTTATAAATATGCATATGCTTACTATTTTTTGAACATGGGGATATATAAGGGTTCTGTTTGTCTATGAATTTTCCTTAGAAATATAAAAACATTACCAATATCATGGAAATTTATTAATAATTTTTAGGAAATAAATTATTAAATTAAATAGTGACATAATGAAGATTGAGTAATTGATTTATTAATGGAAGAATAAACTACAAAAATATTAATAATATTAAAATAAATATATAAAAAAATATTTTCCCAATAAATATTTTTATGGATGACTATGACATGTTAAGAATGTGTTAATTTATTTTTTCTGAAGGAATCAAGTTGTTATGATTTTTTTAAAAGTCATGTAATGAATAGTGTCCAAATTGATGTAATTCATAACTTAAATTATAAAATATTTAATTAAATGATATAGAATTTATAAAAATCCAATATTTGACTAAAATTTTGAGATAACTCAAAAAATTTCACTAATTACTCATTAATTTGTCATTTTCTATGATGTGTTAATTATTTTAACTCTTAGAGTGTAAATTACTGGATAAAATGGAAACATTTTAAAAGGTTAAAACAAAATGATAATGATTAAAAATTATTTAAAACGTTCCTAATTATCCTTTTGTAATTATAGTTGACCAATAATTGTACTAAAATCTGAAAAAATCCACTTTTACACATTTGAAATCAAAACAGAATTTATATTAATTTTATACTTTGTAAATTTTCAAGGGTGCCCCTCCCCTCCCCTATAAAAAGAAGCCCATCCCTCTCTATTAATCACACTTTATAAACAATTTTTTTCATCCAATATCTCCCCAAAAACATTCCAATAATCCATCTCCACATTCTCGTGGCCTTATTTATGTAGGAACACCCTTCATAGAGTTGTTAAGGTGTTAAGAAACATGATCATTTGATTAAAAGGCATTGTTTTTTATGTGTTTCTATTTTAATTATTTTTCCACTTCCTTTAAATCTAATTCAACCATGGGGAACTATTAAATCTACTATCATTAATATATTTTGATTTTATTATGTTAATATCATCACCAAAATCCATCTCCATTTTCATCAAATGGGAAATGAACATTTTGTTCATGTGCACAACGGATAACAACCATACGAACAAATATTGTTTGTTTTTCATTACCATATCTCAAGACAGGTCATAATGATGAAATTAATATTTCTATATGATATTTATAAAATAATTGTCATTATAATTGAATAATATATCGATTATTTTCTCACGTTCCATGCATATAAAAATGTTCGTGTTGTTCGTGTGTACGTGTGAAGTATCATCTCTACGAAGTGATGTGAATCGTTTTTATTCATCAAATCACTTGTATGATACATATAGGTACATTTATATGATTATTATGATGTTAATTATATTTTTATCATTCTATAAAGAAAAATAATAATTACTTTATTTTAATAATGATCACTGAAAAATGAAGACGTTACTAATGCGTACGTATGACCCACCGTCTCCATGATTATAATGTTATTTACTTTTCATTAAATAAATAACTGGTTTTATTTAAATGTATTATCGATGTATACAAGTTATTATTATATCATGAATATTATTTTTGTGATAATGGACTTCTAACCACATGGATGATTGACATCAGGCCAAGTTCATTTTCGAATGAAGTACTGAATATCGACAAAACGTCCGATATGAACTTAAGTAATTATGTAATTATTATAAAATGGAAATAAGTGACATAGAGGAGATAATATAATTTAAAATGGTTTGGAAGAAATTATAAATTAACCTATGTTTATTATTCATGATGATAAATAATGTATGAGACAAGTCAGACTGGAGGTATGAGACTTCGTCTAAATCTTCTTTCATTGAGACATATTTTGATGTTATACACCAACTTATTTTATACGGTGTATAATCAACCCTTTGAATTTTAATTTCTTTCAAAGGTATTCAAAAGTATTTTTTTATAAGATGTATTTTACTAAACTACAAAATTAATGTTGTTTAAACGTATGTGGTGACAATGACTTTTCCACCACGGTAACCATTATTTGGTATCCAGATTTATCTACAAGTTGTACTATATTTAAAATAATAAAAATACAATATTCAATTTTTAGGTATTTTGGGATTGATTTTTTTTTTCAAAATAGACTGATTATATCATTATATTGAAATGGTATTTTTTATTGAAAAGTGGAAATGATATTTTATCTTTATGCTTGTTTATTTGTTAGGATTATATTATGTTTCTTGGTAATTGATTATGTTTATGAGTGGTTCTATGATAAACCAAAGGAGGGTTAACCCGTTATAGATCAAAAATGACTTGGGTAATTATACATATCTAAATGATAAGGTTTCTTCTAAGATATTTAGGGAATATACTCTGTTGGGTATTCCAAATATAACCATGGAGGTTACACTCTATGTACATATGAAAACTATAATGTAATTATGATATAGATGCCAAAAGTTTATTTTATAATTCATTACTTTCATGATGTTTTTTAGAAATATTATTATTTCATGAGGTATGTTAAAGAAATTATGTTTTATGCATAAAAAGTATGATTTTTTTAAAATGTATTCATGAGTCTAAAATATTCATGGTCTAATAGTTTTATTACTTATTTATATTCCTTAATGATATTTTTATGCTCATCCCATGATTTTAAAATGTTTTCCACATGGTATAAGTATGGTTAAGGGATATTAATAAGACAAGATGAATGTTTTGAATAATTTTATTAAGGAAAAGAATTCATGTTTTATTTTAAATGTTTTATATTATGAAAAAAATAGATAGTATGTAGACTTGTCAACTTGGTAATATTTGATATGTTATGTAATATTTATGGCCCAATTTTATAAAAATATAAACCTAAAAAGATTCTCAATGTGAATGAATTTAAATTATTGATATAAATCAATATTATGTAATGTTTAAGGCTTCTTTCTTATAATCCATGATTCCAATATTGGACTATTTATCTATAGTAGTGGTCTGCTACATTTCATATTCGAATGAAAACCTTAAATATCATTCACATAAAATGTACATGACATGACACACAATTACTCTCCCTGATAAATAATTCATTACACTTACAAGTCATCATACCTATGATAAAAAATGGTTATCATTAGTACCATGAAAACCATAATTTGAACCATGATAATAACGGTGATTAGTGTAGGGATATATAAATGAGATGATATGTTAAATGTGGTGACTATGATAATCAAGGTCCTAGTGAAACAAATAAAGGCAATAATAATGGTATAAACATAGTTTATTTGAATATGATGATTGAAAATTTATATCATAATCCTATTTTTTTAGATGTGATAATACAAAACTAATTTCTATAACATAATATAATAAGTTTCCATTTATGTTATTTCAAAATATTTGGGGACATTGTATATGAAATATATATTTAGATCAAGATCTGAACTAATAACCCTGAATGTTTCTATATATCTCGTGAAAAGGCATTTTTATCTCTTAAGATAATGTCTAGATATCAATTTTAATTTTAAGAAAGACTTAAAATATAAAAAAATACTTATTTTCCCAAAAAAATTACTATGGTGAGTATTATGAAAAAAAATTTCATTCCCAAAATTATAAAACTAATGGAAAATTTAGACTTGTACTCATTATGAAATCCCATATAAACCTATTGGAAAATAAATACATAGTATAAATTTATCATAATAGTATTTCCTATATAGATAATAGTGAGGAAATTGATAGCATCTTTTAAAATATATTGGAATAATTCCATCATGATTCGAAGAAACAGGAGTAGGAGATACTAAGGGTGAATTAATAAACCATGTATAATTAGTTTATTAATATCATACCTCTATATGTAATAAATCTATGGAAAAGAAACATTTATTGGATGAGTATATATATATAATTATAAAGAGTATATTTAGCCATTTCTTATAGTATATCCTTAATATTATCTTTCAAATAATTTGGATGGTATGGTACAATAATCATATGGAGTTTTGAAAAATAATGATATACTATTGGGATTTATCCCTTATTTAATTTATGTTTAGCTGAGGCCTACATAGTTTCTTCCATTCACCCATTACCAAGATATACCCATCTCTCAACATCATAATCCTCAAGGTCCTCAATATTTTAAAGATAATCGATGAGAATTTCAGTAGCCTTTTTATTTTAACACTATTTATAAAAATTACCCTTCTAATCAAATGTCTAACATCTAGTTGATTTTTTTCCTGGATAAATTTTTTATGGAATATTTTACACTTTATTTTATTATTTCATTCCTTATGAAAATAAGATATATGATATGTTAATGAAGACTGTATTTTGCTTAAATCAGAACATAATGCTTCTTACCATCATTTGATTTTAAAATCCAATTGATCAAAACAATAATGAATTTGTTATTTCCATGTTTAGTTTTTAAAGTATTTTTTCTTTTAATATATTTAACATAAAACCATAAGAGAGTGTATGAATAATGAAAAAATTGATATATATTTTAGTTGTATTTGTTTGACCCCAATAGGATATATTTTCATTTCCCCTATAGAATTTGGGAAAATAGTTAAGGTGTACTACTCTAAGATTAACATCATTAATTATCCATAATGAAAAGTAACAATTTTATATTTTTTCAAAATCTCTCCAAAGAATTGTTTCTGTTTTAATGAGAATTATTTCATTATAATTTATTATTTATTGAATTTCTAGGTTTTACGATATCAATTTTAACAATACTCTTTTTGGAATCCCACTGATCAACACATCAATTATAGGTTAATATTTTATCTAAATATTTTTATAACTCCTAATAGAGATACAATATTTTTTATTTTAATATGTAATATCATAAATATTTCATGATGTTCGATGTGAGAGTTGAATTAATTTAGTGAAATTTAATGGTAAATAATGCATGTATTTCAATGTTCTTATTAACCCATTCTGATGATGGGATGTCATTCATAGAAAATGTAATATGGTAATCACCCATTGGTTTATTGGTAAAAAGTTCCATGGGAGGAATTTCACCCGGTGCATCAACCTTTGTAGAATAAATTTAGTCAATAATAAATATTACATTTCATCCTTTCTCATCTTATTTTTGATTGATTCTAAAATTTTACATATATTCATCTTATAGATCAAAGAGGTCTTCTAATAAGGATGTTTTTGGATTTAATGGTAAACCATAATTTTATAGTTTCTATTGGGATTGTTGAAGATGGAACTCACTAATAAGACTTATCATCATATTTTAGGATTAAAAAGTAGTGGTAACTAGAAGTAAAGGAGGTAACAGTGACTTGGTATATTTCCTTAGTGGAGGATGAAGAGTGTTTACATTCCCTAAATTTTTCCTATTATTGGATGTATTGATATCTATTGGAATTTTTCTAGTATTGATAAAAATGATTCATTATTTGGATATATTATATTATTCAATGATTAGGAAGGTAATGTTTATAAATTGCTATGAAAAATTATCGGGTATATTAGAAGGGGCTTCAGGGATGGATTTCCCTATGTTTGATTCGGGATAGTGTTCAATTGGAATTTAAGATACTAAATATGTTATTATTTTCTTATAAGGTTAGGATTTTTGAAATCTCTTGATTTTACATGTTAGAAAAATTTGGTATCCATGGAATCTTTTCATAGTACAATTATTATCCTAGGAGGCTAGAATATACAAGAAATTATTTCATACCTCTGAGAATATTTGGATGAATTTTTATAATATTTTATAATATATCTCTTTGATCCAAAGAATTATCATATTTATTATTAATTTTTTCATCTGTTTTTGCGAGTGAATGAGTAATCCCATAGAATTGGGGTGTATTTAGTGTCTTTATCTACCATATAATAATGTAATTTTTCTTTTAAAATTAAAGCTCATGAACATTAAAAAAATGAAATTTTTTTTATTAGAAGATATTTTTTCATAAAACCTATATCCCCAAATTAAATAATATAACAGTCAACATTCTTACTTGTGGGTTCTGCCAAAAGAAAAACTAAAGGATCCCCAACCATTGGTCTTTTTCGATGACCTTTTGAGGAGAACGCTACTTCGACATGTTTTTCATTTTTTGGGTTCATTTACATCATTGTATGATCTATTAGAGTTATTATGGGAACATATATCAAATATATCACGATCATAATCCTAGAAGTAATGGAGTAGATTTTTATTATCATTAAATTGAGGAATTTTGACACCTGAAGTGGAATGATAGGTAGGTGCATGATTTTCCCTAATAATATGATTTCCATGAAGGTATTTTGGAACCTAAATAAGATCTCTCTAATGGAAGATTCACATTATACAATATTTCCTTCGTAAGAAGGATGATTTTTTTGAATGAATCAGCCGAAAATCTTCTAACTAATTATCATATCTAGCTATCCATGATTCAATAAGAGGATTTCATACCTCATATCAAGAAATACACTTTGAAATAAGAAAATAATTCTTGAAATGTTTAGTTTTAAGAAGGAGATATAGTTATTCAAACATATATTTCAAAACATTAAGATCCATGCTATGATTCTGGACTCTAAATTCCATTTTATAATACAATTAAAAAACATAAGTCTCTTTATAATGTGGATATATAATGATTTAAAGTTGAAAATTTATATTTTTATTTGATGTGTGGATCCTCCAATGAAAGATTAAATTTAGGATAAATGATCAAAAACCCAATGTTAGGATTAACAGTAAATTAGATTCTTATTTTACAATCTTGTCAATACCTCCAATACCATGTATTAGGCAGTGTGAGTTGTGGAATAAATCGAAGTCCCTTCCACACTTGTAGAGTATGATCAATAAAAATAACTCTATATTGAAAATGGGTATAAACAATAGGTCTCCACATTATTATATATTCTACATCAAGAATTAGAAAAAATAATTTTCATTTCCTTAGTTTTCTGGACAAGATACTAAATTAATGGAGTAGCCTTAACATTCTCTTTTGGATATTTGGATGAATTTAGAGTTTTTATGTTTTCTGAATAAAAATGAATAGATGGTATATCAAAGAAGAGTTAATGATTTAAAATTGGATGACTCAATAAAAGTAAGAAGTGAATTTTTTATGTTTATAGATATTTTTGAATTATTTACACGTATTTGTAAAGGTCTTTAAAAGATTTACTCATTTGTTGTTGAAATGAAAACGGTTATGGTCTAACTGTGTTTTTAAATAGTAAATAGATTCATTTTATCACATGTCAAGGATGTACCAGCCTATCCCCGTCACCCACTATAAAATATCAACCTCTCCAATTTTCTCAAATGGTGGGTTTCGAACAGTAAACTATACTGTACATGAACAATGCTTCAAACCACACCACAATTTTTATTTATATTAACCAAATCTACTATTATGTATTTATATATAACCTATTTTTAAAATATATATATAATGAATAATTTAACAAATATATATCAATCTATTTAGATATATATTTTCGTGGTTTAATATATAAATAAGTATATATTAGGTATTTTTATTCATTAATGTAATTAAATATATGTTATATGTATGGATATATAAACATTAATATTGATAATTAATATATTTTATTTTTATACATACCCATTAATATATATATTCCCATTAATATTTTTATAGACATTAATATATATTTATATATATTCAATATATATATATATATATATTATATGCTATGTGTGTGTGTGTTTATTGATATGTGTAAATATATATATAATTTAAATATATCTATATGTAATATATATATATATATAAATATATTAATGTGTATCTATATATTAACACACACACACAAATATATATATTAACATATATATATATATATATATATATATTAAAATATATATAGACTAACATATATATATATATATATTAACACACACACACACATATATTAATCAATATACTTTGTAATATATAATTAATATATGTTATATATGTACATATTAATACACACATACACACACATATATATGTTAATATATTTCTGAATGTGTGCACTTATATATATATATATATTATATAACTTAACAAAGGTGTTATTATATATTTACCAATAAAATAATTTATTTGTCATTATATATGATATATATATTATCATATATTATTATCTATTAATATATTATTTATATATTAATAAATAAATAATAAAATAAATAAATAAATAAATTCATAATAATTTATTCAATTTTTATTAATTGATTATAAAGTAATATATATTATTAAATATTTACGTATAAATTAATATATTTGTTGTTATGTATGAAATATACATCTATATATTATCTTATAAAATTATATATTAATATATATGTCATACATTAACAAAATAAATTAAATATTATGTAATATATATATATATATTAATAAAAATTCATTTAATTATTATTAATTGATTAAAATTATAAATTAAATTTTGTGTTTTTATGTCAATATGTATGGGTATGTTATTTAATTTTATATTTATATAACACATTTATAGGTGGGATATTATTCTTATGTATATATATAGGTGTGTATGTATTTATTCATATGTATATATGTTTGGATTGATATATTAACATAAATATACATATAAATTTATGTATTAATATATAAAATAATATATAAATTCAAATGTTTGTGTTAGAACCATATTTTATTATTTTATATTTTTTTAAATGTGGTTAAATGTATTGAGAAATTCTTTAAATGTCACCAAGAAACATCTAAATTAGCCCCTTTTTACAGACATGGGTAAATTTTAAATTAGAATTGTTTTAAACTGATGGAAAAATAAAAACTGCTAAATTATACATGCTTTTTCTAAAAACATGGCTAACATAGCCCCATTTTTCTAAATATGCAAATAAATTAAAATTTTGTGATATTTCAAAACGTGACTAAAATAAAAATGGCTAAATTAGACACTTTTCTTATAAAACAACTCAATTATAATTTAGACACTTCTTTACCAAAACATTGAATATTTATGTATTTTGTTGTGAATTATTATTGGTATTTTTTTTCATAGATATTGTATACCTTATAATGTCTTGATTTCTTTAAATGTGAAGGTTTATAAGCGTATTACGATTTACATGGATGAGGATTGATGTTTTTCTCAGGATAGAGTATCCACCTCACCGGTGAGGCAGCACCCTACCTCAATACTAATAAAATCTCTTTTAATAAAAAATGTTAAAATGAGATATTTAAGATGTTACCTATAGATTAATGGTTAGAGATGAACTAGGAAGGAAAAATGTTCCCATGAGGACTAATATTTGATTTATAACTTAATTGGACAAATTTCAATATGAACAATTTCCTATAGCTTTGAGTACTCTCTCACAATAACGCATACCATTGCTTCAATGATGACAAATTTTTTCACTATGGGAATCATAAATGGGTAAGGGATATGTATTAAGTGCATGTGGTTATCATGGTGACATTAATATATAGTAATAATGACACTAACTCCCTAATTTAATCCCTATATTCACTCATAACACAACTCACTTATAAAAAACATTAAAAATCAGCCCCATAGGGATTATAGCCTCAATATTTATTATAAAGAGGACACTCATAGTGAGAGAACCATAAATAATACTCACCTTCAACGATGTTTAGATATATCAAATTTTTATTAGGATTCATGACTTTGGTGAGAGGTAAATTGGTTTACGCTATAACCATGGATTTTAAACCAAATATACAACAACACAGGAGGTAAAACTATAGAAAAACATACTTTTAAAATATATATTACATATTATTAGATGAATATTAAATACATTACATAATGATCCATGAAAAATCATATAAGTTTATCATCTTTGGAAACTCAAACACATAAATAACTTGTTCCTAAATGAACTACATCATCTCCCACATAGTTCTTCTTAACTATCACCCCATTTAGAAATATCATACTTAAAATATTTCTTTATAACATGGGGAAGGTAAACATAAGAAAGTATGAAATCAGATTCTTAGTAAGGGTAAATAAAAGAGATATCAAAGATAACTTAAACATAATATTAGCATAAGGTTATATGAACATTTACATTATATATGAAAATTATACACGACATATCATAGATAGTAATCTAGATTTATGTCATAAATCATGGTTGTTCATCAAAAATTAATCATAATGGAATTATATAACATGATATGTGGTAGTATAACATATGATAATTTTGTGGCATGCAAATAAGCAGATAGAATCATTTCCATAATATTCAAGGATCACTTCCATGACTATCATAGCATATTGGGTTCCCTCCCCAAACCAATGTAGTAATCAAGGTTCACTGCCATGGAAATCATATTATATTGTATTCACTCCTAAAGAAATATTAGTAGTCATGTTTCACTCTCAACACCATTATAGTGGGCATAGTCCCTTTTAGAATTGGGCTTACTCCCCATTTTGTCCCTCTTTATCTCACAAGATATCATTCCATACCCAATTCATTGGAGGGATATATAATTATAGGCCCACTTATAACATAATAAAAATAATTGTTATATGTTTCACAATATCATAAAAATTTTATCATATAAAACCCTAGGGAAGGAAATGTGGTTTTATGTATTTCATCATAGCATAACCCATGGATAATAAACAGGTTTCATAAATATATTTTTATCATAAAAATAAACTATCCATAAAAATAATAATGATGGTATCCATATTTCATATCCCTATTTATGAATTAGTAACAACAACTACTCTTATCTTATATGAAAATTTATTTTAAAGATATATTATAACATTATGTGATTAAAATGTACATTTTAGTTTGAAATCACTTATTTAAAATTTAAAATTTTACTTAATATTAAATTAAAAATGTTCTTTCAAAAAATAAGTTAAAACATATAAACTATGATTAAAAATATTTTAGTGGTCAAGATACTGGGAAATTATATTAATGTTGTATACTTTAAAACAATGTTCCTTTTTACATTGTTGGTAAAAATTAATGAAAAAACCTTCTTATCAGACTAAAAAAGATTAATATTAAAGCATTTTGTAAAAATTTTAAAATGGGAAAAACTTTATTTGATCAATAATTTAATATTAGTAAAAAAAATCTTGTAAACATATTTTGAATACATGGATATGGAAGAAAAAATATTTTTGACCTAAGAGAGAGATAAATTATGTTTTTAAGGAATTATTTTGGAATCATGAGAAATTGAAGATAGAAAAATTAATGGAAAAAAAGTAACTTAAATAAAGAACTATTATTTAAAAAATTTACATGTTTCTTGGGAGATATATTATAATATATATTTATAAGAACTTTACTATAAAAAGTCCTAATAAACAATAAGATTGTAATGTAAAATCCTTACCGCATTGGTTAAAATTAAATCATAATCCCTATGAATGAAATAATATGATATGAATATTTAAATACACATAAAATTCATAATAATAATAATAATATAAATTTATTTTAATTATATACACTACATAAAAGAAACAAGTGGTGAATATGGAATGTGTCTAACATAAATAAAAGTGAGATGAAAATACCTTACCTCAGGTCCAACTTCCTTTGTACCAGTTTTAACCACCTATATAATAAATATATATTTATTATGAATATATCAAATAACTATACTCATATATATTATACTATATATTATTTACTTATAACCATATATCACACTTTTATTAACAATTATTTATTAAATTCCCTGTACTGGGTTATATCTGCTTTGTTTTTCGTATATATTTTGGTTTAGTAGTTTTTCTTATAATTTTGTCATGGTTCCATCATCTCCATAATTTTAATTATTATTTAAATATTATATATTTTCAATATATATATATATATATATATTCATCCATAATGTTTGTTGGTAGAAAAATGAATTATATTAGTCATTAAGACTGTAGGTTGTACATACACATAAAAACTGTTCTCAAATTTTTTTCAATTGAAAGAAATAAAGGTAAATATTTTTTAAATTTTATATAATCATTATTATATCATATATATCATATATATTCCTTAAGTCCATACTTATTACAATCTATGTAAAATAGAAATGAAAAATGAATCATAACTCTTTATGGATGTTGTAGTCCACACATAATCACGAGCAAAGATGTCATTTTCTAATAGTTTTTAAGGTAATAATGTAGATATTATATTATAATTATAGAACAATAATTATTTTATAAATATTAAATTTAAAATTTAAACCCATCATAATAATCACCCATGGAAAATAGTGATAAAAATTAATTGTATCGCTACTTGGAGACGGTAAGTTGTACGTACACATATGGAATAATTTCACATCTCATTAGATAGAAAGAGGGTGAATAAATGTGGATTGATAATAATAAATAAATTTAAATAAATTTAGGACCATAATTTTTTATTTTAGTATGAATTTAATAGTTTTAGTGGAGGTAAAATAACAATTAAAAATAAATTGATCTATTAAGGAGATTACCTATTCATTGAAACAACTCCATTAGATCTCCTTTAAGTAGCATATAGTTAGTATTTTGTTAATAAAAGAACCTCTAGGATGCGGATAAGTAATATAATAAGGTATTGGGTGGTTTATGGTTGATATAGAATATTCAATGTGGTTTGAAGAAAATAAAGTAAGGGTGGCCTTTTATAATTGAAAGGAGGGGAAATTTCGGAATTTTTTGACATATTAAAATATTATAAATCTTTTATCACGAAAAATGATTCCAAATAGACATAGACTCAAATATAAGTTAGTATTTTATTGTAATCCCACCATCCAATATGATTTTTTAGGTTTATGTGGTGTTTTAAACCATTTCTATTGATTTAATTCCTTTATTAACCCATTTTATCATTAACCAAGGTAAAACAATTTTCACACTTAAAGGGTTATACATTGACGTATAATATAAAAATTGAATAATAAATGGCCAAAAAAAAAATTTAAACTATATTTTATACATTTTTTCATCTTTCAAGGTTTTTATGATTTTTAAATAATTTAATAAAATATTATTTTGATGAAATATCATTAATGTCAATTTGGAAACTATTCATTTAATTTCAGTTAGAAGACATACATAAAAAGTTTTAATTTTAATATAGTATCTTTACACATAAATAAGCTTTTATATTTATCTATATAATTCTTGGAACACTATAACTAATTTTAATTATAATAATTTTAATATTTTAAAATTAGTTTATTATGTTTTCTATTAATTGAATAAATATTGTTCTAGCATTGGGAAATCATTTAAGGTAATTATATAATCATGAAAAATTATAATTAAATTACAATCATGAATTATATTTCATTATAAACAAAATTGACATTTTTATTCAATCATAACTTGATTTTGTTCCTATGTGAAAACATAATAGATATTTAAACACAATAGAGGGACATATTGCAACTTTCATTTCATTTGAAAAATTCATTTTGAGACTATGGTGATAATGAAAAAACGTGATTCCTTCAATAATAATAATGATGAAAAATCATAACCCAATTTCTTAGTTTTAACCTAGATCAACCAAATTTTCCCTTTACCGTGGGGGAAAATTTTACCACGATAAGTATTCTTATTGAAAAAACTAAAATGGTCTTATTTACAAAAATTGGACAGGTGTGTTCCAAATATGTAATCCATTTTTATAAATTAAATTCCAATATGTTCTAATATTAATGTAAAAATAAACAAGAAAAATACTAAAGAGATATCTTTTTATAAAAAATTTTTTTTAAGTATAAAATTTGGGCTATTATTATCCCATGTTTATTAAGATATTAAATAAAGGTGAGAACTTTTATTTCATTAAAATAATAAATTAATATCGATTAATATAATTTATTAGTATTTAAAACATTGATTTCCTAAATAATTTCTTTTCTGAAAATGTATCTTTTTAAAATTCAATTAATTTTTATTTTTATTTCTAATTAATAGAGAACCAATGAAATTGTTTTATAACAATATGACTGTAATTTTTTAATAATATTTTTTATTTATTCCTATCCATACCGTCCAATATAATGAAAATGCGATAACTATCACATAATACTATTTTAATAGTATATAACAGTTTGTTAAAACTTGGTGTTGGTTGCAACGCAAGGTATAGAATAAATCAAATTATTTAAAGGGAAATATTTTATAAAATCATGAGGTTTGATATTTTAAACCCATAAAACAAATTTTACCCTCAAAATTCATTGCCCTTATTAAAAAATGAGGATATCTCTATTTCATTACATCATCTATTTCCCAATTAGCTTCTTTGAATTTCTAATTCCTCCAGAGTACTTTTACCTGTTGAGTAGTCTTATTTCATATAATATTATCTCAAAGATTCAATATTTATTTTGGTTATTCATCATAGGAAATTTTATAATATAATGATATGACTTCTATGTTTAGTACATCTAAACAACCATGTATGTACTTCCTTAGGAGAGATACATTGAACATGTAATGAACATAAGAGTGGTTCAGTGTATATTAAAAATAGTAAGCTACATTTTTGCTCAAAAAATCTCAAAATGGATAATATACCTAATTTTTAACATTCTATTGTTTAAACATTTCATAGCATTCTTTGATGGATAAATTCATTGGAAAACCTTATCACCAAATTTGGATTCTGTATCCCACTAATGATTTTCAACAAAAGATTTTTGTCAACTCTCACATGTCTTTATGTTCATTCAAATGACTCTAAATTTTTCTTCTATTTCCTCATCTAGATATAGTCCCAATAGAGATTATTATCCAACATCATCCCATATTTTTGTAGTTCTACAAATATTCCCATAGAGGGATTCAAAATTATCCAGCTAATTTTTGGAGTTAAATATGTTATTCCAGGAAAATATATCTTGAGTATGGAATTGATCCCTGGTACCTTTAATATTAATAGAGAAATATCTAAAAATTTAATCTAGGGTTTTAATAGTTATTTTAGACAAGACATATCTCTATGGATGATAAGCAGTATAGCACATAACTCAATATCTAGATCTTGATCATGATGAAGAATTCACAAGAATAATATGGTAAACCCCAAACCCTGATCATATATAATAGAATGTGATATTCTATGCAACCTTACAAAAAACTTAATCTATATCTTCAAGATTGGATCAAGATAGAAATCTTCTCCAATGGAAATGAAGTGTGTAGAATTTTTAAGGAAACCAAGTACAACCCAAAAAGAATTAATTATTTTAGATGTTTTGGGGATTTGAATGAAAATATCCCTGGTGATGTTTTCCCATTTATATTCTAGTTCAGGTAACATTTTTAACATCCCCATAGAATTGTATCTCTCAGTCCGAAATTCTTGATATACCAAGAACCGAGATGCATATTCTATAATATCTATATTCATGTTATCCATTAATAAATACTCTTTTATATCACTATAAATCTTCATACGTATAGGGTGAATAAATAATGATGAATTGTGAGACACATCTAATAAATCCTTCTTCAAATATGGTTTTTATGGAAAACATTCACGGTTCTTGAACCTTTTCATTCAATCATAATCTAGATGATTTCAAGAACATTGATTGAATTGTTCTATAGTTCCTTATTTTTCTCAAGTTCCTCTTTAATCAATATATATATAGATGGGTGAATAGTCTTTTTTTGAAATATAAGATTCACGCTTCCATCAAAATTTCAAGATCCATCCTTTGCATATCCAAAAATATTTAATCATTTTAAATCCCCATTATATATTTAATATCATGTTCCATTAGACTCAAAGTATCTTTCACCTTGTTCTCTTTCCCAATGTGGTATGGTATTGAGCAGTCGTAATTTTAATTAGCTCTAACCATTTTTACCAGTTCATATTCAACTATTATTATGTCAAAATAAACGTTTAAATTTTCTTATCAGAATATATGTCACAGATTTGTATATAAATTTAATTCTTCCATATCTTTATTGAAAAATTACTATATCTAACTCCAAATCAAGATTTGGGTAAATTTTCTAGTTATAATTCAATTGGTTGGAGGAATAAGTTATCATTATACATTTCTGCATGAGAACATATCCTAGAACCTTCTTTGATCCATCACTATAGATATTAAAACCTTATCCACTACATTGTAATTTAAGTATTTTTGTTCTGATTGACCATAACTTTAGTTACTTTAAATTTTCCTCTTATTAATCTATCAAAAGAAACATAGAAACCTTCGAAGTTAACATTATGAGTGGATTAGATAGTCATGAGAAATTATCGATAAAAGTACAATAATATCCAGTCAAACCAAAAATCTATGGATCTTGGTGAGAGTGGTTGGTCTAGGCCAACAGTCAATGACTTTTTTATTTAATAGAACCATCAACATAGCCTCATTTAATATTATAAGAATTAATAATGAAAAATTCTAAAGAAACAATTCATAGTTGTAAAATATTTCATAAATATTCTCATTCTTATGGTTCTTGAGAACAATCCTCAAACAATCTTCATTCTATACTTTTCTTTTTAAATATATAACATTGCCATCTATAAATACTATAATAAACTAGAAATGTTAGTCTCTAAAGACTCTGTTATTTAAATCCCTGATGATAGTAGGGAGATTAGTATAACCAAATAGAATCACCATAAATTCATATTGTCTATACCTTGTACGGAACATTGTCTTCGGTATATCAACCATGTTGACATTGAATTAAAGATATCCAGAGTGATGGTCAATCTTAAAAAAGTATTGATCTCTACACAGTTGATAAAAAAATTCATAATTACATTGTATATGATACATTTTATTGATTTCTATCTTGTTAATATCATGATAATTAATGAAGAGTCACATTGATCGATCTTTATTAATAACAAAAAGAATAGGTGAACCCCAAGGTAATACAATCTTCTAAATTAATACCTTTATAATATTCTTGCGGGGTTTTTTTTCAATTCTTGTCACTCAATAAGGTCCATTATATATAGAGTATTTGAAATTTGTGGAGAACCCTTAATGGGTTCATTTGAGAACTCATCTCCACGATTCATTAGAAGACCAAGAAATTATTATTAAAAAACATCCAAAAAACTCCCAAAAAATATTCAAAAATTTTATGTTGAGTTTCTCCCTAACCATCTAAGATAAAAAACCCTTTTGAATTGGAATCAAGACCCATATAATGGAATTGTTTTCAATATGATGTTCTTATTTATTGTCACACTAATAGATGATCATAGTTCAGTTTAGAATATCAAATGTGACTTACCTTCTTTATTAATTTATGTGGGATTTTTGTAAACAAAGCCAATAAATGTCCAAAATAACCTCGGATTTAATGAGAGTAAGAATAATGTGATTTTATAGAATTAAATTCCATCAAAATTCAACTAGAGAAGAATCATAGACATGAAATGTGATCATCACACAATTAAGAGTTTTTAATACTTACTCAACCTCTAATATTTTAGGTGGTATTGGAATGCCTTCAGAAAATTTAACTTATATAATATAGTTTGTAGATATAAAATTAATTAATACATTTTTAGTTCTTGTGTTGATGGGAAGTGTACCTTTCACCAATTATTTATCATACTCTACATCACCAAAAATAATTTCATCAGATTTACCATTTTCTCTAGGCTTTAGAGGTTGCTAAAATCGATCATCATAATTAACCTTTAGGTTTGTGAACTGGTTAGAATAATTCTCAGACTCCTTGAATTTGAAATATTAATATGTGGGTGATAAATTCTTGGGTGATTTTTAATTGTTACATTCATTTACTGGTCTCTTTACATTAATTTGGAATTTGATTACCTGATAAACATCCTTTATCACTTAAAACATTTACCATATCCCTTTAAAAAATGTCCATCATGTTTTTTCCACACTTTGAGCATAAAATAAAGAACATTTTCTTTTATCCATGTTTTTTAAAATTTATTTTTATTTAATATTACCTTTCATATCAAAACTATGATATGGTTATATAAATCCAATCTTCTTTTTCACCATGATACCACATTAACCAATTTTTTCATAGATATTGATGTATCATATTGATATCACCATTTGGAATCTTGGTTTGAAGAAACTGATTAATCAATCAACCATACTTCTAAGGTTAGAAGATGATACCAGAAGTGTACAATGAAAGTCTTGTAAAACATTCCTCATAGGTACGAATATATTCATCATCCTTTTAATTAAGATCAATGAATTCCTTCCCCATTTTCATATAATGAATTCTAGGAAAGTTACTATTCATGAGAAAGCTCTTAAAATCATCCCACTCTATAGAGTTAATTTCTTCCCTTGACCTCATTTTCATGAAAATATTATACCATTAATCTTATATTTATTCCAAACAATAGAAAAAATTACTTTTTCTTTTTCCAAACTATGGTGAATGAAACATATCTTTTCAATGGTAATAATACATTTCTCAGTAACTAGTAGATCTAAATACCTGCTAAAAGAAGGCAGGTGTTGCCTCATGAAGAACATAATATAACATTGATCCTTTTACCATTTGGAAGATCAGTATGATTCATGTCTTGATAATTTTGTTTGAGAATTATAGTGATATTTTTCAATATAGCTATCGTAACATCTAGTGGATCATGAATTCAATCAATTCATTGTCTTTCACATCTAGCATTAATATGATTCATTTGGGTTCCATCCATTGACTACAAGAAACCTCATGGTGTGATCAACTAGAGTGGGAAAACACATAATCATGAATTTTTTTATAAGATTTCTAAATCAAAACACCTTCTTTTCAATCAATGAATCCTTAGGATTAATAATGGTCATCTGTGATCATTACTAAATATTATGGATTTTATACTATAATTAGTGTTATCCCTAGGGATATCACTAATGTTTTATCATATTATTTTCCAATGGTTATCAAAAACTTTTAATTATACCAAATAAATACAATCATTTATTTCATACATAGATAATACATCATATTGGAAAAATATTAATTACATAACATAATAATACTTGCTATAATTTTTTAGGTCTTGTATATTTGGATACTTGGATTGATAAAAAATTAGTTCAGAAAATGAACTACATCACATCCCACACAGTTCTTCATAAGTAGAACCCTTATTAGAAATATCATATTTAGAAAATTTGATTATAAACATGGAATGAAATCATAATAAATCATGACCTTGGAAGGTTAATAAGGGTAAAAAAGATAGACATCAATGATCACTTGAAAAAAAATGAGAATAAGAGTATAAAAACATGGTAATAACATCTGAAAACTATACCATGTATATCATAGATCATAATCGTATGTCATGGTATAAATATTAGTACTTTATAATACATGAATTGTAAAGGAATCAAAGAAAATTATCCATGAGAGTATAACATAAGAATACGATTGTGGAATATATATAATCATAGAAAATCATTTATTTAATATTAAATAATCAATGAAAAGACTATAATAGTTGATTCTGTTGACACCCCAAACCATAATTGTAATCATGGTTCACTCCCAAGACTATCATACTAGATTAGGTTCACTCTTAGAACCATTATAGTGGTCAAGGTTCACTCCCAATACAATAGTAGTGGCCAGAGTCTCTTATTGAACTAGATTTACTCCCAATTATAGATTTATTTATGTCATGAGATATCAATATTTACCCAATTAATTGCATGGATATATAAGTAAAGTTCAACCTATCATATAATGAATGACATACATATATATTCAATATGGTCATAAAACATTTATCATACCAGAATCCATGTAAAGTAATGGGTTTCATTAATATTTCATCATATCATAACACATGGAAATCAAATTGGTTTCATAAATTTAATGTCATCATAAATATAATCTATAAAGATCCAAAAATAAAAAATAGATAGTCATGAGTTAGGTAAATAATTTTTTTTATTTCACATTGAAATTCATTTTAGGTCTAGGAATTTAGATAATTATGACACAACTCATACATAACCAAACCATATAAAACAATTTGGACACTTCCAAACACTATATAATTTTTAATAAAACAAAAAACATAAAAAAAATAAACATGGATTCTCTATAAGTTTAATCATCCAAATTTTACCTTGATCACATCCTTGATTCTATTTTCCATTAAATTCTTTGTAAAACAATTTAAAACATTGAAGGAATATAAAATAGTTCTAACGTATGCACGAATGATTAATTATTTACCCATTTGATAAAAGGGTAGATTGATTTAGGTGTTGATAAAAAAATAATAACATATAATTATATTTAGGATACATTAGTTTTATATCATCATGGTTGAATAAGATTTTAAGGAAGTCGAAGAAGAAAGAAAAAATAAATACTTGATAAAAAATGATACCTCTCTTTTGGAAGACATCCTTTTATTAAAACGTTAACACCACCAAGGTGAGTGTTCTGCTTATAATAAGGTATGTAGAATGTGGGGAGAGATTATAGAAAGGTATTTAGTAATATCTTGACTGAATCAAAAAATTTTTTAATTGTAAATAAAATATAGAAAGTGGTCCTCATTTATAAGAGAGTGGAGGGGCACTCTTAGAATTCTATAAAATATTAAATTAATATAAATTTATTTTCTATTACAATTGTTTCCAAATTGATAAAATTATAATATATAATGATTATCGGACTGAATATAATCATAAAATTAAAATTATAAATGTTTTAATATATTTTTAATACTTATCTATTTTTAACACTTTAAACTCTTAACATTGTATTAAGTAATTTAAAATTTGTTGGAGAAAAAAATTACCATAACATATCAAAAAACTATAAAGAGTCATTTATAAAATTTTATGACTTATAAAAACAATTTTGACGAATATAAAACTTTTAAAAAAAAGTTAACATTTAATAAAATATTTTATATTTTAAAATACCCTTAGTGTCAATTTTTATAATATTTTTTTGACTTTTTAAAAATATCATAACATCATGATATAGTGTAAAAAACTATTTTAAAACATCACTAACATATAAAATTATTCCATAAAAGTCATTTATGGGATCGACTATGCCAAATTATATTTATTTTAATATTAAAATATCATTTATTTGATTCCTTCATCAATTATGAAATTACCGCATCATCATTGTATCACAATTCAATATAATTATTTAGTTTATAATAAATTATAAATAAATTATCATAATTTAGGTAATATTTTTCTATTTTTAAATAAAATTTATAGTATAATATATCCCCAATATAACCCTGTATTAAAAATACTTTACCTGTTAAAAAAGTAGTGTAAAAAATGGCTTTTCATTGAATATAAAATTATAAGAATTAAAGTCATCCATGTGGTAACAAGTGGTCTTAAAATCGACCCAAGGATGCTCTTAGTCATAACCTAGTCATCAAATTTAGTTATGATATATCTTAGGTTAATTTAAACTTTCTATAATATAATATTTTTACCTTTACCCAATTTACACTTAACTATGGTAATACAAATAGTTACTAAAGTTACTATTTATAATATTTAATAATAAAAATGAATTTTTAACATAATTTATAACTTCTTATTCAAAATATTAAATATATTTTTTAATTCAAAACACATCACTAGCATAAATTAATTTTAAATTAATCCCATTGATAGAATAATAAAACACGTTTTTAAAGTAAAAAAGTTCAAAAGTTCACGTAGATTTTATATCCAATTTCAATGTAAAATTTATTCCAATAACCAAAATTAGATTAAATGATAAAAAATTATTCTAATTATACTTTAAAACCAATTAATATAACAATATAAAAATATAAATAAATTAGACGAAAAAATAGTATTAAATTAAAATGTTGTATATTTCCCAATTCATTAAAATATGATATTTCTCCAGAAAAATTATAAAAATTAAAAAAAGGTTATCTTGATGTCCCTATTACAAATAAAAAGTTTATTTTGTAATATATATATTATAAAAGTTTCAAAAACTATATTTAATATGATTTCACCATCAAAAGGCGACAAAAAATGTTTTTTTTTAAAAATAATGTTTTTAACCATACAACATGTTTTATCATATATTTTATTAAAAATATTGTCTCTTTTAATTAGTATAAAATTTAATAAATATGAATAAATAATAAAACTACTTGTTCTATTGTTAAATTGGTTGTTAAAATCCTTCACCCTTTTGGAAATTGCGTACGGAAAATTTTATTCACTTATTAAACAAGTGGGAGTATTTTCCCCCATATAATTTGTAGATTCACATGTTTCCTCTTCAAATGTAGGGTTTTTAAAAAAACTATAATGAGGAATAACCTTATTTCATAACACATTATATCTGTGTTCAATAATCTGGAGTGGCTATTCCTCATAAGAAAGATTATATTCAAACTGAACTTCTTTTTGAAACAACACATGAGATGGATCCAACATATACTTTCTTAAAATTGAAACATTAAAAACACTATGTAACTGGGATAAAATTTGATGTAAGGAAAATATGTATTCAACTAATCTATCTTTATCTAGGATTTCATAGGGTCCAATAAACTTTGAACTCAGCTTCCCCTTCTTACCAAAATGCACCACACATTCCCATAGAGAAAATATGAGAAATGCATTCTCACTATCCTAAAGTGAAGATCCTTCCTCAAATTATCTGCCTAAATTTTCCAACTACTCTATCTTAACCTTAGGTTTCTATGAATCAAATAAATTTACACTACCAATTTTGGTACCATCATCTTCCTTTTACCAACTTCATCCCAAAAAGATGGATTTTGACACCACTTCCCATATAATGCTTAAAATGGTTACATCTGTATACTGGAATGAAAAATATTATTATAGGAAAACTCTAAAAAAAGAATTATTTTAATCCCAAATTCCCTAGTATTCCATTTAACATGCACTTATAACAACGTCTATGGTTTTAATTATTCGTTCGGACATCCCATATGATTGTGGTTGAAAAGCTATACTGAAATTTAATTCTGTACCAAATGACTTCTTAAGGATTTTTGAAAAGATATAAGTGAAATTGAGATCATGATCAAATGAAATAAAGAGAGAAACTCATGTAACCTGAAAATCCCTTTCATATTAAAATTAGAATGTTGATATAGAGAGAGATTATATTAAATAGGAAGAAAATAAGAAGATTTAATCAATCGATAAACAAAATACCATATTTCATTTTTACCTCGAGAATTATTCTTTAATTACACTATTAAATCCTTAGATATATTTTTTTTCCATTTCTAATCAATCACTAGAAAAAAATAAAGAATCCCTTTGGTAACATATTCTCCATTTTAACCTGTTAATAATTCGAACATCTTAGGGTAAAATCAGAATTATCTCTTTTCATTCTTATCCCACTTGTAATACTCATGTTGGTCTCGTACATCTTAGTGTTTTATAGATAAAATGAAATTGGAGAAATATGAAATTCACTCAGTAAATATTTCATCAACTATGAATCACAAGGCACAAATAACCTTTTACCAAACCTCAAATCCCAATCTCTATCATTCTTATGTTCAGGCAACATACCGTTTTAACCAATTGTACCTTCTTCTCCAACTCATAGTCTTACTTCTACACCTTCATAATTCTATCTAATAGAGATGATTATAATGGAACCAAAAATAAGATGGGGAGATTTCCCACACCATCAAATTTCAATAAAAAAATCATCAAATCATTAAACAAAGGGTCAAATTATAAATGAATCATGGTTAACATAGCATTACATTTCTAACTCAATGCCTAAAACACCCTGTTTGGATTTCCAATATGGTAATGAATCATGCAATTATAATAATTTATTAGTTCCATCCACTTTCTCTATCTCATGTTTATTCCTTTCTAAGTTAATAAATACTTAAAAATTTTATGATCAATATATATTTTACACTTTAGTACGTACAAATGATGTATCTATCTTTTTAATGAAAAAAAATAATACCTAATTCCAAATCACATTTTGGATAATTTAAATCATGAGGTTTCAGCTGACCTGAATTATAATCAATTACCATATCATTACAAGTTAGGACACAACTGAGTCCTTTTAATGAAGCATCAATAAAGATAACAAATTCACCATTTTTGGAAGGCAAGGGAAAAAATGGAGCATTTACTAATATTGTTTTTAGTTCTTCAAAACAATCATCAGGTTATTTTGTCCAAATGAATATAGCTCTCTTATGTGTTAATGAAGATATTGGGCTGGATGACCCAGAAATTTTTTCCAGAAAACATCAGTAATAACCCACTAATATGAGAAAACTATTCTTTGTGACATTGGTAGGTCCTAGTCACTCTTCAACAAAAAAATTTTGTAGGGTTAATAGATATTTCATCTTTAAAAACAATATAAAAAAGGAATTAAATTTTTTGTAACCAAAATTCACTCTTACAAAACATTCCATATAGTTTTTTTCTTTATGGATTGAAAAAAAACCTTAAGTGACATTCATGTTCCTCTTTGATTTTAGAATACCCCAATATATCATCTCTAAACAAAACCACAAAAAAATCCAAAAAACTAATGAAACACTTTATTAATGAGATTAAAGAATACAATAGGTTAATTATATAACCATTGGATAAAAACCAAGAACTTATAATTCCCATATATTTCTGAAATACTATCTTTGAAATGTCATCCTCCTTCACCATCAGCTGATTGTAGCCAGATCTCAAATCAATCTTTGAAAAATATTGAGATCCCTAGAGATAATCCAAAAAATCATAGATATGTTTCAAAGGATAATTTTTCTTAATAGTTATTTTATTCATGGATCTATAATCTATAAACGTCTCATGGAACCATCCTTCCTTTTCAAAAAATAAAACAGGAGCACCCTATGGTGAAGTTCTATGTCGAATGATGCCTTTATCAAGAAATTATTCAAACTATTTTTCCAATTACATCAATTATAAATGAGCCATTAGATAATTGGGTTTATAAAAAATCTCAACATCAGGAACTAAATCAATTGTAAATTCAACCTCCCAATCAGGAACAACACCAAACAATTCTTCCTGAAAATCATCTATAAATTTGTTTACTAATCGAATGTAACTAATCCAAACTTTTTTTTCCACAAAATCAGAAATATAAGATTCAATGAAAAATTTAATAAATCTTATATATTAAAAATAAGTTATAAAAGGAGTGGAATCATTGAATAAAACATTTATGTCTTGGCAATCAATTGAATCATGATTAACTGAAATCCAATTCATACCAAAATGATATCAAACACCAATATGAAAATATCAACAATATTTCCAGGAAAGCCCATCCCACCAATGTTAATTGGAAGATTCATATAAGTTTGGATTTCTTTAATACTTCCTCCCAAGGTTTTTAACAAAATTTTAATATCACATTCACGAGGTGATATTTCCGATTTAATTGGAAATCTCTTATAAATGAAAGAATGTGAGGATCCATAGTCAAATAGAGTATTGGAATATTTTTAGAAAACACAAAACATACCTATCACCACTTCATTTGACCATCACACATCAAACATAGTAGTATAAAATTATTTTTCCACACCATTATTCTTTTGATGCTATTGGTTTCCACCATAGTTAATCAACTATGGAAAATTATTGATAAAATAACCTAACTCATTGCAACTAAAACATCTTATTGCTGACTTTTCATTGTTTTCATAACCATCTACCATACAGTTAAAAGAAATATGGCTATTATTACAACATCAGAATAACATCCAAAAAATTTATAGGCTTTATATATAATTCTTTTTACCACACTTATCACATGATAAAAGTTTAGTTTTCTTACCTCCAAACTTCATTGATGGATGATTTCCCATTCACATCCAATTGGACCACTTATTTTACTTTATCTCATGGAACACATGATCATAAAAAAATTACATTTATTACATCTCAACTCAATTGAAAAATTTCTAATAGATTTTTAACTCATGAAAATCTAATACCCTTCAACATACCAGCTTCAGTCCTGAGTAAAACCAATTTTCTTACTATCAATATCCTGGGTAAAATTTGGGACATACCTTTCCAAAATGTGAATATTCTTCATATAAATATACCAAATCTTCCCCTTTTTGTCTTAATTACAAGAATTTATTTTCTATACTATGTTGAGAAACATTAGAAAAACATTTCTCGAGGAAGATATTCTTAAATTCATCCCATTACATGGCCTCAATCTCTTCACTTCCTAGACTGTTCTAACCATTAACCACCACTGATTGGATTCACCTTCAAAATGATAAATTTAAAGAGTTAACTTTTGGTTATTTTAAAAACCCATGAAGTAAAATATCCATTCTAGGGATTAAATCTATCTTTCAATAAGAAGGGTTCAAATAATCCTTTGAATGATGGGGGAAGATGTCTCATAAAAATCTCTACTATAAGGACCTAGAAATTCACATGGTAATATTAAAAGTATATAAAATTTTCTCTTGAATATAAAGAAAACTATTTTAATGTATGTTATTAAAATTACCCTTACCTATAACATTATTTAAACCATCCTTTGATAAAAACTATAAGGACCTAAAAATTCACATTACATAATCATGAGTTTAGTCAAGGATTTCACACAATTTAATTTTGAGGTTATTTTGAGGTTTAGATATTTAGTGAATTTGGGCATAAATCATACATAACCAAACCATATAAAAATGTGGATTTTTCCAAACAGTGTCCATTTTTTCATAAAATAAAATCTTTTAAAAAAATAATCATGGTTTATCTTCATGTTATAGTTACACAATATTTCCATTTGATCCCATCCTTGTCTCTATTTTCTCATAATTCATGTTTAAGAAATTTTAAAACAAGGGATGAGAATAAAAATCATAGTAAGGGTTACAAAATGAAGTAAAAAGTATTATTCAAGTGAAAACATGAAAAACCAAGGTTACTTAATCAAATAGAAATAATTCCACTCTTAATAAGTAGAAAATATTATCCATTGAAAATAATCTCAGTGATTAACCTTTTTATAATCGAAGGATTTCCATAAAACCCATAGAAAGAATATATAACTTAAAAAGGTAACTTGGGAAAAAATAATACTTAAATAGAACAACCATGTAGTCAAATTTCACACACATGACTCCTACAAAATTGAATACCTTTATAGCCAAATTCCATACCAATGAATTGGAGGCTATAAAGTAAGAACATATCCTTGTTTTATCATGAAAACACCCATAAAATTTGAAATTACCATTTTATAATCATAACACATAAAAGATTTCAATTTTTAATATTTCACTAATACAATTTCATATTCAATCACAATAAATCATTTCAATGTATTGAAATAATCACCCCAGTTCCAAAACCATTTTCAATATGAAATTAAATATAACCAGGAATAGGGGATTTATTTTTCTTTAAAAAACATTAATCTCTATAAAGGTATCTAAATATCATATAATGGTCATGGCTGTAGATAAGTCATTTTCACCGCATACGTTAAAAACATTCATCTTTTTGTGTTCATATAAAGTCAAATACTTTATATAGAAAGCATATAATGAATAATTTTTGAAACAATTGGAATAGAATTAATAAATCAAAGTATTTTTTATTCACCTCAAAAAATAAGGTGGTGTATAACATTGAAATACTCCTCAATGAAAGTATATTGAGACGAAGTCCCTTACCTCGAGTCCACTTTCCCACGTCTGTTCTTTATCAGCATAAAATAGTAAACATAGCTTAATTTATACATTATTACAACCTTTTTATTGTTTATTATTAATTTAATATCATTAATTACCTTTCTATAAAAATTATATAATTATTTATGGTTACTTTGACTGTTTGAAGATTTTTGGTAATTGAGTCGAAAATGAATTTGATATAATTTCAACAGTTAATATGGTCACAAGACCATCATTGGTATAAGAGTAATCATGAAATAATAATCACTTTTATAAATTAATTATACTGTTAAATAAAATAATTTATGTATGGTATAGAAAAATTAACAACGTTATAATCTTTGAGATGGTACGACGTACGTACACATGAGTAATGTTTCCATTTTTCATTAATCATTAAGGAAAGAAGGTAATCATTAATTTATCATTAAATAATGATAAAAAATAATTAAAATATTATTTTTCATTTAAATATATTTATATATATGTATATCATAAAAGTGATGTGGCGAATAAAAACGAACCACATCACTTCATAGAGGTGATAGTTCAGACGTACGCACGAACGACGTTATCATTTTTATGTTCATGAAAATTAAGAATGTGGTTGATATATTATTATAATATAATGATAAATATTTCAAGAATTTAACAGATGCAGGTTAATTCCATCATTATAATTAGTATTGTGAAATATTTTTTGGAAAATGAATTATATTGGTTCGTGGAGGTGATAATTCACGTGCACACACAAATGATTAATTATTTCCCCATTTGATATATATGAACATGGATTTGAGTGATGATATTAACATAATAACATCTCATTATAATTAGTATACTATATTTGTTAAATCATCATGGTTGATGAATATTTGAAGTAAATTTAAGATGAAATAAAACAGGAATACTTTATTAAAAATGATACATTTCCTTTAGACGAAATCCTTTGATTAACACCTTAACACCTATAAGGATAGTTTTATACCTAATATAAGAGATATAGAATATGGGGAGTTCTTATAGGTAGGGATTTAGGTAAATTTTGGCAGAATTTGTTTTTGAGGTGTAAATAAATGACATGAATTAGTTTCTTTTATATGAGAGAGGAGGGGCACTCTTGGAATTTTTCAAAATATTAAATTAATTCAAATTACTTTTCTATTAAAAATGTGTCCAAATTAATCTATTCTAATATATTATGGGAATGGTTTGAAATATAATCATGAAATTAAAATTTGAAAAGTTTTGAATATCCTTTTAATCCTTATATTTTTATTTTAACCCTTTTAACTCTTACCATTTTATTAAGTAATTTACAATTTCTGGGTCATAATAATTACCATAAGATTAAAACAATACCAATAAAATAGTCATTCATGTCATTTTAGGACATATCCAAACTATTAATATGAATATTTTATTTTTTAAAAATTTTAATCATTTAATAAAATATTTAATAATTTAAAATACAATTAGTGTCTATTTTGACATAATCCATTTATTGTATTTTTAAAAATATCAGAATTGAATGATATAGTCGAAACAAATATTTTAACACATCACTAACATGTCTATGTAATCTATAAATTTTTTCATGGAATCAATTATGTGAAATTATATTTATTTGTTATTTTGTAATGTAAATTGTTTTGGTTCTTTCATTAAATAAGTAATTAATGCACCATCATTGTGTCTCAATTTAATTTAATTATTTATTTATAAAAAATTATAAATAAATTACAATGACAATGGAAATTTAATTATATTTAAAAATACCATTTATTATCCAAGATATCTTCTGTATAACCCCACATTAAAAGTACATGATAATAACAAAAGTGTAACCAAAATGGATTTTCATTGAATATAACATTATATATGCATTAAAGTCATCCAAGGGCCTCCAAGGGATACTAAGATAGACCCAAGGATTATATTTTTCATAACACAGTTATAAAAATATGTTTGGAATTTTTTTAGGTAAATTTATATATTTATAATATAATAGTTTTACCTTTATGAACTGATTTACCCTTAACTGTGGTAATAAAAATAATTACTAAAATTATCATTCATAATGTCTCAAAATAAAAGGAACCTATTTAAATAAGTAGTAACATATGATTACAGATATGGAATAATGTTTTTAAAATTCATAACACATAATTGGAAGAAATAAATTAAAAATTATTCCCATTGATGGAATAAAAAATAGGATTTTAAAGTAAAACGTTCAAAATTTCACCTAGTTTTTATATTAATTTTTAATTTTAAATTGATTAATATGACCTAAATTAGATTAAATGATACAAACCTAACCTAATTAAAATTCATAACAAATTAAATTAATAATCTATCAATATAAAAAATTTAAACAATTTTTTTTGAATTAAAATACATTATTTATAACTATTTATTAAAATATGAAATCTATCATAGAAATAAAAAAATTTAATCCAAATTAAATTTTTATGTAGGTCATAAAAATAATTAGTTTATTTTTCTAAATAAATCTCATAAAAGTGCCAAAAACTAGATTTAAAATGGGTTCTTCATCCATATGAGTAAAATTTCCATTTTTGAAAAAAAATGTTCATTACCGTAAAACTAGTTTTATTGAACATATTATTGAACAAATTGTCTCTTTTAATTACTATATAATTTAATAAATGGAAATAATTATGAAAAAAATACTTATTCTATCATTACAAGGGTGGTTATATAAACAATAAAGAGAAATAATGATTATGGTTTCATTCGATCATATCCTTAGTAAATCACAAGTAACATTAATGGATTTCTTCCTTGATGAAAAATGATTTTAATAATTACTTGGAACATTTATTGATGAAAATATCCCTTTTTATGTTGAAATCAATTATATAAAATTTCATAATTTTATTGAAAAAGTATATTTGAAAAGAAAAGAAAATAATTATAGATGAATATTCACATAATTGATTTGACATAACTATATGAATTTTTTTCCATGTTGTATATGATAATACAAATATTCATTTCACATTTAAGTAAAAAGTTCAAAATAACTCAATCAAAAAACTACAAGAAGATACATTTTAAACAATTTTTTAATAATTAAAACGTGGAAAAAGTATCATTGTTCAGTTATTAGATTTTAGTAAAAATATTAATGAATTCATAGACCTGGAAGAGAAATGATTTTTGACTTAAGAGAGGGATAATGGAAATTTTAATTAAATATATTATATCAGTATCGTGAGTTCATAAAAATAGGGACATTAAATAAAACCATGTAATTTAATGAAACAAATAGAGTAGAAGGAAAGTAACGAGTTTCTTGAGAGATAGATCGTGATATTTCACCATCAGAATATAGCCATAAAAGTCTTGATTAACAATAAGAAAGTATCGTAGAAACCCTACCTATTGGTTAATATTTGAGTCAAAATCACCATTAAATAAATAAACAAAGATTTAAAAACCCATATTTTATAAATGATATCTATTTCATGAAATAATTGTGTTATATATTTTATTATAAAGTGTTATACACATACAAAAAATAACTGAAGCATATAACAATTTATTTTATTAATGGAAATAGTTACATTAATTAGAAACTAAAGCCCTAAAAATTATAAAAATCTACATAGAATAAAAATACAAATTTGAAAATTTATAACTGAAAATTTTGTATCCTTCTGATCAGCTTGAATCATCACCCCCATAGCCTACACAATAGAAACATAAAAAATAGTAAAAAAATAGATATTAGAGAAAATATGAATGTAGAAAATTGGGGGTAATTATAATGAATATTTAATTAAAATTTTTATTGGTATTTATTGTAGGTAATATGGATATTGGAACTAGAATATGAACATTAGAATTGTAATTTGATTATTGAATAATAACCTGACTGTTGTAAATAGTAACATGATCATTGGCATAGTAATCTGAATTCCAAATAATAACATTTATTTTTAATAATATTTATTGTGGTTGATATAGGTAAATGAAAAAACTATAATTCTATTAAATAAATATCATGGTTAAAATCTCGACGAAAGTATAAACATATTTTTAATTCAATATTTTTTAGGTAATTTGTAAAAATCATAATTTTTATATTAATGATTAAAATAACTTATTATAGAATATTATTTTGATAAAATTAATTTTATTTTTTAAATCATAACATCTAAATTTCACAAGACTTATATTTTTCTAATTTTCTAAAATATACAAAATTTTTGGTGAATAGTAAAAAATAGTATTTTGATGACCGATGTATTTTAAATAAAATCCTTCATGATGTAATAATTATCTAATAAATTATATACAAGTTATATTTGACTATAAAATATTAAATTTGGTAAATGTTTTATTTAAATACCTTAAACAGTTTTTCTTAACCTAATAAATATTTTCCATAGTCTAAAGTATTTAATCAAAATAACAATGTTTAATTTAATCTACTTTCCTTTTAATAAAATATTTAATTTAAATAATTGGTGTCTTAAATTAAAAAATACATTATATTTTACTTATATATGATCTCTAATTTCATGAATATCACTATTACTATGTTTACCTTGGATATAGTTTCTTTTTCATTATTTTATTCGAAAAATACTCATCTTCTAATGTATAAATGACCCCTCTTACTCCCCTTGGAAAACCACTTCTCCATAAATTAAAAAATAAAATCCTTAAAAAAAATTCCCTCAATTAATCCCCTTAAAATAAATAGCTACATTTTAGAGTTACTGATTCCGACCATCAATGGAGTTTAGTGTCTTATAAGAGATGCAATAATGAGAAGAAGGTATGCTTTCATCGACTCGTCTCTGTGTTCTTCTCTCCTCTTCCTCATTTTATCAATCCATTTAAAACTAAAACATTATAAGATTAATTATGTATTATTTTAAAATTATATTAATTTTTTTACCCTACATAAATAATCATATATACTATGTAACTATATTTCATAAATCATGTGCCTCATACTTCGAAAATGTTCCATTTATAGTCGATTAACCACCAATAAATACATTGTCAATTATTTTCTTATCACCAACCATATATCTGGTTATAACAAACTATTTTTAGTATATAAATTTATAAATATATGTATTTAAAGCTTCAATAATAAATTCTATGAATATATAAATGGCCTTAAACAAAATAGTGAAATCCAAAGCAAACAAGAAATATTTAAGGAAAAAATTGTATCAAAATGTTTCCCATTTAACTAATAGAATTATAAAATATAATACAATGATAATAACTAATAAATAATGACATAATTAAAGATAATTCAATTCTATTATAATGTTTTATTTAACCTATTTTTATTATTTAGGAGGCAGAAAATTGATGAAATAAAGAATGATTTAATGTAAGGGGATTCTCAAACCCAAACTCTTTATTTTTTATTATATCCTCGTTTAGAATGATTTTATTATTAATATTCCAATAATATCAACAATATTTCGTTTAAATATATTTTCTCTTCTACTTAAGAAAAATATATATTTATACACTTCAAAAATACTTTCCAAACCATTTATAATGTTTTTTTATAAAGACTTCAAATTATCAAATTTCTCATGAATCCTCTTGATTTGTTTCTCCTATCAATGAAGATAACAAATTTTAATTGTAAATTATGATCTAACTTATTTATTTTATATACATAATGTTTACTTCATGAAGTATCATATTTGAAATCATTTATGAAGCCCATTCTTTCCATGGGTTATTTCATGAAAATGTTTTTTATCCTTCCATGTGGCATGTAGGATTATGAGTATCTTATGATATGATGGGTGGTACCGAAATTATATTTACCTCTAATTAATTACATAATTTCATATATCTCATGATATAATTTTTTATACAAAAAGATGATGATATACTTGTTTACATTTATGATGTTTCAATTTATGATCATATGTTATACGTGAACCTGATTATAGCTTTGTTCACAACTATGTGTCATATGTGAAAACTATGTTATGATGTTTAATAATTATTAATATACCAAATTATATGCCTTAATAAAATATTTCACTCATGATGTTAATAATTATTCTATCATATTGATATTATGATGTTGATTATGCTCACCCAGGTACTATTGATTTAAGTACTTTATTCCTCCCTTCATTGGGGTTTTAGCTCAACCCTTTTTTGATGTATTACCATAGGTGAATAAACGTAATAAGGATATAATGAGAGATTTATAAAAAATATTACAATAATTTAAATAATGTTTATGTTTCATTACATACAATTGATGCATGGGCTTACTTTTCCCAAGACACTAAACCTTTTCATCCTAGACTCTATCACTATTACGCTGTTTATCTTAAAAGTAACGTTATATCCATGTAAGGTAAATTTGGTTCACATTATTAGATTTATATTTAAATCCCAAAAAATTCATATAAATAATAATGAAATAAATTTATTGGAATTATTTACACACCATAAAAGAATCAAGTGGTGAGTATGGCATGTGTGTTAGAGAAATAAAAGTGTGACAAAAATCTCTTACCACATATCTGAATTCATTCGTACATGTTCAAATTTCTTATATAATATATATATATATTATGAATATATTAAATACCCATAATATATATATATATATATCACCATATATTTTTTACTTTTAACCTTTTTCATCATATTATTAACAATTCTTTTTTAAAATCAATGTTTCAGGTTATATCAACTTTGTTTTTCATGTATTTTTGGGTTCGATAGTTTTTGTCATTGTAAAATGATCAAGGATCCCTAATATCCAAAATAATAATGATGATATAAATAGAATAAATATTATATATATATATATATAATTAATTTAATCCCTAAAAGTTTGAGATAGAAAAGGGAATTACACTGTTAATGAAGATGATAGGTTGTACGTATCCGTGAACGTTGTTTTCAATTTTTAATAGATGAAAGGAATGAAAGGTAAATAATAATTCAATGTCATGAATCATTATTATATAATATATATCACATAAATTCATTAAATAAATCCATATTAACATAAAATTAAAATGAAAATGAAAAACAAATGACATCGCTTCTTGAAGGTGGTAGCCCAACGTACGCACGAGTAAGGTTATCGTTTTCCAACTATTTAGAAGGTAAGTATGAAAATATGATATTATCATTCAATAAGAATAATTATTTTATATGTATCATATTTAAACATCAAACCCATCATAATAAAAATCCCTAAAATATGGTGAAGGAAAATGAATTGTATCACTAAATGGAGACTGTAATCCGTATATATGTATGAGCGATAATTTCACGTCCCATTTGACTGAAAGTGCATAGATAAAGGTTGTTTTATAATTATAATAAGATTTTATATCATTTAGGAAACATAATTTATTATTTTAATAATAATAAAATATAATTAGATGAGGTCCAAGAATATGTAAATAGAAAATGATCGGTTAAGGCAATTACCTCTTATTTGAAACCACTACTTTAGACATCCTTTTAAAGATCTTTGGATAGGTATTTTATGAAGATAATAACATATAAAATGTGTATATAAATGTTTTTATTGGATTTATTTATGTTATTTTCATGCTATAATTTTATATTTTATGGGAATAAAAGTAAGCTAAGGTGCCCTTTTAAAATTTAGGTGTAGGGAACTTTTTTAATTTCTTAAAATCATAAATAAAAATGATGTCATTATAATGAAAACTTATTCAAAATTTAAATATATTACAAAATAATTTATTATTAATTTATAATACCATCAACTGATAAAATATAGATACTTTTATGTGGTTTTTAAATGCTTAATTTTTATTTAACCCCTTAGTTAACCCATTTTAACCTTAACCATGGTAACAACATTTTCACACTTAAAGGGGTATAATTTTACATATAAGGTAGATATTGAATATTAAATATAAAATGGATAAAACTTTATTCCATATCTTATCCCCCTTTTCCTCTATCTTGATATTTATGATTCTTAAATAATTAAATAAAATATTATTTGGATAAAATATCAGTATTGTTAATTTTAACACTATTCGTTTAATTTTATTTAAAAGATATGAATAAAAAGTTTAAATTAGAATATAATCCTTTTAAAAATAAATAATTTGTAATATTTATATATAAAATTCATGGAACACTATAAATTACTTAAATGACATTACATTTAATATTTTTAAAATCATTTATTTTATTTGTCTTTTAATTGAATAAATTATATATTAGTGTTGTACAACAATTTATGGTAATTATTTAATTAGTAATAATTATAAATAAATTACCATAATAAATATAATTTCATTATTAAAAAAATAGACATTTAAATTAATTTAGAACTTTATTTTCCCTATGTGGATATATAAGAGATATTTTAAACTAAGAGAGTGACATTTCATAACATTCTTTATTTTAAATATTATATTGGCAATTTTCATAGAAAAGAATCTAATAAAAATAATTTTTGATAATATGGTGATAAGGATCCAATTTCATTTATCCAATAATAATTAGTATTAAAAATCAGATCCTTTTCACTTAGTTTTAACCTGGATTACCTGATTTACCCTTTTTGAGGTGATAAATTTTACCATTATTACTATTTATATTAAAAAAATAAAAGGGGACTATTTTAAGGAATTGTACATCCTAATTCATATTATGGAATCCATTTCTCAGTATTTTATTTTTATATTTTATTGAAATTAATTTTAAAATAATCACGCAAAATGTGAAGAAATGGTTTTTTAGAAAAAATATAGTTTAAATTATAAAACATGGTTTATTATTATCCCATGCAAAGAAAAATATTAAATAAATGTAAAATAATTTGATTTAATTAAAATAATTCTCTAATAATAATTAAATTAATTTATTATGATAAAAATACATTATGGGCATAAATCATAATTTCTCAACAAAACCTTCTCTTAATGAATTTTATTTTTATTTCTAATTAATTGATAACCAATGAAGTAATTTTATAAATTTGTAATCATATATTTTTACTAATTTAGTGTTTTCTATTCATACATACAAATATAATTTCTAGGAGGTAACTATCAGAAATAATATTTTAATATTATATCACAGTCCATTTAAACACGGTGTTGTGTGTAACAAAAGCTATAATATAAATAAAATTATTTAAAGATATTTTTTTATAAAATATCATGGGATTAAAAAATCCATAGATAAAGTTCTGGGCCCAATTTTAAGGAAATTATAACACAATTGTAATTGATAACTTGAGTAAAAATCATAGAATATGGAAACTAAGTTATTATTATCACAAAAGGGTATAAGGATTCATCCCCCAATAGTTGATTTCTCCTATATGAGAGTTACATTATTTATATCCATGCATGGATGATACAAGTAGATAAGGTAATCTGGTATGAATAACATCTTAGTTATACATGTCCCAACCATACCTTCAACCACTATACATAATGATTAAATGTGGACCCCAACAATATAAATCAACCACCCAAAATCACTACATTTGAAATGTATATTTATAAATACAATTTATCACAGATTGCAGAGAACATGAAAAACACACACCTATCAAATGATTTCCCTAGTATATTTACATTAAAATAATTTCAAATAGGAAATTAGAACTATATATTTAAAAAATAATATTCCCAACATGGTAGTTGACCCAAAACTAACATGATTATCCACCAATAGAATGTCTACATACTTTATAAAAGATAATATTCTCTACCACATATCATTCCCATGTAAATAAATTTATTATAATTAATATAATATATACATGAAATGAAATCCAAACTCCTCTCTCTAGTCAAAAAATGCATCACACAAACATGTTATCCTCCACTTGATAAAAAATTTGTTATATTTGTAACAAAAATACCATCTTTTGGATTAATAACAATATGTGAAATACATAAGGACATGATCCATATTAGGAGGTTTCTCCTATTACAATATAATTTTATATTACATGATTTAATATTATATATATAATCCTATAGAAAAGTAACTAGAATATTCCATGCTACTTTATTTGGGTTAGGATTCTTGATTGGAATTTTAACTGGTTCAATTAGATTAATCACCCATATGTTTGGTCATTATTTAGTAAACTTCATTATTATGTTATGATCACATATGAACTGACACTAAAGAAGGGAATGATATATTATTTTTACAATAATACTTACATCCTAATTGACTTTTTATTAATAATGATTAAATAAGGTAATCATGAAAATGGTATATTATTTCCTTCAAAAGATAATAAACCTGGGAATAACTATTACGACCAAAATAAAATTATTTTAAAATGATTTAACCATTTCATCATCTAATGATATATTTTTCATATTAGTTTGAGTTGGTAGGAAGTAAGATATCAAAATAACATGACTCACTCAAATGCGAAAAATAGTATAGAGTTATAAAAAATGTAATAAAACATGAAATTTTTCTAGTAGAAAGTTAAATAATTATATGAAATGATGTCTTATATTTCTTAGAAAATGATAAAATTGGGGAAATGGGGACACAATAATTGTACTATCATCAAAGAAATACATTATAATGTATATTTTTTTTAAACTAAATACATTTTGAAAATGATTATATATATTTTCATAATATTATTCGCTAAAAATATATATTTTTAGTGTAAAATATTTGAAAATATATTGTGTTGGTCTAATTAGTTCTGGATAAGAATTTAGGTATGAAATTATTTTTCTCCTTGATATTAATACCCTAAAATTTCCATTGATAAAAAAATTTGATCACCTATTGAGTTGTGGTTGGGTGGTGAAACATTTATATAAAGGTGTAAATATCGACTTATGTCAATAATTTTTATCCAAAGCGATAAATTTTGAACTTATATATGTATATCTTTTTCAACAAATTTTTATTTATAATTTTATTGTTATCAAATATCCCCATCTTTAAAATCCTAACTTTTATTACAAAAAATGAATTTCCCATTTTAGTCTGATCCATAGAAAGAGATTATTTACATGATTGGGAACATTAATATTCCATCAAACAGTTTTTTTAATAATAAATAATTTCAATCACAGTTAGAATATACTTATTTTTTAAGCTAGTTCTAATAAATAATTTCATTGTAGAATATCTAGAACAAATCTTAATGTGAATGGATTTATTAACCCTTATTATGGAAACGATTTCTTGATTTCCAACTTTGAATGTGCTGTATCAATATTACTAGATATTTTAAGGGATAATTTTTTGTTTCAATATTGAGTATGAAGATACAAAATCAAAGAAATTCAAGGTTGGATTTAGTTGATCCTATTTGGAAGAATTGATATAAGTACTTTTCAAAGGTAGTGGCAGAGAATCTATCACTAAATATTAGTTTAAATTGTATTTTTTTTATTTTAATTGAATAAATTGGATTATAAAAAACAAAGTAATTTATTAAAAATCATTATATATTTTGATATTTAAAAATCTATTAATACCTTTGATTTAATGAAAAATTAATTTCATGAATCCATACTTATTTATTAATTAGATCAATTATCATTATTTTTGATATCCATGTAATATACGTAACACCAAAATTTGAAATATAAGAATAGGTTTAATATTTACTAAATTTAGTAGAGTCTAGATATTGCCTCAACAACCTCATAAAATCCTTTATTTGTGTATCTAAGAATTTAAGGATGGGTCAACCCAGATAAGCTTATCCATGTTTTTTCAGATGGTAATCTATTCATTTAAAATTTCCTTCTAAAATCCCCCAATAAGATGTATTCTTACATGACATACTATATTTTTTATTTTCCCAATGTGAAAAAAACACGACTTTATTGATTTTATATTACTTCAGTGTCAATGATGTTCCTCTTCTAAATAATTTAATACACCCATCATCTCTTGGATTTGGGTAAGATCACACAATTGATGTTCTAGTTAAAACCGAAAATTTATTATATATATAAATAGATATTTTGATCAATAAATATCATGATATATTTATTTTATTATGATATAAAATTATTGAATATTATCTTTCATAAGAAGGATATTTTGAAAAAGGATATGAATAATCGAGGTTATAATTTGATTAAAAAGATTCATGAGATGAATTTGTATAATTTTAATCCCATGTTATTTTTCCCAAATCAACTTCTTTATTCTTCCATTAAAAAGTAAGAAGGAATTAATATATATATATATATATATGATTTGGGTATTCATATGAAATTACCTTTGATAATTTATTTGGGGGAAATTTTTTTTATATTTTATTTGAATGAGATTGGATAAATGATAAATGGATGAAAATTATTTATATTTCATCATAAAATATCCCCCACCTTTGCAGTATCACAACATCAAGAATCCAATGAAATAACTTGTTTCAAAATTAGTAAATGAGATCATCAATTAGTTACATAGATAGTATTGTAAAGTGATGAACTAGGATGATGATAGATTATTTGAGTATTTTTATATGTATTTTTGACTTAATAATCATTCATCGGCTTGGAAAAATTCTCTATATCTTTAGGTAATGTCACACAAATTCACATAATGGATCAATAATGAAATATTTATCCACCATAGGAATTAGACATGAAAAAGATATAGTTTTCATTGACAGTAGTTATCATGTTCACCTGTATTGATGGTAATAATATCATTTACCCATGACTTGTTGAAATGTTATTTCTTGATCCATTAAATAATGTTTGGAAACTGCTAATGGACTAGAAAATATAGTTTACTACAAATCCCAGTGAAACAGATAGATCATTATAGATACCCCAATCAAACTATAGAATATTTGACCAGGGACACTGATAGGGCACTATTGTAGTGTGAACTTACTATAGCAGCATGAAACATCAATATTGTCACTATGTATACTTTATAAATTCAATAATGTTTCATCTTGGAATTCAGTGGTTCTAACGATGTAGCACTATGGACTTGTTATATAGGCACAATAACAACATGAGTTACTATTCACAACATAACATTAAGAGTATTATCAAGCTAGGGTTTCTTTTACTGTAAAAATTAACCATTTAATCATAATCCAAAACATAATTAAGTGGGTTTACCACTCTTTGGATATATGGATTATTCTCAAAATAGGTAAGTCATTATTTTTATATTATTCTTTTGTAATTTGTTATTTTCTAGATTTTAAAATTCTTCTATGAGTTTTAACTAATTTCTTTATCTACATTTTTCCACTACATGACATACACCTCAAATGCACTCCCAACACAACTCACAGATAAAAAGAAAAAGAAATCACACCCATATGAGTATTCTTTTCATGATTTCTGATGTTGAGGATCCTTAAAATGAAGAAATCACAAATAACACTCTTCTTTATACAAGTGTAGAGATATCAATGGTTTATAATGTTACAATAAATTTGGTGGGAGGTAGATAACATTATGTTACAATTATGGATCTGATACCATGTTTCTAACTATATAGGTGGTATAACCATAAACAAGGTTATATGTACAAATAAAAGGATATAATAACACATAAATTAAATTATGAACATGAATAACACTCAATGAATATTTATATAGAAAATATTTTTATCAAAAAAGTTTATAATGATTCTTATCCCAATAGATTAATTCATTTTTTCTTAAGTTATATTATTTATAGGAACATAATAAAAAATAGGTAGATAAGGTAATCCTACATGATTAATTTCCATATTCCATGTGTCATAGCTTTATCGTCAAACCAATTTACATAAATCTTACACATGGACTACGAATACATAAAGAAACCACTCATAATCAATAACTTTATAAAGTACCATTATAAATGTATCTTTATAAAATATAATAAAAAATCTTACAAAAACACACCTACCAAGAGATGAACCATGTATATTTACATAATGATATTTTTTTCACAAACACTCAAAACAATATCTTTTACAAAAATAGATTCTTCACATAGTTTACACACATATGTTGACATGATGATCCATTATTATCTGGTCCACATGCCCTAATAAATAAAATTATAACCTATGCTACATGATCTATGTTTGTATGATTGCTCCATTAGTTTGTTGTAGTCAATAGTAGATAAAAGTGTTTTACAAATACTTTTTCAAATTTTCCGCATAAGTTAATAAGTAAAGACACTATTAGTGACATTGTTAATAAGTATATTAAATTTATTATTTTAAATGATGTAAAAAATAAATTCCATAACAATTATAATATTAACTAAAATTAAAAACCCTAAAAAATGAAAAATCAAGGACATTCCATATTGGTTATTTTTTACCAATGTGGTGGATATTTTTTACATCAATTATATAAAATAAAAAAATAACTTCCATATAAATTATAATAATAAAAAATTTGAAAATTTTTGAAAAATATAAAATTGACAGAATTTGAACAACATATTTTTTATAATGGATTTGGAAGGGTTTTTTACATAGGTCATATGAAATAATATATGTAGAAACTAACTGAATTTATTTTTTAATTTATTTTTAAAAATAAAAAACCAAAAAATAATTTTTTAGTATCAAATAAAATTAAACTAAACAGACTATCAATAAAAAAATATTGAAAGAATAATTGAAAAATATCAGTAAAGAGCATCAAAATACATGGAATTCTATAAAATACTATATATATCACATCTTTTTAAAATTAAAAAAACATGAAATTTTCAAATTTAGTTTTCGAAATCTATATTAAAAATAAAACGAGCTTAAATAAAAATGAATCAAACTTATAAATAACAATTCCATGATCTACGTAGATGATTTATATCATTTCCATTAACAATAAAAGAATATAAAATAGGTAAAATATTGATATAAAATTTTCAACATTTACTCTCAATAAAATGATAAGACAAATAATAGGAAAAGTCAGAATAAAACATAACACTATAAAAATCTATAATTTCTCCAATTATAATTATTTATTATATAAACCTCAAAACATAATAACAAAATTTTGCTACTTCTTCTTGATGATGAAAATTTTATTTCAAAAGAAGTCATCAATTGAAATAACGTTCTATGGTTTTAATAAATTATAGTATTTATAAAATAAGTCATATTTGGTTACACATAACTAATCCTGTTTTTCCTATTTCCTATTAACCTGTTATTGTGCTTCTATTTCAAATTTGAAATAAAATAAAAGTTACTTATAATATAAAAATATTATAATAGTCAAAATTAATAGTCTAATACTTTGGTAAAGTATTCTTACATGTTACCATGTATATTGTATAAAGATTAAATTTTTTTTATTGATAAAAACCAATCAACACCCAAAGACCACATATATAAAAAGATACAATTCAAGTGGTTTTTTCATTATGAAAAATAAGATTTTATAAAATTTATTTATCGTACCCATATTTATAAGAAAGCATCCAACCCTGAATTCCACCATTATGAAATCATTTAGAAAAATATTTTGATCTTTATTAATACTTTTTTGTCTTTATTATTGAATAAATAAATTTTGGGTCAATTAATCCATACACTGAGGACATATCATTTTAATTTAAAATTACATCATGCTACCTAATTAAAAAAAATAGGTATTAAGTTATAAAAATTGATATAATTAAAATAAATATAATAATTGACTTACATAAAAATTAATGGCATCACTGTGAGGCCTAATATATTTATAAATACAAGTTACAATAAATATGCTTTAAAAATTATCTCCATATAATCACACTCACAAATGACTTCACTAATTATTATCTCATAATCATCCAATAATATAAATACGAATGATGATAATTTAGAAAGACCTTTAGAAATAAAATTATGAAATATCCAATGGAACTCAATGTGTTATTGCTTTTTAAACATCTTGTATTCCCATTTAATGTATTATAATATATATATTTTAAAATATTAAAATAATTTTTACAAAAATATTAAATAAATTATATAAACATTCCACACCTCTGTTTTAAGTTAATAGACAAGTCTTGATACTCAAATAGAAAAATGTCTGACACATTGTCTAACAATTGAAACCTCATCAGTAAGGAACAATACTTCAACTGATTCATCTTTAATAACCATTATAGTATCCCTAAGTTGATTCATCTCCAAATTTTAATGATTTAAGGTATACCAAATATAATATATAATCCTATAATCTGAAATATGACTCTAGGGATACTCAATAAATAACTCATTGTCGATGAAACATATATTGAAATGTGTTGATGGATGGGATATTTAGTTAGAGGTGGAGGAGTGGGATATACAATTAATTGTTGAGAAGTGTGATATATAGCTTAAAATGATCTCTATAGTCCTTCAAACACTAATTGTACCAATGATCTATTCTTATCCTCTATCATATATCCAATATTCTAAGCATTATATTTTAAATCATTTATTTTTCTCTTTATATATATCATCCCTTGAATAATTCTAGAACAATTAAAATAGATTAATAGATACCCCTTCCTCATGAACTCATAAATTACTATAGTGATCAATTTTTCATGATACAATAGCAAAAATATTCATCTTACCCTTGGGTATAAAGGTCCCCAATGTGAATAGCTCATAAAGGGATTCCTGTAAATGATATTTTAATAATATTATTGAATTAAAAAATATATAATGAGTTTAAAAATAAATTAAATACCTTCTTATATTTTTTTCAGCTATATACATTGAGTATTTTGACAGATGTGTTCCATTTTACATTATAATAGCCCTTTTCTATTTTTTATGTCCAGTATAGGGGAGGAGGGGTAGTCTTCTCAGATCCTATAGATGTATCTATTTCATCCATTATTTTTTATAAAAGTAATGGATACCCTCCATTAAATAAAGTATGTGGGTGTACTTTTTTTGATGTTATATCCTAATTATGTCTCTTACGTTCCTATTAACTATGGATAAAAAATCATTAACTTGATTATTTTTTATTGACTATATAAGATACAAAAAAATAATAGAGATTTTTATTATAAAAAAATTATTTTTTTCTACATTAACAATATTTCTACCATGCATTTTCGAATATAAAACAATATATATCTCATCTATTTTCATTGTCTTCCACTAAATAAGAAATATGAAGTTAGTGTTGATTTTAAATCTATCCATTTCCTTGTAGAAAGATATAAAAATCACCTAAAATTTATTTAGTTCTAGGTAAACAATATTTTATCATATGACAATTAAAAATGACATATATTAGTAAAAATATGTCTTGATAAATTAAATAATAATAAATGAGCTTGCTAATATTACCTCCCATAATAGAGCTAGTGTTATCTAGTCGATAGTACATTAATGAGAAATCAAAATTCTTATTTTTTTTCTTTGGAATTCTTAGCCAAAAAACTTCTAAATTTCATTTAATTTATACCATTATGATTTCTATTTCCATCAAACACAATACACATCATCTTATATGTGTTATGATCCCGCAACAATTTAGGTAAACACGTGCTACCATGTTTACCAACACAAGAATCCCTTGCTCTATAAATATAGAACGCTCATGTGCAGATGAATGGGAAGGATCCTTATGTAAAATATATGGATATTCCTATCGAGAATATTGATATGAATCGAATATTTAATCTAACATGATACTATAAATCAAATTAGAAAAAAAATATTAATTTTTTATAAAAGGTCAACTATTACTTATAAAATTAATTAAAAAATTGAAAAATATTATAATGAAATCTAAAATAAATTAAACTAATTTTTTTATCATATTTGATAGATTAGTCATCTAAAATGCTAAAAGTACTGAAAATATTTATGATACATGAAATCGAATAAATAAAATAAAAAACATAAGTACCAGATTATAAAAATCCAACAGTTACTAATAAAATTGAATAATATTTAGAAAATGAGAATATGATATAGTCTAAAATAAACTAAACTATGTATTCTTCATATTCAATAGAGATTTTAACAGTAATACTGAAAAAATACTCAAAATTTTTTTGAGTCATGAAATGATATTAATATAACAAAAAAACATAATTAAAAGTATAAAAAATAAAACAATTACATATATTATTTAATAATTAAGAAATAATATAAATAAACTAAATTAAAATAAATATAAATTTTATTCATATTCATTAGATTACTAAAATAAATTTGAAAAAATGTTAGAAATAATTATGAGACATTAAATGATATAGATAGAAGAAAACAATAGGTCAGTTTTTAAAATGATAAATAATATAATGAAAAATTAATATTTTTATGTAATAAATTTTTTAGTAACAAAAAAGTATTTTTTATATTTGTTAGAATACGTGACATAAATAAAAATATATATATTGAAATAATATATCAAACATTTTTAAAAAAATTTAAGAGTTAAAAAAATTATATATTCTACTAATAATATTAGAATATTTCTAAAGCATTCTTTTCATATATTCAATCTTCGTGATTTTTTTGTATGTAACAGACTATGTATAAATCATAGTCATCACTATAGTCTTAAAATTGTATCAATGGATGTAAGGATATCCCATAATTCATCATCGCCATAAATATTTTCATCACTAATATACTATTTTTCTATCTTTGAAATGATATAACATTTCAAATTTCATAAATCATGAAAAAAAGAATTTTTTTTCATGTTTTCCATTATAAAATAGCCATCTATTTATTCTAATATATTATTTCTACTCATATCATATTGAATTCATCATGTTTAACACTATTATTAGAAAAAAAACATATTTAGATGAAAAAAGAAATTGAAATTTAATGTTATCATTCTTGGATATTTCTTCAATAACCCTGTAATATGCAATGGATTTAGTGATTGATTTTTTTTCTATTTCACTTGAAAAAAATGCAATGCTTCACTAAGACCCAATACACTATTATTTTGAACTAACCTTATATTTTCCATGTCATTAGTATAAAATATATTTCCATTAATTTCATACCCAGAAAATGTTATCTCATTTGGTCACCCATAACTATATCAATGTTTCTAATGGATGAGATCTACCATGCATGGCCTCTTTAAATCAAGCTAAAAAAATATTTTAATACTCATTCAATTTCCACATATATTTATTCTTCTAATATTGTTAGTTTAATATATTAATATGTGATTTTTATATATAAATATCCATCATCAATTTTATTTAATATTTATAAATTTTCATTCATTATTTTTTCACATAAAAAATTATTTTCAAACCATTGATCCCATTTCATCCAAAATTAAAAAGAGATGTTTGAAAACTGACGTGAAGACTGCAAAAAATTATTTTATAAAAAACATGACTAACTCCACCAAAATATATTTCAAATCAATATAAGCTTCTGCTCAATATATACTCATAACTTACCCATTTAATAAATTCATATACAATTCAAAAGGTTACATCTAATCAAAATATACAGCGCAAAAAAGATTTATTTATTAAACCAAATGAACCATTTAAAGGACCATGATTTCCAATAAAGATGGTGGGAAGTACCTTTTCATTTTAAAAATTATATAAAATGAAATATTATTAATTTTTTTTAATAAATTTAGACCCATCACATTATTAAAAATGGAATTGAAAACGCAATATTCCTGGTGGATATTTAATCGAAGATTGATGGGTAGCATTCCACTTAACAAAACAATAATGATTTATATCATCATAATATGATACACTATATATTTCAAGTTAATTGACATAAAATATTTAAGAGGAACATTTTTCAACATTTGATGAATATGATTTATGAAATTTGGTATAATGGAGGTACTAAAAAAAATTCCTTCTCCCTCTTGGATAATGTATGACAATAAAAGGTAATGTATATTCATTTTCCTTTAGGTGTGTCAGATAACTACAAATTTATTTCCACAAATAGTAAGTATAATATTTATTTCAATCTATACATAGTCATTCCAATAATATCTAATTGTTTTCCAATCATACTATCACATATATTCATCTCAACATTCATCAAATCAATTTTATATTTGACCCCATGATGTTTCTAATGGGACGCTCAAAATTTTTGATTATTCCATATAAATTTTCATATGAAATATCCATGTCTTTGAAAATTTGAGATCAACTTTTCTCACCCTCTCAAAATAAAAATTAGTTGATAGAGGATTTAGAGAAATATTATATTCCATTAATATATTTAATTCCATCATTTAATATTTAATCAGAGTGATCTATAGAAGAAAATATTTGACGACCCATCTACACTATTTTTCTCCCATGTTATATATAATATAATAAATTCCATTATTCGTAAAGTAAATAAGAATTATGTCCCTCAATATTATATCTAGAAATTTTTCCAAATATTGGGATGTCATTTATAGTAAATATAATCATGGCATGCAATTAAAAATTATTCTTTTTGTTAGGACATTACACTATATTAACATCCTCATAAGTGTTTCTAATAATCAATTAATGGTTAAAATTAAATTTCAATACCATTTTAAGTTTCTTTGGTATATAAATCATTAAAAATGAATGTTATATTTACTTTTTACATAAAATTCAAGTGATAGGTTTTAATTTTCAAACGAGATAATTCATAACATTTATTTTCTACTATGTCTTCAATATGGATACATATAATCTATGAAGAAACTAAGTCTTATATTCCTAAATTAAAATATAGATGTAGGATATTATAAATCAATTTTATTATACTATGGATAATCAACTAGATGACATAGATTTCCATCAAATATTGATGCATCTGCATGTGATCAAAACCTTTTTACATCTTCTGAATTTATAGATAAACATTTTAGATTAGAAATTATAAGAAAACAATAAAGTACATTAGTGGGATAATTATACATGCGGTAATACAAAAATAAAATTATGATTTTTCTAAACATATATATTGATGTCCTATATTTAGGATGCTCTCACATTCCTTTATATTACTTCTAATATTGAAGATAGTCATCATGGTAGGAATGTAATTTATTTTTACCCTAATCACATCATGTATAATTTTTTCTGCATTATTATGTGAATGTATCATATCATTACCTTAAAAATTACTCATTTCTATAGGTATAAAAACTCTATAAAAACCTTTTCACTCTATATTTTCTTGTATTTTATGTTATTAAATTTTAAATGCTTTTAGAAAACGGTAAATTTCATAAAAACTGGATATAATGGGTTTTTAGAATCACCATATAGGTTCTAGATCAAAAATGTTATTTCGATTACTTTCACTTGAATATCGTGAATAATTTCTTCAATTTCATCCAAACTGTCATCTTGAAAATAAAAAAAGTCATTTGATCTTTAAATATTAAAAAAAAAATTATTAAAATTTTAAATATTCTTATCATCTCGTATATTAAAAAACGTAATTGAAAATATGGGTTTTTTTGGTTGTTTTAAAATAAGTATATAAAAAATTAATAAATATATTTTAAGTTGGTTTTAATTTATTATGTAAAAAATTAATTACTAGTTTTTAAGAAAAAATATTTTAAATGGATCGTTTTAAATTGGTTTTTACATGTATGTGATGCACCACATGTCTTCCAAATGTAAATAACTTTAGTCTATTCGATATAATATATATAATTTAACTCAAAACACCTACACCTAATTATAAAGGTGTTTCATGAATATGTGTTCCTCCCTATATAGAAGAAGGATTTACATTCTCACCATTAGAAACATAATCATACCCCTGATCATAACAGGTCAAGGAAAATGGATATCTAAAAGGTATGATACATGTAATGGGTTTATCCATATAACCAATGTCCCATCGGTACTAATCAAAATTAATGAATGGAATCCTTGCATTTTTATATATCGAATGTATTTTTTTTATTTTATCGCATATTTTTTGGATGATATGATCTAGAATGAATAACCATGATAGAATTTATTTGGGGTCTTTAATGGTTATTTCAAAAATATAGAAGACATTTTGGATGAAAACAATATCTTATTCTGGATTTTTATTAATTACTCTAAATTTTTGCATATATTTATTTAAAAAGTAGTCTTTATCTAATAATATGGTGACTTGTATGTCAATTTTAAAAATTATAAATATTTACTTAGTGAAAATGATGTATTGTTCTATTACCTTGTCACTCTAGTGGGTAGTAGACAAGATTATTCATTCCTTATAAAGTAAAATCATCAACACATGTTCGAAATATCTATGTAATGAATTCTCATATATAACTATTATTAAAGATAACTTAAGTCCAAATTTATTCTAGTGAAATGAAATGTATAAATAATTGTGAGGATGCCAAATGAATCTATAAGAAAACATTGGAAATATAACTTAGTGATTCATTGAACTCAGATATGGTGATAAGTGTGGTGATTTGGTAGTCCATTTAATGTACCTTCATTAATAACATACCACTTCATGTCATCAATATGTGTCTTAATAAAACAAATTAGGACAAGGGTAGAAATATTTTTATAAATAATTCTTTGACCCTTATCGAAGTATTTATCCTTATCAAAAATGTAAAATCATTTTCATGGGATATAATAGAAATCATATAGATTTCTAGTTAATGTGTATATATCTTTGAAATTATTTAATAATTTGGATCATAATAATACATGTATTACATGGTTTATTTGGTTAGAACATTATCATGAGAGAGAAATATCTAAATATAATAACCCTTATAGTCCCAAAGTTTTTAGATTTGATGGATGATATTTGAATTAGATTTATGATTTGGTTATTCCTGTAAAAGATGTTCCTTCATAAAGTAAGTACACCACGTGGATGAATTTTATTCATGGGAAATATTTTTTATATAATAATTACTAATTTATTTTATTCTTTCATTCCATTGAAAAATTGGGTGGAGGCATACTTGGTAAATAATTAAAATTGAAACAACAGATACCTGATGGTTTTTTCCACACATTTGATTTCCAAATCTAGTCGATCATAAACCTAGTGAATATGTTTTTATACTCTCAAATATATTTTAAGTATTTTTTTATGTTTATAATATTTATCCAAACCCATTATAATGTGAATGAAGAATTCCCCAAGTGATACATTTCCTACCTATATCTACTTGATCTTAAGAGTAGCCAATGCCTTTTCACTATAAAGATCATGAAAATATTTTAGACAATATTATTTAAGTTCACCATTATAAATTTTCCCAAATTATATTATATATTAATAATTTCATTAGAATATATAATATGATATTTTTTTTAATGGGAAATATTTTATTTCTAGATATTCTTATCTAATCCTGAAGGTTTAATAATACTAATTTTCAAGAAACTCATTGAATCACAATGATTATTACATAAATTATATGTAAATATTTTATAATAAGGTACTGATATTACCCAAAAGAGATAAAACATAGTCAAGGTCAATCATAGTATCATAAAATTTTTAATTATTGACGTGAAAGTTTCCTTTGGTTAGAGTAATTCAGAAAAAAACTGTGTAAACTTAAAAATAATCATATCCCTCCATTATAATGGTTAGAATTGGTCAACATAGAATTAAATATGGGAATCAATTTTAAATTTTTTTTTGAATAAAATTAATGTTGAGGAATTTTATCGGGATTATGCACCTATAGACTGTTAGTTCAATCATCTATAATGACTACATTAACTCCGTTGTCTTCCTATTCTGTTATCAGACTAATAGTGGATTAATTTTTTCTTTTTGAGTAAAAAAAATAAACCCATAAGGATTTATTTTTATTTAATATTAAATCCATTTTTTAATCAATATAGGTTTTTTATTAAAGTCACTAATAGTGTTTAACTTCATTTTTTGGGATGAAAAATAAATTATAGTTGGAGGTGGAGGATCTGATGATGAACGAGTATAATTTCTTGGGGGAGGTAAAGGTGGTCTTTATTAACTATGAATAATTCCTTCTAACAGTTATTTTGATATAAATGGGTACTATTATAATTTTTCAAAAAAATAAGAACTATTAAAGGGTATCAATTCATTTTAGGAGAATGTTGGTAAGGGATATGAATATGCAGGATAATTTATTAGGTAAAATGATAAGGGTTTTTTATAGGGATCATTATAGATAGAGTGATATTGGGATATAATAAGTTTGACCTACAATTATTTTCATATAAGGATTATATTGTTTAAATTCATTGAATGTTTGATATGTATGAGCCCGTGAAATATGTAATCTATTTTTCACTAGATTTACATTCTCAAGATTATGGAACCTATAGAAAAGTATTTCATACATCTAATCAACTACGTTTGAATTTACATAATCTTTTTTAATTTTTTTTGATATGGATAATTTTTATATTTAAAATTTAGTGTTTCTTATTATAGTGTAAGCTACTGATTAATCCCATTATATTGGATTTAGTTATTTTATAAATCTTTTTTGAATGACTATAATTTTCCTTTTCAAATTCACTATCTGTAAAATTACATACATGAAACATGTTTATTTATCTATGTAATTTCATCATATATCTAACATCACCTCAATGAATAAAATAATACTAATATTTATTACCCTTGGGTTCATCTATGAAGAAAACTGTGGGATCCCCAAAATTACAACTTTTATCAGGAACCTTTTGAGAGTAATATCTCTTAGAAATTATTCCTTCCTTTAGGTTCTTCTTCTATGCTATAAAATATGGTGAGATCCTAAAATTAATATATATATATAAAAACATGATCCCCAAACCTAATGGTATGGAATGGATTTCCATTTTCGTAAATGTGAATAATTTAGACCTCAATATTTGGAAGGTACAGATGTGTAGAAGTTTCATCAATAATATTGATGCTAGAAAGGGATTCTTGAACCTCATGTGGATATATCTAGAAGTATATTTCAATTAAACATCTTTCTTTACAAATAAGCCCGTTTTTATAAAAATAAGGCAATATCTCTTGTCCATATACTTATAATATCTAGTGATACATTATTTTTGAAGAATGTTTATTATCTTATATTGATAAATCAACTTTAGAATATGCGTACTAGTAAATCTATATTTGTATTTGGATTAAATGGTAATTTTATTATTCTATGTAATTTTACACATTATGATCCATGTTCTTATTTGGGACATTGAATGTCATTTGATGACTCAAGATGTAAATGTAGGTTTCATTATAAAATTGATCTATAATGATTTGAATTTGAACTTAGAGACTATCCATGATTCTTATATACTCTACTGGAAGATTATAATTCAGATATATCATGATAAAACTAATTTTTGAAATGAGGGTAATTTTAAATGTTTCAATATAATAATTTTTTATTTTTTTATTATGAATATCAATAAAACAAAATTTTTCTACCATAAGATATATTGTTCCACCATGTATAGTGATATAAATCATAAAAAATATATAATGTATATGGGTATAACCCATAGATCACTAGTTTAGGATAGATGATTCCTCAAGAATAAAGGGATTCATTTTATCTACCATAGTTGTTTGGGAATGAAAATATTTTTAAGCAGTGTACAAAATTTTCAATTTTAGAGATTTGGATAAATTAAGAATTTATTTGAGTTTATACATTATAAGATGATTATATGGTCTATAAAATTTATGGTATAGATATAAAATATAGCTACATGTTATAGGGAATTCATTTCCATTGAGATATTTTTCCATGTAATGGTCTGATATCTCTTAAAACATTCATCTAGGTGAGTAATTACTAGAACATGGAAGAAGTTTGAGGTATTATTTTCATGAAATAAGGTCCCTTGTCAAATTAGTATCGTCAAACCAAATTCACACCATTGAAATATATTTTTAGAAATTTTTTTATGTGATCGTTAATAAGTAATTCAATGAATAATGGAAGGTGATAAATAGGGAATGTAAAGGCTACATTGAGGAATTTTCTAAGGCTATATAACCAACTAAGTTATCCTTATCTTGAAAAAAATATCTACAAATTCAAGTAATGTATAACAAAAATGGTAACCACAACCTCAAAAATGAATGATTTCTATACCATAGGAATTATACATGGAAAAGGGATAGGTATTCAGTTCATGTGCCTATCCTATTCCACTTCATGGATTATAATAATGAAAATAACACTTATCGTACACCCCAGATAGACTCCAAACATGATTCATAGATATAAACTCATGGAAATAAAACACTTATGAATTCTAGTATCAATATTTATAATATAGTTGACTCAAAATTCTAGGAAACCCCAGAGTATAGTCTCATTAAAACAAGTGTTATGATTTAAATTTTCCATATAGGAATTATGCCTTTGGCGAGATGGAAAAAGTCTTATGTTGTAGCTATGGATATGATACAAAATTTACATCTATAAAAGATTTTATTTAAAAAATGGAATTATTGTGTAACCCAAATGGAATAAGGAAAAAATATACTCAAAGAATATATAAAAACTGTTATAGTTATAATAAAACAGAAAAACTTTTCTTTTACCATTGGTGGAGTTATCCTTAACCCATGTCACATTATTCAGAGTCACAGTGGGATAACCTATGTAGATTAGGTAATCTTACAGGATCTATAGACTAATTTCATTTGGTCAATTGTGCATAACATTGGAAAATATAACATCATTTTGGATGAATATTCAATACATTTCATTATAATACTTTCCACAGAAACATAAAGGTTTTGTGTCTTTGGAGACAAGAGACATAGACAGAAAACATAATAAAATATATTCAACATCTCTAAAAAATACTTCTTCTAGGGTATAGTTATTAGACATACACTACTTAAAAACATTCAACATAACCTAGGGAAAGGAATCACAAGAACATGTGAGATTAGATGCTCAATAAGGGTAAACATAAGAGATATAAATCAGTGATAAAAACTGTGAATAATATATAAATAAGGGTGTGAGAACATAAATAAAAATCACAATAATCCTAAAAATTAATTCAATGGTCATTAATCATAAATCATTGAATATTAATTTTTCATAATAGATAACATAAGTCATATTTGTGGTGAATCATCAATAATAAACCATAATCCATTAGAATATATGATAAGTATAAAACTTGAGTTTTTGGCACATACGTAATCATAGAAAATAATTTCATTTCACAAGGACAACTTACAAGACCATCATAGTTTATTCGGTTCACTCCTAATCTCATCATTCTCCTGGTCAAGGTTCACTCCTAAGTCTATCATAACGGATCAAGTACCTTACCTAACTAGGTTAAGTCCCCATTCCATCCCTTATTATCTCATGATATATCCAACATTACCCAACGCATTAGAGGTACATACAAATTCTGACCCACACTTCACATACTGAAATCCAAACATTTTTTCAAAAGATCGTCAACTATTCACCATATCATTATATCATATCCCATGGAATTAAAATCAATTTTATATAAATTTCATCATTTTATCAAAGAATTACCCATGGAAATTAAATAGGATTCATAATTGTTCTTATCATAATATAATTAACATGTGTGAAATAAATAGGTTTCATAGAATCATTCATAGATCATTATAATAATTATCCTTCCAAATAAAGAATCTTCATGGTATAATAATTTCATATCCCACATGAATCAAAACAATCATTAAAGGATATTGAAAATTATGAAAACTACCTTTAAAAGTATATTCAAATATTTCTTTGGAAACATGATAAAAATATGCTTTTATTTTTAAAAGATTTTAACATAAAAACTATAATATTGAAAATTTTATTCTCGTAGAAAATAAAATTCTAGAATTTTAAATTTATCTTCCAAAAAAATAAAATTTATAATGTTTTGAAAATACATTCATTCGGTAAATTTTAATATAAATATCCCTTTTAGAATTTGGGAAAAAACCAATGGTAAACGGTTTGGAAATCCAAAAAAAATATTCCTTCTAAACCTTTGTAAATAAAGTAAAATATTTTTGATAATGAATTTAAAACACAATTCATTAAAAGAAAATAATATTCTTGAAATCATTTTAAATATAATGGATATGGAAGAGAAAATATTCCTTATCAAAATTATAAATAAGGTTAATTTTTCTTAACATTATTTTGATCTTGTTAAGTGAAAAAGTGAGGAAAATGAATGGTAATAATGTAAACATAAAAAATAACAAAAGTATAATTACAAATATGTCCTTCTTGAAATTATGATCATACAATTTTCTTGAAGGAAACATTGGAAATAAACAATCTTAAAAAGAAATGAGATTATAACATAAAGCCTTTACCAATTTGGTAAAATTAAAATAAAAAGAAATTGAAATGAATACTATTATATGGATCTTATATCCTATTAATCATTGGATTTAATATTTAAAAATTCTTTCATGGGGAAATAATTTAATCATTGAAAGACATCATGGTGCATGACATGAATCATGTCTCAAGAAAATGATATTGAGGAAAAAGAAACCATTGAATATAAAAAACATTAGATGTGATAATTAGTCCATGAAGTTATTATGTAAATATATTAAATCCAAATAAAAAAATTATAGATAAAAAAATTCTATATCAATTAAATCTTAATCAAGGAAAAACAAATTCAACAAAGATGTGTTGTGACCAAATGAAATGAAATTGAGTTAAGAGACACCTTACCAAATTAACCACATTTCTTTATACATGTCTAAGTATCTTTTATAGTAAATATATATTAATTATAAATATGTTTTAAAACTATATTCATAAATAAATCACAATTTATCATCCGTTCATAATTTCACTTATCAATTTATTAATAATTTCTTCACTAAAATGAACAATCTGGTGAAAAAATTGAGTGTTTTCCATGCATTTTTCCCTTTGGTGGTCCCGGTACTTTCACATGGTTCCTAATTTAATTATTTAATAAATATTAATAATTTAGTATGTCTCATATATTATTCATTTATTTATATTTATAATCTTTTATATAAAGAAGAAATGAAAATTGAATTACATCACATCACGAATATGGTTGTCGATGCATATGCATGAGTGATGTTTCAACCTATAAATGGATGGAAATAAAGAAATAATAATTATTATTCACCAATATGGAATTATTATTATATCATAAATATAATATATATTCATTAAAATTGTACTTATTATTATCCTTGTAAATCAAAAATGAGAAATAAATCACATCACTTCATGGATGCGGTAATTCACATGTACGCACGAGTGACATGATCAGTTCACATCGGATATAAATGTAAGAAGGTATAAAATATCTTATTATTAAAAAATTATAATTAATTCATAAATATAAGATATAAAAATTAAAACCAATATAATAACCATCCATGAATGGCTGATGAAAAGCAAAATACATCACTTTGTAAGGGGGTATTCTCCATGTACGCATGAATGATGAGTTAATTTCCCATTTGATGGAGAATGAAATTAATAATGGTTACACGAGAAACCTAATAAAAAATGATTGATATATATATATTTATTTTATTATATTAACTTGACCAGAATATAATTTAATGATTTATAAGAAAAAATAAAATGAGAACACTTCATTAAGAGCTATACCTCTTCTTTGCACAACATTCATTGAATTACACCTACAATATTGTATAATTAGTATCCTCATTAATCCAAGTCCTATATATCATGGTTATGGATTTTTTGAAGTTTTTTGGGTAGATATTATATAATATAATTCTAATTAATTGTGAGGAAGAGTGGATAGGTGGATTTTATTATTGGAGGGAGTGGACATACATGGAATATATCAAATGATTAAAATAAAATAATGTCTTTCACAAGATATGTGACTCAAAATTTTATTTTTTTTAAAGGGAGGAATATATTTTATAAAATTATATAAATCCAATATGATGTAGAAAACGTTTTATGTAATTTTAAACCTTATAAATTTAGTATAATTCCCTAGAATTAATACATTTGTACAATTAAATTAGTAATAAAATTTTTTCCTTTGTTATTGTTCATAACTAAAAAAAGAAATAAGAACATATTAAATAATATTAATTATGTGGATTCAAAATATTTAATACATTTTAAAAGATTCAATTCCCATAATTGTTAGAAATTTATTTTTAAAAAAGTTCTCAAAACACAATAAAATTGTTTTTAGGGAAGTATATTTTATTCATAAAATAGAGTTTGTCATCATATATTCCATGTAAAAACAATTATATTAATGTTAAAATATTTTACTGAATATATTATATACACATATAATTATAATCTTTCATCAATATAGATTAGATTAATTTATTAACATAGAAATACATTGTGTGCATAAAATTATATTTTTATAAAAACATCTATTTTTTCCTTCAAAAGATTTAATTTTAATTTGTACTAAAATAAAAAATAAATTCATTTTAAAAATATAAAATTAAAAATTAAAAATTTATTAATTCATATTCATAACTGCTAATACAATAACTATGTGATAACTATTACATTATATAATATTTTTCTATAGTATATCATTGTCTATTTAAACTCACTATTACATGTAAATAAACTTATGAAAAAATTAAATTTTATTTAAAAATAAATATATAATAAAATCTTAGAGTGTTAAATTATATGTGTCAGAAACATATCTTTAATCCACTTTATATTAATATTATGCATGGATCCTGACTACATAAAATAACCACCCATGTACGGAGCCAACCACTAATAGTGTCTTATACTTTAGTGACATTACATGTTCATATAGATATAGTTCTACACATTTACAATATTATATAGTAAAATATATTTTATAGTTATAATTATATTATAGTGGAAGACTGGAGATTATTCACCTTAAGGATTAATATATTCTAAAACAAGTATCTCATCATACTAAGAGGGACCATATCTGACATACTTTCTTTCAGTCAACAAACAGTATTAGTATACTATCTAATATAGGTTAATACATAGTATATGAATTGTGTAGTGTAGGATATTTCATTGACACATTCCATACATGTTTATCCCATAAAAATCGGACCACGTCAGTCAAAGGGAAACCCAAATCCCTTAGAAAGTGGAAGGTGTGTATAACAGTCAGAGAAATCTTAGCATCATTCCCATTGGAAATGTGGGATTGGGAATAATAAAGTCAAGGATTCTTATATCATGTCATATATCCTCACTCAATATACAACCGAGTGGTCAACAAGATACATCTCACGTAAAAAACTCAAGGTGTGCCTAGGAACATTTCTATATTAATAATGTATATACCTCATTACATTTCTATTCTTTAACATGTATTTATCAATTCAATATCAATGTTATAAGCACATTAACAATTACATCGAAAACTATTCTATAAAAAATAGAATTGACACTAATCCAAACACAACAAATAAGTAACATGCTTTGGCATAACAAATATTGGACTTGTTTAATGAAAGGTAACAACTTCATTTACCATCATGAACATTAAAACAAATAAATTATATTCTTGATGAAAATAGGAAAAATATATGATTAAAATTATTTCCACTCTCAAAAAACCAACTCATCATATAAGATATGTATAGACAATGTAGTAGGGTAGTCCAAGAATATGATATAATAAGAAAATAAGGGAAATATGCAAGTGTCAATCCAATGAAACAACATGGGCATAACATACTCAACTTCCAAGACACCCATGGAAGATATTAATTTTGGAAATTGATATTCAACAAAATTATATAAGAAAAAGTGTTTTTATACCCACTTTTCTCTCCACTAAGGCATCGGGGAGGTTGTTTTTGGGACAACATAGACCAAGAACAACCTACAACTAAGGGAAAAGGTTTATAAAGGGTTATTTGAAATAGTTGTATAGGTTCAGTTTCCTATTTAATTAACCTTCATTATAATATATATATATATATATAACCTAAAAAATGATATATATATATTTTTTTAATTTGGCTAAATTTTATAATAGAATAGGTTTATTCCTTGGATTTCATATTTATGGTAATCACATAGAGGGTAAATCCTGAAAATGAGAAGGAAAAATTTTATAAAATTATTTTGTAAAAAGATCGATTTTAAGAAATATTATTTTTAATAACACATAATATAATTTGACATAATCTTATATAGGTTTAAATTATTAATATTTAATAAGTAAAAAATTTGTTAGTATCATCACGCTGCATCACTAATACCCACCTAAAAAACCCGAACACCACATCAACATTGATTCAATATCTTATATATAGGTTAATTATGGTCACATGGATTATTAGTTAGTAATTTTTAGGTGATAAAATGTGATCATCATCATAAAGTGCATTCAATACCCAATAAATTAAAAATTAGTTTTAAAATAACTACTTAAAAGGGATTTTCCAAAATTAATACACAAAATATACTTGTTGAACATAATTTGGTTTGAGTCTAATAACACTTCATTGGTAAAAATTTCATCCCATTTTAACATTATGGGAAAGGTAAAAAAACTTTTGGATAAGAATTATTATTTTCAAGGAATATGAATGTATTTACAAAATATATATAAAGGCAATCAATAATATAAAACATAAGACTTTAAAGAAAACTCAAAGTTAAATTAGTTGAGTAAAAATTTATAACATAATCAAAATGGAAAATATTTCTTCCAAAAGTTTCATAGGGAGAATTTTAATGCTTTTAAGTTATTTTATAAAATAAATAATTTAAAACTATTTATTTATTTCTTTATAGTATATTGAGGTTTTATTATTAATTTAAGAAAACCAAATGTAGACATGCTGCTGTTATATCCTGAAAACCCATAGGAGAGTTGGTATCACATACCAGAATATAAAGGAGAGCCTTAACAACTTCCAATGATCATAAATGTACCAAAAAAATAATTAAATCACATAATATTTTCCAAAATAACTATAAAACCTAAACATATTTATGAAATTTTAATAAAATACCAGTAAATACTAATGTTATTCAAAGAATAGTCCCCTAAACAATATAGAATCAATATTCCCTAAACTATTCTAACAAATCACTAATGATATATATATCCTAAAATAAATAAATCCCAATGAAAAGAAACATCCTACACATTCATTCAAAATAAAGATGACCAGTATGTAACATCCCAGGTAATTAAAGAATAAATAATTTTCATATTTATTAATATTTGAGAATTAAATATGAATTTTAATTAAAAGTGGTTGCTATGTTCGATAGCGTACCTGATACGCAACGATGAGTTTCTTTGAAACTTACGTAGCACACTAGTAATATAATAATATTATTTTAAATGTTAGTTAACAAGTAGCCGTTGTACTGGCGGGAATGAATAGAAATAACTAAAATATGAATAGATATGTTTTTAGATGTTTTTACATTTACCCAATAAAAGATAAAGGCTTAAAATACGGAAAGAGTTCAATTTTAGGCTTTTATACTCTAATTTTCACTAAAGGTTCACTTATCACCTTTTAATGGTGAACCGTCATTAAATATAGTTTTGATCACTCTTATACATTCTTTTGGACCAAATAAAACTTTTATTAAGAATAAGGATATCAAATTTTACTTTGTGTAATTTTTGGTACCTTTCTGATAAAGTTCATTTTTTTTTATGAATAGTGTAAAATGTTGCATTTTAATTCAAAACCTCTTTTTGATCTAATTTATTTATATGATTAGATTATCTTTTGAATTGGTTTTAAAGTGAAATTAGAATATATTTTTACCATTTTATCCAATGGTGGTCATTGGAATCAATTTCGATTTGAAATTAGACTTAAACTGGTGTCAATCTTTTGATACTTATTGTTTTGTAAAAACACGCTATTTGCTCTGGCAGCGGGAATTAATTATTAAATTAATTAATGTGACTTATATGATTTGAATTTTGTAAAATAGACTTCATTTTTGAATTCGGAATATCAAATATAGCTTAGGGTGAATTTTTGGTAATTTTCTGAAAAACTTCAATTTTTGATGAATAGTGAAACCACTAAGTGGTAATCAAGCAAACTGATTTTTCAGTTAAATGAAAGTTTACCACTAATGTGTATTGAATTTTGAAAATCCGACATAGATGGTTGTCATTAAGAAGTAAAATGTGGTTCAATGAGATTATAATAATTTTTTGGTGAATAGTAACTTATTAAGTTTTTAATCGCGATTAGTGGTAATTAGTGTAGTTTATGGTATAAATAATACTTTAATAATATAAAATGACCTAGACACATGTCCCAACCTCATTGGTTGTGTCATGGCCGACCAAGACAAGCCATGGCCTAACTTGGGGACCCCATGTATCCACTTTAGTTGGAAAATGACAATAATATATTTTTATTTAATGTTAAAGTGAAAGTGACACAAACATAATATGTTTTGCGAAAAAAATTTTTAAGTGGGGTTATACAAGCCCAAATTTTGATTATAAATAGTCATTGGAAAGCTAAAAAGATTTCCTATATCATAGTATTTTTTTTATAATTTTTAGACATTAAATAAATTAAATTATTTACGACATAATAATGATGCAGTGATGACATCATTATTTAACGATTAAAATAAAATGGAAAGATAATGTAAAATCTAAAACCTACACATGGCCAAAACCAATTGGATGAGTGGATTTCGAATCCTTATCACCTTATCCACGAATTCTATCAATGTGGGACCTTTTAAAACCGAAACACATTTTCAAACAAAGTTATATTTCTTTACTTTCCAAAAGTGCCCCTCCTCTCCTCTTATAAAAGGCCCCCACCTCCACCTTATTTCACACACTCTTCAAGCCTTTGGCTCGGCCAACCCCTGCCCATTTGCTCTCTCCACATCCCTCTCCTCATCCTAGAGGATTCCCTTTTGGCAGAATCCTTTCAAAGGAAGCCTTTAGGCTCAAACCAAAAGAAGTTACACTTTTTAAGGTATTTCATTCTCTCATGTTCATTTGTTTTATTTTTCTTCTCCAACCCCCTAAACTCTTTTTATTTACTTCTTTTGTAACAACACCAGTATCTTCAATATACTAGGATGTTGTTATAAGATTTATTTGAGATACACTCTCACACAACTACATCAAATGGTTAAAGAACATACGGTTTCCGTGGATGGCGAAATTCTGCCTCCCGAAACGATGATTGTTCAATACTCATTTAACACCTTCAAAGGTGGCCATTATGATGTCACTATTTTTATATATGATATGTAATATGTTTATGTTTTACTTATGCTTCTGTATTTTTCATTTGTGTCTTACCTTTATGGCTTCCATTATGGGTATACGCGATATCTTCACTTAAGGAAGTGCGGACTACCGCCCCCTCAAAGTGATGTGATTCGTTAATGCCATATGTGGGACGTGTAAAGGATGGATTTAAAGTTATTATATATTATGTTATACTGGAATTATAATATACCTATATATATCATTATCATTTATTTCCATTAAAGTATGAGATAGAAATGAAAGTAGCGTTCATGCGTACGTACGGACTACCGTCTCCATGAACGGTGCATTTCATTTCTTATCCCCAAATGTAATGTACTATTAAAAGTACATGTATATAATGGATATATAAAATTAATGATATATCTAAATGATGAATATAATTCTGGAATTAAAATATACATAAGTCTCATTTAGTTTTAATTCCGTTAATATGACAAAGAAATGAAAGTAGCGTTCATGCGTACGTACGGCTTACCGTCTCCATGAACGGTGCATTTCATTTCTTACCTCTAAATGATTATGTAATATTTTAAATACATGTATGTACTGGATATATATGAAATATATGATATCTACATCATGAATACCATTCTGGATATAATGAAACATTGACCAAATTAACAACATGTAAGTGTAAGAAGTCTATTTTTGACTTAAGAACCAAATACCGACAAAATGAACATTATTAACTTAAATGATTTCATGATGTTCATAACATGGTATAAAAGAAATAATGAACTTGGAAAAGATTCATAATCAAGTAGAGATTAACTAAAGTTTATTATTCAGGAGTTTAAAGAACGGTCGGGTCAAGTCAGATACGAGGTATGGGAACTTCTTAACCCAATTTCCATTCTTTGGGTTAATCTCCTACTTTCAAATTATGTCATTATGTTATTATGTCGTATCTTGTATTGGTACTTTATTTATGTGTACTTATAGTAAATACACATAATGTATCTATTTTATTTTAAAAATTATCTTTGTATGGGACTTCGTCTCAATCTCCTTTCGTTGAGGCATATTTTATTTTATACACAACTTTCTTTTATACGGTGTATAAACCCCTTTGACTTTTACGTTTACTCAAAAGGAATCTTTTTTATACGAAGCGTTTACTAAACGACAAAAGGGAATGTTTTTGTCGTACGTATGCGGCGACAACGACTTCTCCGCCGTCGTAACCGTTATTTGAGTTTCGGCTTCCTCTACAAGCCATACCTTTTTTTTAAAAAGAAAAATAAATACCATGTTTTACTTTGGTATTGAAAATGGTTTTCATAATGTTTTTATTATATCAATGTGTTGTATTGATATCTCGTGATTGAAATGCGGAAATGTTATGTTTCCTTTATGCATGTTTTATGTGATATGATTATGTTATGGTTCTTGGGCATTATTATGAAGACGGGTGGTTCCGTGATAAACTAAGGGCGGGTGAGCCCGTTATAGCTCTCCAATGCATTGGGTAACGCGAAGGAGTGAAACATTAAGGTTTCTCCGAAGAGATTTTTAGGGAATATACTGTGATGGGTATTCCAAACGTAACCAAGAGGGTTACTCCCTACGTAAGAATGTTATGAATGCCTCAAGTTACCTTTATGTCTTATGATTTCTATGATTTATTCATGATTTTATGAGGTATGTTAAAGTGATTATGTTTTATGGGTAAAGTATGATTTCACTCTTATGTATGTATGTACCCATGTTTCCTTTCCATGTTTTTATAACCCATACTGAGTTTTTATGCTCATCCCAAGTTTTTGAAATGTTTTTCACAGGTCAAGGGAAAGGTACATGATAAGATGATAGAGTCAAGGATGTGTCAAGAATTAATCCATGTTTTATTTTAAATGTGTGTTCCATTGATGGGAATGAAGAATACTATCTTTATGTAACCACTTTGTTTATATGTGGAATGTAATGCAAGTCTTATGATCTAATTCTCTAAAACTCTAAACTCGAAAAGATCCTCAACGTGTAATCTTGTAATAACTCAAGATTAAGTAAGGTTTAAGGCTGGGGCCTTATAGTTGGTATCAAAGGTCGGTTTAGACAACTTTAGGAGTTAGAAAAGTGTTAAATTATAATATGATTGAAATGATATAGCATTTACGGATTACCATGTTGCTTCGCCTAAGATATTTCCATGTTCAGAATGGTTTTCCGTAGGGGAAACAAAGCAGCTATGTTGGGACGACATCAGGAGGAAGACAACCTTCCAAATCAGCAACCTGAGATGGTTGGAATCGGAACTGAACAGTTTGTTGCAGTGATGGCACAGTTGACTCAGGCTATAAATGGTGGTGGTATCCATGCACGAGATCAGCCAGATCAACCGCATAGGAACATGTCAATGGTGGAACATTTCATGAGGCAACATCCCCCATCATTCAGAGGATCATCTGACCCTGTGCAAGCTGAAGGGTGGATTAAAGCACTGGAGAAGATTTTTGATGTCATGGGGTGTTCAGACAATCAAAAGGTTAGTCTTGCTATTTACCGTTTGGAGGGTGAAGCAGATCAGTGGTGGTCTATGGTTAAAAATATCAGGGATGCCGATGAGATTGATGCTCTTGACTGGGATGAATTCAAAGGTATGTTTCTTGAGAAGTATTTTCCTAAGGCTGTTCGACTTAGGATGGAAAAGCAATTCTTGGAATTGAGGCAAGAGGAGGACTCAGTGGCTGCCTATGAAGAAAGGTTCACTCGATTGGCAAGGTATGCTCCAAATTTTATCCGAGACCTTGATAGTAAAATCAATCGTTTTTACTCAGGATTAAAGCCAAAGTATCGAAGGGCATTAGCTTCTCGTGAGTTTAAAAGTTATGAAAAGCTTGTTCGATGTGCTGAGAAGGTGGAAATGGAGTTTTCCGATGACCAAGTGTCCTATAACAACCAGCAGAAGAAGAGACCGAGGTTGCAGGAGAATGGTAAGAATTCTTCAAAAAGGTCTGATGGTAAGATAACTAAGTTTCCAGTTTGTGATAAATGTGGAAAAAGGCATGCTGGGGAATGTCTTCTGAATTCTGGGAAGTGCTACCGATGTGGTAAGATGGGACATAAGGCTCGTGATTGCACTGAAAAGGATCAAGCTGAAGGTAAGAACAAATTTGATTTACAGTTAGTGAAGTGTTATAAGTGCAATGAGATGGGTCACTATGCAAACGAGTGTCCGACAAGGAGCTTGAGTGATGGGAAGCAGTTAGACTACAAGCAGAAAGGGGTGGTGAAATCCTTTGCAACTACTTCAGCAGATGTTGGGCCATCGAATGAAGTGGTGTCAGCTCCAGGGAGCTCAGTATTTTTCGAAGATTGACTTGAGGTCGGGGTACCATCAGTTGAAAGTAAAAGAAGCAGATGTTCCGAAGACCGCATTCCGTACGAGATATGGCCATTATGAATTTGTAGTTATGCCTTTGGGGTTAACAAATGCACCTACTGTATTCATGGACCTTATGAATAAAATTTTCCATGAGTTCTTGGATAAGTTTGTGTTTGTGTTTTGAGGTTTGTGAAGAGGTTATGTGTGCCTTGTGATTCACAGTTGAAGAGAGAGTTGTTATGTGAAGCTCATAGTTCTCCGTTTTCAGTTCATCCGGGCAGTACTGAGATGTATAGAGATCTGCGGGAGTATTACTGGTGGGATGGAATGAAAAGAGATATTGCTGATTTTACTGTGAAGTGTTTGACTTGACAGCGGGTTAAAGCAGAGCGGCAGTTACCGAAAGGGATGCTTCAGCCTTTACCAGTGCCAGAGTGGTAATGGGAGAATATATCCATGGACTTTGTTGTTGGATTACCAAAGACATCTCGAGGTAATAATGCAATTTGGGTTATTGTTGATCGCTTGACTAAATCTGCTCATTTCCTTTCTATACGAGATACTTTCTATCTAGATCAAATTTCCCGTTTGTATCTTAAGGAGATAGTCAGGTTACATGGAGTTCCTCTCTCCATTGTATCAGATCGTGATCCCAGGTTTACCTCTAACTTTTGGAAAGGCCTTCAGAAGTCGTTGGGTACTGAATTAAATTTTAGTACAGCTTTTCATCCTCAATCAGATGGGCAGTCAGAACGAACAATTCAGACATTGGAGGATATGCTACGAGCTTGTTCTATGGATTATCAGGGAAGTTGGGACCAACATCTTTCTTTGGTTGAGTTTTCATATAATAATAGTTTCCATTCGAGTATACAGATGGCACCATTTCAGGCATTATATGGGAAGCGGTGTCGAACTCCAGCTTTCTGGGATGAAGTGGGTGAAAGAAAGTTGATGGGACCAGAATTGGTAGAAGAGATGGCAGAAAAAGTTCAGTTGATTCAGAAACACATGAGAATAGCTCAGAGTAGGCAGAAGAGTTATGCAGATAACCAGAGGAAGGATCTATCTTTCGAGGTACACAATGTTTTTCACGTTTCGATGTTGAGAAAGAATATGCCAGATCCATCTCATGTTTTGAGTCCAGAGGTAGTTCAGCTGGAAGAGAACCTATCTTATGAGGAACAACCGGTCCAGATTCTTGACCACAGGGAGCAAGTGTTACGGAATAAGGTGATTCACCAGGTAAAGGTTTTGTGGAAAAACCACATGATTGAAGAGGCAACATGGGAATCTGAAAATGCTATGAGGGATAAATACCCCCACTTATTTTGATAAGTGAATAAAATTGCGAGGACGCAATTCCCAAAAGGGGGGAAGGATGTAACATCCCAGGTAATTAAAGAATAAATAATTTTCATATTTATTAATATTTGAGAATTAAATATGAATTTTAATTAAAAGTGGTTGCTATGTTCGATAGCGTACCTGATACGCAACGATGAGTTTCTTTGAAACTTACGTAGCACACTAGTAATATAATAATATTATTTTAAATGTTAGTTAACAAGTAGCCGTTGTACTGGCGGGAATGAATAGAAATAACTAAAATATGAATAGATATGTTTTTAGATGTTTTTACATTTACCCAATAAAAGATAAAGGCTTAAAATACGGAAAGAGTTCAATTTTAGGCTTTTATACTCTAATTTTCACTAAAGGTTCACTTATCACCTTTTAATGGTGAACCGTCATTAAATATAGTTTTGATCACTCTTATACATTCTTTTGGACCAAATAAAACTTTTATTAAGAATCGGGATATCAAATTTTACTTTGTGTAATTTTTGGTACCTTTCTGATAAAGTTCATTTTTTTTATGAATAGTGTAAAATGTTGCATTTTAATTCAAAACCTCTTTTTGATCTAATTTATTTATATGATTAGATTATCTTTTGAATTGGTTTTAAAGTGAAATTAGAATATATTTTTACCATTTTATCCAATGGTGGTCATTGGAATCAATTTCAATTTGAAATTAGACTTAAACTGGTGTCAATCTTTTGATACTTATTGTTTTGTAAAAACACGCTATTTGCTCTGGCAGCGGGAATTAATTATTAAATTAATTAATGTGACTTATATGATTTGAATTTTGTAAAATAGACTTCATTTTTGAATTCGGAATATCAAATATAGCTTAGGGTGAATTTTTGGTAATTTTCTGAAAAACTTCAATTTTTGATGAATAGTGAAACCACTAAGTGGTAATCAAGCAAACTGATTTTTCAGTTAAATGAAAGTTTACCACTAATGTGTATTGAATTTTGAAAATCCGACATACATGGTTGTCATTAAGAAGTAAAATGTGGTTCAATGAGATTATAATAATTTTTTGGTGAATAGTAACTTATTAAGTTTTTAATCGCGATTAGTGGTAATTAGTGTAGTTTATGGTATAAATAATACTTTAATAATATAAAATGACCTAGACACATGTCCCAACCTCATTGGTTGTGTCATGGCCGACCAAGACAAGCCATGGCCTAACTTGGGGACCCCATGTATCCACTTTAGTTGGAAAATGACAATAATATATTTTTATTTAATGTTAAAGTGAAAGTGACACAAACATAATATGTTTTGCGAAAACAATTTTTAAGTGGGGTTATACAAGCCCAAATTTTGATTATAAATAGTCATTGGAAAGCTAAAAAGATTTCCTATATCATAGTATTTTTTTTATAATTTTTAGACATTAAATAAGTTAAATTATTTACGACATAATAATGATGCAGTGATGACATCATTATTTAACGATTAAAATAAAATGGAAAGATAATGTAAAATCTAAAACCTACACATGGCCAAAACCAATTGGATGAGTGGATTTCGAATCCTTATCACCTTATCCACGAATTCTATCAATGTGGGACCTTTTAAAACCGAAACACATTTTCAAACAAAGTTATATTTCTTTACTTTCCAAAAGTGCCCCTCCTCTCCTCTTATAAAAGGCCCCCACCTCCACCTTATTTCACACACTCTTCAAGCCTTTGGCTCGGCCAACCCCTGCCCATTTGCTCTCTCCACATCCCTCTCCTCATCCTAGAGGATTCCCTTTGGGCAGAATCCTTTCAAAGGAAGCCTTTAGGCTCAAACCAAAAGAAGTTACACTTTTTAAGGTATTTCATTCTCTCATGTTCATTTGTTTTATTTTTCTTCTCCAACCCCCTAAACTCTTTTTATTTACTTCTTTTGTAACAACACCAGTATCGTCAATATACTAGGATGTTGTTATAAGATTTATTTGAGCTACACTCTCACACAACTACATCAAATGGTTAAAGAACATACGGTTTCCGTGGATGGCGAAATTCTGCCTCCCGAAACGATGATTGTTCAATACTCATTTAACACCTTCAAAGGTGGCCATTATGATGTCACTATTTTTATATATGATATGTAATATGTTTATGTTTTACTTATGCTTCTGTATTTTTCATTTGTGTCTTACCTTTATGGCTTCCATTATGGGTATACGCGATATCTTCACTTAAGGAAGTGCGGACTACCGCCCCCTCAAAGTGATATGATTCGTTAATGCCATATGTGGGACGTGTAAAGGATGGATTTAAAGTTATTATATATGATGTTATACTGGAATTATAATATACCTATATATATCATTATCATTTATTTCCATTAAAGTATGAGATAGAAATGAAAGTAGCGTTCATGCGTACGTACGGACTACCGTCTCCATGAACGGTGCATTTCATTTCTTATCCCCAAATGTAATGTACTATTAAAAGTACATGTATATAATGGATATATAAAATTAATGATATATCTAAATGATGAATATAATTCTGGAATTAAAATATACATAAGTCTCATTTAGTTTTAATTCCGTTAATATGACAAAGAAATGAAAGTAGCGTTCATGCGTACGTACGGCTTACCGTCTCCATGAACGGTGCATTTCATTTCTTACCTCTAAATGATTATGTAATATTTTAAATACATGTATGTACTGGATATATATGAAATATATGATATCTACATCATGAATACCATTCTGGATATAATGAAACATTGACCAAATTAACAACATGTAAGTGTAAGAAGTCTATTTTTGACTTAAGAACCAAATACCGACAAAATGAACATTATTAACTTAAATGATTTCATGATGTTCATAACATGGTATAAAAGAAATAATGAACTTGGAAAAGATTCATAATCAAGTAGAGATTAACTAAAGTTTATTATTCAGGAGTTTAAAGAACGGTCGGGTCAAGTCAGATACGAGGTATGGGAACTTCTTAACCCAATTTCCATTCTTTGGGTTAATCTCCTACTTTCAAATTATGTCATTATGTTATTATGTCGTATCTTGTATTGGTACTTTATTTATGTGTACTTATAGTAAATACACATAATGTATCTATTTTATTTTAAAAATTATCTTTGTATGGGACTTCGTCTCAATCTCCTTTCGTTGAGGCATATTTTATTTTATACACAACTTTCTTTTATACGGTGTATAAACCCCTTTGACTTTTACGTTTACTCAAAAGGAATCTTTTTTATACGAAGCGTTTACTAAACGACAAAAGGGAATGTTTTTGTCGTACGTATGCGGCGACAACGACTTCTCCGCCGTCGTAACCGTTATTTGAGTTTCGACTTCCTCTACAAGCCATACCTTTTTTTTAAAAAGAAAAATAAATACCATGTTTTACTTTGGTATTGAAAATGGTTTTCATAATGTTTTTATTATATCAATGTGTTGTATTGATATCTCGTGATTGAAATGCGGAAATGTTATGTTTCCTTTATGCATGTTTTATGTGATATGATTATGTTATGGTTCTTGGGCATTATTATGAAGACGGGTGGTTCCGTGATAAACTAAGGGCGGGTGAGCCCGTTATAGCTCTCCAATGCATTGGGTAACGCGAAGGAGTGAAACATTAAGGTTTCTCCGAAGAGATTTTTAGGGAATATACTGTGATGGGTATTCCAAACGTAACCAAGAGGGTTACTCCCTACGTAAGAATGTTATGAATGCCTCAAGTTACCTTTATGTCTTATGATTTCTATGATTTATTCATGATTTTATGAGGTATGTTAAAGTGATTATGTTTTATGGGTAAAGTATGATTTCACTCTTATGTATGTATGTACCCATGTTTCCTTTCCATGTTTTTATAACCCATACTGAGTTTTTATGCTCATCCCAAGTTTTTGAAATGTTTTTCACAGGTCAAGGGAAAGGTACATGATAAGATGATAGAGTCAAGGATGTGTCAAGAATTAATCCATGTTTTATTTTAAATGTGTGTTCCATTGATGGGAATGAAGAATACTATCTTTATGTAACCACTTTGTTTATATGTGGAATGTAATGCAAGTCTTATGATCTAATTCTCTAAAACTCTAAACCCGAAAAGATCCTCAACGTGTAATCTTGTAATAACTCAAGATTAAGTAAGGTTTAAGGCTGGGGCCTTATACAGTATGTAATGAACATATAGAAGATTATTTGGAGAAAGAGGGTAGAATACCTTAAATCCTATAGTGAAATACACTAATCAATATCAAAATTCACTTTAAGAAAACAAAATAAAAGAATTTAAATCCAAAGAATAAGACAAAACGCGATAAGAGAAGAGAATATGGGAGGCTCGACTTTGATTTAGGCACAAAAACTATAATTAATATCCATTGAATAAATTTGTGAGGAGGACAAGAAGTCAAAGAGAGCATCAAAAGGGATCTGTAATCATGAAAGAAGTTAGTGTGTCTAAATAATCCCCAAATTATGTATAAAATAACAAGGGAATATATATGTATATATTATTTTTTAAGAATCCTAGACTAGGAAACAATGTACCCATTTTTGGGCCACTAGGTACATAGTTCACATCCTTTGAACACTTGTAAATTTGTGTAGGCTACTAGGTACCTGGTACCACCAATGATCCCCCAATACAATTTTTAACACTTAATTTTATGTTTGGGCCACCCCTTTCTCCCCCAAACTCTTAATCCCCCTTATAAATATCATCCCTCTTAAAAAACAATAATAATTCATCCTTAAATTCCTTAAACAATTAGGATATAGTATGATCTTCTATCCAATTTGACAGTCGACCAAGCCCATGGAATTACCTGAATGGCATTCCTAATACCCACAAGTTGGAATCTAGTTCTTGATAATCAATTTACTTCTTTGGGAATGATATTACAATAATAACATTCATTAAAACCCATCAAAATGATCAATACAACATGTATATAAACTATCATAACCATCATCCATAACAAAGCTGTACAAAAGAGGAATATGAAAGGATCCGTTTAAGGATTAAATTTACAACTAAAAACCATAGTGAACAATAAATGAGGGGGACTAATAAAATAAACCCCATACTCTTCATGATATTAGGGCCATGCTAAAAACTTTCACTACCATCACATGTCCCCAATAAGAATTAAACTATAAATAGAATCTATAGCCACTCTAAGAGGTTATGCCTTTACCTAAAATAGAAAAAGAAGGTCTATATATAACCATTGGGTATATGTATGGTGTGAGAAAACATTCCTATTATGATCCCAATATATATTCCATACATTCTAATTATAATACAAATAATCATTATAGTTTTTAAATAATGAAATCAGATTAATTTTTTAAAAACACATTTTTTCTATTGAAGGAAGATAAAAGATTGATAAATAAATTGAGCTAGGTAAAATAACTATATAATAACCATGGTAAATTACTATATAAATTGGGTTAGTGGGAACCAAGTACCCTCATACACTCTGTGATAAATCCTAGAAATGGAGGTATATTCTACTACTCAACTTAACCAGTCCACATCATCAAAATTTAGTTAGTGTTGTAACATATTCTAGCTAGGTAGGGTGGTTTAACCCTAAAATACTTGTCTTAGTCTTCCCACCAAGGTATACAGGATTCCCATGTAATTAATCAAATATAGTAAACCATATATCACAAAAAAAATTCCATCACTTTTTATGAATTACATTTCCAACCATTTTTTATAGGGGATAAAACATTTAGATCCTTGTAAACACCAAAACATAAAAAACCACCCATTAGACATAATGTTTTTATTAAAACTCATTTTTAAATAGTCAAAATAATATTTAAATCATAAAGAAGTAGCACAACATTGGACCACCAACATTTTTTCTTGAAATCACTAAAACACAATTATCAAAAGTAAGATTAGATGAGAGGGGACACTACAAAATCATGAAAACACCACAAGTATCGAAACCATAGCTTAGAAATTTTTATCGAACCCATTTTGATCACCAAAATTAAAAAATAAGGAAACCCCTGAATAATGATATAAGAGTAAAATAAGAGAGAATTGTTTGAAATTACATGTCGATTTCTTAGAAATCCTCAGAATAAATACCCAAGATTTTATGTAAATAAGGATTTGTAAGTGAGGGGAGGTTCTACAGGGGTTGGGGTACTTTAAATGGCGAAGAGGGGTGAATGAAAGTTAAAATTGGGGAGTGATATTTTTGGGAAAGCAATATCTTTCTAAACCTGGTAGGCTAGATGGGTTTTCCATACAGTCTTCTAGTTAGTGTGATACTCATCTTGGCTCCTTTATCCCAATATTTGGGGGCCATAAGGTTTGCATAGCATGGTCTGGAAAACCATGTGCCTAACCAAGAAAGGAAGTGATTCATCTTACCTTGGTCGCATATCCTATTGGGGGAGTATGAATCATCATGCACCTAATATTATGGGCTTCCTAGTGTCTATGTTTTGTCCACAATGTTTTTTGAGGGCTAGAGAATGGTTTCTACTAACTATGAACCACACTATGTATCCCTATGAAATCCATTTTTATTTGAAATGAACCTATAATAACTACTAAAAATGGAAGATAAAAAATACAGGAAAATATATAAAAAAACTATGGTTGTTGGGAAAAGATAATTTGAATAGTCGAATAAAAATTTCCCCTTAATAAGTGAAATAAATTAAAAATGGTTCATAATTTAAACACAAAAAACTCTCCTTAATGACATTTAATCAATGTATCTATGACACTATTTATTATTGTACAAATATAAGATGGGTAATTTCATGTGTATGAATTATCTTTCTAAAGATCCTTAGGGGTAGGAGAACATAATTATATTACATGATGGTTTAACAAGAAGAGAGAATATAATTTTCTTAATTAATTTTTGTATTTTATTTAAATTTGATAGACAATAAAATTTGAGATAACTATATATACGTAGTTCATTATGATAATTACATATCTTAGTCACATAATTTGGCTCTTGTTTTAAACCCATTTGGTTTATTGTAACCTATACTTTTTTAATTATGATTTTAGGGAATTTAATAAAGCCCCTTGAGAAAATTGGAGTAAAAAATCAAAAAATATTGTATAAGGGACCATGGGAAAAAAATAAAAATATCTTAAAAATGAGGACTCATTTTGAAATTCCATCAATACACTGCTATTTTAGCTAATGAGTTTTTTAAGGTTGGTAAATAGTCATTTATGGTAACAAACCCTTGGTTGGACCTTTTTTTCTATAAATCTATGAGCCCCCCCTCAAATTTCATCATTTTGGAATTCATTTCTTGATGAAAACAATTTTTATAATGAAGAGTATTCCATAGTATCCCCTTTATGGTAGGATTGTTGATTTCCATATATGATCCATTTATCTCATTTGAATTAATATATATATATATATATATTGTATATTATATAATATTAATAAAATTATTATATCATATAATGATTAATGTGTAAGAACTCAGATCTTTATTTTAGGTATGGATCATTATTTAGGGGTTTTTGTTGAAAAATGATGAAATGGGAAAATTTCTAAGTACACAGCGTGTACTTCTGAGTACACATTGTGTACCTCATTTCCTCTTTCTCTATGTACAGACCATGTAACGACTGAGTACATGGTTGTGCTAGTGACCTGGAAGACAACCAAAAGTGGGAGCTGGTTAAGTCTAGTACACGAGGTGTACATTAAATGAACATACTGTGTACTTTTATTATTAATCAGACTGGGGTCTCATCTCATTTGCATAAATTCTTTCTTCTCCCCTTGGTAAGTACAAGTGAGTGACGAACGACTATGAAACTTCATGATTCTCCCTGTTCTCCATCCAAGCTCCGATTGAGACGTTGCAGGTTGTGCTGGATTCCCACAAGTGATCTCCCTCTTTCCCTAGATCATTTTTTCCTAATTCCCCATCTCTTGTGAATTATTTATGGTTGAATTTATTTTTACCATTTTCAAGATCTACGATGTTCTAGGTCGATTCAAGGACTAATGTTCAAGAGTGTTCATCGTACAACATCTAAGTAGGTGGTTTGTTCCTCTCATGGGTTTTATTTGGATTATATATGCTAAAAGTTCCAAATACCCATGTTTAGGGAATTACATGTTATGGAAATTTAACCATGTGTAATTCCTATTATGGTCTGTTTTATTGTGAAAGGGTTATTGATTATGCTTAATGTTTATTACCACGACTATGGGTGTATTTACCATGTTTCATTGATTATGGATGTTTGGTCTAGAATTAATTTTAGTCTTGTTATGATTTCTTTTCCTCGTATTGTTAGGATGGAGTTACTCTTCATTCGAGATGCATGCATTTTTATATTGTGAAAGTATGACCAAGGGGAATTTAAATAATATATCTTCCTGAGGTAGGGTTATTTAATTATGAATTGTTTTCATGGTTTCCCATAGGTATTGAATCCGTGGGCTGCTTAGTGGCCATTGACCAGAGTGGTTAGACAATGAGAGATACCCAGAGGGTCATTATTAAATTAATGATAGACCGTAGGGAATTGACTGTGAGTGTTGATAGGTGGTAATTATATTTTATTATTGTTATGCAGACTAAGGGGTTATTGACCATGAGGGCTATCCAGGTGGTCATTTGTGAATGATTAATGCTATGTGAGACCAAATGGGTTAGACTATGTGAGCTTTCCCAAAGGGTCATTGTTTATCAAATTAATGATATAGTGAACTACAGGGGTCAGGATGTGAGAACATTCCTAGAGGGTTTCTTATGAATGATTAAATGATTGTGACAAGTCTTCCAAGAAAAATAACATGCTTGGACTCAGTCTTACATGGTTATTAGATGGTCTTTTGAGATGACTATTTGTGATTACTATGAATGTGGATATATATATTAGGCTAGATCCCAATGTTAAATTTTTTAATGGGTTTAATATTTAATAAATTTAAATTAAAGTAATTAGAAACTATTGGATTGTTTACTTATGAGTAATTCCTTGTTTATTGCTTAATTTCTACAGTTACCTGCTATATATAGATTCACTGGTAGTTAGGAATAGATCTTTTGGTGGTTGCCTATTGGGTTTCTTCTCACACCCTATTTGGGTCATGCTTTTGGACCCAAACAGATTATATTTTTGCAGGTTTAGATAAGGTAATTCTCCCTTGTTCATCTGGTACTTGATTTTTGATGGAGTTGGAGAGCATGGGACCATGCTAAGGCTTGAAATGCCATTGGAGTTTACTAATTTCTGTAAGTTGGTTTTAGTATTGTATTTCCATCATTTTGAATTGTTTGGAAACTTTCCTTGATACATATGACATGCTTATATGCGGTAGTTGTTTTATACTCTTCGTATTCTTCCTTTTTACTTTTTTGTACGGTATTACTACATTCACTATTGAATATTATTTTTTATTCCACTATGTATACTCTATAATTATTTCATAGTTTTCCCACTATCAGACATTTTCCCTTACTACTAGTGGGGAGCCTCTGGGGATGGCGAAATACGCTTGAGGTTATGTGACCAACTAGGTTCGTGTCACCATTGGGAAGCACCCGAAACCAAGACGTTACAAAGTGGTATCAGAGTAGTTTCTTTTATAATTTTTCATACTATTTGGATCCTATATAGAAGGATATAAAATAATTGGTTGTTGGTAATAAGTTTTTCTCATGAGTAGCGAACATGTGTATAGGTAAAAGCCAAGTTAACTCGAATATTTCAATTTTTTGGTTTCCTAATTACTACTGTTGATTTGATTTCACTATTAGGTTATTAACTACTTTTGCACTATTTTGGTTGATATTATTGAGGTTCTATTTCTGTTGCAACCCGATGATATGAGGTTATTCCATCTCATGCATCATATACGCACTTTCTAGAGATCCCATGTCATGCATTCGTGTCATGTCATTTAGGGTTCATTACTTATTGCATACAGTTGTGATAGATACTGTGCATAATATTAAATCTATTGAGGTAGATATAATGATACAATACCTACTATTTTGATGGGTAATTGGAATATATAATGTTTCATTTGGATGGATTCCAAACTATGGTCTATGAGGTGTTATAGGACCTCTTGAATCGAAATTTGGTAAATCATGTATGAATGTTAGTTTAATTTTTTCAAGTTATAATATGAATAAGGATTCCAAACTTTTATTCTGGGGATCATGGGCTCTCACGGGTTGGAATATTTCATCACTTAGACAAATTTTGTTTAAGGGTTCTAGAGATGTTTCAGAATCTCACTATCCATAAACCCTGATAACACAACCTGTGATGTTATAAACACACGTCAAATATTCTACTGTTCTGGATGTAATAAATTTTCATAAGTATACTCCATGTACTAGGATTACACATTCTGTAGTCTTTAACCATGTGGCTGACTATGTGAACAGAGACACAGGGTAGAGAAAAATTCGGTAGAACACACTGTGTACTGAGGGTACACACCATGTTGAAAGGGACTGTGAATCTGGTCATGTGACCAACGAAATGATTGGATGGAACATAGATTCTACATGACATATCTAGATTGTATACACTGTGTAATTATCATAAGTGTATTGGGTTATATGACCAATCGGGTTCGAAGTACAATTGGGTGGCATACACACCATGAAACCCTGTTTTGCAAAAAACTAATGTTTCTTATTATCTTACATTCTTTCATATCTATGTTTTTTTCTATTATAATCTTGAACTGATCTTTTCACTTTACCTTGCAGAGTCATGCCACCAAGATGTCCTCCAGTTGTATGCCAGGAATAGGGTGATGATCAGACACTAAAAATGGTAGATTATGGACTACTAGTAGATCCTCCCATCATTCCTGTCATGGCACTAGATGTTATATCAGAAAAAGTGAATATGTAATATTCTGTGAAGAATTTATAAGGATGATACAAACATTCTAGGAAGTACTGCATCATACACCATCTATGGAAGAGCTGACGTGGGTGTTCCCGCTGCATCATCCTCTCACTTTCTTAGGATATGGAGGACCACAAGATGTATTTTCATGGTTGGAGGCCACTCTATCCATCATTGAGCATCTTCAGATGCCTTTGGAGAGGAGGGTGAATCTCATGATGTACATTCATTGTGATTCATCCATGAGATGGTTGTATTTTATCTCACTGTAAGGACATCATTTGGATATGTATGGGGAAGAGTTTTTGAGGACCTTCTATGAAAACATCAGCCTCGAGATCTTAAGAGCTGATCGATCCCAAGATTTCATACAGTTAGAGAAGGGTACTCTTTTATTGATGGAGTACTCCTCTTTTTTTACAGAGATTCAACAAATCACACCTGTTCTGGGAGGTGAAAAGTAATATTTGGCTAAGCGATTCTAGGATGGTCTTAGGTATGAATTCTGATCACAGGTGAAAGTCTTCAAACTGACTTTGGTTATTGCTATAGTAAATCAGGAACTGATTAATGAGCATAATTTGAGGGACTTGGGAGTTGAGATCTAGGGAAGTTAAGCATCTTGAGTTGATACTCCTTCGATTGATAGCAGGATGCATCACAGGGTGCATTCATGTGTTTTTTCTTCTGGTATCCAGATGGTATGCTACCAGTGCGGGAAAAGTGGGAATATAAGAAAACATTTCCTGAAGGACCATTTTGAGTGATAGTATTGTAGACATATGGTTTACCTTTAGTGTTTTTCCAGGTGTTCCCACTAGCGGAAAGTGATAGAGGTCTTTTTATGACTCCATGTTCAGAAGCAGAACCACCAGTTTTTCATTAGAGAGGGAACCAGAGTTTTTCAGGCCATTCAGGATGAGGTGGTGGTCATGGTTGTGGTAGTCAGGCTATAGGATTATAGTGATAGCAATGTAGATCATCTCTGGGTAGCCAGACAGTGTTGTATGAATGAGGTACCGGTTAGACATTTGCAGTGGAGATGACCCAGCAAGAGCAGGATTTTAGACCCTCTACTATTAGAGGTACTATTCTAATTGCCTCAATTTTAGCTTTTTTCTCTTTTTCATACAAGGTATTCCCAAATTATTATATCTATTATTGTTTTGGAGAGACTTGGGAACTGTATTTTTACTTATGGGGATGTTATGATTCAAGATACTCTATTGGGGATTAGGACGACTAGTTTATGTCAGTTCAAGGAATGCCCTCTTGAGGTTGGTGGGTGTCACTTCTTATGGGAACTCTATGACTTAGAGAAGACTGGTTTCAATGTTATTCCCGAAACGGACAGGTTAGTCTCCTTTCCGGCCTTTGATGACTGGTATCACTATAGTATGAGTTTCATATTACTAGAGGGAGGGTATTTTCTACACAAGTGTGAAAGGGATGTCCAGGCGAGTAGACCTGGACCCGAGTAGCTTGGGTCGGGATGAATTTCAGCCTAGATTTCTAGTTTATATATGGATGACCAAGGGACTTGGCAGATTGAATTTCCTCCAGTGGTAGATCATTTCTGAGATGTCTTTGCGGATGAATTTTCAGGTTTACCTCTGGATTGAGAGATATTTTCTCTATTGATCTTATGAGATGAGAGGCACCGATGTCCATTCATCCTTATATGATGGCTACAAATATGTTATGGGAGCTAAAGGAATAGATGGAGGAGTTGTAGGTAAAGGGTTTCATTTGACCCTGTACTTCTCCTTGGGGTTCTTCTGTTCTTTTTGCAAAGAAGGCATATGATACCCTTAGACATTTTGCAGATTATCAAGAGCTAAACCAGTAGACAATCAATAACCAATATATGTTTATGGGTATTTATGATCTATATGATCATCTTCGACGAGCCCGAGTGTTCTCAAAGATTGACTTGATATAATATTATCATCATTTGAGAATTAGAACATTAGATATACCTGTTACAGCCTTTCTGAGAAGGCATAGCCTATATGAGTACATGGTTATGCCATTTGGTCTTATGAACACACCAACATTTTTTATGGAACTGATGAACCAAGGGTTCTATCCTTATATGGATTAATTTGTGGTTGTTTTCATGCATGATATCAGGTAGTACTTACACACTCGATATGGCCATGAAATCCATCTTGAGATCATATTGAGTACACTAAGAGAGCATCAATTATATGTTATGGTCTCAAAATTCCACTTTTGGATGGACCATATTAACTTCCTGGGTCACGTTATCATAGAGACAGGAGTACCAGTAGACCCATAGAAATTTAGATTAGTAGTTTCCTAGGATCATTTGAAGAACGAATTTGAGGTACAGTGTTTTCTAGGGCTTGCTGGTTACTAAAGGCTCTTTATACAGAACTTCTCATGCTTACGAGCGCCACTGACGGGCCTAACTAAGAAGGGTGAAAAGTACTTATGGATAGATTCTTATGATTTAGCCTTTTAGGAGATGAAAGGGAGATTGAATTCATCAATGATACTGATTTTTCCCGAGAGAGGAAAGAGCTACAACATTTACTGCGATGCATCAGGTATTAGGCTTGGAGCAGTGCTTATGCATCGGTAAGGAGTCATTGCGTACGGGTCTTAGTAGTTGAGGCCACATGATATTAATTACCTGACACACGATCTTGAGTTAGCTACAGTTGTGCATGCTTTACATTTTTGGAGACATTATATTTTGGGATATTATTTTGTGGTATTCACTGAGCACAAAAATCATAAGTATATCTTTACTCAGAGTGATCTGAATTTGAGACAGCGAAGGTAGGTGGAGTATATTCAGTCTTTTAACATTGATATTTCATATATTCCTTGAAAATGTAACATATTGGCTAATGCATTGAACAAGAAGACATATATAAGGGAATTTTTGGAGTCCCACAGTGAGTAGTATATTATGACTATGTTCTCTGAGTTGCATTTGGTGGTCCACGACAGACAAGGCCAAACATTTCATTATTCTATAGCTGTTACCACTATTCTTCTAGACTGAGTATGAATGATTCATCTATCAGAGTCTGATGGCCGAGCATTTTTGGAGAGTGCGTCAGGCAAGGACCCTACTCTTTGGTGAACTGTAGCCGACAATGAGGTCTTTCATTTTCATGGATTTATATGGGTGTCAGTAGACATATGTGAGGATTTGATGTGAGATTTTTAATCCTCAATTTGGATAGTTCATCCGGGTGTTACCATGATCTTTTGAGATTTTTACCATCAGTATTGGTGGTCAGGTATGAAGAGGAATATGTTGGGTTTTTTATGAGATGTTCCACCATTTAGAAGGTGAAGGTAGAGAATCAACGACCAGCAGGTATTTTACAATAGTTATACATTCTCCAGTGGAAGTGGAATAATGTTGAAATGGATTTCATGATAGGTTTACCAAGATCCCCATTATGGAATAATGCAAATTGGGTTATTTTTGATAGACTCACGAAGGTTTTAAAATTATTGAAAATAAAATAAACCTTCAGTGTTGAAGAGCTTGGAAGGTTTTACATCTGAAATATTATATGGTATAATGGGGTTCCATACTCTATCGTTTCAGATAGGGATGCTGGTTTCATTTCTCGTGTCTGGAAGGGACTACCAAGGGCTTTGGGTACACAGGTAATCCAGAGTATAGTATACCATTCCCCAAAAGATGGCTAGTCCGAGCACACAATTTATGTTTTATAGGACATTCCACAAAAATGCATCCTGGATTTCGGGCATTAATGATATATACACATACTCCTAGTGGAGTTTTCCTACAATAATAGTTTCCAGGCGACAATTTAGATGGAACCATATGAGGCTTTGTATAGTAGCTGATGCTGATCTTCCCAATCTTGGATAGATATAGGAGAGGCAACTATGTCAGGAGCTCGCCTTCTCTTGGAGACTATAGAGCCGGTGGAGTTGATTGGGAATAGGATTGATAAAACAAAGTCTTCCCAAAAATCTTATTCTGATCGATGAAGATGACCTCTAAAGTTCGGGGTTGGAGATCAGGTTTTCATACATATCACACCAAGGTTTGCGCATAGGATGATTAGGAGACAACGAATGTTTTCACCGAGATACATTAGGTTGTTTGTGGTTTTGGAGAGAGTTAGACCGATTTCCTTTCGGTTAATGTTATCTCAGAGGTACTGGGCTATGCACGACCTCTTTCATGTTTGTCAGCCATGGAATTAATTTTCAGACTCATCTTGCATTTTTCAACCCGAAGAGGTTGAGTTGGAGGTGGATGCATCCTTTGTGGGGCCTCCTAATTGGATTGTGGATTGCAGCATGAAGGTTCTTCGTGGCTGGAATGTTCCTATATTATGGTTTCTATGGAATCATGGGCGAGTACATGATGAGAATTCGAAGAGGGAGGACAACCGACGATAATAGTTTCCAGAGTTGTTTGAAGTTTATTCTTCTCCACCATTGGAAGGGATATTCTGGGATGAATTGATTTAAGAGGGAAAGTTTTTACGAACCCTGATCTTCATTTCAAGTATATATATTAATTTCAGATTATTTTTGAAGAAAAAGGAAGAAATTGGAAATTTTATAATTTCATGATGTGTTCTTTTGAGTACACATCGTATACCCAGTTGTCGTGTGTATCCGTGTACTGGCTATGTTGCGGCCGAGTACATGGCCATGTAGGTGACCCAGAAGACCGCATAAAGAGGGAGCTAGGTGAGGCTAGTAAAAAGGAATTTATATTAAATTAACACACAAAGTACTTTTCTTTTTATTTTATTAATCAGAGCGAGGCCACGTCTCATCTCTAGAAATACATTCTTCTCCCCTCAGTTTATACAAGAGAGCAACAAATGGTTGTGAAAAATTGAGCTCCTCCCAGTTCTTCATCTATGCTCCGATTGAGATGTAGTTGGTTTCATTTGATTACCACACATGAGTTCTATCTTTTTTTAGAGCCCTTATTTGTGATTCCTCCTCTCTTGTGAGTTATTCCTGGTTGAACAATTTTGACATTTTGTAGATCTACGTTATTCAAGGACGATTCAAAGGTTTATGTTTAAGTGTGTTCATAGTACAACATCATGGTAGGTGGTTTGTGCCTTTATTGGGTTGTTATTGGATTATAAATGCTAAAAGTTAAAAATACCCATATTTAGGGTATTGCGTGTTATAGAATTTAACCTTGTTTAAGGCCTGTTATGGTGTGTTTGATTATGGAAGTGTTGTTGATTATGCTTAAGGTTTATTACCATGATTATGGGTGTGTTTCCCATGTTTTATTAATAATTACCATTTGGACTAGAAATCATGTTTGGATTTCTATGTTTTCCATTCCTCGTGTTGTAAAAATGGAGTTACTATTTATTTGAGATACATGTATTTTTTCATTGTGAAAGCATGAAGAAGGGGAATTTGATTATGAGAGCTTCCTGAGGTAGAGACTTTTAATTATGAATTGTTGTTATGTTTTCCCAGATGTGTTGACTGTGAGAGCTATCAAGAGGTCATTGACCAGAGGGGTTAGACCATGAGAGATATCAAGAGGTTTGTTATTAAATTAATGTTAGACCATTGGGCATTGACTATGAGAGAAGTTAGGGGTCATTATATTTTATTTTTTCTATGCATACCCAAGAGATATTGACAATGAGAGCTACCTAGGTGGTCATTTGTGAATGATTAGTGCTATGTGGAACCAAAGTGGTTAGATTGTGTGATATTTTCTAGAGGTTAATTGTTTATCGAATCAATGATTTTTTTAAACTAGAGGGGAAAGAATATGAGAACTCTCCTAGAGGGATGCTTATGAATTTTTGAATAATTGTAACTAGTCAACTAAGCCAATGAAAACACATGGAGTCGGTCTTACATTGTTATTAGATGGTCTTTTGAGATGTCTGATTGTTATTACTATGCAAAGGGATATAGATCTTTGGATATATCTCAATGTTACATTATTCAATGGATTGAATAATTAATAAAAGTAAATGAATGTAATTGGATATTGTTGGATTGTTTACTTTTGAGTACTTCTTAGTTTATTGCATCATTTTTTCATTTAATATATATATATATATATTCACTGACAGTTAGACACAAATCATTTGGGGGTTTCCTACTCAGATTCATCTCACACCCTATTTGGTTCATGCTTTTGGACCCAAATAGTGGTTATGATTACAGGTATAGATAAGGGAAAAACCCTTCTTTATCAGGTACATGATTTTTGCTGAAGTTGGAGAGCATGAGACTAACTGAGGCTTGCGATGATGTTGAAGTTTACTTTTTTATACTTTGGTTTCAGTATTGTACTTTTAGAATTATAAATTTTTTGGATTATTTCCTCGATATATGTGAAATGAATCATTTATTTATATATATGTTTTAGTTGTTTCATACTATCAGTCTTCCACTATTAAATTTTTATGTATGGTATAACTACTTCCACTATTGATTATTATTTGCTATTCCACTGTGTATATTATGCCAATAAAGTCATATTTTCCCCACTATTAGACATTTCCCTCACTTTCAGTCAGTAGCCTATAGAATTTGGAGAAATGAACTTGAGTACATGTGACCAACCGGGTTCGGGGAACCATTGGGCAACACACAGAATTGGGATATTACATAATGAAAAGATTATAGACAGTGATCTTCAACACTCCTCTAAATCATCATTGTTGTTTACAGCCAATATATCCCCATGAACACCATAGCTCCTTCCCACCATAATTGGTGAACCAGACACAAACTATTTGTCACCCACACTACCACCACAATGAGTGTTGTCATGGTAAAGTGATGTAAATTTAGGGAGACACTATTATTTATTTACAAAAGGTTTGAATGTTATTAGAGAATATATATTTGGGAAGGATATTGGATACATAATAAATGATATGGAAGTAAATCAATGGATATAAATTCAATGAGAGTGGATACTATAGATAAGGAATACATATTGTTACACCTAGCTCTGTTAGGGTAGTGTTAGGATTGTGTTCAACTGGGAGTATTGAGGAAGAGATCCATAAATTGTTAATTATGTATGGGCGAATGATCTTGGCCATATAAATCATTCATTATTGTGGAATCAAAAGAGTTGAAAGATAAAAATATCTAGGATCTATTGAATCATATTGGCATAAATAATCTAGTTTATCATTATGAAACTGGTGAGGTGATAGTTTAGGGTGAGAAATACCATAGGAATGGAATAGTTGGTGTGTGAGACCTATCCTCATGGCAAGGTGAATCAAGATATGGGCAGACTAATAAGTATCATGACTTTTAATACATAGCCAAAATGATTTTCCCTGGGTATTTGCCCCATGTGAGAACCCATCCCACTAGTGGTGTGTAGGGAAATACACCCATCCTCCACCACCATACCCCCCAAATTCATGGTTCCACAACTTAACTTATAGAGATTATATTAATTTACTTAATCAATATGATATTCTAAAGATACAATTTTTTCGTAATGTCTATATAAGATAAATGAGTAAGACATTATACTCATTTTTTATAGAAACCACAATGTTGAGGTTATAAAATCTATTATAAATAATTTAAAAGGATTTATTGGAATTTTAAATTTATGACCCTCAATTTGATAAAACAATGACCAAGAAAATTAAAATATCCATTATCTTCATTTTATCAAATAGAACAAAAAATTACATTAAGTTAGATAACCTGGTTCGACAAGGGATTATTTTTTGAAGAAAAGGGTTTATATATAAAAGAGAATGCATGTAGTTTGAAAACTATTGTAATGAGGATGAATCCTGATGGGATTCCAATGGAACCTAGGTTCTTGAATAATGTAATGAAAACTCTATGAGGTTTATGGTTTAGTGAAATTAAATATTTTCAAGAAACTCATGTTGATAATATATAAAAAAACATTAGCATGTTTATTGATATATAAACATTTATCTAGTATAATGAGCATATAATTTATAATTATTTATTTTTCAGCTCAATATCATGGTACAATTCAATAGGTTGAAGATAAGTATCCATTTATTTTATTATCTATGTGATTACTACTATAGGTGGGTAGTTTTTATGAGGTGTGAATTTTTTCTAGGTGAGTGTTATCTAATGGATTTTTATGGAAATATAATGGGACAACTTAATTCAATGCCAACTATTTGGATTTCTAAAAGACACACTTTTTATAGGTTAAGTGAAAACCCTCAAAACTAGACATCAAGCGTACATCAACAAGCCAATTGAAAGTAGAAATAGTAAAATAAAATTATGGAGAAACATCACAACATATTTCTAATATATTGACCAATAAAGACACTCTAATATTTCAAATATATTTCCTTTATTTCACGGTTTGAGCACTACCATAAGACATCTTCTATCATAAAAGATATAAAAATACACAACTCTTTGATAATCATCTTAATATATGTAGTCATTCTCTAGTTAATAAATAGTAACATCAATATGTAAATCAAAAAATTTCTTTCAGTTTCCAATTAGACCATTGCTGTACCTTTATCCCTTTATTTTTTATCCTTCTCAAATTTATTACTAATAATAAATTGATTATCTTTATTATTTCACCAAGAAAATCCCTTACAAAAATTTCAAATCATTATTTCATTAGATTAGAAAACTACATAGTGAAAATGATGTCCCCATGAGCCTGGTCTTCTACACTCTTTCTCTTGGTTCTAGCCTAGTGGTTGGTGTCTTTGAAGACTTCCAAAAAATTAGTTGAATTATGGTGGCCATGATTATTCTAATGATAAATTAATGTGGATTTTTTATAGACTCATCATTTAGCACACTCTCACACAAAATTATATATAGATGACCTAATAATAATTGGTTGGGCCAGGTTGGAGCGGTCTATTAATAATTTAGGATTCTTTATAGAGGACATGGAGAATCCCCCTGAATTGATTTTTCCTTTTCCACTTTGTACGAAGAATAGTGGATGAACATAGTAGATTTGTGATCTTCATAAAATTCACCTAAATTATAAAATTCATCAACCTCATTGGATGTCTAAAAATACCATTAAATATCTCATATAGGGAATATGCAAAATATAGTTATTGAGTTAGGGTTACCAAAGACTCAATGTTATCTTGGTAGATATCTTTTGATTGTGTATTATTCTTCCATAACAAAAATCTATCACAAAATACATCATGTATTTTTATTCCAAAGGTGTCTCCTATGAATATAAAATAAATAAAAGTGGGATAAAAGTAGTAGGATTGGATTCATCAGACCCTCCTTTCGAGTAAGCACACCTTTGAACTATCCTAGACTTCGCATGTTGGGTTCCAACCTTCGTTGAAACTGATTTTGTGCCCCTCTAATCTTAATCGGTGTAATATTAAATATAGCCATATCAATGGAAGAAATTTCTTATGTTACCTATAATGGGATTATATATTATCATAATTTGGGAAATATTTTATTCTATTTGGGTTTCTATTTCATAATATATGATAGTGATATTATTGGGAATCTCTGCAACTTTAGGAGTGTCCCTTAAGTCTATTCATAGCTATCTAGTGGTATGAAAATATAAATTATATTTATCTTTTGAATCATGCATAGATAAATATTTTTAAATATTGACCAATGTAATATCTATCACACCACCATCATCATAAATATTGGAGTTCTATTGATTGGGATCCCCTTGAGGAAACCCTGAAATAGAGACGTTGGACTAGAAAATAGTTTTTTATCCAAACATCTCCCCTGTAAAAATTTATAAAAAATATTCCTATGGAATATTTTTGAGAACTTATGTTGTTAAAAAACATATTATTATATACTAGATTTATTCGTGACATGTTTCATGTATTGAAGGGTCCTCGATATAATAATTTAATTTCAATTAGGGAGAGGTTTGGATATGTCACCCTTGAGAGTCCCATCACATAAGAAATTTATATAGATGGATATTTTTCCAATTTATCATTTTCAAAACCTATATAGATGATACTCATGTAATGATACCTTTGAAATGATGATATCAATGATGATGAACTTTTTTTATCATAGAAGGAAAAACTAAGAGATGATGGTTGAAAATTTACATACTAATAGATAAAATCGTTAATAATTAATGAATAATACCTAATGAATTTATTTAGTATTATAGATAGATATGTAGTTGACCATCACTTAGATATTTACCTCCTTAAAACCATAGCAATTGGATTGGGGGTATAGTGACCATGAATGGGGATTTTGGTAGAAAAATAAGGTCTTTTACACCACCTCTTATTATTTATTTTCTTGATGGAGGTATGGGGACACAAAATAAAATATGTGTTCGATTATCCCCCACATGATACAATTTATTCCGTGGGGAATGGATACCCCAGATGTGGGGTCATGTGCACCCTAAATGACACACTTCTCTTGAAATAGAGCAACTTTTCCACACTGGTGATGATTGTTTGTTGACTCATGACTAATTATGTAGTCATTTAGATCATATTTGTGTGTCTATGTGTGTTTTTTCAAAAGAAATTTAAATTATGAAGATATTTTTAACAATGATAATGAGTAAAATTTTATATTTAAATAATGAATAATTATTAATATATTGTGGGATTTTTGGATGATTATACTTTATATAAGATATCTTATGAGATCTTGAGGATTTTTTATTCATCTATTGTATAGTTCTATTAGATCATCACATCGGTTTTTTATCAGTGAGTCCATTACTATATATTTTATGATTTTATATAAATTGAATTTTATGAATTGATGAGCACATCTTTGATGTTTCACAACACAAGGGATATCCTACTATGTTATTACACCGACCCCTATATGAGAAATTATATGTTTACATAATTCTGTTTATGTAAACATTTTTCATTTTTTTGGAGTACAAGGAGATTTCAAATATAGTGTTGTTTTTCTTCAAAGGTGTATAACCGTGATTGGGGAAATTTCATGGTGATTGTATCCAATTCTATTGGTTAAGGTTTTTCATTGTTATATGAATTTTATATAAATTTTATTTGTTTATAGGGTTATAACGTTATATATATTTTTATTACGATGTAGGATATTTGGTTTATTACCTACCTGATAGACCCCATATTCCGTGTTTGTGCATTTTTAACATTCTTTTTTCGAGGTCCTTTGCATATGTAATTTTTTTGGGAGTGTATTGGTGATATGTTTTCTATATTTGATGGTAAATTTCTCAAACTTTTGTATGTTTTTCCACTTGTCTATAGTTACCAAACATTAAACTATTAAAGATAGTCTAGGGGAAGGAATACTAGGACTTGTTGAAAACCTAGGTAGGGTCTTCGTGGGTGTGGGTCATGTTAACATATAAGTTTTTGAAAGGTTAAAACATATAATTTAAAATAAAAAAATAAGACAATAATTGAAGATATTGCAATGGAAAAGTAAAATATGATGGGTAATACAATTATATGGAGGTAATGGATTCAATAGTGGAAGATTTCAAATGTGTTATCCCTAAAAATAATAAAAAAACTATTAGGGTTATATGTATTATTATAAGAAAATAACACGTGAATGAAATATATTTATTAATGGAAAAAATCAAATATGTCATTATAAAAAAGGTAGCTTATCTGATTTGGATACCATGGGAGGTATGCAAGTTAATTAATAAACTAGGTCTATTAAAAAATGGATTCAATCCAATGATAATGGAGAGTTAATATTTTAGATGATTTTAAACTCTTTGTAAAATAATTCAATTAAAAGCGATATATACTGTAAATATAAGAATACAAAATAATGAAACCCGTATAATAAATTATTATATTAAAAAGTCCATATAATAAGGGAAATATCAACATTATTTATGTTGGATATGCACCAAAATTGTAGAATTAATCCTATATTGTATTTAATGATAAATATATCAGAAGGTTAAGTGTCCCGTAAACATTAATAATTACTACCAAATAAATGAATAAAAATTTAAAACATATAAAATATTTTTTTATAAAATATAGTAAATAAATCTAGAGAAAATTGTATGTAAATATGTTCTAATTCTATATAGAACATTGAAATAATTTATGTAAATTTAATAATATCTTAAATTATATTTTAATATAAGAGGATATATGATTATTTATGTAAAGAAATAATTATATAAAATAAAAAGGAAGCAAATTTTTTCGTAAAAATATATTCATTTAAGTTATCTAGTTTTATAAAGATAGTGTGTGTAAAATAAATTACAAGAATAACTAAACATTGATGTAAAAAGGAAGTCAACATTTAAATATCTAAAAAAATTATTTTAAGAAATAGCCATCATGTATTATTTTAGGATGATTATTACATTTAATTAAATAATAATGTATCTTTGAAATTTACCACAATACATCAAGTCTCCTGGAAACAAAAGAATTCAAGGAAATCTAGAAGGAATATGCACTTTTAGAAGAAAAAGGCCAATTTCGGTGAAAATAAGATGCTCTAAAATACATACTAATATTTCAAAGGTAAGGGAAATTTAATTTTCAACAATAAATAGAATCATAATAAGATAAAAATAGAAAATTGATAAAAAAATATTTATTTAAAATAACATATGGATTACCAGTAAAAATATTTCGCACTATAGTACAAGTATAAAATAAGAATTACTATTCATGAGTGGTATATAACATAAGAATATGACTATAAGAATGGTAAATGAATAAGATATATAGATATATATAAGTGTAAAAATTTTGAGGATAACCCTAGTAATGATGAATTAAAATAAAGAGGTGGATCTATATTTAAAAAATCAAAATAATTGTGGAGGAAATTAAATTTTGTAGATTGAAACATTTAACGTATACTAAAAAAATAAAATATAAGTCCATGGTGAAATATAAATGAGGGTTGATCTAGTAGACTCAACCACTTCCCTCTCACTAAGGAGGTTAATAATTAGATATCATTCTCCATATATAAGTTTACTAAATATCATAGTCATTACATTAAAGAAAATATAATTTTTATTGATGCCTAAAATAAGAAGGGGGGATTAGAAGAATAAGGATAAACCTAATATTCATGGGATCAATATTATATATTCCATCAATAACCATGATTAAAAACCATAGATATATGGTCAAAAACTATTACAATATGGTATAGTAATGTTTTTAGTGATCAGGGATATAATTACTATCAGGATAGGTTTATATTCAAAGTTATAAAAAAATTTCATTATATTCCCAATATCGTTATGGTCTAATGAAACCATAATTTTAATGGTCCAAAATATTATTGTAGTCATGGATATCAATAATGTGACTATAATTATACTATAATTGTTGTTTTTAGAAAATTGAAACTATATAGAGCATATAGTCATGGTTATTTTAATCATGACTACAAGTAGAGTTTTTTTAAAAAAGATTCCAAACTACACCTTATCTAGCTCAAATAGAAAAACAGAAACCAAAATTAATCAAACCAATAAATAATGAGTACATAAATGTAAAAAAATAAAATACGTGTTGAGATTTTAATAACTTGATATAAACAAATAATGTATTTCTTTTCATCACTCAAAATTATTTATATTTTTAAATTTAGGGATAAAGGTTAGAGTTTCAATGTAAATTATGACTCTCGCATGTCACTATTAAATTTGACAATAAAAATCCAGAAATTTCCCTATTGTGAATGTTTTTTAGAAACCATTAATTAGAATCATTATCGTTGTAAGGACCCAAATTTATAGACCTTATAAAACTGATGTTATATTCGATAACTTTCATTACACACAACAAGAAATGTTAAGAAAACAAAAAAACTGTAAAAATATTTTTAATAAATATATAATAAACTATAATATGGAAAACCATTTAAAAATATTAATTTTTTATGATTAATAACATATATGAGTTAATATTGAAAATGTTATGTTTAGTTAAAGTTGTTTTCTTTATTTTATTTATTTTATTTTGATAAATAAATATAAAAATTTAAAAATTTATATTCAATAATAAGAAAATAATTTTTTAATTATTAATACAATAATTTATTTTGTAAGAATTTTTAATTTCAGAAAATGAATTTTCTAAATATGAAAAATATTGTTTTTTTTCAAAGAATTATAATTTTTACGATTTTATCAATATGTTTGGGCATACTAGAAGATTAAAGGAGTGTTAAGTTATAAAATATACATTTAAAGAATACTACTATAAATTTTAAAAAATAATTATTTCATAAAAGTAAGTATATATGACAATCATATCTTGTACATAAATTTTTATTATAAAAACATAATTTTTAACAAAAATATTTTAGGCATTATTTTTCTATATTTGAAAAATTAACATTTTAAACATTGAATTTAAATTGAGTAAAATTATTTTAAAATTATAAATAAATTATTTAAAATTATTCAAAAATTTAAATTGAATTATTTTTCATTAAAAATAGTTACAAATGTAAAAAATTAATTACCTAGGTAAAAATAAATTATTCTAAAATTTAAAAAGATATAAGAAAATTCCTAAAAACACTCTTGGTTGTCTTAAAATCATTATATGAGGAGACTGTATACCCACTAAAACTTATCCTCCTCCAATTTTATAAATTTTAGATACATTTACCTTTCTATATGACATTAAATTATTAAAAATGTAATGGTTACTTTCAAAACTACACTTCTATTAACAAGTTGAAATGTAGCACTTTGAACACATTAAAAACAAACATTGCATTGAATTTATCCTTGAATATCTTCCAATTTTATTATTCTATTGCCCACTATCATATAAATGGGATTCCTTTAAACTTTATTTTTATTAATTTACTTATTTAGAATGAGTTTTTTAAGACAAAACTCATGCTTCCAATGTGATTATTACTTTTACTTACTATTTTTTATTACAATAATATCTAAGTCATAGATAAAAACATAATATAGGGAAATAAGTATCATTAGTATTATTAATTTTCATTATATTATTTTAAAAAATTATTCATTACTTTTCTTCTATAAAGAGAGACCATAGTATAGAATGTCCCTACGTGCTGACTACCACCTCCATGAATCGATATTGTTCATTTCTTCATCACCACCTCTAAATGCTAGTATAATGTATGAATAAAATGATTAAATATTTTTAATATGTAAAAAATAAATTTCTTAAATAATCATATTTAATATATAATCATTATGTACTTTTATGTTGAAATTGGATCGTTAATCATGCATCTAGTATACTACCACCTGAAAGAATGATCGATTTAATTTTTCATAAACACCCATCATTTATGGTTTTGAGAATGGATTTTATGAGGACATATAAATTATAATAAATTTTTATGATTATTTATAGGCCACACATAATATATCTAAATACATATCCTTACTCATTAATTCATTATAATACATTAGCATTTGGGGTGATTCAACCATATATAGGAACAATATTATAACATTTATATTATAAATGATTATGGAAAGTCATATGACGTAAATATCATGGAAAAAATAAATATTTAATATTTTTTAAATATTTGTTATATTTTTTGTCTCTTATTAAAATATTTATTAATATATATCCTTTAAATTCTTAAACACATAACAACTAGTTCATTTAGATTTCCATTTTGAAAAACCATTTGCATGTCTACCAAATAATAAAAAATTTATTTAAGAAATTATTGAAAAATAAATTTTATTATATCATGAGTAATATGGGAATTTTAATATTTCAACCACTTCATGAGAATCAATTGCATCATTGTGAATGTTTTTTTGTGGAACAAACAACTAAATGTTCCAACACCTAATAATGAAAATATTCTATAACTGGTTAATATACATGAAATATATCCTTATTAAATAATTATACAATGGTCATTATATTCATATTAATTTTTAAGATAATTTATTAAGATATTTATGTTTATTATATATAATTGTTGAACGAATCTCAACTAACAGGAAATAAAGGTATCCTTTTTTCAGTCTCAAATTCCTCTCTTTGAGGCCTATTTTTTATTATGTACCTAATTTTTTATGTTTTTTATGTAATGAATAATTTAATTATATATCATGAATTATCATTTATTCATAGTAATTTATGTTCTATTTAAATATCTCCCTATTTTAATAGCGTTTGGTCTAAATTCCCCTCAAATTGTAAGGGGTTATTTTTCAAAAATTTGAATTCCTTGAGACATGTTTATGTTATACACCATGTTCTCTTTTTCATTATGAAAATAAAACAAAATTATCTTTTTATTTAAACATTGATTTTTTTTTCATTATTTCGTCATTAATTTTTATTAGGATAATAAATCTTTTTATTCAAATCATGCTACTTGATTGTTCTCTCACCAAAATGTATAACGATGTAAAGAGTTAACCATAATATCTTAATTGGATTGTTATTTTAAGACCACATTTTCCCCCTAACAATATACTCCTATATTTTTGGTAAATATAATACTGAATATTTTATGGAATTGAAATAATTATTTTTACCACTTTTAAAAAGGAAAGGGAAATACTCTTTTTATAATATGTGTTTTCAAACAATAGTGCTTCAAAAAAGTTTATATCCCAATTTTTTTCATAATAGTTGTGATTTTCGAGGGAATAATTAATAGATCATGTTAAATGTTTCTATAAATGAATTAATTTTTTTATAAAAAAATTATTTCTCCTAGATTATCAAAACATTTCTTTTGAAATGATTTTCAAAGATTAAGGATATTTCATATTTCCAAATTTTTTTTTACTAAAACCACATAAAAGTATTATTAATCCAAGTCACTATCCTTTGAAATATCTTATTCTTGATAAATGATGTTCTAAAATGTAACCATCCACCTTATTTCTATATATGGATTATGAAATGTCCTCCCATTTTAAATAATTGACCAATCACTGGCTTTTCTTTCCTAATCATCTTCAATGTATAACCATTATTATTATTCTAATGTGTTTCATCTATGGATACCCTATTTTTTTATTCTATTGATTTAAGTGGATTCCCTAAGATTCCATAAATCAATTGATTTAGGAATATATTTATTTAATCTTATACCTTTTATCCATATGGTGTAAATACAATATGCTATATTATCTTGATTAAATGTTATTTACCAATATATTCACTAACTGTATTAGGATACTTATTTATTTTCTAGGGGTTTATAATGTGATTATTATTTATAAAATTATTTATTATTCCATTATTTGAATCCATATGAAATCCATTTTAATTCTATTAGAACATTGTGATGTGTTGAATGAAACCAGTTTTATTTCCATTGGTTTACTATAAAGTGATATGTGATTGAATTCAAGTGGCACTCATAAGTATGGATAATGGCATGTGGGGTCTAGTATCACCCTCTAATGCATTATTTTAAGGCTTGTATATTATGATATAGGTAATCATGATTATATTTTAGTTTTTAGTAATCATTAGAACAGATGGTGAGGATCATCAATGTCATTTTCAATACAATAATATTCGTGCCAGTTTTCTAAGGTATGTTGATGGTATACTATCATGGTTAATGTTTATTGGATAAATTATTAAACTTCTTTGAATAATGAATCTTTCATTAAGTAACTATTTATAATATATGGTATATTGGGTATAAATTTCGTATGTATCATAATTATAATAATATACTCATCTTGTTACCACTTATGATATTTTATATTTATCTTCTATGTTTACTATTAATATTAATCCGAGAACACCAATTTCTTATGTTTTTTTCCTGAAGTTACATAATATGTGTTTAGAAGGGTATCTTGTAAGAATAATTTATGATAGTTCTTTAAGACTAAAAATTTGTTTATATAGTGGTAAAATGTCTATTAGTTGTAAAATACAAGAGTTTGTTAGTTAATTTTTGGTCCAAATCCACTAAAACCTTAAACGTAAAAGGTCTTGAGAGTACATGGACATGAAATATTTTCATTAATCAATGTAATTTAGATGGTGACATCAACATGATTCTATATTTGGTATAAGATCCTGATTTAGATAACATTGTATTTTAGGTTGATATTAGTTGATTACAAAATGGGATTGATAAATTTCATCAATGGTTGAAAATTTGAGGATGATTATAATTTCAATTTTATATAAACCCCTATAGGCACATTAAACAAATATTTTAGAGATTGGGATTATAGAACATTAGTAAAAACCATAGTGATATGGTTAAGGGATAAGTTCACATATAGGATAATATATTAAAATTTTGGTAAAGTACAGATTTTGTGGATTTACAAGAAAATACAACCCCATATGGATTCTGAAATTTGTATTTAGGAACTAGCACAATTTTACCTAGGGGTAAAAACCCATAATAGGTATTGTTTTGTATTAACTCAACCATGACTTGGTACATGAAAAAGTTGCTTGTGTACACCCATGGATAGACACTCATGAGGAATATTATTCTGTCTACCATATTCTCTTTAAAAACCAAAATGAAGTATTAGTTTTATAGTTACTTTAAGGGATTAAATTATATTATATGATAGAACACAAATTAAAGTAACCTAGACAGAACCAAGGGAGCTATATGATTACCCAAGTATAATGTAGTTGAAATAAAAGTTTCATAGGTTGAAAAGAAGGTTTTATTGGAGAGATTCATATTATGATTGATATTTAAATTTGATATATTTTAATTCATTTGATACTATCATAACCATTATTGTTTTATTATTTGGTGTAAATAGTATCAGGAAGATGATGCAGAGAATGATATTTATCCAAAAACCACTATGTCTTATAACTGAAAAATTGAGGATACATAAATGGTTAAGAATCATAATATATTAATATAATGACATATAAAGTTAGATTGTTATTCATACAATTGATATTTAGGTTGATACCATGATAAAAATTTATTATTGATCATCATTTATATTTTCATTATTGAGTGACAGTTATTTATGATATTCTAGTATATTCTATAAGTTATTATAACCATGTGAAACATCTAAGGATTTTTCTCAAATAATTTTTCATTAAAAGGATTTGAAATAAAGAGTAAATGGAATCAATAACCTTTAAAGGTGATTTTATGAAAATATAACATAATTTTAAAAAATATAGGAAAACACTTATTGAGGTTTGAATAACTCTTATGTTTGAAATATTATAACATCCAAATCCTTTTCAATTAATTACTACCTAATTTTTTATATAAATATTCATTAAATGGAACAAAAGGATAAAAAGTAATAGTGTATATAGAATACTAGGTACATAAAACAACAACACTAAAAAAACACTTTTTTTATTCTCATTAATGATATCCTAAATCCATTTGATCTCCTAAAACTAAATAGGATAACATGGGTAATACATCAAAAAAGGGTTGATCTAAAAATCCCAATAAGGGAATAAACATGATAACAAACCATAACATGTGAGAAAAATTGAATAATATTATATCATAAAAGGAAAGGTTCAGGAATAATAAACTAGGACCATAACATAAATAACATTGTATCATAAGTTCAAAGTGAAATAGGAAATTAGAAACAAAATAAAACATGAATAATAATTAGTAAATGCTACCCTCTAAGGAAACATCACAGGGTGGAAATTTCCACATTGGGAATATGGATTACTACCTAATCCCATACTGAAAATATCATTATACAAAATCATTACCCAATATTTTGGTGTTCTATCTAGATGCACCCATCATAACATGTACATGCTTATGTGTTCCAGGAAGGAAATAAATCATAAGGCATAAACATTAGGAATTTCAGAAATTAACAAAAGGAATGTATTACCCCATCAATGGAATTTATAATAAGATAGATATATGTGTGTGGGACATATATATAGAATTGGGAAGCATCTCATAATATTAAAGGGAGAGAGATAGAGTCTGTGTGAGAAGGTTAGTTAGAGAGAAAAAGGTCTTAAGAAAAAGAAAAAGGGTTGTCGAATGAGATCAAATAACTTATGTAAAAAAAATTATTTTAACTTGCACTTAATATCAAGGATAATAAAATTAATTTAATTATTTAATTAATTCAGAACCTTTCTTATATATATATTTTATGAACCAGCCTGAAAACCATGTAACCTTGATACCCCAGCCAGCTCTAGCATGTCCTGAAGGTTGATCTAGACCCCCACTGGCTAATGAAAAGAACCTTTAATCATAAATTATTCATGAGAGATCATTTTTTCCAAAAAAAATAGAAGATAAAAGAGAACAGTCAGTATGATAAATAATCCAAAGGGATAAAGTATGATAAACAAAATAGGTAAAATAGTACTCAAATAGTAAATCATCAAAAGACCCAAAGTCATTAAATATAAGGCTCAAAGATAAACCTATTTAATAATAGTATCACATCTCCATAGGCCGTCTTCATCACTTCGAGTCCCATGTATCAAAAACATACACCACCACTAACTAGTGTTTTCTTTTTCTTGGACCTCGAATACGATAATATATAAACACCCAATGGTAAAGGTAGGGTATGTTGTATAAAGTCCAGTAGGTTCTCACAATGTGCTACATCTTCAGTTTGATAAAAAATAATCTAAGAGGATTTCAATTTAAAAATAAGAGTTCATTTAATGAAATTTACATATTTTCAACAAAACGTGACTTCAAAATATAAATATTGAAGATATATAAAAAATATATTAAATTAATATTTTATATAAACCCATTATTTAAATTAGTTGGAATGGATAAAAGATTTATATACATTAATTTCATGTAATCATAAAAATAAATTTCATCATAGAACCATTCATCCATCCCAATAGTATGTTATTTTCTAGTAATATGATCCTCACACTACTCAATCTGTGATCTCAACTCAATGTGTTCACATGTACCACTACTCATGTCTTCATGACCCAACTCTCCATTGAGGAGAAGGTAATGTCATAGTATGATTATCTTATAATTCTCAATTCCAATCCAGTTTTAAGGGGTCATATTCTAGATTTCTTGTCTGAATTACCCAATGACTAATGGTTCTAGGGTAACAGAAGCATGAGAATTCATGATATATATTTAAATTTCATTTTATAACTATTTGTATTATCCAAGAGGGAGGATCTTTCAGGTAAAATTTATAATTAATTTATTTAATATTTGAGTAAATAAATACCTTGGCTATAAAAATCTCTTCATTGGTGAATGTATATTTCCTGAAAAGACCTTTTTTGATTACCTGCCATGTGCCATGAGGATACAAGGATATAATCCCTCTAGTACTGATCCACACATGCTTCTATGATCTTTGAGTAACTCAACTCGATATCTAGGTGCTAGTGTGGTGATTCAAATGTCTTTCATTATTCATTCTTGATCTCTCATTCTTCATTATTGAAGAGATATCTCTTTCACTTCTCATTCGTGAGAGAAAGAAAGGAGAAGGAGGAGTGTAGAGAGAATTTTTTGTTCACTAAAATTCTTTATTATTTAATTTTGAATTCTCTACAGAATAACCATAGTCATTTTTTATAGAGTATGGTTTTAAGTTAAAATATAATTTAATGAATATCATTTATCAAAAAACAATCATTACCTTTAATAATCCCCATTACACATAATAATAATTATTTTATTAATATTTTGTGGCGCACAAAAACTTCAGATATAAAAAATATTGTGTTACAGTCTTATTAAGTAATATTTGTCACCAAAAATAGTCTCGGTCTATTAGAACTCATCTATCATTTTTTAAACAAACAATAGTTATTTTATTCACAGAATAAAATTTATTCAAAATATAGCGATAAATATTTATTAAAATATTCAATAAATAAAATAAATATTTTATTAACACGTCCTAAATAAATATTTATCTAATTTTTGAGATCAATATAATATGTGTAAAATTAATTCTAAGACATGAGAAGAATACTTATTACATTAATTAAACTCAAATAGAATTTAATAAATATCAATAGAAACACCTACTGTGTGACCCTCTAGTATTATTTCTTGTTGGACTAAGGCGGGCTTGCCTAAAGTCCAAGATTACTATATAGAAATGGTTCAAGGAATCCAAGAGAAAGAAATTAATGTCATAACATCAAAAAACACATATGAATGCTTAATATGTAATATAATCCCTTTGGTAAAATATCTCATCAAGAAGGTTTCATAACCGTGTCACCAACCTATAACATTGATATGTATTTATTTGACATATAAATAAATTTTTATTATGAAAACACTTTTTAGGAGAAAGTGAGAAACTACGAATCAACCACATAAGTAAATAATAGTTCCATTGATAAAAAATTTGATTCTACTAGATTTAATATCTGTAAATAGTTTCCAAGAGATGTTGGTTACCTAAGTGTCTAATTCCTCCATAAGAAGATCTTAAAAATGAAAGGCCAACTTCCCTCAGTTCTGAATAAACTCATCAATGCTTATCGTTCCACTATTGAAACCCCAAGAATAATTTGGTATTGTTGTTATATATAGGTGTATTTCTACAAATTTAAGTCCACCATCAATGACCTACCCAAAATTATGGCATCTTCCTCTTCAATTGCATTAAGAGGCAGAACTTGTTCAACAACTTCCTCTTCTGATCTCATAATTAGTTCCAAGGACTGCTCATAAAAATCAACTCACATCCACTGTTGGAAGGCAATATTAATTTCATAATGCATAGGTCTCAACTTTTTCATATAACATGTCTCAATTGGAGGAGAAAAATATGAATAATTAAGTCTTTCATTACGAATTCCCTTCTTGTTCCTATCTCCCCCTAGGCTCGATGGCTTGTCTTATAGAACCTCTATCATTGATTCACCTGCATGGACCTGGAATTTAATGAGATCATTCTATTCCATATAAAAGTGTAATGATATCATCTTCCATAATGATGGAAGGTACAAATCCTTCCTCGGCTTATTCATTAATGACATGTCACTCATGATGCACCCAACATATCCAACTTTTCCATGAACTATTATCATTTTTGTTTGTGAAATAAATCAAAGTACATGAGCTATAATATTCATTAATATTAATATTAAATTATAAGGACCATCAAACATGCTCGTAGATAGGAATATTTGATGGCACCAAAACAAGGGGAATTCCTACTCGAGGGTCTATTCTTATAAACTCCCATCGTGGAGATTACCAAGTTCAAATTTAAAAGAAGAGGAATCATCTTCTTAATATTAATCACACCTGACAGTCTACATACTAAGTGTCCCATCATAGTATGTTTTCAAACTTCATAACATTATTTGTGAATATCATCATAGATAATCAAGGTTCTCAACAAAGTGGGGAACTTCTATAACCACATCAATTTTACTTAAAATCTAGGACATTATTAAAATAGAGTCATGTAGAAAAACAAAAAATATGAAGAAATCTGTTTTATTAATATTCAATAAATAAAATATTTATGTAATCACAGTAGAAAAATTTGGTCCTAGGACACCAACTCCTAAAAAACATCCACCTGGACTAGAGCCAACTGCTACAACCTTCAATCCGCTTGACCTCACATGATAGTTAGGTTTATATTGAGTTATGTTTTTAGTCTAAGGTTCCACTAAATTGTCTACTGTGTTAAAAATAATCACTAAAATGTCACCTCTCTTAGAAAAATCCCTCAAGAGTTGATACTTTGGAAGTACGTGCTTTATCCATTGACGTAATGTTGGATCTTTTTCAAGATCCACCATTGTAGTGTTATCCCAATAGAGTGTGATATGATCTTTACTTATAGGTACCACATTAAGAACATGGATTTTGTTTTCCCCCATAATGCTTTTTATGATCCTCATAATCCATAATATACTCAAAATCTATTGTATAATCTGCAACCACAACTTATTTTGAGATATTCAAGCTCACAACATAGCTATTCAAAGTGATATGCATCATATTTTTGACATCATGTCATCTTGATCAGTTTGGAAACAAGAATTTTAATATTCTATGATGACTAGTTCCTCATCTCCTCCATAAATAAGGAATATTCCCTTAGTAGTCCTTAGATACTTACGAATAATATTGATTTCAATCCAATTTAGGTCACCTAGATCAAATTGATATATTTTACCACACTTAATGCATATGCAACATATATCCTATTAGATATCAAATAATACTTGGTTGACACAATCACTGATGCATGTGGAATCCATTTCACCCTGTTTCTTTCATCATGTGTTAGAGGACACATTTTTCTATAATGATACATTCCATGTGAAAATAGAAACATGAACCTCTTGGATTGTCCCATTCCAAATCTCTTCAATATCTTTCAAATGTATGTACTTTGATGTAGGCCAAGAAACCTCTTGAATCTATCACAATTGATCTTGATCTAAATAATATATACCACCTCACCCAATTATATCCAAGAGATTTATTTATTAAACCATAGCTTAATAGACTATATGACTGGTATTTTTTTTCTAATGAGTAATATGTCATCAATATATATTATTAAGAAAACTACTACACTTTCCTTGAACTAGTTATGAAAACAAATCTCAAATTTGTTCTTTATTAAATAAAATTTTGTTATGGACTCATCAAAATGAATGTTCCATGACATGGATGCTTTCTTTAATCCAAAAATTATTCTTTGTAGTTTTCAATCATTCTTGGAATTATTTGGATTCACAAACACTATGAGATGTTTCATATAGATATCTTCCATAGGGTTCACATTATTGAAGGAGTTTTGAAATCAATTTTAAAAATCTCATAATCCTGGAAATCCACAATGGAATGTATAACTATGATGGATTTCAACATTACAATAAGTGAAAATGTTTTTTCATAGTCAATTCCTTGAATCTATCTAACCATTTTGCAACCAGTCATGCCTTATAGGTACTCACTTGTCCTTTATTGTATAAATTCTTCTTGAATAACCATTTTCAACCAATGGGATTTACATCTACTGGAGGATCTTCCAAAATCCAAATTTTTTTTGGTACATGTAATCCATTTGAGAATTCATGTCTTCCTTCCACTTTGAAAAATCTTCACCACATACTGCTTCCTTATAAGTTATAAATTCATTATTATAAACTAATAATGAGTCACCATACTTGGTGACTATAAAACCATACAATTATAGATACCTAACATCTTTAGTACTTATACGTAGTTGTTGTTTCCATGGAACAATTTCTTCTACCATAGGGTTTGTGGAATTTTTTCGTATGCCAACTCTTATGAATCTTGAGCCGGGACATCATTGAATTCTATCTCTATCCAAATTTTTCATTTAGAGATAAAATAATCCTCAATAAATGTGGGATATCTATCAACCACAAACGTTTTCCTGAATGACTTTATAGGTAGTATCCCTTTTTCATTTGGTTATCCTATAATGAAATACTTTGTACCTCGGAGTGAAAGCTTCTTTTCTTAAAGATGTCTTAACAAATATTTCTCTACCGCGCACATGTAAATAAGACAACACTGGTTTCGCTCCAATCCATAATTATTATTTATACCATCTTTCTCGTTAGTTTGAACATTGTTTAGTATATATTTTACTATTTTTAATGCATATCCCCAAAAGTATAATGGAATATTTGAATGAATCATCATTGTTCTCACCATGTCCAATAAAGTGTAGTTTATCCTTTCAATTACACAATTCCACTTAGGTGTATATGGAGTGGTGAGTTGAGATACAACCCAAAAAACCCATATATAATAAATATAGTCGTGATTAAGAAAATCTTCACCACTGTCTAAGCGAATTTTCTTAATCTTCTTACCTACCTGGTTCTTAACTTCATTCTTGTATTACATGATTTTTTCAAAACAATCAAACTTATACGTCATCATGTAGACATATCCATATCTACAAAAATAATCAAAATAAATTATAAAGTATGATTACCCACATCTTCTTTAATAGAAAATTTTCTAAACACATCGATATGAAATAATTCAAGAAGCTCTTTAACCCTTTCACCTTTCCCACTAAATGTGGATTTGGACATTTTTCATATAAAAATGTGTGACATACACCAAGTGGTTTTAGTTCAAAGGAATCTATATATCCATATTGATGTAATTTATTCAATCCCTCTTAATTTACAGGACCTATCTGGTGATTCCAAAGTTGGGTGTGGAACATGTCATGTGAAGTAACTTCATTATCAATTTCCTTTATTTGGTTCATGTATTCTAACTCATAAATTAATTATTTAAATGTTCTTTACCATAAATTTTTTTATCAATATTAAGGATGAAAAATTGATTCCCCAGTTCGAAAATAAATCCATCCATATCAATTATTGACATAGAAATAATGTTTTCGGTAAATGAAGGCACATAATAACAACCCTTTAAAACCATGATAATTTTATTCAGCAACATGAGGTTGTTATCACTGATAGATGAAACATAAATTTTAGATCTGTTTTATACATTAAGTTCTACATCACCTCATTCAATCCTTCAAAATCTACTTGGTTGTTGTATTTGATTAATTATGTGATCTACACCAAATGTTTCTAATTTATAATTTGTAGAAACAGATTAACTTCAATCGATAAAAAATGCACCTGAATCTTTCTATTTCTTCTTTGACTAGATTAGGTTTTTCTTCCAGTGGCCCTTATTTCCACATACGAATTAGACAACACCATGTTTCCTTATTTTTTCCTTGATCTACCTCTTCTCAGAAGAGTGTGAAGAATATTTTTTCTTAAATCTCCTTACATGACCTTTTTTTCACCATATTGATAGTTTATTTTTCACCAATTATATCCATATTTAGTTGAAGAAGAAGAGTTAGAAGATATTATAGAGAATTATAATTTTTTTCATATTAAAATTAGAAACAAAACTAGAGAATATATGAGGGAGTGATTACAGATTGAGGTTGGTTCTCATTTCTTCATGGAGTTTAAACCCTAGAACCACTATGTGCTCAACAAATCAAATGAACCAGACTATTTGATGTCCATCTGGGGAACCCTCTCCATGATTTCTCAGAATGATTTCCTTGAAAATCATAACCCATTCCTGTCTTGATCACTCCTTATAAAAATGATAGTGGTTCTCAAGAATTCAATATCCATCCATGTTTTTTTTCAGACTTCATTATTTAACTAGACATTAATGAAATCATCCCACATTGAATTTTGACCACATCGCTCAAATGTTTTTCAGAGAAAAGGAACTATTCATCCCTTGTCTCTTTAGTAGGTGGGTGAGGAACTAATGATTATAGCATGTAGTATTTTCATTCATGGCCTAGAAATTCCAGAAGGCCTCTAAACCTCTTTTATATGTTACTACAAGTAATGAGGTTATATTTCTCAAATATTGATCATATAGATATTTTGGATGATGACATTTTCATTTTATTCTAATATATTAAATGTTTTTTTCTTTATTGAATATCTCACTATATTATAAAGTATTAATATCCCTCACAATTGAAATAAAAATAACATGTTTATCTAACATTCTAGGGGAAATTAACCATATTACCTTTCTTAATGATTCACACTTCAGCCATAAAATCCATAATAAAGTAATTAGATAGGTTTTCTTGACAACTGTGGACTTGCTTCTCCTAAATATATTGAGTGGATTACTCAATTCTAAAATCCTGACTTGAATTTCCTCGACACTTGCCTCCCAATTTTTATTGATCAAACATATTTCCATTAAACTCAATATAATTTCAGTTAATTCAACCCAAAAATATCATGAGAACTCCCCAATGAAAGTATGTGTTCAAGAAATTGGCCATGTACTACACTTAGTTATATAGTTTCATTCCCAATCAAGTAATGCAAGGCTTAGTCTGACTAAATGGGAGACTACACGATGAGTACATGTACCTACACACCATGAACTTCATTTATGGTATATCAAATTCACACACATGGGGCTTCGGCATGTTAACTCGACAACACTACTTTGTGTGTACATTCTAGTTACACACCCAATATATGATTTTCCATGTTTGATATTGTCCCAGTTAACACATGGAGTGCAATAAAAAAACCACATGCAATTAAATTCTTATCACATCAAGATAAAATGTGCATGGGTATACAATGTGTTATTCGGCTGCATTCCATGTAACCCATTTTTCCATCAAATGATTTGGAACATCCTTATTTCATCACTAGTTTTTCATAATTTTTTTATTAAAACCATAAAAAAAATAAAACAAATGAAGAATGTGATTAATATTTTCATAACATGTTAATTAAAATAGAATTAAAGAATTAATAATAAGAAATTAAAATATTACCACAAATGGACAAAGATCAAAAATCAAATAAATAATTATAAATTTAGAAGTTACATAGATCTAATACAACTAGTTGTTTTTGAGTGTAGTGGAAGCATGCAGAGGTGGGTGATATATTAAAATTTAATTTAATAATAATTTCTTGAAACTAAGAGTAGGGATATTTAATGTAAATGTTATAATTAATTTATTTAAGATATAATGAAATAAATAGCGGGGAGTAAAACAATTCTTCATTGGTTAATGTTGATTATCTGAAAATTCCATTTCAAATTGCCTTCATTCACTATGAGGATCCAAGGATTGAATCCCTCTAGAGGTGATCCACATGTTCACCTTTTATCTCCAAGAAATTCCACTAGATCTCTCATTATTCATTATTGAAGAAATATCCCTTGCACTACTTGTTCTTAAGAGGGATCGAGAAGGATGAGTTGAGAAAGAATTCACTGTGCGCAACAATTCTCTATTCCCAATTTTTGATTCTCAACAAAATATTAATATCATTTTATTTATAGAGTTAATATTTAAGTTAAAATATTATTTAATTTCATATTATCCATTAAATAACATTTTTACCAATAATTCACACCATTCCATACAATAATAATTTTTTTATTATTATTTGGTGGTACATACCAAGATGAACAATAAAAAATATTTTATAATGGTATTTTAAATTAATATTTTTCACCAGACATGGTCTTGTTCTATTAAAACTCATATATCACTTATTGATCAACCAAATAAAAATTTAATTCACAAATAAATATTTTATTCACAATCTAGTGAATGAATATTTATTGAATTATTCAGTAAATAGATTAAATATTTTATTCACGGGCCATAGAATAAATATTTATTTAATTTATGTGATTAATATAACTTGAAAAAAATTATTCCTTGGACTTGAGAAGAAAATTTATTCCACTAATGAAACTCAAATATAATTTAATTGAGATCAATAAAAACACTTAGTGTCTGACCCTCTTAGATTCTTTCTTGTTGGAATTAGGTGGGATTGACTAATGTCCAAGAATACCATCTTACAATTAGTTAAGGAACCCAAGGGAATGAAGTTAATATCACAATTTCAAAACACAACATATTAATGCTCACTATGTAATATAATCCATTTATCACAATATCTCATCATGTAGGTTTCATAACTATGTCACCAACCTATATGATCAATTGAATTTCTTTGACTATCAAAAATAAACATGTCAGTACACCATGGCCATGAAATTCAAGGAGAAAATTATATTCCAATAAAAGGTCCAATTAATGAGCTTCTATAAATATGAAAGGGACAAATCCTTCTTTGGATTATTCGTTAATTACATGCCACTAGTGATGCAGTCAATGTATCTGATTTCATCATGAATTGTTATCATAATGGTTTATGAAATATATATAAGTAAATGATTTGTAACATGCATTAATAATAATCATATAGTATAAGGAACATCACACCCACACTTAGTTGAGAATATCTGAGCACACCAAAACATGAATAATTCCTATCAGTGGTTATATTCTCAGAATCTATTATCTTGAAGATTACTAAGTGTGAACTTTATAAGAGGAAGCATCATCTACTTATAAGTACTCTCACATGAAATTTTATAGACTATATTTCCCATCATAGTACATCTTCCAACCTCATAACATCATTAGATAATGTCATCATAACACATTAAGGTTCTCATCATGGAAGGGAACTAATTGGACCTTATTAATGAGACAAATACTCTAGGACATTATTATATTGGAGTCATGTAGAACAACAAAAAATATGTAATAATAAGTTTTATTAATATTAAAAAAAAATATTCTTATAATCAAAGTACAAATAGTCTATCCTAGGAAACCAACACCAACACAAAATACCCAATCTCACATGTTCTTCGGTGAATCAATTAATCAATCATGGTAAGATCAATCATTCCAAATCAGTTCAAAATAATATTTCCCACATTATATTACAAATATCACATTATCATTTCAAAACCAATTCATAATATTTCATCAATTAATTTTTTTTCAAATCAAATTACAATTTAATCCATTTTCCTAAAATCAATTTTCAAATCAAACCATCAATTTTACTCAAATCCACCCAACATTTTTAATTCCATTGAAATTAGGGGTTTTCTATAGTCTCTGTGAATTTTTCAAAATCATCCATAAATAATCTCAAATATTATTTTTAATTGATTTTTCAAATTATTAAAAATCAATTAATAATTACAATGTTTCATTTTTAAGAAACAATCATACAAAAAAACATACCTTTCATTTAATGATCAAATTAACACAAAAAACAGAAAAAATTCTTAGTAAGAATAGAGGTGAAGGAGAACCACAAGAAAATACTAGATCGGAAAATACATGTTAAAAATTTGATTATATCTAGAAAACATTAGATCATACCACTTCTATAAGGGGGTAGTAGAAAGGGTGACAAAACAATAGCATTGAAATTCATTGTGGAGAAAATGCCAAATCAAGACATCCAAAAGGAAAGAAATTGCCCATTGCACATAAGAGGAAGCACGTGGTTCATAGGGGTAGTGACTACATAATTACTAATGAATTAAAATGTGTATAACAATTAAAACAACAAGCCATGAGTAATTTACATTTTAAATAAACAGTTTACATCAAAAATGAATCAAGTTTCACATATAATGAAAAAGGAATCTCCAAGGGTTAAAAATACATTGGGGAAAATATTTTCAATGAATTTTCATATTTTATAGTGGTATTTAGTTTGTTTCATAAACCATTGTAACAAATTGTAGACGAAATAAAATTTAGGTTTTCAATAAAGGATTGATGACATAAATTCTTTCCACAACCAACTCCTAGAAATATTAGTTAAAAAACCCAACAACATCTAACTCATCCCCGGTCGAAAAGAGAAGATTATAAAACCATTGGCGCATTAACACCTGAAATCCATTCATTCAAATATATATATATATATACCTAGAATTTAGTAAATTTTACATCATAGAATAACATTATCCTCAAAAGGCTAAAAACAACTTCGAAAAAGGAAAAAAACTAGAATCTAAAAGTACCTAAGAGAAGGTAACATGATGTTAAAACCTCTCCACCATTAATAATATATGTCCTGAAAAAACTCCATCTAGAAGACATCATATCGAAAATAGGAGGCCATTGATCTCTCATCAGTGGCTCAAGATCCCATATATAATGTGAATCAGAACCATAATACCATACCAAACAGACCTGAGGAATCATCTTACCATAAAGAACATTTTCTCAAAATCAACAATTTTGAATGGGTGATCAATCATGGATAAATCATGCATAACATCATGATATTCCCCACTCAGAACATGATATGGGTTAGCAAGAAACTTTCTATGCTATAATGCTTTAAATATATTGTGGATCAGTGTTTACTATAGTGGATGTGCTAAAATGTATTCCACTACCCACAATCTCTCAACAGTCTCAAAAGAACCCAAAAAACTTTTCATAATCATTCCTTGTTATCAAAGGATGCAATGACCAAAATAAAGTGGAACACTCAAGAAAACATGATCACTAACTTAAAAATCCAATGGTCATCATCAATGATCATAATAAAATTTATATTAGCTTTATGACATGAATATTCTCTAACGAATCTACTAAATCTTCGTCATCCTCTCTTAGAATAAACTTAGTCTGACTAACTATATTTCCCCAATCAATGACTAGTATAATGGAGGAATTCATGGATAGGAAAAAATTTCCTAAAAAGGATCTATTCTAGTAGTTGACTAGTCATTGTTATTATAGGAAAACTCAACCCATCCCAAATGGTCTTCCCAAGCTCCACCAATGTCATGAATGAAATCACATAGCATGCCCTTGAGAATCTATATATCACACTCTATCTAGAAATACATATGTGTATTATATGTTATGGTAAATTTTAAATATAATATCATGGTCTCGAAGAGGCATCTCAATATGAAATAAATTAATTGGGTATCTCTATAAGAGACTATAACAAAAATAAATACATGTAAGTTGAAAATCTCATTCATATAGAGACATCCCCGGAACACAACATTCGTTGTATATTGAATTTCTGTAAAGTGAGATGATTTATTTAGTTAAAAAACAAAACCCATATCACATTATTCCCTCCAGGTCTATGCGGATACCCATCCATGGAATCCATTGAAATCATTTCTCACTTTCATGTCGGCATTGGAAGCATCTAAAGAAAACTCAAAGGTCTCTGGTGCTTTTCATTGAAATGCTGGAAGGTATAACAATGATAGACAAAGTTGTTGATGTATCATATCATAACTAACCATTATAATCATCATCGTATATCTTAAAACATATTCATGGTTTTAGGCTGCACTGCATAGTAGGAATTGTGGAAACCCCCATCACTACATTTCCTATAAGAAAGGGTATATAAAACTGGTTTCAAAAACATATTATACCCACTTAAGAGATAACCCACTCAAAAATTGTCTACCCACAATAAATAGATTCCCAAATTTCAAAAAATAAATCATAATCATTATTCTTGAGAAGAACCATCTAATGATGAGAGAATTTCAATAACATTTTTTCCAAAACAACCTCAAAATCCTTCTCCCAGACTCTCAAATGGAACTGTGAAAAGTGAGGCATTAAACTAAACTCTTCTGATGATTCTTATCCATCCTATATTGGAAATTTTGTGTCTTATTGAATAATCAATTAGATTTCCCTTAACATTAGTTTAACAAATTTTAAATCAATATTCTACAGGTACTCCACTGAACGCCTCAGAGGTTGGATCCAATTTTTTCAGACATGATATAACACATTATTTGGTCATAAGAAAATCCAATAAACCATTCACCAAAAAGGTAATTACATGAACTCTTTTGAGAATTCATCAAAACTAGGAGTTTTAGATCATCGGTAAGATAATTATTCTTATGTGACCTAAGATGAATATAAACATAGGCTACCACGTTATCACCTTTTATAAGGAAACAACCAAAACCAAAACCTGAGGCATGAAAAAAAGAAACATAGCCTTATATAGACTTAGGAAGAGTCAACACCAGTGTAGAAGTCAGAAGACATTTCATCTCATTAAAATAATTATGACATTTCTCCACCCAAAAAATTTTCACTTTTTTCTAAGTGAGTGCGATCATTAGAGAATCTAAATTCGAGAAATTTCTATCAAATCTACAGTAGTAACCCCCTATCATAAGAAGCTGTATTATCAAAAACATTATATGGTTTCTCCCATGTCATAATAGATTTCACCTTCACATGATCAATTGAAATATCATGTTATGATAAATTTTATCCAAAACACCACTTAATTAATCAAGAAATTATATTTTGAAAGCTACATATAAATTAAATGATTTATTAGCGTTTCCAAAAGTGATCTAAAATGATGCACATGGTCCTCCCTAGTCTGAGAGTAAACTAGGATGTAATCCAAAAATACCTACACCAATGAGTTAAGGTTATTTAAAATACCCTATTCATCAAATACAATAAAATGTAGGATAATTTGTTAGAAAAAATGTAATAACAAGATATTATAATGGATCTACCAACTCTTGAAGGATTTGTTATCAATTTTAAACTCTTTAATTATCAACTGGTGATAACCATATCAAAGATAGATCATTTGGAAAAACATATCCCCTTTTAACTGGTCAAAATGATATTGAATCTATGGAAACTGATATTTATTATATACTACGACTCGATTGAGTTTCTGATAATCAAAAAAAGGGTGAAATTTTCCACCAGCTTTCTTTGCAAAGTGAATTAGTGCTTCTAAAGGTGATACACTTGTGTGTATAAATAATTTTTGAACATGTCATCCAACTAAGTCTTCTACTCTTCCAAATATATTGGTGACATATGGTATAAAGGAATAGACATTGGTTGAGTACTAGGTACTAAATAAATAGAAAACATTACCTCTCTTACTAGTGGAAAGAAAGATAAATTTGAGGGAAAACATCAAGAAACATGACGAAAACTAGATGGATATCATCACTCAACATGTTCTTTAAAATTTTGAAGGAAAATAACTGATATTACCATACCAAAATTTGAAAAAGGTGGTCTGGATCTACTTAAACATAGGTTTCATTATTCTTAAAAGACATGGAACACCCCATAGGGTGAGGTAAAAGAGACTTGTTTATGATAATAATGAATCCATTAATTATGAGAAATCATCAAATCCATTCTGAAAAATATTTCAACATATTTCAAGTTGAGAACTAGAAAACCCCATGTAAACACAATCTCTAATAAAGATAATGCCCATGTAAGACAACAATGAACCTTCTCTGTCTTTGTTATGAGGGTATAACAATATCATAAAAATAATATTAAATCTCCATAGGAAGATTTAGTAACGTCACAAAATAGGTCGATATAAAATAGTGTGATGCACCGATATTAAATAACTCAGTCACTAAAGATGAATCAACAATGACTGTACCTCTCACAGTCACTAGATGCACACCAATTTCCTCTGAAGACTCTTATACTGAATGAAGAATCTTAGTTATAGGTGTATATGGATGGAACCCCTAATTTACTTCAGCATATTATTGCACTACAATAGTTTTTATTTTTTATAATCCCATTCCAGTAAATGGAGAATACAAGAAGTGAAACATATTTTGTATGAAGAATGAGAAACCCCATGAACCATAGATCTTGGGTGCGTCAGTTTAAACCAATTTCCAATTTCCATCCTTTCCACATAGAATGTAAGTAGAAGGTCCTATTATAGGTATTGTAGAAAGTAAAGATGATTATTTCTATCATGTAACACTGTATGACTCATCAATCTTCCTCTTTCATTTAATGGAACTCAAAAGAAAATATTTTTTGATAAAAACGAACTCTAGTCAACCCTAAATTTCTGGAATGGTCAAGATCAACCATCAATGTTCTATCAATCACATCCGCATAAGAAGTGATCCTCATAATGAAAAACTATTATTGGATGTCAGGTTGGAGACCCATCTCAAACCATCGAACAATCATATTATCATTGGATACAACCTCAGGTGATAATATAACATGCTTAGTAATGTATTTTTCATATTGTGTAATGATCCTATCACCATACTTCAAGTTGATACTCTCCATGTATTTTTCCATGACCATCAAATCAAGATAGAACATATTAGTGAAAAGAACTCTAAATTCCATCTAGTCCAAACCCTCATTCTTCTTCAATTTCACCATATAATTCCACCTTATCCTACTAGTTCCTTCAATCTTTAAGGTAACATGTTTCACCTTTATAGTTACACACGTCTCCAAGAACTCAAAAAGTTGTTCAATCATACTAAAACAATCCAATGTATCTTGAGGATCATTCAAACTATGTTTATCTGATGAATTCTACTGAGGAAATTGTTAATCACAGTCTCTAGATTCATCACATTGAGTTTACACTACTCGAGGGTGAATGATATTGTGGTTTGGTACATATCCTATAGCTTGGACAAAACACACTGCTATAATAAAAAAAATAAGTTTACATAAGGATTATTCTACTATGGTTCACCAGTATTTTCCTCTAGTGGACTTTTCAAATTCTTTCTGAGAGGAATGATTCTACACTACATTAGTAGAAAACACTTAAACATTCATCAAGGATAAACAGATTCTCAACTAAAACGAGAGTCACAAGAATATCAATTACATCTAGCCTAATTCTAGACAAATATTTCAACATACACATATCACAATAATGGAAATTAAATAATCAGATCCAAAAATTCCTTAGGACACTTATCCCAAACATCAGGGATGACATATGTTTGGTTATTAGGAGATATAGAAAGAACTATCTTGAAACCACCTCTTATGTCCCATCAAACCTATCTTATATCAACCAGAATAACCCAAATATATACTAACACCTAGAAAAAAATACAAAACATAACATCATTTGATACCACTTTTTCATGAACCTAACCAAATACCTGGGAACATTGACAACTGATTCGACTATAAAATGGCCCGAAGGGCATTCTTGATCCCCATAGATTATAATAAAAAACATGGAATCTTTCATGAATCACAAAATAATTATTTTTCCACAACAATGATGAAGTTAAAATATAAAATTCAGTATGATCAACCCTATTATGGGTGAAAGTACTAGAAACAAACATGTAAATCAGTACTCAAACTACACATCATCAATGGAAACATTGTCTTCCAAATAAGGATTATAGCAAAACTCATGTAACAAGTGGATCAAATCTACACCTGCAACCTCCATCACCCTAGTTCCCAATGATCAATAATATCCACCACCTTTGAGATTCATGTTTTATTTTTATGGATGTAGAATAATATAATCTATAATCACCTAAAGGAAAAGGTATTGTGTGAGTTATAAATCCTAGTAGGTTCTCACTAAGTGTTCTATAATAAATTCTGTTAAAATTAAAAAAATATATTATTTCAACATAAAAAATAATTTATGGAATAAAATTTAAATATTTTCAATAAAACATGCTTTTATAATCAAAAAATGGAAGATATATTAAAATTGGTTTAAATTAAAATTTTATATAAAACAAATATATATATATATATATATAAGTTGGATGGAATAAACCAGTTCTATACATAAATGTAATATAATCATAAAATATTGTATAGAATATCAACTTGTATGAATCCATGTATTATATTATTTTATACTAATAAGATACTCACACTACTCAATAAATTATCTTGTCTCAATTTGCACACACATTCCATGAATCAGGCTATTGAGTATCACCTTTCCATCAGGGAAAAAATCAGGTCATATTACGTTTATGTCAATTTTTTCACCATCAATCTAATGATAGGGATCAGATTATAGTGTGATTATCCGAATTTCACATTAACTACACAAGATAATATGTGATTCAGTCAATCAAGAAATCAGTCATGGGAAAGTCAATTATTTAAAATGAATTCAAAACAAAATTTCCATATTTAGTTTTCAACATGCCTTTGAAATTTAAAAATAAAGTCATATTATTTCAGGAATTATTGATTTTTCAAATAATCTTTCAATTTAATCCATTTATCAAAAAATCAATTTACAAATCAAGTGATAATTTTATCTCAAATATGCCCAAAAATATCAATTCCATTACAAATTTGGGTTTTTCATAGTCTCCATGATTTTTTCAAAATAATCCATCAATCATCTCAAATTTATATTTTTAAATCATTTAAAATATTATTTCCAATCGGTGATGAAATTAAAGGTTTAAAATATAGGCCAAATCTTATGGAACCACCTATCATTAATCAAAGATCAAATAAACACCCACAATGGGTAAAACCAAGGAATATTGAATATAAGGGAGACCAATAGGTATTTATAATATTAGAAAACCAAAATAAAACTATGATTAAATATGAAAACATGAGTTCAGAGCACTACCAAGAATGGGTAATAGGGAGGATGAGAAAACCCTAGCAAGAAACTCATTGGGGATAAAATGATAACCTAACATGTTTAAAAGGGAGAAATCACTCACTATACACAAGTGGAATCGTATGATTCTTAAGAGGGGTTTCTGTAGGATTCCTCATAAAATCATCCATGCAAGAAAAATAAAACCACTGGGCATGAGTCATTTACTTCATAAAATAAGGGTTTGTGGTATAAATCCATCAAGGTGAAAAAACGACGATAAAGGAATTGCCTCAAGTTAAAAATACATTTAATGATGAATTTATCCTCTTTTTCCATCATTTACATTGCAAATAACGTTTCTCTATAAGATAATATCATGGGATGGGGTTAGAAAAAATTCCTTCATAAATCAATGATCTACAACATAATTTAGTTTTATAGATAGCACCAACAAAAATAATCATATAGAAACTCCAAACAACATCTGACAGACTCCAGATCCAAAAAGAGAACACCTTAAAACCCTTTTCACATTTCTAAATGGACTCAATTAAATATGACCAACATATATCTGTATAAAATATGTAATTTTTCCTAAGAAACTCTCTCCACCCTCAAAATGAACAAAACACACCTAAATAAAAAAGGTCAATAAACCTAAGTTTCATGAAGTATATGAAATTAGTTGATGTGATAATATAATATTTTATTTATGATAATTTTTTTAATTTTATTTTTAACCGTTTCATATATATATATATAATCTTTATTTTCTTTATTTTTGAGGGAATTGGTTTCATGGTTCCATGGTCAGATGACTTGTGTATAATTATTTAAGTTCTTTTTAGATGGGAATAAAAATATATAAGTGATATGATATGGTATTCATATACTTGTAGAAATTGAAATCTCCCTAAATATCCCTTTTTGTGACATACCGATGAATCTTTTAGTAAAAATGATGACATAAGTTGATTAGTTTGTATTGGTAAATTTACCAACATTCAAAAACTAAATACTTTTTATTTAATTAAATGATCATTAAAACATTAAAAAACATAAATAAGTTATATGATAATTATTATTTTCTTATTTTTCAATAATAATATTTTAATTACCATCCATGAATGAGGTGTATAAAAATGAAGTTTGTTGCACATGGAGGTGGTGAACGGAGCATATTATGAACAATGTTTTCATTTAAGAATAAAATTTATAGATGGTAGAAGAAGGATCTACAATTTATGGAGAAAAAATATTATATTATGATAATTCTTTCATTATGTCATTTTTGATAAGTAAGTGTGGAGAGGGTTGAAGATGAAAAGAATTTAGAAGTACTAAATTTTGAATATTATCTCCTAAATGTAACCTCCTTGAAATACTTTCAATACACGTGGAGTTGGTATTTTGGTGAGAGTAGTTATACTGAGATATTTTGGAGATTGTAGTGAAGGGAATTTGTTAAAAAATTATACTAGATTCAAGGACTATAAGTTGTGAGGAGAATGGGTAGTATTCAAAATGGGGGAGATGGGAGTTTTGAATGTTAAATCTATAAATGTATTGTTTTAGATCAATATAAATAGAATTTATTCTTGTGACTATATAGGTTGAATAGTGAATTTGTGTTCGAAATAAAGGAACTTGACATCGTATAGGACTAAACATTTCAATTATTTAGGTTAAATTGTTAAATTCTATATTTTACCATATGTCATTATTCCCTAAAAATTACAATATTTTATAAATTGAAATAAAATCACCCAAACCATTTTCAAAAATTTATATTAAAAAAATTGGATACATTTTATGAGAATAATTTTATTAATATTAGAAATTTAATTTCTAATTAAAAATCTCATTTATTTTAAAAAATATAAATTTTAATATTATGATTGTTTTTCTAACACATTGAAAAATTAGATAGGGTCTAATAAAATTATCTTATGATTTTAATAAAAATTAATATTAATATATAAAACCATTTTATGTTAATACAAATTATTTTTAAAAGTTATTTTCATTATAAAAGTGAACATAAAACATTTATGTTTTACAAAAAATAGACATTGAATTTATCATTTTTCCAAAAAAATATTTACCTTTACCATGGTATAATTATTTCATATATTATTTATAAGATAACTAAATTTTATTTTACAGGTACTTAAGTGGCTATACTATCTTAATGGTCATATTAAAATTCCAAATGCCAATATTACTCTTTTATTGGTCATATTATTATTCCAATGATCTAATTCACCTTTCCAATAGTAATAATTTTAATGATAATATAGGATCATTACATATTATAAATAAATCATATTTCGATCATTATTTTTTCACTTCTATTACTTCTCAATGATATAAATTTTTTCATTTTCTATATAAATAATATATTACTAATAATTAGTTTCATTTCAGCAGCATTGGTCATAGGTGATGTTTTCCTTGTAGATTAAATATATCTAAACATTCATATTTAGGTTATATATATTTTATATTTTTATCCCAATATAATATTTTTTATTCTAAAGGCCATTTTTCTCTAAATATAATATTGAAATTAATAATTTTTTTTAATATCATCATTTAGTGCATGTGTTTATGCTATATTATAAATTATGTCATAATTATAAGAAGGGAAATTCTCTTTAAATAATTTCAGCTCATTATTTATGTGCTTGAGGTTGAGGTAACAAAATGATGATTAATTTTTAGAAAACTTTTCAAGATTATATTGACATTTTTTACTCATTTAATGAAAAATGGATCCATGATATGTTGGGAAATTATTGTCTAATTTTTTGGATTATGATATATATTTATTATATTGTGACTACATTAATTAGATATTAAAAATTTTAATTGTAAAAAGGTAGCGATGATTCTTGGAATAATTTATAATTTGGGTTTGGTTTTTTTTCATTTACATTAAAGTGGTTTTGGAAAATTTAATGGAAAATATACAATTATGGAATGTGCATATACGGGAATATAATTGCAAGAATCGACAATGTCAATTAAAGAATGATATGTAAATTTATATAGATTGAGAGAGTAGGTAGACATCATAATAGAGATTATACCTAGAATGGTGAATATCTAATATATACCATCATGTACTTTCTTCAATGAGTAATAATAAATATTGTAAGGATGCGTTATACTTAAGGGGGTATGAATGTAATGACCAAAAATTGTAGACCTTGTAAAACTGATGTTATGTTTGATAACTTAAGTTACATGGTACAACAAATGTAATCATTCCACAAAATATAGAACATAATTATTGTTAAATATACTCGAAATAATAAAACGGTGAAACATTAAAATATATTACCACTGGAAGGTAAATATTTAACAGGAGTTAATATTTAAAAATTTCATTTTCCATAAAAAAAATTCTTTATATTATTTATTTTAAATAAACTAAATTTCCAAATTCAAAAATTTAAATTTGATAAAATAAAATTCAGTTTCTGACTTCCTTATATCAAAATTTACATAGTATGTATTTTTGATTTTTTTTAAAGTATTATTTTTATATAAAATTAGAACTTATGAAAAAACAATATTTTTAATGATTTTTTCAATATATAAGATTATCCAGTAAGGTTAAAAACCCATTTATGTGAAAAATAAATATTTAATGATAAAATTTTTATTTATTAAATATTGTTTGAACTTATAAATACTATAATGCCAATTTTAAGAACGAAAGTAAATTTTTACTTTTATATAAACTTTTTCAGTATTTTTTTCTATGTTAGAGTTTTGATGGTGAAATTCAATTTTGGATTGATTCTGAATAAACCTATATTGTATTTATTTTATAATAAAAAATTTTATGTTATTAAATTTAGTATCTATGATAATATTAACCAGTAGATAAATTATTAATCATAAAAACAGACATTTTCTCAAAAATATTTTTACACGTTATCCGAATTTATTTGAAAAATATATATTTTAATCCTATAAAATTATCATTTCATATAAATATTTTTACATATTAAATTATAGGGTTTAAATTTGGTTAAATGGATAATTTCGATTTTGGTCATTTAAATTAAATACTAAGGTTAAAAATTAATTACCATAGTAAAAATAAACTAGGGTAAAAGTAAAAAAGTTGAAAGAGAAAACAAAAATGATTGGATGAGGAGAATATATAACCAAACACACATCCCCTCCAAATATTTCCTTTTTGTATCAATTTAAATTTTAATAGTAACATTATATTTTAGAAAATGTAATGGTTTATTTCAAAACTACCCTTCTCTTCACCTAAAAAAATATAACAATTCCACCACTTCAATATTAAACTTTTCATAAAATGTATCATTGAGAACATTTAAAATTTATCCGACCAAAACCCTCTCCCACATTCAGATTATTTTTTCGACTTTAGTTTTATTAACACATTTATATTTAATGATATTCTCAAGAGAAAACTCAAGTATCTAACAAGACTATTACTTTCACTAATATTTTTTACTCTAATATGGACTAAATAATATATAAATATATTATTATAATGACATTTGTATCATTATTATACTGAAATTAATTTATATTATCATAATAATTATTATTCTTTACATTTTAGCCACTAATATATACTAAAACCTTGATCGTGTGTATGTGCGGACTACCGCCTCCATGAAGTGATGTTCTCCTTTTTTTATCTCCACGGCTCAAGGATAGTATCAAGGATGTTTTTTATTAATAAATATGATTTATATGTCAAATAAAATTTTCAAATGATAAATCACTATATACAGTCATTCCAACAATTCGTTGAAAAATACGATCATTAATTGGGTGTACGATGGACTACCACCTCCATGAATGATGAATTTAATTTGTCACCACCAAAAATAATTTGTGGTTCCTAGATTGGATTTTATGAGGTTATATGATTATTTTGATTTTCTTAGGTTTTTTATGTGTTAGATTTTCATTATTTTAAAAAATCTTATAACTAATTAAACGATTATAGCATGTTACCATTTTGGTGTCTTAACCACCTATATAAACAATGTTATGTTGATTACACCATATATGATCATGTGATTCCATAAAATGGTAATGTAATGAAATAATGATATATTTATTATATTTTAATTATTAATAAAATGTTTTTTTATTTAAAATATGTATTAATATATCACCTTTTGATTCTTAAAAACGTTAAAAACATGTTCATCATGATTTCCATTTACACAAGTAGTATTCATATCTTCTACCTAATGAAAATGGGACTTATGTAATCCTTGAAAAAAAAATTAGTATTATATATTTAATGATCTTGGAATAATGAACCTGAAACAACTTCATGATAATCGATCCAATCTTCATGAATGTTTTTATGAAAACAAACAACCGAATATTATAACACACAATTATGAAAGTAATCTAGAGTCACTTAATTTATTTGTAATATATAGTTATAAAATAATTATATATGGGGTTATATGATTATTCTAAGGTTCTGATAAAACATATTTATATAGTTATTTTCATTATACAGGTGGTTATAATTAACTTTAACTAAGTGGAAATAAAGCTAAGGCTTTTTCATCTCAAACTCCTCTCTGTGAGTCATATTGTTTTATTTTGTACCTTATTTATTTTAAGTGATATATATAATAAAAAATTGAGATATATATCATGAAATAATATTTATTCATGGTAAATAATATTATATATATATATCTATTTTAAGATGTTTTGAGTTAAAGTTCCCTCAAATTTTATGGGTGTCTTTGTTATAAATTTTATTTCATAGAGGAATGTTTATGTTATACACCATATTTTCTTTTTCATGGAAGAAATAAGTACACATTACCATATTTTTTTCAAATTAAATTATATTTTAGGAATTTTCTATTTTGTCTTTCTATGGATATTTTCTCTTTTGATTAAATACTTCTTACTATATTGTTCTCTCACTTAAATGTATAATGTTTTCAAAATTGAATATCCATCTCATAATTAGATCAATGTTTTATGATTATATATTCAACCCCGATAATTTTCTCCTATGTTTTTTGGAATTATTATATGTATTATTTTCCATGATTCTTATAATTCTCTATACCCCTCTTAAAAAAGGGAAATATAATACTCTTTTTATAATTTAGGTATTCAAATATGGTATTTAAAAATATTTTCCACCCCATTTTATTAATCAATATAATTTTTCAGAGAATATTTTATTGAAGTGTCTTTCTTAAAGGTAATTTTTTTAATATTTTCACTTAACCTTTTTGAAAATAACATTTTAAAGTGTCCAATAACATTATCATTTTATGAATAACTTGAAAATTATCTATTTTAACTTTTTTGTGGGAAAACATCGTTCAACCGCCTCTAAAATTTTATTTAATACATTATCTCCTTGTGTTCATGAATTGTAAATGTTAAATCATTTTTCTCTGAGACTGAAAAATTATGTCCTTTAAAATGATTTCAGAATATCAACGATATTTCTCATTTATAAATTACCTTTTCCAAAACTGCTTATGATTATTTTTAATCTAGTTAATTATCCTTTGATATATTGTATGATTGATAAAGGAAGTTTTTTAAATGTAACCATCGTCCTTTATTCTCTGGATATCTTATGAAATGTATTCCCTATTTATCGAAATGATCTATCACTACATTTTTTTACTTCCTAATCATCTTTTGTGTATAACCATAACTTCTCTACCAATGAAATTCCATTACAGCTACAATATTTTTTATTACTTTTATTGAAGGGTGTTCACCTAGATGACATAAAAAATTTATTTGGTAAATTATGTACAGAACTGTATACCTTATACCTGTAACATGTAAGTACCATATGTTATATTATATTTATCGAATGTTATTTACCTATAACATTACCAAATGTCATTGGTTACCCAGTAATTTACATGGTTTTATCATGTTATTAATTTTTATGGAATTATTAATGATTTCCCTATGGGAAGCCATATAAATTCTATTTTCATTACATGGGTTCTTCTGGAAGTGTTGAATGAAACCAATTTTAGTTCTATTGGTTATTTATGAAGTGATAAGTGATTGATTTCATGTGGTATTCATAAGTATGAATGATTATGGGTAGGGTCCAATATCACCCCACCCCCCAATTCATTTGTTTAAGGATTATATATCATGAGAAAGGTAATCAAAAGAACATTTTAGTCTATCATAATCACGGGTGATGATAGTGTGGATCATGATGTAATGCTCCCCATAATAATGATTTTTTATATATTATTATGTCTTGATTTAAAATATCATTTTCATGTTTATTTGATAATGTTTCTATACTATTTTGATTCATGAAATTTTCATTATGTCCAGATTTATTAACTACAATTTGCTGGTTAGAACGTTCTTATATATCTTGATTATACCCATATAATCATCACATGGTCACTTATGTTGTTTAATTTTTATCTTATATAATTACACATACTGAGAAAATGTTTTCACCCATTTCATGAGTACATTTCCCCATGTTATGTAATATTTGTCTATATGGGAGACTTATAGATATAATTTTTTGTTTATACTTAATAATATGTATTTGATTATATTATGGGAAAAATTTACATTATTTAGAAAAGACATAGATTTTTTTAGTAAATGATTCATCCCAGTTATATAAAATTATAAACCTAAAAGGTATCTAATATGTATATAAATGATATATTATCATTAGGTTATGTAATTTTTATGAGAATATCTATGGGATACTATAGTGGATTCTCTTTATAGGGATTCTTTTTAGTTAATTTTGAACATGAATAGTTTTGTATACGTGGGAAACACATGGATTTAGAAAGATCATGTGTGTTCTGGTGGAAAATGATCAATATATTTTGTTCCTAGGGATATAGGAACATTAATTTCCCATGTTTATTAGAAATCATGTGAAAAAAGGTTGAATATGTCAACATTTTTAAAAGTGGGTTTTACACATTTGATGCAGGGTTTCGTATGACATGTGATTAAACTATGAGTGTTTATTTGTCTTATGTTGTGACATGCACAAGGTTAGAACAGGGGTTTGAAAACAATTTGACTAAACCTTTTTGTCTACCCGTTTTTCATTAAAAATTAAAATTTCAATACTAACCCCTTTTGTGTTTAATCTATTTTCTTCTTTTCTCTATCCATTAGCTCATACAAATGTGGGGTGTGCATGGGGGTGCTCTTCCCTATCCTCCTCTTTGATTTAAACATCATGATTATATATTTTAAGCTCATTTAATAATTTGAATTTATTTTACATGTGAAAAAGGGGGATATATTTCTATCTTTTCATCTATGATTTCACAATTGTTCTTCTCGATTTCATGATTTTTTTAAAGAGATAATCTCCATCTTTCCACTTTCCTTTTATTATTTTTGCACCATATATATATATATATTACTCTCATATATGAAAATGAAACACTATTAATTTTGGTATTATATTTTATTATTTTTTAATGATATTTATATATATTTTTATGGTTTCATGATGGTTTCTCATTTCATCCATTTATATTCATCATCGAAGGTGGCTTCTTTCTGATGGGTTATACTTGAAATAATGTTGGAGTTTCCCTGTAATCCCATTATAATATGTGTTATAAAATGACTATATATTTTAAAAATTCATTCTTGTGGAATCATATATGTATAGAATTATTATTCGAGTTTTAAATAGATTTTAAATGGTTTAGACACTTGTCACAGACTTGCTAAATTCCATGTGTTTGTCAAAAATACCTTAGTAGATATTTTAAAAGTATTAAAGTGTTTTAAAAGAATGATTCAAACCAATTTAATGTAAAACAGATATGTGGGATGTTTTAATGATTTTTTGATAAAATATTTTTTTCTAAAAATGATTAAATTGTTTTGAAATAATTAGGATTTGATGTTGTCTTTTGAATTGTTCAAAAGATCTTATGGAAAAGGGTTTCTAATAGAATTTCAAAAGTTTGATTTAGAAAATTGGATTTTAAAGTGAGTTGAAATGAGATTTAAATGATATAAAGGACTTGGAATACCAATATGCTATCTCTAAAAGACCATTTCTCGCATTAAATAGGTCATTTTATTAAATGTGTAAGACTATCAATTGAGAATTTATGGTTTTAAGGAATATTATAGATTGTAACCCCCTTTGGGAATGTTTTAAATTGACGTACATATATTTGATACTTATGAATGATTATCAAAGGGTTTTTTTCAGGTGAGGGTATATGATTTGATATTTGTTTTTATTAATTTATTATAATTGATTCATGTGATTTTTTGTTTATTTTTTCACCTTGATTTGACAAGTCATGGGATTAATAGAAATATACATATGAGTATGGATAAGTGAATTCCCTTAGTTAGATTGTTCTCAAACCATGTGTTATGTATTGGATTTCCAGGTTGAGTTATAATGGGGTTTATTTTGTTCTCATGCTATCTTCAGAGTTCCTAGGAGGATATTAGAACCTGACTAGTCCAACAAAACTATCCGGATGTATAAGTCATTAATTGTTGGCCAAGGGATTGTGTCATTAGTTTAGAAAATGCTACATTAATATTAGGATGTTTCCAATTAAACATAAGTCCTTCTTATGAAACATTACTGGATTCTATATATTGTTACATTTATTTTTCCCTAGCATGTTTGATTACATGGAACCATTGTTTCCGCATTATCATTTATAATGTTTCCTTGATACCTTGGTGACTATTTATGTTTGCGTATAACATTAGAGTGGTATAATTTTTTTTTAAAATTTATTATTTTTAAATGGGTTGGAAGGTGATATTTTAATAGTAAATGGTTAGTTATTTATTTAAATTGTTTTAAGAAATGGTTTCCAGTGAGTTTATTTATTAAAATGGAGACTTCCATGATATATTTACAAAGTGGAATATAATGTGATTATGATTATTTTTTATAGGTTTAAATTACATTTTCATTGATTTGAAATGATTATATAAATTTTTTCACCAATATTTATTTTTTGAAATGTGGTGGTTTCATTCAAAATTTTAAAGATTTATGTTATTAGATTTGTTTTATAAATCATTTCAAAAATAAATTTTATATATTATGTTTAAAGTAGATATTGATGAAATATATTATAAAGGTATTCACAGAGATTACTTATTGAGATCATATAAATAATAGTCAGATCTTAACAAGTAAATAAACTAGGGCTTTGGGTTTTATGGAGCTCTTATGTTTCTCTTTGAGGTGCCAAATATTGTTCTATTCCTAAGGGTTCAGGTTCATCCATTGATGAAAGCGAGGATTTTTCGAGTGACTCGGGTCACTACTAGTTACATAAAAGTTGTTCATGTTCTGAATTATTTTACTTATTTATTTATGTTTTATAGACCATTGATCATGGGATGTTTATTTTTATCTTCTATTTTTTATTATCTTAGTTGTTTGTTTTGGATGGGTGTTTATTTCTTTATACCATGTTTGGTTTCTTTTTTTCTTTCTATTTTTCTTATTTCATATGTATTGATATCCAACACTTAGATAGGCTATTAAAAATTCATGTGAGTGTTTATTGTTGATTTATATTGAAATATGACTGTGAAATCATTCCCAAGTGTACATTCATGAAACCCAGGCCCGAATTTATATCACGTAGGGATTAGGAATTCCCATCAGATTAGGTTGAGAATTTGTTTAGGTGATGGTTTAGGTGACGGTTCAGGATATCTCAGGATGATTTGTTACATAAGTGGCTATTTCATTGATAAAAACATTATCAAATCATAATATTCATACTATAAATGTAACGAATCAAGTTTCTAAAAGAGAAAATTTTGTTCGATAACCTATATAATACAAAACACTAAACCAAAAACGAACAATGATTATTTAAATATGACCATTTTAACTGTTATATTAAATTATAATATATGATTAATATTATATAATTTATTAAATATATATGTCATAAATATTTTAATAAATGATTATTAATTATTTAGTCAAATTTTGGTAATTTCTTTTTGTTTTTCAAAACTTGTTATCAATATAAATTGATTTTTATTTTAATAAATTTCTAAAACATATATAAAATTTATTTAATAAAAAACTCAATTTTTGGTCTCATCATATAAAAATTATGTTAATGAAATAATTTTGTAATTTTCAGAAAATATAGATTTTCTTGTAAATAGTGAAAATATAGGTTTTAATTAAAATTTCCATTTCCTATAATAAATTATATTAATTTGGTTTCAAAGTATTATAATTATTATTTAATTATATTTAATTCGATTAATTACATGTATTTATTGTTTGTACTAGAGTCTATTATAACTTTATTTTTATGATTAAAAATGCATTTTTTTGAAAACTGGTTTAGAATGCATAATGTATCCCCAATTTAATTAATTAAAATAACCCATAATTATAAATAAACTTAATTAAAAATTTATATTATCTATATATTTTATAATTGAAAATAATAAAATTAAAATTAGTGTTTTTAGAGTTAAAGTGAACTCACATTTCCTTTAAATTGTATTTTTTCAGAAAACCATTTTTTATAATACTTGCATATTTAATATTAAATTAAATTGATTTTGATAAAATTTATTCAATATTTTGGAAAATAATTTTTAATATTAGTTAATTATTGGAAATTAATATCCAAACAATATGATAAGTAACTTTAGAAAATATTAATTATCACTATAAAAGGAAAACAGGATAACTAAGAGAAAAAAATAATTTGACAAAAAATACAATCAATGTAACCCTAATATTATGAATATTTATATTTAATTTTTTTATATATTATTAATATATTTATTATTGTTTATAATTTATAATTTTTTAATTATTTAGTTTAAAAGAAGTATATTTTGAAATATTAAATCATAAATAATGTTTTTGGATAATAATCAAATTCGATTTAGAAATCTATTTTGATGAATTAATAGATTTTTGAAATAAAAATATTATAATAAATGGTTATTTTTAAATTAATTTTATTAAATATAAATGATCATATAATTTTTAGGAAGTCAAATGTATTTTTATTAATGTTCGAAAACTGTGTTTGTCAAAACCCAACAATTTTCAATAAATGTCGGTTTTTCATTTAATTCTAAAAATTCAAATACTTATAAAATTATTTAGAAAAAATGAACATTATTTTTTGTAATTATGGCTTATAAATTTTCCAACGATGAATTTTTCATAATTTTATGCGATAGTCGAATTTTTGGGTAAAAATTAAATACCATATAAATATATAATGTGTTTTATGACATCATAATGAACCAATGGTGATGTAATAAAATAGAATAAAAGGTATATTAGGAAAAATATATTTTTTTAGTTTAAAATAATAAAATTGTAGGTTTATTTGAATTATTTTATAAAGTCTTAGTGAATCCTACAAGACATATAATTTATTTTAATATTTTAAAATCATTTGCTTCATAGTGTGACTAACCTCCACATAAGAAAGGGAAATATTTTAATATATTTCGCCATTATAATTTTAAAATAATTAATACCACTCCTATTTTCATAAAACCATGGAAAAACATGGGATGGATTTAGTTTTTGAGTATTTTAGTGTGTTGTGCCCAAAATCAAAATAATGAAAAATTTCCTCAACTTTCCTATATAAACCCACCCAAGCACACATTTATCTTCACTCAAGATCTTTTAATCTAGAACAACCTATTCTCTCCATTCTCTAGAGTCCTCCCAATGTTCCCCCTAGTTCCCAATAATCATTTCTCAAGCTTTTAGGATCACATATCCATATAAGGGATCCTCACTTTCCTTCCATTCACATTTTTGTCCAACCATACTTATATTGTTATACCCTATTGTTTTACAATGAAAAATTATCGGGAATTTCTTATCACATCCCCCATACATCCCTTATTAATTTTTAATGACGAGAGACTCATTTACATCTTATTAACCTCTCCCATTTATACCCATTTCCATGTCGAAATTTCGTTAGGGTTTTCTCTCTTCTCATTTCCATCCAAGCATTTATCTTATATTATGCATCTCAAATTACATTTAATATGTTGGTATATTACTCTCCATGGCCCCCTTAGTTCACATATAATGTCTAAATGTCTAGCTACCCATTTATCTCTCATCAACCCATTTTATGAAACCCTATGTGATGTCGTTATACTGCTGAAATTGCATCGCAATTTTCCATTCCAAAATCATTGTGTAGTAAATGTCATGCCCATTGAAATATTAATGGTATTCACCTTAATGAACTTGTACTTATTGATTATATAATTTCATATATTTATTCCATATTACATTGTCTTTTAATAAATTATGATGTTGAATTAATCTATGTTATATGAACTATGTGGCACACTTAAGTTTGAGGTTTAAATGTTTATGAAGGGTGCACCCTGATAGCACTCCAATTCATTGGGTAGTTTTTAGTATCGGGTTATATCATGTTGGGATAAGGGTTTACCTAATTACTTTTAGAACATTTTCCACCATTTTTGGAGATGGATTTACCAGATTCCATTTATGTTAGTGATTCATTGTTTAATGTTTTTCCACATTTCGATGTTCTCATGATCATGTTATATCATGCCATCGTGTTCATGTTTCTATTATGCTTCATTGATAAGTATAGTTCCTAAAATGTATTTTATTATTCATGTTATTCCTTTTTTACCCATATATAGTTCTTTATAGACCACCCTTTTCTTTTGTATGTCTTTAGGTTATCCCATGAATTGTTAAGTACAAAAGAGTGTTGTGGTCATGTAAAAGATTTTTTCAATAAAGATATTGTATTTTATGTCTTAAGTATTCATTTAATGTTCCTAAGACACAAATACACTAGAAATATCAATCATAAAGGTTTAATTAAGTGCATTTTTAGATAACAAATCATGTTTAAATGTGAAATAATGACTGGGGTTGTTAATGTTGGCATCAGAGGATAAATTTAGTTATTTTTGGGATTAGGATTAAAAAACCCTGTGAAAGACGTAGGGATAAGAAAAAATATAATAAAATAATAAATAAATTTTAGAGGGTATATAGTAAGTGTTTTATCAAGAAAATATATTCCTTCCTATATATTAACAATTGGAGGTTTCTCTAGAACATTTGTATCTGGGGGTAAATTCCAAAAACACCACTTTGATCTAGACTAGAATGGCAAATGTTGTACGAAATGGGCCTTGATTTACTCCTAGTTTGACACTTTTTAGGGATATTCTTCATTAAATTCATAAGATTAATATGATAAATTTTTAAAGGAATAAAATAATCTTATAAAAATATTCGTTATGAAGTGATGAAGAAGAGTTACCCACAGAAGTTTTAATGTGTGAAAATGAAATTTTGAGGGAAATTTTTTTTAAAGGGGGAAATAATGTAATGACCTTACGTTTTTAAATAGGAAATTATGTTCGATATCATATGCATTGCAAAACACTAAACCTAAAACAAACAAATATTATTTAAATATGACCATTTTAACCTTTACACTAAATTTGAATATATGATTATTATTATCTAACTAATGAAATATATATAAGTCATAAATATGTTAAATAATTATTAATTATTCATTCAAAATTTTGTAATTTCCTTTTGTTTCTCAAAATATGTTTTCATTATGTAATGTTATTTATTTGTTTATTATAATTATTTTATAGATCATATATAAAATTTATTTAATAAATGAACTCAATTTTTTGTCTCATCAACACAATTTACATAAGGTTGTAATATGGTATTTCTGGGAAAATATAGATTTTTATATGAATAGTTAAAATATTGGCTTTATGTAAAATTGTAATTTCTTTGGATAAATGAATTAACATGATTTCAAGCTATTATAATTATTATTTAATTTTATTTAATTTTATTAATTATATGTAAATAATATTAATACTATATTTTATTATAAGTTTATTTTTTGGATTAAAAATTCATTTTTTTTCTAAAAACTGGTTTAGAATGAATATTGTATCCCTATTTTAATTAAATTATATTACTGATAATGATAAATGAACTAAATAAAATATTTATATTATATATATATATATATTAATTAATTAATTTAAAATAATAAAATTAATATTATTAGTTATAGAGTTAAAGTGAAATTATATTTTCCTTAAAATGTATTTTTCAAAAAACTTTTTTCCAAAATACTTATGGAATTTATATTAAATTAAATTTATTTTAATAAAATTTATTTCCTATTTTGAATCATAATTATTAATATTATCTAATTATTTAAAATAAATATTTGAACAATATGATTAGTACTGTAGTAAATATTAATTATCATGATAAATGGAAAATATGATAATTAACGGTTAAAAAAATAATTTGACAAAAAATAGAATCAAAGTATCCCTAATTGAATATATATTTTTATTTACTTTTAATAAAAATTATCAATATTTTTATTATTGTTTTTACTTTTTAATTTGTTAATTAAACAGTTTAAAAAATTATATTTTGATACAATAAATCACAAATACTATTTTTGTTTAATATTGAAATTCAATTTAAAAATATATTTTGAGGAATTAATATATTTTTGAAATAAATAATATTATAATAAAATATTATTGTTAAATATATTTTTTAAAATATAAATGATCGTATAATTTTTGTGGATTCAAATATAATTTTTATTAAGGATTGAAAACTGTTTTTGTCAAAACAAATCATTTTTCAATAAATGTCAGTTTTTATATTAAATATGAAAATCCACATATTTATAAAATTATTTATATAAAATGAATATTATTTTTTTAATTATAACATCAAAATTATTAAACAGTAAATTTTTCATAATTTTAGGAGACAATCGAATTTTAAGGTAAAAATTAAATACCGTATAAATATATAATGTGTTCCATGACGTCATAATGACCCAATAGTAATATAATATAATAATATAAAAGGTATATTTGGAAAAATATATATTTTTTAATTTAAAATTATGTAATTTTAGTTTTATTTAAATTATTTTATAAAGCCTTATTGAATCCTCCAAGACATATAAAATATTTTGAGATTTTAAAATCAATTCTTTGTAAGTGTGATTTGCCTACATATTAGAAAAGACAATATTTTAATATATATGACCATTAGAATTTTAATATATTGTATTCCACCCCCCTTTTCTAGAAACCTAGGTACAAAAACAAAGGATGGTTTTTGGTTTCAATATTTTACTATGTAGTGACCAAAATCTAAATAATAAAGAATTCCACCACCATCCAAATATAAACCCACCCAAGAACCTATTTCTATTCATTAAATCTTTTTGAAGCTCTAACACCTTTTTATGTTCACTCCCTTGAGTCCTACCAATGTGCACCAAGCTCCCAAGAATCATTTCCCAAGTCTTCGGGATCACACATCCAGTTAAGGGATCCTCACATTCCATCATTTCTTATTTTTGTCTATGTTTCCTTATATTGTTATGCCCTTTTATTTTTCAATCACAAATTATGGGTTATGTTTTCTCACCACCCCCATTAATTCCTTATTATTTTTGACTGATCAGAGACCCATTTCACTATCATTAATCCCTCCCATGTACACCTATTACCATGTCAAAATTGTATAAGGGATTTCTCTCTCTTCATTTCCATTCTATCATTTCTCTTATATTATGAATCTCAAATTTCATTTCATATGTTGGGATATGATTCTCCATGACCCCCTTTCTATAAGACCCCAACCCTTGTTACCTAGATTCAGTGCATTATTACATAACATTAGCATGATCACAAGAGATCAAGTCCTAGAAGAACAATTAGTTTAGTTGCCTTGGAAAATAGATTACATACATGAAAATCACATTACAAATTCAAATATAAAATACCACATAGATAATCCAATAAGAATGCCATTATAATTCTATCTCAAACCTCCAGATAAATCATAATACACTGCTTTGTATCCTGGAAAAAATAAAACATAAAAAGGGGGTGATCCCATATTTTAGTAAAGATAACAATATAACAGAAAATATCATAAATTATCATTAATATTGAAAGTATTGTATAGAACTAAAACACAAGAATTTTAAAAATAAACATTATCATAATATAGAAAAGATAAATCATATAGTTCCATTTACTTAATCTCATTAATATTCTACTAGTCGAATAATCACATGTAATATCTATATCTATTCTCATAATGATGGAATGCATAATGTTTGACATCTTAACCACAATGTTTAGGCTTCTTGCCAAGACCCTAAATATAAATTTTGTCATGAACTTATACCAAGACACTAGTTTGTCTCATGAGACCTACTGAGGAATCTAGGGGCTATAGTGGGCCCCTCCAGTCACATACTAAGTTCAATGCATTCCTCATATGAAAAGTTTGAAACATAATCTAAACATTCATATTAAAACAAGCATATGAAATGTCAATACTTTAACCATAAACCCTGAATGGTATAAAAATAGCCCATATACAGTAAAACTATTTGAGAGAAATACCACCTTTTTCTTGAAAACATTTAAAAGTCTCACTATTTATCAAAGAAGCCATTTGGAAATTTTTTATGAATCAAAGTTTCTCATACCACGTTGAATCATTTGAAAGGAATTTTAAATTTAAAACATTAATGTCTATATAAATAAATCCTTAAACCCATTTTTAAAACATGTACATTAATGAGAAATAATTAGAATAATGAATCATTAAAACATTTAAAACAACATTTTAGTTAAAGAATTCCTATCCAAATGGAAGACATTCAAATACAAATAATTGAGGAATAAAATTAATAAAAATATTATAATATCATGATAATAAAGGGATTCATGATATAATTTGTTAATGGACAGTATATACACCATGTAAAAGTGAATTGGCACATAACAACAAAGAAGTCCCAATGGAATGTAAATTGAGATGAAATCCATTATAAAGACCATATTGTTAGATTAACTAAAAATAAATGACATAATTATGTGTGAAAAATATAAATACACTTAATATTATAGGATATTTGGTGTAAATAAATCAAATGACATTCACACATATTCTTGTAAATGAAAAACCAATGACATGGATGTTTAACTCAATGAATGGAAATTGAGTTCAGATTACCCTTATAATGTTCATATCAATGACTTGAGAATTCATTAATGAATTTATTATGTGTATCAAAAGTATATCCACAAAAATGGGAGTGGAAATTACTACCTAAAAAAATAAATTGTGATTTCACACATAATCTAAGAGTAAAATAATTAATGAAGTGTGCGTAAAACCCAATAAGTGGAAATTGAAATTAGAAATTTACTTACCAATTTGGTAAATTACCAAACATATACCCCATTAAATAAGGATCACAAAATTAAGATGTAAATACTCATTAATTAAAGTATAGTTTACGAAGAATACAATCATGGGTAGTACATACACCTCACAAAAGGAAATAGTGGAAAATATAGCATGAATCTCACTAGAATAAAACGTGAGATGAAAACCCCTTACCTTGTACTTTACATTAGTCTAGTCTACGTATCCTCAAATATAATGGTTAAATAATTCTTATTAAATCATAAAATAACCACATACATAAATGTTCGAAAAATATTTATTATTATTCATCACCCTATGTTTCTTTCTATTTTCTAAACCTAAGGTGATTGTTCCCCCCTAAATACTTACATCTATACAATTATGATTTTTCCTTCTTAGGTGCCTATAACAATGGTAATGTTGCGGACTCTATTTGGATTTTTTATCACTCATCTCTTCAGAATGTTCATATATTCAGTCTTTTTGAGAAAGCTTTTACTTGTGACTTCTTCCTAGATAGCACACATCTTTTCATCGCTTTTTTTATGCCAAAAATAATTACCAGGATTGAAGACCTCTTTGGGATGAGCTATCAACTCTCAATGCAAAAATTCAAGACCCCTGGGTTTTATTTGGGGATTTCAATGTTAGTTTCTTGCCCACTGAAAAACATGGACATTCTTTCTCTACTATTTCTTCTAGACAATTGAAAGCCTCAATAGAGGACAATAATCATATCGAGTTTAAACTATTGGGTTCCCAATTTACTTGGTACAGACATCATTATAATCGAGTATTGGCAAGTAAGATCGATAGAGCTTTCATTAATGAGTTAGCCCATGATAAATGGAACCATATAATTAGTGTTACTCTGCACAAACTTAGCTACAATCACCACCCGATTTTTGTTAGTATTCCTCAAAATCTTCAAAAACCCTCTTTCCCTTTCAGATTTAGTTTGTCCTGGTCCCCGGACACTAAATGTGTCACTTTAATTAATTCCTACTGGGATTACATGGGTAACTCCAATGAATCCTTTTCTTTCACCACTAAGCTGAAAAATCTCAATCATATTCTTAAAAAGTGGTGCAAAACAAAATCTAACTCTATAGATAAAGATATTTAGTGTTTGGAGAAATATTTGTCTCTTATTCTAATTAATAACATCATATCTAGATTTCTAACTGACCCCAAAATGAAATCAATATTTTTGCAAAACTAATCTTTTTTCTCAACATTAAAGATAACTTAAAGAAGAAAATTTTCAAATCAAAATGGCTCAACGACGATGACTGGAAAACCAAATTTTATAACTACATTCAAAGAGCTAGGAAAGCTAGTAGGCATCTCTCCTGTATAACGGTTAAGGGTAACCTCATTAATACAGAACAAGGGATTGCCAACCATGTTGTCTCCTATTTCACTGAAATTTTCAACGGCACCAATACCAACAAAGAAATCATGTCTAATATTATTCCGAACATGGTTACATTTGAAGATAATTGTTTAGTTAATGGAATCCCTCTTAATTATGAAATTAGAGACACTATCTTTGGTCTGAATCCAGACAGTGCCCCTGGAACAAATGTCTTTAATAATGGATTTTACCAAAAACACTGGGATTCCATTCAAAATGATTTTTGTAAATTAGTCAAAACCTTCTTTGAAAAAGGTGTTATTCTTCATGGTCGAAATTATCAATTTCCCACTCTTATTCCCAAAATGGAAAATGCCAATGAAATTCACCTTTTTCGACCCATAACCTTATTAAACTCTATTTTTATAATTATTAATAAGATAATTGCCAATAGACTCTCTGCTATTAGAAACAGAATTGTTTCTTGGAATTAGTTAGGCTTCATTAAAGGAAGTTCTATACAAGATTGCATTTGCCTTGCCTCTTAATCCAATAAATTATTGAATAGACACACGAGAGGTGGAAACGTTGCTCTGAAACTTGATATTACTAAAGCCTTTGGCACGATTGACTGGGACTTTATTTTTAAAGTGATTTCTAGTTTCGGTTTCAATGACACTTTTGTCACTAGAATCAAAGCAATTTTCAATTCATCCTATATTTCCATTCTTGTCAATGACTCCCCTAGAGGTTACTTTAAATTCCCCAATGGTGTCAGACAAGGAGAACCTCTCTCTACTATCATTTTTTCTATTGTAGAAGACTATCTTAGCATATTTATGACTTTCAATATTGATCAAGGAAAAATCAAACCAATTCTCACCTCTAGGAATTTACAGGGCCCTTCCCATCTTCTTTATGCTGATGATAACATTTTATTCCTCCAAGGGGAAAAAAGAAATATCAATAACCTTAAATCCATCATCTCTCACTATGAAGAGGTTTCTGGTAATGTGTTAACTAGCATAAATCCTTTATCTATTTTGGTAAACATATTCCCCTCAAAAGAAAATCTAATTTCACGCATGTTTTAGGGGTTAATGAAGGTTCACTCCCCTTCACGTACCTAGGCATCCCCATCTTCTCGGGCCGACCCAAATCTTCTTATTTCCATCACATTGTGGATCAAATTCAAAAAAAACTTTCTTCTTGGGAAGGAAAATCCCTTTCAATGGAAATAAGGGTGTGCCTTTTGAATCCACCATTGTTTCAAAATTATTTGACTCTATGATGGTCTACAAGTTATCTACGGGGCTTAACAACACTTAAATACTGCTATAAGGAACGTCATCTGGAGTAGCAATACTCTGTAAAACAAAATTGGTCACGGTTTATTGAACCTCTTATTATAAGCCTATTGAAGAAGGTGGTATAGGAATTAAAAATCTTAAAAACTCTAATGAGGCATTACATGATAAATTCACACGGTCCCTCATTAAGAAAAACTCTCTTTCCATGAATTTTTTCAGATCTTGTTTTCTTGATAAGCTTAAATCTGGGAATTTTCACTACATGTCTTCCTCTATCTAGACCTCGATTAAATCATCTTATTATTATATCTTGTAAAATTCTAGATGGATTGTTAGAAAAGAATCCACCTTAAATTTTTGTTTTGACAAGTGGACTGGATCCCCTCTTATATCAGAGATTCCTAACTCTTTTTCTCCTGATCCATCTAACAGCTTCATCAGGGATGTGATCAATTCTTCTGGTGATCATCTTTCGGGTTCTATTGTGGAGATTGTTGAGAATTATTACATCAATTCCAATGATCACTTTCTAGTTTGGGAACTAGCTAAAAATGGCTTGTTGGACTCTGAAAATATTATAAGCACCATCTATCTAATGTTGATGATAATCTCAGTAGGATCTCAAATTTCAATAATCCTTGGATAAAACCTTCTCGTCTTACCCTCATTTCGAGAATTACTCACAAAAAATTTCTTATCAATTGTTGTCTTCAGTATTTTGGTATTAATATTTTCTCTAAATGTAGATTGTTCAACCAACATCGAGAGGACATAAACCACCTATTTTTATCTTGTGAGACTGCTACTGCTCTTTGGCATTATATTTTTGACCTATTTGAGTGCAGATGGCTTTTGGACAACTTTATTTTCTCATATTTGAAAAAGACAATTGAACTTCCGAGGTCACCACAAATCAGAAAACTTTTTCTCAATGCCGTTGCAGAGCTTCTTCATATCCTTTGTATGGTAGAAATGATTTCATTTTCAAAAATATATCCTTTAAAGTAAATGTAGGTAAAATGAGGATTCTTCTTTCCGTCAAAGAGGCTGCCATGATCCAAAAATACCATTGTGACAATTTTGTCATTGATCTTGAAATCCTCCACCGGATTGGAGTAACTGGTATAGATCCAAAACCGAATTACACTATTGAAGTCTTATAAAAGGCCCCTTCTCTTGGATGGATTAAAATCAACATTGATGGAGCCTCAAAAGGAAACCCTTGAGCTTTTGGATGCAGAGGGGTTTTCAGAGACCATCTTGATCAGATTCTCGGATATTTCTATAGTAGCTACGACATTTCTTATGATCTAGAGGTTGAAATGTTGGGTATCATTCATTCCATCGATTTCGCAAAGCCTTTTAACTGGAACAACATATGGATCGAGAGAGACTCTTCTACCATTGTTCAAGCCATCTACAAGGGTGTGACACACCTTGCATGGACTCTCACCCCCTGTTGAATTAACTTCCTCAACTCGCTCAACTGTCTCAACTTCATTTCTACCCACACCTTTTTTGAAGCCAACAATATCGCTGATGGCCTCTCCAACATGGGAGTCTCATATTAGATTACTTGGAGGAATGATCTCCCACCGGATTTGATTCCTTTTTTATTTGAGATTCTAGAAAATTGCCCTCATTTCGACTCATGTAGCTTGTATGATCCTTTTCTTTGAATAAATATCAGGGTTCTGGGCTTTTATCCAAAACTCATCCCCATAAAAAACATAAATATGATATCATATATGATCCTATAATATTTCTTTGTTAATAATATTATTGAATTATCATCGTTTCGGGTGTTATTGATTCATTTTCCATTATATGTTTTGTTACGTAAGTCATATTTTTTATGGATAGGATGTATTTGATTAAGATACATAATGATATTATTTTATTAAAAATTATTTTATTCATCAAATTAAAATTATTCTTGAATGGTTATTATGGGTAATGAAATCCCATCACGTCGTAGAGACGGTTAGTCATACATACGCACGAAAAATAATATAATTCAACTGATTGTGAAATCATTCGTAATTGGATGGTATATTATATATAAATAATAATTAACCTATTATATTTATTATTTAAATCAATTATACTCATTATTATATCCATCCAAATAATGATGTGTTGAATAAAAAACTACACCACGATGTGGAGACGGTATGACGTACGTACGCATGTATGGTGACTCTATCATTAATAGGATGAGTAGAATAATTAATATGGTTATACCATGTTTATAATAACATCACAGTATTTAGATGGTATTGAAGTTATTATTTTGGTATGTAAACAACAAATAAAGTTGAATTGATATATGAAAAGAACGTTGAAAACAGTGATGGAATAATTACCTCTTCTTTCAGTTCTTCCTTTTGATTTGAAAAAAAATCCTCCATATGTTTTTTTTCTGATCAAAGTAAGGAATCTAGGACGGGTTCAAGGAAGTTTGGAGGATATTTGAGATGGGTTTGGCTGAGAGAAAAGGATTTTGAGGTGTGAATTTGAGAGAAAGGGAAGTGCCCAATTATAAGAGATGTGAGAGGCACTTTAGAAAAATACTGAAATATTAATTTATTATAAAATTTTTATTTGTTTCTAATAGCTCCAAATAGATTTATTTCTAGGATTAGGTCGGGATGGGTTGAAGTCCTCTCAACCAATTGTTTTTATACATGTTTACATCACCATATTAACCTTATATTTTAGAGTTAAATCTTAGTTACATAGTTTAACTTTTACCATATCTTCATGTATTTTTATATAAAATGGTTAACATACTTACTATAAAACAACAAGAAAAAATCAAGTGGTTCATTAATTTAATATATAACATTATCTAATTCTTTTAGCTAAGACATATAATTTTATGAATATTATATCTTTTAATAAAATAGTATTTTTTTTAAACACACTTATGTCAATTATGACACTATTTAGTGATTGGTTATTGTAAAAGTCATAAAAACATTATTACTTAAACAAATTACATTTTATCAACACTAACATATAATATTAACATAGAAAATTCACGGATGAGATCAAAAGTTTCAATTTACATTTATTTTAATAGTTATAACAGTAATTATGTTAATCTTTCATTAATAAGGTAATCACAATATCATCATTGTGGCATAAATATATCTAATTATATAATGTCTAAAAATTATAAAAGAAACAAAATGATGTAGAAAATATTATTATATTTCTAATGAATTTTTATAGTCTAATTTATCTTCTGTATAGACCTATATTAAAAATTGTTTAGTTAATAAAATTTGAATTTAATACTTTTAACACTTCGTTAAATAAAAAAAATAAATGTTCTAATTTATTCCATGTTGATAAAAAAGGATCATATTTCTGTCCTAGGGTTTATTTTGGTCGAAATAAACATATAAAATATTATTAGGACATGTGTTGGGGTAATTTGATATTATTATAATATTGTTTTTATCTTTAATTACCCTATTTACTTTTAACCGTGGTAAATAAAATTCAAAAGTTATTATTCCCCAAAAATTAGTTTTATCATTTTTAAATAAATTTTTCATACTGATTACATCCGTGATTGTCTTATTTTGGAAAATCAATTCACAAAAGCAGTACAGTTGCATTTTATGCAAATTTGCAAATTTGCCTAGAAGGTGGGTAAAAGACATTAAAATGTTCAACAAAATTTTATATATCTAATCTTATTATAAAATGACTCAAGTGACATATATTGGAATAATATATGTATTATGTATCTATTTTTTTAATTTAAGATAAATTTTAATTAAAAATTAATATTTAAATGAAAAAGTCAATTTTTATGTACTATACAGTATGTTTTCACTATTCGTCCAAAATTGAATGTTTTCAGAAAAATACCAATAATACACTCTAAGCTAATTTTGATATTCTAAATCTAAAATGAAGCATATTTTACAAAATTTTATTATTATGAGGGTCTAATATTAATTTTATTATTTTTCACAAAAGGAAATAAAAATTAGTCCTTTTATGAAAATAGTTTTCTAAATATATAACTTTATTAACAAAACATATACCTTTCATTATAAATGTGTTTTATTTATATGAAAACATTATAAATAAAAATTTAAAATTTATTTTTTACTATTCATATAACAATATTTAATTGATAAATACATATATTGTTTAAATAATAACAATACTAATGTGTTGTCTCACAGAAACTCAATCATGCATATAGCGCAAGCCAAGTGAGTGTTGTGTATAGTATAAGTTATTTAATTTCTTTAAATAAATAACTTAATATGAAATCTTGGGATGTTACATTCTTCCCCCATTTTGAAAATTTCATCCTTATAATTTTAAAATTGTTCTTGGAAACTTCATTAAAAGTCCCACATTGGAAAAAGAGTCAACTAAACTATTAATTTAATAGAAAGAAAGTGAAGTACTAAGGTCACCCAAGATAAAACATATTAGGGTTCCATGTGGGAAAACATGGATATGGAAGATAAATCAAACCATCATGTTCTGATAGAGAGTCATAAAAAACATGATCATGAGAAAGTTAACTACCAGAAAAACGTAAACTTATGATGGGTTAAACGGTCTTAGATTTCCCAGTAGGAAGAGTAAATGAACAAAAATTTTGTTTTAGGTTTATTTTTTCCTAATTTTGAGGAATTTATTTATGATATTGACTAACTAAATAAGAATATATACTTTCTTTTAATGTATAGTTTCATCCTTTAAATAATTTATACCACAAACTCATCTTTTCTCCAAACAACGTGTGTTCAAGATGAATTGGTCATTCCTGAAGCACTATAATCAACTTCTAGATAATCACATAATCCACAACAGATGAAATATATATTTCCATTTTCTTTAGACATTAACCATAACCAAAATGGTTAGTAAAAGATCATATACTCCCCAAAAAGGATAATCCTTTATTAAAAGAAATACTACTCTTAATCTCAAAAATTAAACAAACCATACCCAATGATCAAAAAATACGATTTAATAAACAATTGTCCTTAAAATTATTCAATATAATACAATATTAGTTTGAAACCCAAAATTCAGAAGTATTTGATCATGTTTTATTCCACGATAAATCATAACACTTATCTATAAATAACATCAACTACTCTTAAAGTCACATACCAAAAAGTAATTAACCTAATAACATATTCTATATGATAGGTTAATCATTTCAAAAAATAACCCAAATCACTATAATTCCATAACAAAAACATATATTCTTCCAAAATAAAAATCTAATATTACCCCTAAAATGAAATCTATTGGTATTCTATTTTCATTAGGCATATACTGTTCCTAAAAGAGAGAATGTATTCCATAATAATATTTATCACATAATCACCAAATCATTTTCCTAAACTAAGTATATCCATTTGATAAATCATAACTTTCCAAAATACACATATTCATGGTCTATAAAATCATTTAACTAAAATTAATTAGTCATACTAACTAGGGGCTTCATATAAGTACATGTCCTTGAAACAATACAAAATATTGAATTAAATGAATAATTCACATTGAAAATCTTTTCAGCTTTATAGTTTTTGAGAATTTGGCCATAACTATTACATAACAACTTGAATATTACATGTATACACTAATACTAAGTATCCATTTTTTTCATAAAATAAAAATTATTAAAAATAAACATGTCTAGTTACATGTTTTAGACAACATGACTTTTTCTTGATCCCATCCTTGACCCTATTCATCTTTATGTCTGTTGGCAGACATTAAAAAACATGGGATCAGAATAAAAATCATAGCATGGTATATAAAATAAGAAAGGAAAACATTATTCAATCAATTAATACAAATCAATGAAACCATACTTTTCAATCATAGCATACCTTATGAAATCATAAGATTTATGAGTAATAGACACAAATCATAAATCATAAAGTTTACTTATGGAATAAATATCAAACATAAATTGTAGCTATCACAATTACGTAAGGAGTTACACTTGGAATAACCATCATAGTATATTCTCTAAATCTCATAGGAGAAACATCACATTTACCTCCGTCAGGTTACCCAATGCATTGGAGAGCTATCTCGGGCTCACCCGCCCTAGGATTATCACAGAACCACCCATATACATAAACAATGCCCAATAACCACAAAATAATCATAACACATAACACAAGTATAAAGTAAAGATAACATTTCCACATTTTAATATATCAAATCATGATATTTAAATAAACAATGCTTTATCAAATAATTTTCAAAACAATTTTAAAATAGATTTTAAAATCAAAGTGTCTCATACTACTTTGAAGCTTTTAAATGCATTATCATTTTAAAACATTAATGTAAATATAAATAATTCCTGAAACCCATTTTGAAAACATGGTCATTAATGAGAAATATTTTGAAGAATAAATCTTTAAAACATTTACAATGATATTTAGATAAAGAGTTTTTTAACAAAGAGAGAAACACATGAATAAAAATAATTGAGGAATAAAATTTAATCAAAACATTATAATATCATGATAATAAAGGTATTCATGATACAATATTTCAATCGATAGTATATAAACCATATAGGAGTGAATTTGTGAATAAAAACAATGATTTTTAGTGGAAATGTCAATTGAGATGAAATCCCTTATAAAGATAGTATCTATAAATTAAGGATAAAGCAATCACATAATTATGTGTGAAAAATATAGATACATCCAATATAAATGGATATTAAGTATAATATAATCTTTTTTATTCACAAATATTCATAAAAGAACATATTCAATAAGTACTAGTTGAACCCAAAGAATTGAAATTGGGCTAAGAAGTTCCCTTGTAAAAATTCGACAGCCTAACGGCGTAACATTAAGATTCAGAAAATTAGTTTATGAGATAAAAAGGGTATCTTATCACTTGTAAATAATGTTTAAATCAATAAGGATATATAATAACATATCCGAACATAATAATATGTAAATTAAAATAAATAACAAAAAGAAGTCTTTCAAAAAGAAGAGGGTGAAAGGTTCCCTTACAGATTTGGTAACTTACAAAATATATTCCACATAAAAGAAGGATCATACTATGAAGATGTAAATATTCATAAATGAAATTTTATTACAAAATATCTACAATAATGGTCATTACATACACCACACCTAAGGAAATGGTGTCAAATATTGCATGAATCTCACGAGAATAAAAATTGAGATCAAACCCTTTACCACGTTTTAATCAACTGAGTCATATGAACAAAAGTTAATAACCACCAAATTAGTCATATAATACCATAAATATAATTATAATCATGATAATATATATCAAATGGTAGTAAAAAATACACCACATAAAATTAATAAGTGTTGAACAATGGAAATCTCATAGAATTAAAAGTGAGATAAGAAAATCTCTTACCTCATGTCTGACATGACTCGTTTGTTCCTTGTTCATCCTGAATAACAAACTAAAGTAAATTTCTACTTTCATAAGAACCCTTTTCAAGTTTATTATCCTATTTATATCAATTATTTTCATGTTATAAACATTATGCAATCATTAAATTTAATGATGGTCATTTGGTCGATATTTGGTACTTGAGTAAAAAAATAACACCTTATAATTACAAGTTGTCCAGGTGGTCAATTTTCCATTATCTCTAGAATTATAGTAATTATTTATATATAATATAAATCATATATATCCAGTATATATATATATATATATATATTTATAATAGTACATAACATTTTTTAGATAAGAAATGAAATACACCCTTCATGGAGACAATATGTCATACGTATGCATGAATGCTCCATTCATTTATATTTCATATATTAATGGAATTAAAACATAATGATACATAGGTATATTATGATTCTAGTATAATATCAAATATAATATCATTAACTCTATCATTTATATATCCCATAGATGGCAATAATCAGTCATATCACGTTGAGGGGGCGGTAGTCTGCACTTCCTCAAATGAAATTATCGCGTTTACTCATTCTGGAAACCATAAAGGTTGGATATAAATGTTAAATAAATAATAATAAAGAAAATATAAACATAATATAAATCATATATAAATAAAGTTCTATCTTAATGGCCACCATGAGATGGTGTAGGAGATATTCAACAATCATTGTTTCGTGAGACATTAGTTTTTCATCCACAAAAATAGTATGTTCTTCACCGACTAGATGAAGGTGTGTGTAAGTGTAGTTAAATTACATCTAATAAAAACATCCTAGTATATTTAGGGAATTTTTTTTATTATAAAATAAAGGAATAAAAAGAGTTTATTGGAAGGAGAAGTAAAACAAAAGAAAAAAAGTTAAGAGGAACTGTTACCTTTAAGTTGGGTAACTTCCGTTAGTTTGAATAAAAAGAACTTCTTAAAGTGCCTTCTGCCTAAGGTACGGCTTCTAGGAGGAGGATATAAATGTAGGGAGATTAATTGGGTAGAATTTGGAAGATCCAACATTTATGAGAGGTGTGAGTAATTGTTTAGATGTGATGTCCTTTTATAAGGGGAGGAGGGGCTCTTTAAGAAAGTGTGAAAATATTATTTTATTATATAATGAGATTCAGATTATAAAGGTCCAAAACTTATTAATGTTAAATATACGATGACTCATGGTCGAAATAAAATCATCCAACAAAAGTTGGACAGGTTTTGGATGTTATTTAAATATTTATAATCTTATTTATTTAAATCATTTATTAATGAGGTATATACTACATCATTATTGTGTCATAAATAATTTACTTTTTTGGTTGTCTATAAATTATAAAAAATACTATAATGTATGAAATATTTTTAACTTTTCAATGAATATTTATAGTCAAAATTATAACTAATAAAACCTCATGTAAAAATTAATTTACTAAAACATATTTGTTTGTGTCATTTTTTCCTTTACATGGAATTAATTAATCTAAAGTGTCATTATCACTCTAAAGTGTCTTTATGGGGTCCCAAAATCGACCCAATGATTCCCAGGTTTGGCCATGACCGATCAAATAAGGTTAGTATGAGTTTTAAGGTAATTTCTTATTATTATGATATTCTTGTTACCTTGAGTTACCCTATTTACCTTTAACCGCGGTAAATAAAAGTCCAAAGTTACTATTCACTAAATATTATTTTCATTTTATTGAACCATATTTAATTTACTAATAACAACCATGTATGTCAGATTTTTGAAATTCAATTCTCAGATTTGGTAAAATTTCATTTAAATGAGAAAGTCGGTTTTTTAACTACTACAGAGTGGTTTCACTATTCATCAAAAATTGAAGTTTTTCAGAAAAATACCAAAAATTCAGCCTAAGATATTTGTGATATTATAAATTAAAAAATGATGTATATTTTAAAAAATTCAAAACATAGATGTTTCATTAATTAATTTGAAATTAATTCACGTTGTCAATACAAATAGCGTGTTTTTAAGAAATAATAACTATCAAAAGATTGATAGTTGTTTTTGTCCAAATTTAAAATGAAATTATTTCCAACGACCAAAATTATATTAAATGGTAAAAATATATTCTAATTACACTTTAAAACAAATTAAAAAGATAATCTATCCATATAAATAAATTATATTAAAAGACACTTTTGAATTAAAATAATGTATTTTTCACTATTCATTAAAAAATGAACTTCATCAGAAAAAAACCAAAAACATACCCGAAGTAAATTTTGATGTCCAGAATCTAAATAAGAATTTTATTTTTTCAAATAGAACATATAAAAATTACCATAACTAGTTTTAAAGAGGGGTTTCCATCAAAAGGTGGTAAATCAACCTTGTACGGAATACTAGAGTATTCATGCTTAAAATTAGATTCATTCATATTTTAAGACCATAAATTTTAATGAATAATTTTAAAAACATTTAACAAATATATGTAATCATATTTTTGTTTGTTCTATTTATTCTTGTCAATACAATGGATAGGCATTAAATACAATTTAAAATAATAATTTTATATTACTAGTATGCAGTGTAAGATTTCAAAGAAACCCGTAGTTGCGTATCAGGTACACCATCGAACATAGCATCCTCTTTAATGTAAAATTAATATTTTTTTTCACAAATAATAATAAATATAAAAGTGTCTTGTTCCTTATTTATTTAATATGTTACATCCTTCCCCCCTTTTGGAAATTGCATCCCCGCAATTTTAAAACTGAGCTTGGAAATATCATTAAAAGTCCCACATCGGAAAAGAGTCAGTAAAAACTATCACTTTAAAATAAAGAAAGAGAATTACAAAGGTCACCCGAGATAACCCATACTAGGATTACATATAAGAAAACAATTATATGTAAGAGAGAAAAAATGGTCATGTTCAGATAGAGAGTGATAAAAAACATGATTAGGAGAATGTTAACCACCAGAAAATCACAAACTTATGATGTGTTAAACGGGCATTGATTACTTAGTAGGAAATGTAAACAAACAATGTTTTTTGTTTTTCATTCCTTTTCATAATTTTGAGGAATTAATTTACTACATAGAATAAGAACATAAGGAAATATACTTACATTCAAGTAGAGTTTCAGCGTTCAATAAGTTTCTACCAAAAACTAATCATCTCTCCAATCAATGAGCATTCAAAAATACATGGTCACATCAAAAGCACAAGAATCATCTTCTAGAGAATCATATAATCCACAAAATAAGAACAATGTATTTCCCTTGTCTTTAGATATAAACTAAAACCTAAATGGTTAGTGAGAGATCAGATAATACCCAAAAAGGAAAATATTTTACAAGAAGAAAAACTAATCTTAATCTCTAAAATTTGACAAACCAAAGCTAAAGATCAACAAAGACCATTCAATAAACAATTGTCCATAAAATTATTCAAATGTAATCCAAACTAAGATTGTCACGCAAATCTCATATGGATTTAATTATATATACTTCCAAGATACAACTTAACATTAATCTCTAAATAACACCAGTTACTCATAAAGTCTCACATTAAAAAGTAATAAACCTAATAACATGTTCTCCATGACAGGTTAATCATTTTCATAAATAAATTAAATCATTATATGTTCATAATAAAAACACAGATTCTTCCAAAATAAAATTTCAACCGTTATTCCACAATTGAAATCCCATAGTATTCTATCTTCCTTAGGCCTATAGTGTTTCCTCATAAGAGATAATGTCTTCCATAACAACGTTTATCACATAATCACTAAATAATTTTTCTGTACTAAGTATATCCATTTAATAAAACATTAGTTACAAAAATCAACTTATTCTTGTTCGATAAAATAATTTTACTAAAATAATAAGTCATACTAACCAGGGAATTCAAGTAGGATAGTTGTAGGAGATGCACCCTTGTCGCCCTTCGGTTGTGGGTTTGATTCCTACAGCCTGACCGGATGTGACATTTTGTCACCTATCCTATGTGTTTTACTTTTTATGAAACTCAAAAATACCCCTAACATGTTTCAACCTCAATGGTTTCCTTACAACTCTCATTTTCATCCAAATTCATTATAATCTCAACATCTTAATTCTTGAAGTCTTATTTCACCACCATATGATAAAATAAAACGGTCCCCAAAAGGAAGAGCATCGTACCTTGATCATGGTGTCTATTTGGTTTCATTGTTTTCTTGTTCATGTAGGTAGAAGGTCCATGCATTGAAACAATGATTTAGAGATCCTTCAAAATCATTTGCTTCCTCCATCCAAATACACCTTGTACAAAATGGGCCATATGGGTGTTCACAGAAAAACAGTTTTTGGAAAATAATCATGGATGACATATAATTTCAAAACATTTGATAAAACATGATTTCTATAAAACAGTCAGACCGAACATGAGTTGAATCATTCAATTAACAGTCCCTTTAAAATAACATAAGTATGTGCTAAGAGACAATATTGTAAATGCAAATATAAATAGGTTCTTCAAGGGTCTCCTTCTTCAGCACCTTTTTTAAAATCATAATATGCTTCAAAATATTGTGATAAGGTAAAATATTTGTAAATTCCTTGATAATATTTACCTTTCTTGAATATATTAGAATATTACTAAAATAGGATTAGTTTAAATACAACCCATGATCCATGATGATTACAAGGTATAGTGGAGGTGATTGATATCTCAAAAAACTTCTTTCAAGTAAGTTGTTTGCTAGAAAATTTTTCACAATCATCCTAACATGAATTTCCAATAATTATTGCAAGAAAGTCATTAGGAAAAGATAAGAATTTCGTTTGAGATCCTCCTCCTTCCATTTTTAATTGACATTCCTTGATCTGAAACTGTTATAAAATAAGGATTTAACTGAAATAATAGACCAAGGGACTAACAATGTTTTTAAAAAATACTCATAATCCTTAAAGTTGTCTAAACCGACCTCTGATACCAACTATGAGGACCTAGCCTTAAAACATTACATAATATTGAATTAAATGAATAATTCACATTGAAGATCTTTTTAGTTTTAGAGTTTTAGAGAATTAGGCCATAACTATTACATAACAACTTGAATACTACATGTAGACACAACTACTCAGTGTCCATTTTTTCATAAAATAAAAATTCTTAAAAGGAAACATGTCTAGTTCCATGTTTTCGACAATATGAGTTTTCCTTGATCCCATCCTTGACCCTATTCAACATTAAGTCTTATGAAAAACATTTCAAAGACTGCGGATGAGCATAAAAAGCTCTATAAGGGTTATAAAATAAAGAAGGAAAACATTACCCGTCAATAAATACAAATCAATGAATCCATGCTTTTCAATCATGACATACCTTATAAAATCACCAGATTTATGAATAACACACAAAAAGCATAAATCATAAAGGTTACTTATGGAATCCATATCAAACATACATTGTATCTATCACTTCTACGTAGGGAGTTACACATGGAATACCCATCAAAGTATATTCCATAAATCTCTTAGGAGGAACATCACGTTTACCTCTGTCACATTACCCATTGCATTAGAGAGCCATCTCAGGCTCACCCACCCTAGGATTATCACGGAACCACCAGTATACATAAAAAATTCCAAATAACAATAACATAATCATAACACATAACTCTAGTATAAAGGAAAGATAACATTTCCACAATCCAATATATCAAATCAATATATTGAAATTAACAATTATTTATTAAATCATTTTCAAAACCATTTAAAAATTGATTTTTGAATCAAGGTGCCCCATACCACTTTGAAGCTTTTAAATGAATTATCGTTCGAACAAATTAAAGTCCATATAAATAAATCCTAAAACCCATTTTGAAAACATGAACATTAATATGAAATATTTATAATATTATAATTTTAAAACATTTAAAATGATATTTTAGTTAAAGTGTTTTTTAACAAAAATCGAGACGCTTGAATACTAATAATTGAGATATAACATTTAATCGGAACTTCATAATATTATGAGAATAATAGGATTCATGATATAATATGTCAAAGGATAGTATATAAACCATATAAAAGTGAATTTGTGCATAACAACAATAAAGCCTTAGTGGAAATGTAAATTGAGATGAAATCCCTTATAAAGATGGTATCCTTGAATTAACGATAAATAAATCACATAATTATGTGTGAAAAATATAAATACACCCAATATAAGTGGATATTAAGTGTATAATAGTTATAGGTCATTCAAACATATTCATAGGATGATATATTCAATAAGTACATGTTGAACCCAAATAACTAAAATTTGTTCCCGTGTAAAACTTCGATAGCATAACTACGTCACTTTAAAATTCAGAAAATGATTTGATGAGATAAAAATGGTATCAAATCACACGGAATTAAATTTTACAACAATAAGGATATATAAGAACATATCCCAACAAAAAAATATGTAAATTTAAGGACATAACAAAAAGAAGTCTTTTAAAAAGAGGAGGGTGAAAGGTTCCCTTACCAATTTGGTAACTTACAAAATATACACCATATGAGAGAAGGATCATAAAATGAAGATTTAAATACCTATAAATGAAATTATATTACATAATGAGTACAATAATGGTCCGTACATACACCACAAAAAAGGAAATAGTTTCAAATATAGCATGAATCTCACGGGAATAAAAAGTGAGATGAAACCCTTTACCACATTGTAGTCAACTGAGTTGTATGACCAAATGTTAATAAACACAAAATGAATCATATAATACCATGAATATAAAGAGAATAATGATAATATATATCAAATGGTATTACACAATACACCACATTAAATGAATAAGTGACGAACAATAGAAATCTCATAGAAATAAAAGTGAGATAAGAAAATCCCTTACCTCATGTCCGACTTGACTCGTCCATTCCTTGTTCTTCCAAAATAAAAAACTAAAGTAAATTTATAATTTAATAAGAACCTTTTTCAAGTTTATTATCCTTTTTTATTTCACTTATTATCATTTTATATACATTATGAAATCATTTATGTTAATAATGGTCGTTTGGTCGATATTTGGTACTTGAGTAAAAAAACCCCATATAATTACATGTTGTCCATGAATTCAAAAGTCCATTATCTCCAGAATTATATTCATGATTGAGATATCATATAAATCTTATATATACAATATATATATGTATTTATAATAGTACATAACATTTTGGAGTTAAGAAATGAAATGCACCGTTCATGGAGACGGTAAGTCATACGTACACATTAAAGCTACTTTCATTTCTATTTCGTATTTTAATGGAATTAAAAAATAATTATACATAGTTATATTATAATTAAATTATAATATCATATATAATAAAATTAACAATATCCTTTATACATCCCACATATGGCATTAACGAGTTATATAAATTTGAGGGGGTGGTAGTATGCACTTCCTCAAATGAAATTATCGCATTTACTCATTATGGAAACCATAAAGGAAGTCTATAAATGTAAAATATAGAGGCGTAAATAAAATATAAACATAATATATATCATATATAAATATATTTTTATCTTAATGGCCACCATTAGAGGAGGTATAAGATAATAGAACAATCATCATTTCGTGAGGCGTTAGTTTTCCACCCACAGAAATTGTATGTTATTCACCCATTAGATGGATGTGTGTATTAGTGTGGTTAAAATAATTCTCAAAACAACATCCTAGTATATATAGGATAAGTTTTTTGTTATAAAATAATGTAATAAAAATAGTTTAGGGGTTGGAGAACTAAAATAAAAGAAAATAAGTTAAGAGGAACTGTTACCTTTAATTTGGGTAACTTCCTTTTGTTTGAACCAAAAAGACTTCTTGAAGTGCTTTTTGCTAAGTTATGGCTTCTAGGAGGAGGATAGGGTTTTAAGAAGATTAATTTGATAGATTTTGGAGAGCCAAATGTCTTGAGAGGTTGGAGGAATTGATTATAAGTGGAGTGCTTTTATAAGGGGGGAGGGGCTCTTTAGGAAAGTGTGAAAATATTATTTTATTATATAATGATATTCGGTTTATAAATGTCATAAAATAATTAAAGTCAAATATAAGATGACTCATGGTCGAAATAAAATCATCCAATAAGAATTGGACAGGTTTTTTATGTTTTTTAATATTTATAATCTTATTTATTTAAATCATTATTAATGAGGTATATACTGCAACATTATTGTGTCATAAATTATTTATTTTATTTGTGGTATAAAAATTATAAACACAATATCATGATGTAGGAAATTTATTTAGCTTTCCGATGAATATTTATTGTTGAAAAGATAACTTATATAACCCCATTTAAAAATTAATTTACTATAAGATATTTGTTTGTGTTATTTTTGCCTTTACATTAAATTAATTAATCTAAAGTGTCATTATCACTCTTAAGTGGCTCTATGGCATCCCAAAATCAACCCAAAGATGCCAATGGTCGGAAATGACTCATAAAATAAGGTTAGGACAAGTTTTAAGGTAATTTTGTATTATTATGATGTTCTTTTTACCTTGAATTACCCTATTTACCTTTAACCGTGGTAAATAAAAGTCAGAAGTTACTATTCACCAAATGTTATGTTCATCTTATTAAACCAAATTTTACATAATAATAACAACCATGTATGTATTATTTTTAAAATTAAATTCATTGAAGTTTTAAAATTTCATTTAAATGAAAAAGTCAGTTTTTTAACTACTACTAAATGGTTTCACTATTCATCAAAAATTGAAGATTTTTAGAAAAATACAAAAAATTCAGCCTAGGCTATATTTGATATTCCAAATTCAAAAATGATGTCTATTTTCAAAATTCAAAACATAGAAGTTTCGTTAATTAATTTAAATTTAATTCCCATTATCAAAACAAATGGAGTGTTTTCAAGAAATAATAACTATTAAAAGATTGACACTTTTTTATTTCCAATTTCAATATAAATTTTTTTCTAATGACCAACATTAGATTAAATGGTAAAAATATATTCTAGTTACACTTTAAAACCAAATAAAAAGATAATTTATCCATATAAATAAATTTTATTAAAAGGCACTTCTGTATTAAAATATAGTATTTTTCACTGTTCATTAAAAATTGAACTTTATCAGAAAAATACTAAAAATTTACCTAAAGTAAATTTTGATGTCCATAATCCACAGAAGAATTTTATTTTTTCAAATATAACTTATAAAAATTTCCAAAACTAGATTTATTAGAGGGTTCGCCATCCAAAGGCGGTAAATCAGCCTTTTAGTGAATATTAGAGTATTCATGCTTAAAATAAGATTCATTCATATTTTAAGACCCTAAATTTTATTAGATAATTTTAAAAAAAATTACCAAACATATATAATCATATTTTTGTTAGTTTTATTCATCCCCACGAATACAATGGCTAGGCATTAGTTACCATTTATAATAATCATATTATATTATTAGTGTGCAACATAAGATTTCGAAGAAACCCACTGTTGCGTATCAGGTACGCCATTGAAGTTAGAATCCCCTTTAATATAAAATTAATATTTAATTCACAAATATTAATAAATATTAAATGTGTCTTATTCCTTATTTATCTGGGATTTTACACTTCACATAGTCCAGTGGTAGGTGATAAATCCCAATCGCACTTTAATTGTGGGTTTGATTCCCGAATCTTTGTCCAAAGTGATGGGCTATCCTATGGTTTGTGTGTTTTCCTTTTTCAAAAACTATATAATATTACAACATTTCAAAAAATGAGATAAATTACTAAAAAATAACTATAACATATTTTAACTACAAATGTTATCTCATACCTTGCATTTTCATCCCAAAAAGTAATAACATATAATTGCATCAAATTCAAGGATCATATAAACCAAAATGGTTCTTTATAACTATATCCACAAAAAAAGATGATTTTTCCTCAAATATAATTTTCACATAATAAAAATAGGGTTATACATACAAAAGAAATGTCTTCCAAAGTAATCACATCAACAAAGATCATTAATACTTTTAAACATTTCTCCATCCATTTACTTCCACATAGGTTCATCCTTGACCTACTGGTTATCTTGTAGAATAGGGAATTGACTCAAGTTATGCCCATGTCACTTATATTTATGGAAAATGATTGTAACTGGATTTTTAGGATCATTTTCATTTTCTTCCATAGTACTTATCATTTTAATCGACATTTTTTTACTTTATGTCCTTCTTTCCCACACATAAGGCATTTCTTTATTCCATTGAGACACTTTTCTGGGTGTATCCTTCCACATTTCCTCCATTATGTGAATTGAGTATTATTTTTTCTATGGTCTCCACTACTAGAGAGCTTATCATTAGCTTCCTTTCTCTTATTTGTTGAGTTTGGGAGTTTTTTAATGTATATGTTGTTGATAATATTTTTTGAAAACTGATTTGGCATGACCACTATATATTTTACACCTATCATCATTCCATTTCATTTATCATTTCCACTATCTTTCCCACCTTTTATATCATTTTAAATGTTACTATAACTTCCTTGGAATCCAGCCATTAACTAAAACCAGAAATCATAATGTGGGTAACAATAGTCATAAAATCATTTTGAGAAAATCATGACACCTTATTTTCAATATAAAACACCTTAGTATTAACCATGGTTATTTATTCTCATATTATATTTAAATCCTTAAAATAGTTTTGTAAAGAAAATGAAAATTATCCTAAGAATATCCCCAGGGTGTGTCAAACTAGGTGTGTAGTAAGGCATATTTTCATGTACCAGGATACCCCGAGTCAGGCCTAAAACTCTTTGTGAAAGTTTTCACTCATAGGTACATCTGTTCCAGAACCACGTCCACTTGTAGTATCCATACAGGGATGTATTGCTTGAAAAAAACACAAAATATCTATATTACCAAAATTCTAGGAATTTATTATATTCTAATCCTCAAAGTATATCTTATGAAAATGTTCTTTAATCTAGGTTTTTCTAAATCTAGTTCCAAGGGATTGAACTAATCTTCCTCTAATACCAACAATAATTCCCCGACCCTAGTTATCCAAAGTCTGTGCATTATTACATAACATTGGAATGACCACCAGAGATCAAGTTCCAAAAGAATGATTAGTTTAGTAGTCTTGTAAAATAGATTACATACATGGACTTTACATTACAAATTCAAATATAAAATAAAACATAGATAATTCTTTGATAATTCCATTATAATCATAGCTTAAACCAGCATATAAATCACAACAAACTTCTTCACATACTGGGAAATATAAAACAAATGATTGGTGTGAGCTCATTTTGTGCGGTAAGGATAACAATATAGAAGAAACAATCATAAATAAGCCTAAACATTTAAGATAATGTATACGACTATAACACAAGACTTTTAAAATTAATCGTCTTCATAATATGGAAAAGATAAATCAAATAATTTTGTTTACTTATTCTCATGGATATTCTACTAGTAAAATAATCACATGTAATATCAATAGCTAAACTCATAATGATGGAATGCATAATGCAGGACATATTAACCATAAAGTCAAGGCCTCATGCCAAGACCCTAAATATAAATATTATTAAGGCCCTGTTCCAAGACACTAGTTTGTCTCATAAGACCTACCGATAAAATGAAGGGCTATAGAGGGCCCCACCCGTCATTTACTAAGTCCAATGAATTCCACATATGAAAAGGGTGAAACATAATCCAAACATTTGTATTAAAACTAGCATACAAAACATCTGTACTTAAACCACAGACCATGAAGGGTATAAAAATAGCACATTCACATTCAATCATAACTCCTTCAATACAATATGGAATATTGTATAATAATAAATCAACCTCAACCAAGAATAAAATATAATGATGTATATTTATATAGATGTAAATAATTAGTAAAACTATTTGAGAGAAATATCCCTTTTTTCTTGAAAACATTTAAAAGTTTCACTATTTATCAAAGAAATCATTTAGAAGATATTTTTGAATCATAGTGTCCCATACCAATTTGGAAATTCTGAAAGAAATTTTAAATATAAAACAATAATTTATATATAAATAAATCCTTAAGTCCATTTTTAAAACATGTTCATTAATGAGAATGATTTTGAAGAATAAATCATTAAAACATTTAAAGCGACATTTTATTTGAATAATTCCCAACCAAATGAAAGAAGCTTGAATAAAAATAATTGAGGAATAACATTAATATAAAATTTATAATATCATGATAATAAATGGATTAATGATATAATATTTCAAAGGACAATATATACACCATATAAAAGTGAATGGGTGCATAACAACAAAAAAGTCTCAATAGAATGTAAATTGAGACGAAATACATTCTAATGACCATATCATTGGATTAAGGATAAATCAATGACATAATTATGTGTTACAAATATAAATAAAATCAATATGATTATATTTTTTGTGTAAATAAATCAGAGAATATTCATATATATTCTAATAAAAACAAACCCATTGACAAGGATGATTAACTCAAGGAATGGAAATTGAGTTAAGATAACCCTTATCAAGATCATATCTATGACTTGAGAATTTATAAATGGATTTATTATGTGAATAAAATGTATATACACACAAATATGAGTGGAAATTACTTTATAAATTAATAAATAGTTATTTCACACCTAATCTTGGGGTAAAATAATCAATGAAGTGTGCGTAAAACATAATGAGTAGAAAATGAAATTAGAAATTCCCTTACCGATTAGGTATCTTACGAGAAATAAACCCCATGAAGGAAGGATCATACAATGAAGATTTAAATTCCCATAAATTGAATTATATTATACAAATAATACAATCATGGGCAGTACATACACTATAGAAAAGGTAATAGTGGAAAATATAGCATGAATCTCACAGGAATAATAAGTGAGATGAAAACCCCTTACCTTGTATTTTTCCTTAGACTAGGGTATGTATAATCCTGCATAATTGTTATATAATTGTTATTATATTATAAAAGAAGCACATACATAAATATTATATCACATTTGATCCTTTAATATTACTTTGTAAATAATATTTTAGTAGTATCATAGTTTCAAGTGTTACAGATTCATTTTCCTTTATATTTTTTTCTATGTAAGACATGTTTTTTATGGATAGAATTTATTTTATTCATATCCAATATGATATTAAGTTCATAAAATTTATTTTTAATCATAATATGAAAATTATTCTTTAATGGATATAATGGGGATTGTAATCTCATCGCGCCGTGGAGATGGTAAGTCGTATGTATGCATGAGCGATAATATCATTATACTAATGGTGAAAGTGTATGTAATTGGTTTGTATATTATAGATAAATACTAATTAAAATGTTATATTTATTATTTACATCAATTATACTCATTATTATACCCATCCAAATATTGATGTGTTGAATAACAAACTACACTACGACATTGAGATGGTAAGCCGTACGTACGCACGTATGATGACTTTTTCATTCATAGAATATATAGAAAAATGAATATGGTTATAATATATTTATAATAAAATCATAGTATATTTAAGTTACTGGAGTTATTGTCCTGTTATGGAAACAAAAATGAAAGATGAAGTGGAAGAAGTAAAGAACCTTGAAAGAGGTCATGAAATAATTACCTCTTCTTTGGGTGCTACCTTTTTATATGACCAAAAGTGCTTCTTAAGTTTTCTTTATAATAAAATTAAGGCCTCTAAGATTATTTGAGGGTAGTTTTGAATATATTTAAGCATGTTTTGTCTGAGTAAAATGGGTTTGGAGGTGTAAATTTGACGGAAGGGAAAGTACCCTTTTATAAGATAGGCGATGGGCACTTTAGGAAAAGCTTGAATTATTAATTTATTATAAAATTATTTTCGGTTTCTAATAGCACCAAATGGAATTATTTCTTGGATAAGGTCGGTATGGGTATAAATATTCTTAACCAACGGTATTTAGACATGTTAAATCACCATATTAACCTTATTTTTTAGATTAAACTTATAGTTAAATAATTTAACTTTTACCATTTCTTCAGGTATTTTTACATAACATGGTTAATATATTTAATATAAAATTACAAGAGAATAAAAAGTGGTTAATTAATAACATATATAACATTATATAAGACTTTTGGCTGATGTTTATATGTTTAGGAATATTATTTCATTTAATGAAACAACATGTGTTTTAAAAACTCATATATGTCAATTTTTACACTATTTAGTGTTTGATTTTTGTGAAAGTCCTAAAAACATGATAAATAGAAAAAAAAATATATTTAATAAAACCGAAAATGTCATATTCACCAATAAAATTCTATTATGGAATCCAAATTTTCAATTTAGATTTATTTAACATTTATAACAATAATTAGTTTAATCTTTCATTAATAAGGTAATTACAGCACCATCATTGTGTCATAAATAAAATTAATTATTTAATGTATAAAAATTATAAAAAAATACCATTATGTAGGAAATATTTATATCCTTATAATGAATATTTATAGTCTAATTTATATATTGGAAAACCCTATATGTAAAATGGTTTAATTAATAAAATTGGAATTTAACACTTTTAACACTTCTTTAAATAAAATATAATAAAGGCCTTAATCTAATCCAATTGAATAAAAGAGGATAATATTTTTGTCTTAAGGTGAATTTTGGTCGAAATACATTTATTTAACATAATTAAGAACATTTTTGGGGTATTTTGATATTATTATAATATCATTTTTACCTTTAATTACCCTATTTACTTTTAACTGTGGTATAAAAATTCAAAACATATTATTCACCAAAAAATATTTTCATCTAGTTGAACAAAATTTTATTAACTGATGATAACCATTTCTGTAAGATTTATGAAATTCAATTCACATAAGAGGTAAAATTATGTTTCATACAAATTTGAAAATGTCCTTAGAAAATGGGTAAAGGATGTTAAAAAGTTTAATGAATTTCATTATATATAATTTTTTTATAAAATCACTCAAATGAAATATATTCGAAAAGTATATTTATTTTGTATCTATTTTTACATTAAGATATATTTTAATTAACAGTTATTATTTAAATGAAAAATATGGTTTTTATGTACCATGTAGGCTTTTTTTACTATTCATCAAAAATTTAAATTTTTCCAAAAAATACAAAAAATTCACCCAAATCTATATTTGATATTCCAAATCAAAAATGAAGTCTATTTTACCAAATTCAATTTTTATGAGTGTCTAAAATTATTCTTATTATTATTCCCAAATGGACATAAAAATTAGTTCTTTTAAGAAAATTCTTTTTTGAAATATATAACTATTTTAACAAAATATATCTATTTCATTATAAGTATGTTTTATTTTTGTGAAAACATTTTTAATAACATTTAAAATTTATTTGTTACTATTAATATTAAAATATTTAATTTATAAATATATAAATTGTTTAAATAATTATAATACTAATGTATTGCCTCACAGAAACTCAATCTTGCGTATAACGCAAGCCAATTCATTGTTGCATGCAGTATAAGCTATTGAATTACTTTAAAAAAATAACATAAAATGAAATATTGGGTTGTTACACTTACTCTCAATTTCATGTCTAAAAGACAAGAGACCCCTTTCTCTATCATCATCCCATTTTATGAATCCCCATGTGATGTCATTAGGCTACCGAAATTTCACCGTGATCTTCCAGACCCAAATCATCATGTAGTAAATACAATGAAAATTTCTCTATCAAGGGTATTAATATTAAATAATATATACTAATTGATTATATACTTTCATATATATTCCACCTTAGTTTATCCTGGAATAAATGATGATGTTGAATGAATCAATGTTATATGATCTATGTGGCACACTTAAGCATGTGATTGAAATGTTCATGAAGGGTGTGCCCTGATAGCGCTCCAATACATTGGGTAATTTTTATTATAACTGTGCATAATGTTGGGAGAGGGTTTTACCTCATTCCTTTAAGTACATTTTCCCACCATTTTGGGACAGGGGTTTACTTGGTTCCTTTCTATTAATGATGAAATGTTTGACATTGTTGCCACATTTCCATGTTATGATGATCATGTTATATCATGTATTTATGTTCTTGATTATATTATGATCCATTGATGTTTCTATTTCCTAACATGAATTTTATTAATCATGTTATGAATCTTTTACTCCATTAATGGGCTTTATAGCTCATTCTTTTCTTATGTATGTCCCCAGGTTTTACAATGCAATGATAAGTACGAAGAAATGTTGTGGTCATGTAAAAGACATTTTCAATAAAGATGTTGTTTTTTATATCTTATGATTTCATTTAATGTTCTGAATCCACCAAGAAAATAGACTTCGTGATCTTCATGGTTGTATTAAGTGCATGTTTACGTAATAAATCATGTTTAAATGTGAAATAAAACTAGTGTTGTTGTTATAAATTTCAGCATCAAAATTCACATGATCAAAATATAGGAATAATGAATAAATTACATCAACATAATCAATAGTAATATAATAAAAATATAAATTCACATCAAAATAAAATCATGTATTATTTAATTAACCAAAATAAATGTAGAAATACTCTATGTAAATAGGCCATTATAAATTCTCATAATCAACTTATATGTTTAATAATTATTATTATAGAAATATTTAAATTTAAAAATATATTTATTGTCACATGATTAATTAATATAAGAGGTAATTATTTCATATTATTGTTATGGTATGTGCTTTATGGATTTGAAAAATATTAAATATGATGACACAATCATTAAAAACCATATAAAAAGTATCTTTATTCACATTTATGATAATTATTTTTATTTTTTTAAGTTATTACAAAAAACATTTTATTAATAACAATGTACATTACCAACCTCTATTTTAAGAATATAATTATACTAAAATAAGGATAATTATTATTTTTTATATCAAAAATAATATGAATAAATTATATTCTAAATATTTGTATTCGCATAATGTAATTATCATAGTTTTACACATGAATTTAATATTCATGTAATATTTCATCACATAAAAAACGAAAATGAACACACATTACTCTAAAATCACTAAATATAATAGAACATTAATATAAATATTATTTGTAATTTTATTATTCTAAAAACACTATTATAAAATAAATTGTTTTGGGAACATAACCAATTTACAAACCTTAAAATTTTTGACAATTTAAAATGATATTTTTCAAAGTAAATTATCTATTTGGTTCTTCACCTACAAACAATATTTAGAAATGAAAGATAAATTTCATATGAAAAAAATATTCTTCACAAATCTAAAGAAAAAACATATTATGATATAAAACATAATACAACAACACATCTTCCAGTATTCTAAACAAATACAGACATGTAAAATTTACCAAACACTCTTTTTAAGTAAATTATTAATATAACATTGACATTTTGAACTCATCCATATATATATATAGTTCATATATTATATTTTCAAATGATTGGGTAAAATTTAATTTTAATTAAAAACTATTTTATTTACAACATGAATATTCAAAACCATTTTCCATCAATTTTTATTCTTCAAACTCTATGATTTCCCAAGGAATTGGTATTTATGAAATTAGAAGAAAAAAATAAATAAAATAACTCAATGTGTAAATTTACTTATAAATAAATAATATATATGAAATAAGGGATAGAAATATTCATTTAAACTTATAAATATAATTCTCTACCATTCGTGTACCCATTATATATATATATATATATATATATATATTAAACCTAAAAATTTATTATGAATAGCTAATATTCAAATTTAATAATATAATGTAACTAAAAAAATTGTATAATAAACATATTAGTTCAATTCAAAGAAAAATTTTATTAGCTTTTAATCATTCATAGTATTATTTATCACCAAAAATAAATAGTATGTGACCACACTATGGTAATAGTGGATTCTAGATAGATGATTCTATATAAATCCAAAAATTATAGATGCACCGAAAAAAAAATTCAAAGATAAAAAAATTCTATAATTCCAAATTTATATTAACCCCAAATGTAATAATATTTCTAAAAAATTGTCTTACTGATCAAAATATGTACATGATCATACTTGTTGAGTAAGGTTATCACCACCACCACAATTATCATCGTCATTATCATCATTATCATCATCAACTTATTAGTTTTGTACTTCACATATATCCATATTTTCTAAAATAATTGATACATCATCATTATAATCACTATTACGACTAATTGATGGTTGGTGGAAAGATGTAAACTATTTGTAGAATATGATGTCTAAACAATGACCAAAAAAATATTGAACGATGATAACACATATCTTTGATTAAGGAAATGAAAAATCTAAAATCTAGTGGTAATATGAAAATGTTTAATATCCATTCATTTTTAATTTCATCCAACTATTTCATTATAATAAATAGAGTGGGAAAACAACTATTTCTAAATAATAACTAATACTTCAAATGTGTGTTTTCCAAACATTTCCCAATGTTAATGACCATTTTTTCAATTTAAACTCTTTTTCGGCCCAAATAAAAATTCCTAATTGATTCAATAAGGTCTTGGGTGTGTGCAGGACTTGTTCGGAGCCCAGAGCCCTGAAATTCGAAGAGGCCGACTTGACCACACAGTGAGTCAAAACTGAGTTATGCAACCCACATGAATTTTCTAGTTGTGAGGCTTCATACAATGGGGTGTTATGGGTAACATTTTTTGTCTTCAATCGTATGACCCTAGGAACGTGGCCATTTGGGATTATATACCAATTAGAGAATGTACTTCGGCATGGTTGGCACATAGTTTGGCTAATCGTGTGGCCAAACCATGCACCCCTGCCTGTGTGGGAGAATTTCCACTTTTTCCCCTGAAAATTTTTAAGCTTAAACAATCATTTACTCCTCCTATATTAGACATCTCAAATACATAAAGAATTCTCTTATCCTACTCTTAGTATTTGTGCCATCTCCTCTAACCATTCTTCAAATCACTCATTTTTTGGATCCATCAGAAAGCTTGAGGTAAGATCAAAAATTCTCCTCCCTCTTTTTAAAGATTTTATTCCTAACTATTGAGTGATCTTAACATAAGAAAATGTTCCCTATTTTCTATTAATTTGACTATTTGACTAATAAATCTTGTTCTAGATTTAATAAAAGTCTAATGTTGGATGAGTGAAGCACTATGGGGATGAGGTAGATGATCTAGGTTATTTCCCCTTGTTTCATTTCCTTTTATACCATCGTTCATTGTGATGCATGTCAGACGATTGAAAAATTGCCTATAACATTCTAAATAAATTAAATTTAGTTGTTTTCCAAGCACATTATTACTGTAGTTAGTTGATAATTACCTCCTAGGTTGATCACATTGACATGAGCCACCCATTCATGTGTGCCAACTCATTGATAGCATATCTTCCCCAATTTTAAATTTTGGAACACTGCTTGAGGTGTGTTTCTTCTATAATGGTTGAATTTAAATGATATATATAAATTTAATCTAATTATTATCCATAAGTGAATACCTTAACCAAATTTCATATCTTGATTGCTTAATATAATGCCACAACCACCGTGTCAAATCAAGCTATAAATTCCTTCTTTGTAAATGGTATGGATTTTCTAACCAAATAAATCCTTTATATTATATAATGGGTGATAAATTGTTTTTGAATTAAGGATCACTTGTATGGGATCATCATTCCCTAGTAAGAATTTCTTAATACTTTATAAACATTCCAGGGAGACACTAGCTATTCTGGGGATGGGAATGCCAAGTGTTATTCCTTTTTAACACTGGAATAGTGATAATGGTTCCCTAGGGGAGACCCATGGATGGGAACAATGTTGATTTGGTTGTAATATTCCCTAAGAGTGAATAGGGTCCCTACTTAGAAGATCAGGGATGAACTTAGATATTATTTCATGATTTCAACACACCATGCCGAGAGTGATGTTTGGGATCTCTTTCTTGGTTCACCATGGATATAATACCTTGGCATTGGACTTATAATGATCCCCTAGAGGGATACATGGAATTATCTTAAAATTTTCATGATTGGGGTCAAGATGACCATTATAAATATATTTATAGGCTAATTAAATTAAAAGGGAAAGTAATGTTTTGAATAACAAATGACCCTTGAAATATTAACTTTAAGGATATTTCCACCAATCCAAATAAAAATCTTGGGGACAATCCACCTATTATTATATTATCCCACTCACATCAGTTGTGCATGAACCCTTCGTTCAGATACACTAGATTAGGCTGAAGAATGTATAATTATATGGGTTTCCCAAGTGGAATCCAGTCTAATGAAATTAATTAATTATTTTTGTCTTGAATTTATTAATTATGGAACACCATTATTTTTATTTTTCCCAAGATGGACTGAAATAAACACCATTGGTGAGGGATTACTAGTTATATTTGACACCCTAATGGGCTTCCTTTGGTACCCAAGAAGAATCAATGGTTGTATGTTTTGACAAGTTGAAGTATCTGGATTCTAATTCTTGATTATTTTTCTAGGATAAATGATGGGAGAAGGGGAAAAATTATTTCCTCGAGATACTATTAATATTTATTTTTCCCTTTTTTATATTTTGATAGCATTTCATGTATGTTGGTATCCCCTATTCCCATGAAATTTTTTTAATATAATTTAACATGATCATCATTATATTCTATCTACTTATAATTTAGCTTCATCCATTTATTCATTTATCTTCCATGAAGATTTATTATTGATTTGATGTTATCTTTTGGTTGATACTGATTCTGCTCGGGTGGGTTAATGGTTTAATCATATAGTTTCTTCTTTGGTTGTTTCCAATTACCTATATATCTGGGGAGACAAGCTTGAGGTCATGTGGCCACCATCTCAGGGCACAGTTAAGTGGTATCTCAAGTGGGACACTAAAAACTGGTATCAAAGGGTTAATTTTATTTTTTTCTTAATATTTGTGTTTAGATTGGAGAATATGATATTGAAATTTGGTAATGATCATGTTCCTGGGAGTAAAAACCCATGTACTGGGGAAACCCCAAAATACCTAGGATTGGTAAATTCAGTTATTTCTTGTGTTGTTACAGTTTCCCAAATTGCACCATTGGGTGATTCAAATGTTTTTATAGTTCTTAATTTTTATGCTGTTATGAGTAATTAATATCCTTGACCCTAAATATATGATTTCATATTAAAATCATGCATCAAATTAAGCACCATAGGATTAAAATTTCATGCCTTATGTCATACCATATCTACTTTTCTTCATGTATTTTCTTTTATTTCATGTTATTATTATGGTTACTTATTTTTTATTCCTTATTGGACTGAGAAAACATAATTGAACATAATGTATTTTCCTTAACCTGTAATTGTATTCCAGCATATGATAAATCATATACCTTATGTAGTCGGTTATGACATATTGTGCTATAGACCATCGTTCACATGGGGTGGAACGTGTAACGGTTTTGGATAAGCGGAATCCACTATCTGATTTATAATGCGAATGGTCCAATAAAAAATGGGAATTTTTATCCACCTATATCAAATATTTAAATAAAATTTAAATACATAACCTAATTTTAAATTAAAAATTAATATGATATTTAAAAACAAAATAGACACCTTGCATGTATAATACAAGACCTTTAAAATTTTCCTGAACATGTAGTGGGTAGTAAGTTGTGTCTCCTGATCCTTATGTGACCTTTCTTTTTCACCTAGACATATATTCGAGAGTAGGATAAGTGTTTTGATGTGTATATGTAGGCCTTGTATATGTCCTTTCCTCATCACTTTTCTAACCTATTATAAATCCTATCTGAGTTGTGTACATAGAAATTTTAAGGAATTTCCACCATGACAACCTCATGTTGTATGATAAGAGAGTAGAGATAATGATACTCTTGAGGTGGTGGTGTATAAGCCACCCTTATAACCTCCTATAATTCCACCAAAGGAAGATTCTACAGATCATCCACTGGGTGACGATTCACAGTTTTGGGATAGTTTCTTTCATTTTATACAGTATGTACAGGGTGTTCCTCAACCTACCCCTATTTTAGAAGAGCTGTCATGTGAGTTCCAGTAACAACATACTCACACTATCTCAGGGGATGGGGGACTATAGGATATTGAATCATGGATAGAGTCGATAATGTATATCTTTGAGCATATAGAGAAACCTCTAAAATGTAGTGTCAATCGTGCTACCTACATGGTTTGTGACTCTACCTAGAATTGGTGGTAGGTCTTTACCTAGGGTGGCCAACATCTGGATATGTTCTAGGAAGAATTCCAGATATCCTTCTTTGACTACTTCTTTCCACATACCCTGAGAACAGAGTTTGCTTAGGAGTTCATGTGCCTTTGTCAAGGTGACATGTTAGTGATAGAAAATTCCACTTGGTTCACTAAATTATAGAATATTTCACTAACCTTGTCGAGTGATAATCTCAAAACATTGATATTATTCAATTAAGGGAGTTCATATGCCATACCATTATAGGTGACCAACCTTTGGCTGACCACAGTTTCAGAAATAGTAAACTAGGCCCTCATTATTGAGTAGAATGTGAGGAAATACTGAAATATGATCCTGGGTAGTTCAAAATCTATGAAGATTGGTTGCTTATCCAATAGAATTAAGTTAAATTTCTAGGGTAAAGATTGGGGTAGTTCCAACCATGTGGCATAAAATGACATATTTGTGGTGTTTCACCAATGTGTAATGCCGTACAATAACAAGTACCAGTGTATAAGGACCCTGATCATGTGTTGGGATCAAATATGGATGGGTCATATCTATCATTTTTGTTGATCCTCTATTCCAGTTCCTCATTATTGTGGTTCCATTCCAACATTACCATTATTATCATTCATAAAAACTCCATATCATTCTAGACTTTTGTATTCTATAGGCCATTCAGGCTGACCAGGTAGTCATGGTTGAGGCACTCTGGCCTCAGAGTTTCTACAACAGCAGGGTGGACCTGCTCTGGTAACTCAGGTAGAATCTAGGGGACATGGTTCAAGACACATCTATGCTATAAATAAAATGAAATTAGAGTAGATTCTAGTTCCATATACCATTAGAGGTAATATTATATTGGAATCCACCTTAGTATCTTCCTTGTTGGATATTGGTGCAACAAAATCTTTCTTATCTAATAAATCATTGGGAAGTCGAGGCCTAGTGATTAAATATTCATGTTTCGTGATGAATATTGACATTATATTGGGAGTTAGACCTGAGGGTCTAAGTAAATTAACCGAGTTCCCCCTTGATATATGTATGTGCAGTTTTTTGTGGATTTTCTTCATCCTTGAGATGAATGGTTTTGACGTTATTCTTATTATGGATTGACTTGTGCCTTATCGAGCCCAGGTGGATTTCTATTGTTTCCATATATTGTATACTTTACCCAAGTTTAGAAAGTATATTCATATGGTGAATGTGATATCCATAAAATAAGAGATAAACCCAGATATACTAGGATAGGTGGAGTGATGACCTATATGGCTATTTTCTTTATAAGTGATCTGGGAATGCAACTTGTGAAATTCCTTCTAATGGTGGATAGTTTCATAGAAATGATCCTTGATTATCTATCAAGCTTACCTACAGAGAGAGATATCGAGTTCATCAATGAACTTGTGTTGGTTGTGGCACTAGTGCCCATTCATCCCTTTAATATGGCACCTTAAGAGATCCAGGAACTCAAAATAATGTGAAGATATTGGGGGTAAGGATTTTATCCAACCTCGAACATCACTATGGGGATTATTTTTCCTTTTAACCACGATTAATAATGGTATGTTTTAGTTGAGAATAGATGACCCGTGATTTAACCAACTCATAGTAAAGAACTGGTATCCACTACCTCAAATAGACCACCTCTTCGACTAGATATGAAGAGCAGCAATTTTCTCTAAGATTGATTTGTGATCCAGATACCATTAGGTGTGTAAGGCCATCATACATAACACATAAAGTGTTTTGGATTAGCTATGTATTCTATGAGTATTTTTTCATGTTGTTTAGTATAATGAATGCACTGATGGTATTAATAGATCAGATGAATTGAGACTTTCTCCCTTCTATTCCTTTGAGATGGTCTTCATAGAAGAAATATTTGTGTATTATAGTTCCATACATGACCATTCCACCATCTTGAGTTCATGTTCAATAAATTTTGAGAGAACCATATATATGATAAGATTAGTAAATGTCAATTTTGGTTTAGTAAGGATCACCTCTTGGGTTATTTCATATCTATTGCGGGCATGTCTGTTGACCTAGGGAAGGTGAACATTGTGCTTTCATGGAATCATCTTAAGAACATAATATATATATATATATATATATATTCATTGGGATGGATAGATATTATTGGAAGTTCATTTAGTACATATGAAATGTAGAAATATCACATATGGGTTTGACTAGGAAAGTTGAAAATATCAACTGGACTGAAGCTTGTGAGACAACATTCCATGAGTTAAAGGGAAGATTGATTTCAGTTTCAATTCAAATTTTACCCAAGGGAGGAAGAAGATATACTGTTTAAGTTAATTCTTAAGAGATCGAGCTAGTGGATGTAACATCCCAATTAAGTAATGAATAATAGATATTTTTATATGTGTTTATTAATGAATTAGATAGTGTTTTAGAGTCTTAAAATGAAAATAAATCCAATCTTAAGCATAGAATACACTAATATTCTTAAAAGATTGTTTTACTGCCTTTTGATGGAAAACCCTTTTAAATCAAACTTTTGACAATTTTATAATCTATATTTGTCAAAATAAACATATTAATTATGATTGGGACATTGAAATTTACATTGGATAACTTTTTGGTATTTTTCAGACAATGTTCATTTTTTTAATGAATAGTGAAAAATACTGCATTTTACATCAAAACTGCTTTTTGATTTAATTTAATTATATGGTTAGAATATATTTTTAATTGGTATTAAAGTGTAATCTGAATATAGTTTTACCATTTAATCCAATGGTGGTCATTAGGATTAATTTATCTTTGAAATTGGTCATAAACTAAGGCTAATCTTTTCATAGATATTGTTTCAAAAAAACACGCTAATTGTTTTGACAAAGGTAATTATTTTTAAATCAATTATGTAAATTTATGTGTTTGGAATTTGGTAAAATGGATTAAATATTTGGAATCATAAGGTCCAAATTATGTAATTAAGACTCTTTTGTTTTTGGACATTATGAATAGTAAGGACGGTAATTATCTTTAATTATCTTGATTAATGAGTAATCGGGTAGTTAAGGATAATAAAATAATATCCTAATAATAAAAAATGACACCAAAATGTGTCCTAAGGCTACTGGTTGTCTCATGGACGGCCATGGGATGCCTTGTGCCAAACTTGGGGCCCCCATGAAATCACTTTTGTGAGAAAGTGACTTTTTATCTTTTTATTTTTTTAAAATGTTAAATGTAACAAAGAATGTATGACCTAAGTAAAATATTTTTAATTTTCAGTACATAAATGATATTTTAGACTATAAATAATCATTGTAAAGATAAAAATATTTTATACATCATAGTATTTTTTTTAGAATTTTTAGACATTAAATAAATTAAATTATTTATGACATTATAATGATGCTGCGATGACCTCATTATTTGACGATTTAAATAAAATGGAAAGATAATGTAAAATCTAAGACCTATACATGTCCAAAACCTATTGGGTGGGTATATTTCGAACCCTTATCACTTTATCCTCGAATTATATCAATGTGGGACCTTTAAAATCCGAAACCCATTTGAAAATAAAGTAACATTTCTTTACTTTCTAGTAGTGCCCCTCCTCTCCTCTTATAAAAGGCCCCCACCTCTACCTCCTTACCCACACTTCCAAAGCCTTTGGCTCGGCCAACCCCTGCCCATTTTGTCTCTACAATTCCCTCTCTTACTCCTTGAAGCCTCACTTTGGGCAGAAGTCTTCCCAAGGAAGCCTTTGAGCTCAAACCAAAGAGAGTTACCCGATTTTAAGGCAATGTCTTCACTTGAGTCCTTTTGTTTTATTTTTCTTCTCCAACCCCTAAACTCTTTTTATTAATTTCTTTTGTAACAAATACAGTATATTCAATATACTAGGATTTTTTTATAAGAATTATTGGAGCTAAACATACACACACCAACATCTAATGGTTAAAGAACATATTGTTTCTGTGGATGGTGAATTTCTGCCTCCCGAAACAATGATTGTTCAACATTCTGTTAACACCTTCAAAGGTGGACATTAAGATGACACTATATTTATATATGATATATAATATGATTATGTTATTCTTATGCTTCTGTATTTTTCATTTTGGGCATAACTTTATGGTTCCCATTATGGGTAAACGCGATATCTTCATTTAAGGAAGTGCGGACTACCGCCCCCTCAAAGTGATTTGATTCGTTAAATACCATATGTGGGACGTATAAAGGATGGAGTTATGATATTATATATGATATTACACTAGAATTATAATATACCTTTATATCATTATGATTCCATTCTATAAAATACGAAATAGAAATGAAAGTAGAGTTCATGCGTACGTACGGCTTACCGTCTCTATGAATGGTGCATTTCATTTCTTACCTCTAAATGATTATGTAATATAATAAATGCATGCATGTACTGGATATATATGACATATATGATATCTACATCATGAATACCATTTTGGATATAATGGATACATGAACAACTTGTAATTATAAAGGGCTTATTTTGACTCAAGTACAAATGATCGTTAAAACGACCATTATTAACTTAAATGATTACTTAGTGTTCATGAAATGGAAATAAGTGATCTAAAAGGAATAATGAACTTGAAAAAGGTTCTTAAACAAGTAGAAATTAACTCATGTTTATTATTCAAGAGATTAAAGAACGACTGAGTCAAGTCGAACCTGAGGTATGTGACTTTATCTCAATCTCCTTTCATTGAGGCATATTTTGTTTTATACTCAACCTTCTTTTATATGGTGTATAAACCCCTTTGACTTTTACATTTATCCAAAAGGAATCTTTTTTATACGTAGCGTTTTACTAAACGACAAAAGGGAATGTTTTGTCGTACGTATGCAGCGACAACGACTTCTTTGCCGCCGTGACCATTATTTGAGTTTCGGCTTCCTCTACAAGCCATACCTTATTTTTAAAAGAAAAATAAATACCATGTTTTACTTTTCTTTTATTTTGGTATTGAAAATGGTTTTCATAATTTTTTTATATCAATGTGTTGTATTGATATCTTGTGATTGAAAGGTGGAAATGTTATGTTTCCTTTATGCATGTTTTATGTGATACGATTATGTTGAGGTTCTTGGGAATTATTATGAAGATGAGTGGTTCCGTGATAAACTAAGGGCGGGTGAGCCCAATATAGCTTTCCAATGCATTGGGTAACGTGAAGGAGTGAAACTTTAAGGTTTCTCCGAAGAGATTTAGGGAATATACTGTGATGGGTATTCCAAACATAACCAAGAGGGTTACTCCCTACGTAAAAATCTTATGAATGCCTCAAGTTACCTTTATGTCTTATGATTTCTATGATTTATTCATGATTTGACGAGGAATGTTAATGTGATTATGTTTTATGGGTAAAGTATGATTTCATTCTTATGTATATATGAACTCATGTTTCCTTTCCATATTTTTTTTATATAACCCATACTGTGCTTTTTAGGCTCATCCCAAGTCTTTTTTGAAATGTTTTTCACAGGTCAAGGGAAAGGTACATGATATGATGATAGTTTCAAGGAAGTGTCACGAAAGAATCCATGTTTTATTTTAAATATGTTCTGTTGATTGGAAAAAATGAATACTATCTTTATGAAACCACTTTTTTTAAATGTGGAATGTAATGCAAGTTTTATGATCTAATTTCTAAAACTCTAAACCTGAAAAGATCCTCAATGTGTAATCTTGTAATAACTCAAGATTAAGTAAGGTTTAAGGTTGGGGCCTTATAGTTGGTATCAATGGTCGGTTTAGATAACTTTAGGAGTTATAATTCTATTAAATGATTATCCAAAAATATTTTTTTTTGAAATGATATAGCATTTGAAAATTACCATGTTGCTTCATCTAAGAAATGTTTGTTCAGAATGGTTTTCTGCAGAGGAAACATGGAAGCAGTGCTAGGAAGGCATACAGAAGGAAATAACATTCCGAATCAGCATCCTGAGACGGTTGGAATTGGAACTGAACAGTTTTTTGCAGTAATGGGGCAGTTGACTCAAGCGATAAATGGTGGTGGAATCCATGCACGATATCAGCCAGATCAACCGCAGAGGAACATGTTAGTGGTGGAACATTTCATGAGGCAACATCCCCCATCATTCAGAGGATCATATGACCCTATGTTAGCTGAAGGGTGGATTAAAGCACTGGAGAATATTTTCGATGTCATGGGGTGTTCAGACAATCAAAAGGTTAGTCTTTCTATTTACCGTTTGGAGGGTGAGGCAGATCAGTGGTGGTCTATGGTTAAAAATATCAGGGACACCGATGAGATTGATGCTCTTGACTGGGATGAATTCAAAGGTGTGTTTCTTGAGAAGTATTTTCCTAAGGCTGTTCGACTTAGGATGGAAAATAAATTCTTGGAATTGAGGCAAGAGGAAGACTCAGTGGCTTCCTATGAAGAAAGGTTCACTCGATTGGCAAGGTATGATCCAAAATTTATCCGAGACCTTGATAGTAAAATCAATCATTTTTACTCAGGATTAAAGCCAAAATATCGAAGGGAATTAGCTTCTCGTGAGTTTAAAAGTTATGAAAAGCTTGTTCGATGTGCTGAGAAGGTGGAAATGGAGTTTTCCGATGATCAAGTGTTCTATAACAACCAACAGAAGAAGAGACCGAGGTGGCAGGAGAAAGGTAATAATTTTTCAAAAAAATTTGATGGTAAGAAAACTAAGTTTCCAGTTTGTGATAAATGTGGCAAAAGGCATGCTGGGGAATGTCTTCTGAATTCTGGAAAGTTCTACCGATGTGGTAAGATGGGACATAAGGCTTGTGATTGCACTGAAAAGATCAAGGTGAAGGTAAGACCAAATTTGATTTATAGTTAGTGAAATTTTTTAAGTGCAATGATATGGGTCACTATGCAAACGAGTGTCCGACAAAGAGCTTGAGTGATCGGAAGCAGTTAGACTATAAGCAGAAAGGGGTGGTGAAATCCGTTGAAACTACTTCAGTAGATTTTGGGCCATAAAATGAAGTTGTATCATGTTGTATGAGTTAAAAAGAAATATTCCTTTTGAAATGTAAGAAGTGTAAGAAAACTTCATTGTTCCGAAAGAGATTAGATGATTCCTTGAAAAAAATACATAAATGAAAAAAATGGTTAAAAATGTCATTTAAAATCATTTTTAAAATGTTATAAACATTTCTCAAATCCTTTTTATAAGAGATTAATTTTAGAAAAAAAAATAGCTTCTCTGACTAAATAGTGAAATGAAGTCAGGTTTTCATAAAAAAAATTCTAAAATAAATTTGTTCCAAAGACTGAAAAAATGGTACTAATAATTTAAATCACGATATTATTATAATATATATAATATTTATTCATTAAATTAATTTATATAATCATGTTTTAATGAATATTGTATAGAACGAATCACATCACATCGTGGAGATGGTAGGTCGTATGTACGCCCGAGCAATGATATCATTCCCATAATTGTGGAATGGTATTGAAGTGGATCATATATAGTATCTCAGAATTAGTATAATTTTATAATAATCATATATAATTATTATTAACACCGTTATAATAATCCAAGTAAGGTGGTGGTGAAAAAAAAATATTACACCATGATGTGGAGATGGTTAGTCGTATGTACACATGTGTGGTGATTTTAATTTTCGTAAGATGGCTAGAAGGTGAAATGGGGTTATTTAATATTAAAAATATAATATAAGTTTATTGCTGATAAAAATGTTATTACATTATAATGAAACAAAAAAATGAGAGTATGTTGAAGAAGAAATAAATTTTTAAAAATCAGTAGAAGAGATTACCTATTCCTCGATGTGCCTCTTTTAAATTTCCTCTCAGAGAAATAGAGTTGGTCTTTTGAGAATACCAGAACCTCTAGAATGTAACTAAAAATGTTTATTAGAGAAATGGGAAGGGTTTTTTAGATCTTGAAGGCTCAAAATAGAGTGAATATAGGAGGGAGGAGGTTCCCTTTTATAATTGATGTGAGGTGGAGTTTTGGAAACCTCTTAATTATTAATTTAAAATAAAATCAAACCCCACATAAAATCCTCCAAAATGTCCCAATTTAAAATATTAGATAATATTTTGTTATAATACCATTAATAAATGATTTTTAGACACGTTTTTTATTTCCATTGAATAATTATCATTTTAAGTGACACTTAGTTATTTTATTTAATTTTAATTGTGGTAAAAACATTCTAAATTTTTAATAGTTATAAATATTTACATATATGGTGTTAATTGACCATAAATAGGTAGTTTATGACATATTAGATATTATAATTATCACTTTTTTATTTTTAGATATTTTTATAATTTTTAAAAAATTTATTAAAATGTTATGTTTATAAAATAACAAGTGTCAATTTTGACATTATTCATTAATTTGAATTTAAATAAAATCCTTAAAAATATTATTTTAGACCAAAATATTTCATACAATAATAACATGTCATAATAAACTATAAAAATCTTATATCACTTAAATTAGTTTATATGATATTTAGTTTCATATTTTTAAAACAATTTATTTGATATCTATATTAATAAAATACTTTTAACATCACTATTGTGTCATCATTACTGATAATTAATTAATATATAAAAATTCTAAACAAATTACCATGATGTATATAATTTAATTAGATTTATATTTACTATTAAATTTCTATTTTTTATAATGTTTATCACAAAATTAAAATTATTACAATTATAAAAAATACGAGAGTAGCATGTTGTCACTTTCTTTGGTTTTAATAATAATTACATTATTTTCATGGACACCAATACATGTAATGAATCTATTCCGACCCTTAGGTGATATGGGTAAACATTTATTCATCCAAAATAATTTTTGTAAGGTGTTAAGTTAATTTTATAATCTTATTTTTACCCTTAATTACCCAATTTACTATTATCTATGGTAATAAAACTAATTACCAAAGTTACTATTCATAATGCCCAAAAATTAAAATTAACCCATTTAAATTATTTTAAAGTAATGATTAAAAATATGAAATAAATTTTTTTAGAATTCAAAAACACAAAAGTTTTATTAATTAATTTTAAATTAATCCTATTTTCAAAAAAATAACAGGTTTTTTATTAAAATTTAATACATTGCAAACGATTGAAATGTATTTACATATGAATTCAATGAAAAATTAATGAAAATTACTTACATTGACTTAAAATATAAAAATGTATTTTATTTATACATTAAAACCATTCAATAATATATTTAACGATATAAATTATTTTTATTAAAAAGTTGTTTACAATTAAAATTTAGCATATTTTAACTATTCATCAAAACATGAAAGTTATCAAAAATTATTAAAAATTCTTATAAATTAAAATTTAATATATAAAATTCCAAATAAGAAGTTTATTTTTTTAATTTTAACATATAAACGTGTATAAATATTGATTACAAATAGATGTTTCATCAAAAGGTGGTAAAACTATATATTTTGAAAAATACTTCTTTTATCCAGAAAAATTAATTTTTTTTCTAATATTGTGTTCTTGAAAATTTGTAGGAGAATTCCATTGATATAAAATTCATATTTGGTTCATACTATTCATAACTCCTAGTTTATATCCCATAAAATTATAATATTTTTATAATATATCCTTGTTTAGTGAAACTCGATATCACATACAATGCAAGCTATTGGAGAAGGTTTCTCTTGCCTATAATGCAATCCATGTCAGTTTTTCATGTAGTGTAATATTTTTTTTGTGTTGTGTATAACATAATCTTAATATAGTTCTTTTATACAATCAAAAAATCTATACATGTGGTGTTACAGTCTGGATATGGTGTAGATCACAATAAAGAAGATATATGTCGTTAGGGAGTGAATAAAGGAGGTTCGATATCCTCATAGTGCCTATAAAGATTATATGAATAAGTTCATTGAGTTTGAGTTTAGTGAACATATATGCTGAAATAGTTCCTATCATTAGGGGAAATATTTTTTTGTTTAAGTGATTAATAATTCTCTAATTTTCTTTAGGCCATCTATGGTGTTGAAAAATATTGGTGAGGTTGATTGTTAGTTGGAACTCCTACCATGGATAGAGAGAGTTCATGATATCTTCAATGTGTTTCAAATTTTCATTTCATCCTAATGACACACATATCATTGATTGGGGAGAATTAGGAATTAAATATTATTCGATGTTTTTGGAGTGTCTAACTACGATCCAAGAACTTTCGGAGAAGATATTGTTTAAAAGATTATCACCTTCATTCAAGTGTTTTAGATCGATGATGGAGTAGAGTATAGTACATAGGATTGGGATCCATAGATTCACTCCTAATACCCTATGTTCTTCAATGATTGGTCATTCAATTTTTGATGATTTTGTTTCCTTTTCTTGAGGTGATGTTTTTAACATTATACATTATATAATACTATCACTCTACCTTGGTTGATGATTTCAACTGTATATGTGTTTTGTTCCATTGATGTCATATTCTATTCTTCATAAAGAGGTATCCTTGAGGGGTGTCTCTTGGGTGATTGTTCAAACCTCCTTTAATTTTCATTCAAGTTCTATTTAGATTCTTGAGGGAGAAAATTGTTTATGGGGTATCTAATGTAATGTTTTATGGTCGTATAACCTTTAATTTGTGATTTATCAACTCCATAAGTGTTATGATAGAGTTAATAATGTTTTCCTATTTAAAAAAAACCTAAATAATATATTAATTTCAGGATTTAGATAATTCATCTCAAAAATAGCCAAATAATTTTGGACCAAAAGTTTTATTGTCTTAAATATATGTTACAAAAACATATTATTTTACAACACTTAAAACAATTATTCCATAATCATACTCCTCAAGATCATTTTCCATACCTTTATCATGATATAATCTACTTTAAAGACCAATGTAATAGAAAAATAATAAATGGTTTAGCTCAGATTCTCATAGAAGAAAAATGTAACGTATCAAATCATAAGAATAAAGGATAAATGAGGAAAAAGATAAATATCTTATTCAAATATTGAAAAACAATGTTTGATAATTGTAAAACAAGGTAATGAAATGTATTGTTATAAAATGATAATTAAGGAAGCATAAAAGAAATGAAATGGATCAAAATATATCTCAATAAACATAAAAAATGGGATCATGACATAAAGATACACAATAATTTAAATATAAGGTTTAATATTAAAACAATTCATATAATTAAAATGATAATAATCACGAAAATGAGGTATAAAATTATAAAAAAACATGGAAATGTGGAACCTAAAATGAGGAAAACACATTATTCCTATGTTTATGTGAAAAAAATTATTATTTCTAGGATTTTTTATCACATTTGATTTAAAAATAATCCAATAAATTGGATGGTGACATAATACCCCACCAATCATCATCTATATGTATGGGTGTCACTAAAAATCAATCATCATCATATATTAATGAACCAAAAAAATGAATAGGTTTCTTAAAATTTTGAAATAAATCACATAGCATGACCATAATAAAAAATTTTATATAAAAAATATATTTTTTCTAAAATGAATTATCTCAAAATAAAATATTTATGATGTTTAAATCATCACTTCAGGAGAGATAAAATTTTCAGGGAAAAAAAGTGAATATAAATTTTTTTCACAAATCCTTTTTTATCCTTTTCATAATCATATTGTAGAAATTACATTCAAATAATTTTTTTAGAAGAAAAATAATATAATTTTTAAAAAATTAATATAAAAAATCCAAATAATGGATCCTTGAAAAAAATCATGATAATAAATAAATTTTGGTAAATAATGAAATGAAATTCATTTATTAATATTTTTAGGAAATTTTATAGAAAAACCCATATCATAGAAACATTGAAAGAATATAATTTCATAAAAGTGGTAAATAAAAATATAAATAATATAAAATATTAAACATATTTTTATTTTATTATAGAAAATACTTTCAAGGGAAACATCATGGACATGGAAGAGAATAATTATTAGTAAGAATGGGAGTTTTTCTAAACATCATAATACTATTATTTTGGAATAATTGTTAACAAAAGAGTGGTTATTGATGATAAGAAGAAACTTACCTAGAGGATAAGTGGAAATAAAATATAAAATAGTGGAATGGAAGGATCAAAATAATTCTAAAGTATATTCATGAAAAAAACTATGACACTTTGAATCAAAAATTGAGTTGATTAAACACATACGACATTATACACATTCAATCAAAATCCCATTGAGTCGTATAATTTAAAATAAAACATTAAATTACATGAATAATGAGATGATAAAAAATAACGGGATATTAGATACAATATTTTAAATAAAACATATTATATAAAAAATAATTATGTCTCATGTAATTGGAAATTAAGATAAGAAACTCATACATTGAAATTCTTCTTTAGTTGATCACAATGTAAACTATTATATAACAAATATAAACATATTAATAATTTGTTTTCAAAACATATTCATTAATATTATAGTGAAGAAATTTTTTTGACATCATAATTTTAATGTTTAGAATCAGTTAAAAAACATCTTATATAGGAACATTGTAAATACTTTTTCTGTGTTAGTAATTATAGTCGATATTAAAAATGGTATTCAACATCATAAATTTAAAAACAAGATATTGAAAACTCAAAAAATTTATTAATTTATGATGGATATTGAATTTTGGTATAATAACTGACATTGATTTTAAAAAAAAAATTACATTAAACTTCTATCACACAGCTAGATGCAGCAGCAAAAAAACAAAAAACAATAGCCACAAAATAATAGTAGTATGACCAATAAAAAGTATTCACTTCAAAAATTTATTCAAATTATAACCAATTTAAACTTTTAACTTAAACATAAATTTATATATTAAAAAATAAAATTGAATGAAATTGAAAAATATTGAACCTATATTTCATTAACATAATTCATCACTTCTTTATCGTAAGAATGAGGGTCATAAAAATCAAAAAATAGAAGTGAATTTATATTCAAAATATATTTTCAACATAATGATATGATAAATAAAATATTCTATAATAAAATATTACATCAGGATATTTTTTAACTATGTTGGCTGAAATTATTTCAATCCTATAACTCATAACTTTATGTAAAAAATATATCCTTCTTGATGATGTTAATTATTTTACAAAAGAAGTTTTTAATAGAAAGTAATGTTTAGTTAATATGAAATTTTTTTAATTATAAATTAATTCACCTTTTCTTACACATATATGATCTTTGTTTTCATATTTTCCGTTAACTTACTTCATTAATCTTGTGACCATTTTGAAAGTTATATATATAAAATAAAAGTGAAAATCATTAAAAATTATTTATTCATATAATAAAACATAAATATGTAATATTTTCATGTTTACTTTCATGAAACTATGTGAGAAACATAACCAATATTTTTACTTCACTTTTATACAAAAAAACCCAAAAATTTAATAGCAACTTTTATAAAAAACTATAATGTTTGTGAATGTTAAATTAAAATTAAATATAAGTTTCATACCAATCATGATAAGGAAACAACCAAAACATAATTGCAACACTGTTTACTATATCCGCAATATTAGTGTTTCATTAATCATCATTCATGATCATCTCCTATGGATCAATAAATTGGGTGTCTAATAAACAATATACTATTCATGTATGATTTTTAACATAAATTATATAAATCTACCTAATAAAAAACAATTATTTTGTAAATAAATAAAATTTAAAAAGATATAATAAATTTTAAAATTGACATACAAGAGAAATATTTATAGAATTATGTTGCCCAAAATATATGATGTAATAATCTAAATGATATTTATCCTTAAAATGACTATGATAATAATTTTTCCAAACATTTAAGCATATATTGGATGCTCATAAGAATCAAACAACTGGGATTCATTTCGTAAAAATTTAGAAAACATTGTTGAACTCAACTTGTTTTTGATTTATATACAATATTAGTTTACATTTTATGTATTCTTACATATATATATATATATATTATGAACATTAAAACATGAAAATAAATTTAAAACCTATATATATATTATATACATACCTCAATGATAATTTATCAAACAAGTTGATATGGACATGATAAAAATTTCCAACACTATATCCAGCTATAAAAGTATCCACTATAGGCAATGCTACTCTAGATGATGCATCTCTAATATCCATTACCATTACCCTAAACACATTCGTCTATATATGTTAATGATGTTGAATATCCCCAATATAAAATATCATCTCATATGCAATAATAGGATAATGGGGATCCTTAGAATATAACTCTAAAATTGATGGGATGATTAGGATGAGGTGTAGAAGTGGGATTTATAGGTAAAGGTGGAGGACTAGGATTTGCATGTGGGGGTGGAGGATTGAGAAATGTAGTTGGTGGTGGAGGTGTGGGATATGAGTCCAAAAACCTTTTTTCATGTCAGTAAACATCTATTGTAATGAAGATTTAATCCTCTCTTAAATTGTCAATATGATCCTCTACTCTGTCATCTAACCCATATCATGAACCTCAAATTCAAAAGCCTCTATTTTTTAATTATATGAATCCTATATTGTGGATATTCCAAAATGAAAAAAAAAATTTCTAATTGAAACACACACCTCAAATCCTCATACATAGCCTAGGTGTTAGGAATTTCCCAATGTTGTAAACAAAATATTCTTTCTACCCTCAGTTAAGAAGACCCCTATATAGTCTGATCATCATGTGATTCTTTTATAGAATATTTGAATAATTTATTACTTAATAAAAATATTAAAATATTTTAAAAATAAAATTAATAAATTATATAACTAAAATAAATCCATAAAATTATATCTACTACATCCCTCAATTCATCAATAAGTTATGTCCTTTTTTGGTTCTAATGAGAAATCCTCCAATTTTCATGTCTAGGGAGTGGGGAAGGTTGATCAATATCTACTATTCTGGAAGACTCAATAATGAATTTTTAATATTTTTTGAAAATCATTTTCTCCTACAAAAGTGAATACCCTCCATGAGATAAATTGTGAGGGTATACATTTTTTATTTCAATCCCATAGTGAGATATTACCAGTACCTGTTAATTAAAAAAACAAAAAATTAATATGATCTTTATAGTGATATAAAAAACATTAAAAATATGAAATTTCCCAAAACAAAAATGAATCTTTACATCTACTTTCAAAAAAATTCAACCATGTCTTTTCATCTAGAAACAAATGTTTATAGCATTGATTTTTTATTTTATCATTCACCAAAAAATAAGTCACTTATTAGGTTTGATTTATTATAAATCTATCTCCATGTTTAAATAGATAAAAATATTTTAATAACATTTTTATTGTTATCTATATCATATTTAATTTGATCAAAATAAAAAATAGCCTATATTTAAAAAATGTAATAATATGAAGAAAAAAAATTTCCTAAACAAAATTATGTTCAATAAGTTAACTAGAATTGTCTTTGCGATATTCATCCAATTACAAATAAAGGCCATAATTTTTTCCCTAATCATAAATTTCTACCAAACTTCTCAATTAGGTTAAATTTGGACCCACGTTATTACTATTATATACAAAATGAATAGTTATCTTCTATTTCGGTCTTTAAATGACTAACATGTTAGGTAAACATGTGCATACATGTTAAAAAAACATTGAAGTTGTTTTTTTATATATGTTTTTATATATAACATTTATAGTAGGATGAGGACCCTCATCATTGGTATGTTTACGACCTATATTGGATAACTCAGGTGATTTAGGAGTATTATCTGACATTATCCTAAAAATTAAATTAACAATAAATCAGTAAAAGAATATTATAGTTATGTGGAAAGATACATATAAATTGAAATAATAGTCGAAAATAATAATTTAATCATAAAAAATTGTAATATATAAAAAAATTGGAAAAAGATACAAAAGTTTCTAAGTCATGTTAACTAAAAATTCAACATGGATAGAAGGATCCATGTTATTATTGTATCATTAATTCATCCAACACTAATTGGTATTCCATTAATCATAGTATTATAAGATAAGTATAGGTACTATTTATTCACTTTTATATCATCTATTCTCATAAAATATGTAAAATTAAATGCGTTTTAGGAACAACGCTTGAGACATCCTTGAGAAAATGAATAATTGTTCACACATGATAACAAACATTGACAAAACATGAAAAAATTAATTTTCATAAAACAATAAAGTAGTATCTATTTTTTCTATATATATCCTCCTCTAATAACTATTTGAAATTCCTTAAAAAATATTGGAACTGAACACATCCATGCCAGTGGTTAGATAACTCAAATTATTGATGCAAATTAATTCATGTAATGAAGAATAATACACAACAAATTGTAATAAATAAGTAATGTAAAATAGACTTTTCTATGGAAATGTAATATTTTTTATATGAATTAATTAATGGTATGATGATTTTTATATTGTTTAAGTAAAGGTAATCTAAAATTTATACCGGTTAGGTAAGTGATAATAAAAATATATGCAGGTTATGTATTGGGAAAACAATGTTATGTAAAGGTATAACTAAGTTAATTATGAGAAAAATAAATTTTTGTAAAGGTAATACATAGTTAATTAAGAGTAAAAAAATTTATGTAAGTGTAAAAAAAAGTAAATAAAGGGTAAAAATAAATTTATGTATAATTAAAACAAATTTATGTAAATTTAAAACAAAGTCAACTTGGGGTAAAACAATGTTACATAAGGGTGAAACTAAAGTTAATAAAATGCACAAGGATAAGTAAAATATATATAAATAAGATAAAAATGTGATATATTCTTTATATAAAATGAAATTATTAAAAATTATTAAAATAATTGATAACTAAGATTAATAAAATTAATGAAAAATAAATGTATATAATTAAATATGAATGTTTCCAAGAATTTATAATATGAAAAATATATAAATAATCTAAAATGAGAAAATTAATCATCTAAATCTAATAGAATTTTCCATTATTTTAAAGAAAACACTAACACATAAAATAATTATTTTCCACTTTACACTATTTATACACTTAAAAATAATTTAATGATTAATAAATACTTTTGATAAAATATAATATTTATGAAGTTGTATTGAATTTTAATTGAAGATCAAAAATATATTATACAAAAATATATATGAGTTAATTAAAAAAGTTAGAAATATAATATTTAAAATTTCAGAAAACATGAAAAGTAAAACAAGATATAAATATATGTTATGCTTAATAAAGGATTTTTTCCTAATACCTTAATCTTGATCATTATGTATTAAAAACCATGTCTTCGACATCATTATCAATATCCTCTGACAATATATCCACAGACATAGGGATCCAATATTATTATTCATTATTGTCAAGTTCTTAAACAAGGAAAGACGAGTTTCTTCCTTATAGAAAGATCGAACAATTGAAATTTCATTGATCATAGATATAGAAAAACCGTTTTGTATGTGTTTCCATTCGAAAATGTTGGTTTTGTTATTCTAGACTATTCACATTTACAAGTGTCATATTAAATTGAACAAGGTAAACACTATTGTATACTGAAAATACATTTACTGTAAAACATAGGAACACAAAATTTAATGTAATCAAACTCTCTTATTTTTCAATAACTCTATAATATTTACATAACATAAAAATAGGTTATTTTTCTTTTTCAATAAAAAAATGTGTCTCTTCTGCAAAAAGTAATACACTTATCTTCTAAACAGTACTTATATTGTACTTATATTTAGTATAAAATTTATTTCCATTAATGTTGAACCCTGGACGTGTTATCACATTTAAACATGGCCTTCCCATGAACCATTTCAATGATTCTGATGCTTCTAATCAACCAATAACAATATCTTTAAACATGGAAAAAAAAAATTTGTGATCATTCAAAACCCACATATCTTTATTCTTTAGAGAACAACTTTTTAACACGTTAATATAGAATTTTATATATGAATGATAATTATTTATGATATTCAAGATGTGTAAATATGTGTTCTATATTTCGTTCACCTATCAGTGGTTTATGTTTCAAGACATTGATCACATTTCTCATAAAATAAACATAATCATGGAGAGACGTTGGAAAATCTATATGCACAATTATAAACTATTAGTTTTTACAAAACTCTAAAACCTTCTAATAAATATACTTTTAAAAATAGGGTCTTCTTGTCGATATGGAAACCAAATATACCCATTTAGTATATTCATATAGACTTTAAAATAAGATGGAAAATATAGATATAAATGACCAAAAAACAAAATATTTAACACCCAATAATCCTTAATTTTAAAAAATGGTGGTGAAGTATATTTTATGTTGAAAAAATATATATAATACTTAATTATCAAAATAATTTAATTAATTCAAAACCATCACATTATTATGTATGAAATTGAATAATTGACACACTTTCTTAATAGTTATTTTGATATTAATGGGAAGTATATCACACAATAAACTACAGAGAGTTGTTTACTCATAACCTAAATATCATGAGACATCATGGAAATTAACACCTAATATTTCAAGGACACATACTTTTTCACATTTTATAAATAACCATATAGAAATTTTATACCTTGAATGAAATAAATAACTATTTTCTCAATCTTGGATAATGTATAACAAGTGGGAGTCTTGAATGTCCATTTTACATTAAAATTGGGAGATAACTCCAAACATATTCCCATTGACATTATGTCCAACATTTCATTCAGGGTATCCTTTTTTTATTTAATATCAATAAAGGTTACAATTAAAATTTAATAGATATTCTTCTCAACATGAATTATATCAATGTTATGATAGATCTCAATAGATATTTATTATGTTCTCTCACGAAGGATTGATTGTTTCTTACATAATTTTTTTAGTATGAGTTATTTGTGTCTTGACATTAATTTTTTTAGTCTCTCTAAATATTTATTAGTTGAAAATAAATTTAGAGAAATATCAAATTTCTATAATCTATTGAATTCATTTTTTAATCTTAAATAAGAGTGATTGAAAAAACATATTTCATGACCCATGTACACTATTTTACAACCATGGTGTTGTTGACAAGATGATGTACCTTCTTCCAAAATAACACAAGATTTATGTCAATAATCACTATATATAAAAAATTTCCATATTTTTGGAAGACATTTATCATAAAAATAAGCATTTCATTCATTAAAAAAGATTCATTTTTTTAATATGCATAAAATTCCATAACTTTATCTCATATGTGTTTTAAATCACCAACTAATTGTGACATGTACACATCAATATCCTTCCCAATTTTATTTGATCCCGAAATCATTAAACTCAGCCTGATATATTTATACTTCATATAAAATTCTTAAGGTAATTTCTATATTACCAAAAAAGTTGGATATAAACTATGGTATCTATTAATTCTCTAATATAGATTCATTCCACCTATTCACAACCTAGTTCTGAGGTTTCTAACTTCATTTCAAAATTTATAATATTATATATCATTTTTCTTATATTATAGACAATCTACAGGATAGCATAATTTATTATCAAATATTCACTCATTTTTACATCATCTTAATATCTTGTAATAATTTGAATTTTTAAAGAAATTTTTTAGATGGGTAATTATAAGAACATATAAAAATTTTGTTGAAAGATTTTTGGTGCATCAAATAATAGATGAATCATGTTTCGATTTGTATTTAAAATTATATTAAATTTTCTATATTTAGGATACTCTAAAATACCTTTTTATTTCTTCCAATATAACACACATACATTGGGGAATCTAGGTATCATTTATAACCAAATCACATAAGGAAAAAATTCATTATAATTTGAATTTGGAAGATCATTGTATTTAGAAAGTACACCTTTGACTTGTTGTAGAAGTTTTGTAAAAATATTTTCACTCTATCCATTTCTGTATTTTAAGTTCATTAAAAATAAAACAATTTTAAAACTATAATTTTCATATAACCTGGATATAATGGTTTCTCAAAATCACCATATAAGTGCTCAATCAATAGTGTTTTCACAATTTCCACTACTTCAATATCGTGAATAATTTCTTCAATTTGATCTCAACATTCACTTAAAAAACATCATCATCATTAGAAATTAAATCCTTCCAAATTTCACCATCACAAATCCAAGGACTATAATTGAGATTAAACCATGTAAAATTATATGAACATTTTTGCCATGGACAAAAAGGAGGTGATTTTTTGGAACATTTGATCTCAAAAGTTTTGAGAATGCATCAAACCTATTCCTCATATCAATCACATTTTTGACTTATAATACTCTAATTAGGATCCATTATCACCTATAAATAAGTTTTAGAATTAAATATATGTTACTATATTTCGAAATTTAAAATAAATTTTAATTTTATAAATAACAATATAAATAAATAAGTTTTATTTTTTTTATTTCAACATCATTGTCCATTAAGTAAAGAAATATTTATAAAACCAATAATTTTATTAAGAATACAAACATTAACTAAAAAAACTCAATATAAATTAAATAAATTATTATAAAATAATCATAATTTGAAACACTTTATAACATCCTAAAATGTAAATAGTAATAGTTTTTAAAAAATAAAATAGATATTTCAAATATAGAATTTATGTCTACTCATAAAAATAATAAAAACACACATATTAAATCAATTTTTAGTTCTTAAAAGAATGATAACCACTATATTCTATTGAATATTAAAATTATATTAGATAATCATAATAAACTATATTAAAAATATATAATTTTGTTGTATTCGTGTCAAACAAAAACATAAACATATAAAATCACTTAGACACATTAACAAACCATCAAACACATAATAAATTCTTAAAAATTATGATTATATTATATTTTCAACTTTATGAATAAAACAAATTCAGAAACATAACCCAAAAAAATGAATATTAACAAATTTGACCATTAATATGATAATTTTACTTATTTCACTTAAAAACTAATTCATATCCCAAATATATAGCTATATATTTTAGATCAAAAAAACATTTCATAAAAATGTGTTTCAAGACTCACATATGAAACCAAAAAATGATCTATTTTTAATATTTATTGAAAATTCAGACATCAAGAAAACTATCTTATAATCCCTTTCATTATTTTTAATCACCAAAATTGGTTTTACGGTCATGATACATAATTAATCTTCATTAGAAAACATGTAATCATTATATTGAATAATATTTTTACTAAAATATTAATGCCTCCAATTATTCAAAGAATAAACAAAATTAGTTAACTATAAATTTTATGAATGATATATATTTCCATATGATCATAGTTTCTTATACCCTTATTACACCTATTTGCTTCCCACGATTATAGAAATTTTTTTTCCACACTTGACACATAAAAATTGAATACATAAGTAACCCCAAAGAACTAAAAACACAAATTAATAAATTGAAAACTTAATTAATTAATTATAGTTCCACTATTAACCATTCATAAAAACAAAAAAAAATTACGCCATAAATAAAAATAACTTTTAGGGTCTAGGATGGAAAAAAAAGTGAAAAAAGAAAAGAGAGAACTAACGTTGTAGATGATGGTGGATAACTAATGATGGTGTGGGTTAACAATAATGGTAATTGGTGTATAATTGTGGATGATGGCTGATGAGGTTGGACAGCTGCCATAGTACGTAAGAAAGATGATTCAAATCACTCTTGGAGGGAAAATCAAAAATCAGACAAGCGAAATCAGGAACCAAAAATTATGGATCCTGAAATTCTAAAAAAACTAATGTTTTTTTAATAGTTTATTTTATAACTAATGTTAAAATACAGTTTTTTAATGTTGGATATTTTATAACAAAAATTGAAATAACAATTTCACCATTTTCAACATCAGTTATAAAATAAGTGATGTTGATATCTCTTTACATAGAAGATTAAAAAAATTGACATGAAATACACATCATAAAAAAGGAAATTTTCGCTTGTTCTATAACATTTTATAAGCAGCATTTACAATTATTTTAACTATGTCCATTAGTTATCTATTACCTATTTTCAATATTGGGTGTCAGTAATCTTGATTATCTTGAAAATGTTTTGTAATAATGACATTGTATTTTATTATTCTCATAATGACCATCATTCCATGATTATTTATGTTAATATAATGTATAAATTTTTCTTATTTGTAAATCAATTAACTTATTCCATTAGTGTTTTAGTTAAGATTTGTGAAAATGGAATTTTTTCATCTTATTCCATCAATTTTAACTATTAAAGGTTATAGTTAAATAATAAATTAAATACATAATACAACATTTCTATAACCATAATAAAATAATTATTCTCTTAGTAAAAATGATAATATAATTATTTAGGTTCACATATTCATCCATAAAAGAGTTTTATAGAATTTTTCATGTTGATGATTTGAGTGACCTAAACATGAACATGCCATAATTAATGAATTACTATGATTATGAAAGTGGATTATTTTGGAATAATGTAATTATAAGAATAGTACAATGATACTATTTATATAATGTTATTCTAGATAATAATATTTTATTTGTTTCTAAAAATAATATATTATTTATACTAAAAACAAGATATGTTACTTTGTGGAGGTGGTAATCCATACAATGCATAGTTAACATCTTCTATTCTCAATAAATGAGAGAAAGAGAAGGTGGATTATTATTTATTTCTTAATAATCATAATTATATTACGTATTTCAAATTTATTCATCAATTTGAACATTATAATTAAGGAACATATGTAGTGATAAAAAATGGAAGTTATCACTTTGTGGATGTTTTAGTCTACACGACACACAAATGACAGTTTCATTTTCATTAGTATAAAAGTGTAAATATTGATAATAGTTAATAAATTAGAAAAATAACATTTATTATAAAAAGATATTGATGTATTTATATAGGAATTACAATATGAGAATTGAAAATTTTGGATAGATAGGGAATAAAGTTCAAGGAAATGAGTACTCACGTTGAAATATTTGTTTTTTCATGGAAGATTCATGATAAATAGATGTATTGATCCAATATATTATGAACTGATAATCCTAAAAATGAATAAGACTATAATTTAATTTAATTTTTAGATATTTAGGTGGAAACAACATTATCTGTGTGGACTTGGAGGGGTGGTAAGAAGCCCCTTTTATAAGTGGCTATAATTGAATTTTTGTAATTATAACCACTTAATGTAAAAAAGAGCACCTGTTAAGCAAGTCATATAGCTCAAAAAATGGGAAATAATGGAGTGGTATATGAGGTAAGGTCTAAAATAACTCAATTTTACATTTATACGCATATTTTTTACATGTCAACCTAGATACACACCCAAACCAATATTCTACATGACCTATCACATATCTGAAGGGTGTTCCCAGTCCCCATAAGCTGATGACCAGCACTAGGGCATCAAAAAAACTAGAGGGAACAATCTCACCCAACCTAAATTAGAAAATATAGGATATATATATATATATATATATTCATATCATAATTAAATAGTAGAGGAAAAAAATATAAAATCTATTCCATGGAAAAAAGGAAACAATAGAAGTAATACAACCCAAAAATATCTTTATAAACTTTATGGAATGAGTCCAACAACAAAGGATGAAACAAAAGAGAAGAAATAGATAGTCTATGAGATAATCATAAAACATCACACAATCTCAGCACTAGCTACCCAACTCAGATAATAATATCCTCACCACCTCATTGTGGTGTAATGCATTTCCAAACTTCAAAACACATAACATGGAATACGCTCCCTCGAAGGGGTGCGTAGGGTGTAAGCTAAAAGTATTATAAGGATCTCACCCCATTGTTCCATTGAATTCCTTTGTAAAAAAATCTAAATATGATCAAATTTGAATAATACAAGTAATGATAATACGTTAAATAGTGTTTATATTAAAATCATTGTAAACATTCCCCTTTTTCCACAATTTCTAATAACCTTGGAAATATAGTTTCAAATAATCCAGGTAAAATAGTTTCATTGTTTATCGCATATATCAATGTAGGTAACCAAATCAATGTAGTATAACGCAAAAAAATTGTTAACATCAAGCCAAATATCAGTCTAGGTATGGATAACTATAATACACATACCCAAACAGAAAAAATAATGTGCATCAAGTCTCTAGGCATATGAATCAATTCTAGAAATCATTGGAAGACCCCCAAAAGTGAACCTCACAACAATTCCTACAAGTCTCTATAACTATAGGATTATGTAGAATAAGAACAACCCATGAGTGAACCCCTAAAGGTATCAACAAACAAGAATTATTACTAAACCTTCCACCTAAGTACCCAATACTTTCCATTTTCTACATTTTCTAAACCATCTCATTAAAACCCATCATGAAATATATTTCAAAAAACATTACAATTCTTTGAAAATATATACTATCCTTTTAACAAAACAAGGGGTGAAACCAAATTTTCACGAAAACCCATTTTCATAAACACAAAAATAAATCAATAAATCAATATATTTAATATATAAATAATTTTACAAATTAGAGAAATCAAGGTTCATCTAACATAGGCTAGAGATAGAACCACTTACCAAAAACGTGGATCGTACATGACAACAACTAGATCCATAACCATCGAAAGAAATAAAAAATAATAAATTAAGGCCCAACCTAAAATTTGAACACATTAGAATCGTATTCAATAATAACCAAGGTCATTAGAGAGGTTATATCACACATACCATAGATGAAACACACTCTCCACACTATAACCAGCAATAGACTAGCTCTGAAAAAAATATCAAAGCACACATCTCGAAAGGATCAAGAAGAACATCACCAAAATAACAACATATCTAAAAATGTGACATAATGGTGCTAATTTAACCAAAATTAATGAATAAGTTGAATGATCACTTTTAAAGAGACACACAACATATCCACCATGAAGATAAATCACCAAAATAAATTATCTGAAAGGAGAGGAGGTCCCTAAAATTGCCTAGGAGGGCTCTTAGTTTTCAAGGTAAATTCTTGCTTGTCGAATTAAAAGAAAATAATATGTGAAACATGGTTAAAACCACAATTCCCAAAAAATTCATGACATGAAACCCTTTCATGAATGTAATTTTATGGTTTTCATAATACACAAATAATGTTATATCCTTATATTAAAAAAAACTCTATTCGACCATTTTATGACATGAAAAGGTTTCATGGATTAGAAACTTTTCACGCTCTAAAATAGTTCATGACATCATCCCAATAATAAATACACATCATGCAACCAATTAATTATATGAAAGTGTAAAACAAACACTTCATAGTATATATTCTATACAAAAACATCAGCCACCTCTTAAAATTTCTAAACCCATTGAGAACCTTCAAAATAGTCTGAAACATTTATAACCATACTCTATTAAATAAAAAATGCATATCCCCAAATTTTTATTCATTTTCCCTAAAAATTTATCTCCATATTTGAAAGTCCCAAAACATAGTGAATCCAAAATAGAAATTAAAAAAGAGATGAGACATACCTAAAACAAGGTAATAGGATGTTACAAACTCCACACCACAAGACTTTACTTCCCTTAAAATTCATGCAGAATAAAGGATATCTGGAAATAGGTGAGACCATGATTCCTTCACTGATTATTCGTGCTCCAATGTGTTATGAGAATCTAATTTATGTAACCATAACACCATTACTAACGATATATAATTCCCACACAATACATTTACCTGAATTTCAATGATCTCCACTAGCTTCTCCACAATTGAAACATATGGCTCTTACATAATCTCTTTCAAACTAAGAACAAGAGAGGAATTATGATGATATTTCTTAATCTAGGATATATGGAAAATAGTACACATACCCATCAACTAAAATAGAAATGCCAACAAAAAACCTTCTTAATCTACTCAGTGACCTTAAATAGTCAAACATATCTCAGATCCAACTTCACCTATTTTCCAATTTAATGGTCACCCAACATAGTATAAATTCTCAAGAAATCCTGGTCACCAACAAAAGACTCCAAAGGATTATATCTACAATTTAAATATGTTTTCTTATAAATATGATCTGTAACCAAATTATGATGTCCTTCTCAAATCCTCACAGATGTCTCGTGATTGATAATTGATCCTACGAAAGGGGCCTCACCCTCCTATTTGCAAAATATAGGTTACCTAGACAACAAACCATATAACTCTTCAAAGGGATTCATTCAGATTGATTATTGATAACTATTTTTTTAAGAAAAATAAACCAATACTAGATTTCAATCCAATGATCCACAAAAATATAAGATATTATCAAATAGAATATCTTATAATATTTGAGTAGCATGTTATATTTTACCCTCTATGGATGGTATGATATAATCAACCTAAAATACGTCCCCACTAACTTCTTATGAATCTTACAGAACCATGAGGTTAACCTAGGATACCTATCCAAAACAATGGTAGAGAAATCCCCATTTAACTTCACAATTTCCTACACCAAAAGTTTACACATGTCTTCAAATTTAGTGGTGTCCCTTATCATAATGAAACGAGATGACTTTGTCAACTGGTCAATCCCCAATCATATAGAATTATCCCTATAAGGATTATGTGGTAATCCAAAAATAATGTCCACGGACACCTCATCCCATTTTTAAACTGGATCGAAAAAATGCTGGAGAATATAATATGGTTTCAAATTCATTACCTTTATCTATTGATTGGGGTAATAGTTTGAAAAATAATTAGAAATGTCTCTCTTAATACCCAAACACCAGAATCAGAATCTCATTTCATGATACATATTTATAGTGACCTTATAAAATACCCATGAAAAACTATGAAATTAAAACAAAACCTAACTTATCAAAACTTCTATGAAAATAAATCAATACCCAAAATAGAGAATACCATCTAAAGGAATAGATTATCAAGAAATTTTCTCTCTACCAAAAATAAAATCTTGAATTTCTCTAAACAAATAATCGGGTTTCTGATCATATATAAATTATTCAAGGAAGGATGATTACAACTGGACATTGTTCAGAACCATGCGTAAAAAATATCATGAGTGTCAAGGAGAAACTGAGCAAAGAACATATAATATTCCACTTCTCCTTCAATTACAAGATATTTTCGGATAATACGTTCATGATAAGATCATATGAAAATACTTTCCCCTTCTCTATGGTGTAGACAATGATGAATTAAAACACTTGAATGTATTTCCCCCACCGTGTATGCATAAGATTCAAGTCTTTATAAGAAATGATAAAGACAAAAATCATATGATCAGGAATTATTATAAACCATTACCCCAAGAGATAGTGAAACCAATATTTAACAACATTAATAAATTTAGAAATATCTAAATCATGATTATTGTAATTACATTCATGAGTGCATAGCTAAAGAGATCTGTAAGGCACAACATTATCATCCTACAAGAGCACATAACTCAGACTAGTAATATAAGAATCACAGTACACCACATAACACTTATTAGGATGAGGTAAGATTAGAATGTTAGTCGATGTCAGAATCCATTTCAAATCATCAAAACAATACCATCATTTCACATCCCACATAAATTCCACCCCATTACTTGTAATAGTAGTCAAAGGTGCCATCAATTTTGATAAATAATTACAAACTATCAATAGTTTCTTGAACTTCTAAGAAGGCATTGAATCAAAAATACATTCCATGGATCCTCCCATGAAAAGGAAACATTCAACCTCCCAGGATCGACTGATAAAACCCACTCAGAAACCATGTTCCCCAATAACATTACTTCTAGGATAAAAAACTCTATTTTTAAATGTTTCCATAAAAAAGATGACCCCTTAATAATTCTAGAACTAAAATAATATGGTTATCATGATCGTTATTGGATCATGAATAATCTAAAATATCACATACACACACTACAATGAAGGTATCAAGATAATCCTGGAATATCTTTTTAAAAAAATAAAAAAATTCTAGGAGTGTTAATCAACCCAGAAGGAATCAAATGTTATATATAATGGCCATACCTAATCCTAAAAAGTATATATAGTATATCAGACTCTCAAGCTCTATGTTCACAATAACCTTGATGAAGATCAATCTTTTAAAACTACTTTTCCCCCACCAACTAGTCTAAAAAATAATTAATGTGGAGAAAAGGATACTTATTCTTAACCACCACCTGATTCAACTTTTGATAGAAACACAAAATCAGAGTGAACCATCATCCTTATTTAAAAATACTAAAGAGGCTACCTAAGGCGAAACACTAGGGAAAGAAAAAACTTTTGGTACCAGATCATTCAACTAAATCTTGAGCACTTTCAAATCCATTGGTTCTATATAATATGAGGGTATTGAAACTGGTAGTGTACCTAGAACCCGAAAATTCATGAATTCTACCTCCCTATCCAGAGTATGATCGAAGAATTAATCAAAAAAAGTCATGAATTTTCAAAACAATACCCAGAATATTAAAAAGGGAAGAAAAAGCATCAAGATCAAATGGTTCAGCAGGAAATAAACTCTTGATCTATAGATAGGAATGTATGAAATGACTAGACCTTATATCCCATTTTCCCTGAAACACCTAGGAGCACCCATTTGCAGAAAATAACAAAGAATGATGATTATAACAATAAATATTAGCACGATAAGAAATAATCCAATCCATCCTAATGATGAAATCAAATTGCTCCAAATTCAAATTGAGGAAATCATAGAATAACTCCACATCAACTATAGACAATGAACAAGAAGTACAGTAATACCCTAACTATATCCATTTCTTAAGAAGTGTTTCAAAATCCATAACAAATTATATGATATGCATAGAATGTTTGACCATATCAAGAACATGGACAGAAATAAATGAGCGAGAGGCACTAGTATGAAGTATATAATCTACTATAAAATATCCAATAAAGATGGTACTTCTTACTTTAATTGGGGATATATCAACCTTTATCAGAAACATATCTACTATGTGTAGTTGATTCACTCATGAGGGCTATGACTAGAGGCTTGTAGTCCCTGAAGCATCTAATTGTTCCATATAAGAGTTTAGATACAACGATCAATGGCCATAATAAGGTTCACACATAGACTTATAAATCACTACATATGTCCATAGTAGCCACAACCATTAGACATCTATGTAGGTGCATGAACAGAACACTATTTGGGACTAAAATTTCCAAATTAATACATAATCAGAGGAACAAGACTTTATATAACTGATATTGTGGAGGATAAATGTTTTTGATAACTTTCTCCACCATTACTGTGATGGTCATTACACTTCCTATTCATTCCATGCAAACTACTGAAGGTGTCAATGGGTGTAAAAGAGGGGATAGAATGACCAATCATAATGACATATCCAAACCTACCATCATATCTTTTTCAACACTCTCCTCATTGGTAAAAAGCCTCAACATAAATACTAATGATTTGATATCTGGTCACACACTTATTAGGTACTTATGATGCTTCAGATGATCATTCATTACTAACTTTAGAACAAAACGAACCAGCTCCGTGAAACCATTGGTGTCTACTAACATTGAGTGATCTCTCTATTAAAAGGAGGGGAACTCTAGATAAATTATCCTTATCTAGGAATCTAGATAGAACTACTAGAATTAGAGAGACATAAAACCCTTCTAGTCTCATCTAACACGTCTCTCCACCTATTCCATGGAATCCCATCATTTCTTGATTGGACCCTCAATTCGGAACATTGCACATTTCACCTTGATATTATTAGGTATAGCCAAGAACTAAAAGATCAAATCAATCATGTTTAGTGATTCCTACACATCTTGTGGTTTATTCGTACCTCCATATGATGGTGTCTTCTCACATAAGAAATTATTTGATTGATCATTTTATCATATAGATCTTAGTTGTACCCCCAATAACTACGTTATGGGATTTTGTAAATCTTGGTCCATTATGAGAACTGATCTTAAAAAATTCTCTATACGATTTTGATCCACAGTCATATTTGTTGAGTATAATCTACTACACTATCCTATTAAACCTATGGAATATTTCGTAGAGGCATTTCAATAATAATGAAAATGGAACAAATGATCAAACTATTGGAAAATCTGTGTTTGGAGAAGAAAACAATAAAAAAATTGAGATTATGATGAAGAACTCAAAACTGGTGATACACATCCAAATGTCCCATGGTAAGGTGAGTCTTATCATGGGAAGATCTTGTTAGGAACTTACCATTACCTACACCTCATGTCCTAAAAAATCCAAACTTCAATGTACTAACATCCAAAAGCCTAAGCACCAAACCACCTCTAATACCAAAAATTAATATATCAACCTAGATAGAGAACCAAACTAGTACCCAAAATGATACTTCACATACCTAAAGAGAATTATTGATTAGTATGGGATGGTGACTAGAACTTGCACATGAACAACAACAAAAGGGTAAAATTTCATCCAAATTAAAGATGAAAAAATGGAATATATATATATATATATATAAATCAGGAAGAAACAAAGGAAGAAAAAAAGGAAATATATTCCATAGATAAATTGGAAACATTAAAAGTGATACTACCCAAAATTATCTAGAAAACTCTAAAGTATGAGACAAACAATAAAGGAATAATATAAAGATGAAAACTATTAATACATTTGAAAAGTGGACAATATCCTATTATCTCACCTCCATTTTCCAAAATCAGATGACTGAAACCTCACCACCTTGCATTGGCACCTATACTTTTCCTATAGTGAAGGATATAACAAGGTCTATAAAACATAAAATAGGTGTGTATGGTGTGATATAAGAAGCTCTATAGGATCCCTCATAGGTTTACTAAATAAATTCTTTTAAAAAAATATTAATAATAAAAACTTTAAAGAAAAAATGCATCATTATCAGTTAAAAGGTTTAAATATGAAAATCATGTTAAACATTTCCATTTTCAATTGTTTCAAATAACCCATGAAAAATAAATTAATAGAATATCACATATATCATTTAAGGTAATCAAAGACAACAAATATTACTCAAATTCATATATAACATCTTTCCATGGATCATTATAGGTCCGACGAGCTATAACATTCATTCTTAGACATAGAAAATAAAACACATAAAGTCTATAGAAATTTTCATCGAATCTAGTTAGCATATTATTACCCGAGAAATCGAACCACCCAATAATGTATAACATGTCTCTAGAACATCTAGCTTAGGGAGAAGAGGAACACCACATGAGTAAATCACCTGATGATATTAACAAATGAGGCCTATTAATACACCTTCCACCTAAGAACCCAAGGTATAACATGTGCTGTATTTTATAAAAGAAATTATAAAAACACTACATGAATACCATTTTGAAAACCCATTTCACAATTAATTGAAAAACCCACATTCCTTTTACCAAAATATGGAAAAATCCATTTTTTTCACAAAAACCCCATTTTCAGAAACACACAAATACAAATCAATCCATTGTGATATTTTATTTATAAAAAAAATTATAAATACACATAATGAGGGTTCATCCAACTGAAGATACAGATAAAACATCCTACATCAAAATTATGATGCTCACACTCACAACTAGATCAAAAACCACACCAAGGAATTAAAAAACAACAACAAAATTCCCTTACTTTTGATTCCTATGCATTACAATAAAATTCCAAAAATCAAAGGATGGAAGAATAAAAAAAAGGAATGGCCCCTAAAAGAATAAAATTTCAATTGGATCAATGGATCTCAAAACATAATGAAATGGAGATAAAGAATAAAAAATATCACATAATCTATGTGACACATTGTATCCACCATGAAGATCAATCAAAAAACAACTAAAATAGGACTGAACCCTAAAATAGTAACACACAATAGATCTAGAAAGGATAAAGAATAAAATTTCCACAGGATCAATGGATCTCAAAACATAATGAAACGGATATGAAGAATAAAAAATATCACAGAATCAGTGTGACACATTGTATCCACCATGATGATCAATAAAAAAACAAAATGATCCAAAAGGAATAGAGGTCTATTAAACCAAATAGGAAATATCCTAGGTTTTCAGAGATATTCATGCATGAAGACTGAAAATAAAATAATATATGTAGTTTTGTTCAAACTATTAGCACAAAACCATTCCTATTGTGAAACACTTTCCGTATGTGAATTTAAAAATTTACAATATATTTCGAAAAATGTGTCACCTCTTATTAAAAATAACCTTGATTGAAATTTTAACAATATGAACCATTTTCAAAACATATAAAATTTCCATGCTATGAACCAGTTCATGGCATCATACGAGATGCCGATTCAGGTTGTGGAACTAGTTTATAATGTGAAATTGTATAACATGCACTTCATTGTCTAGATTCCTTATAAATATCCCAAACCACCTATGAATATTTCTAATCCCACCAATAACCGTTGAAATCCTTTGATAAAGTTAGACCAATACACTATTAATTCAAAAAAAAACATACTTCCGTGAACATTTGGTTATTTTTCCTAATAAATTCACTTCATCCTCAAAATGCATGAAACACGCTCATACAAGAAGGGAAATAAAAAGATATAATTGAAATACCTAAAATAATCTAACATGATGTTACCTATTTTAAACAAGTTTCATGTCATTTACCATTAGGTTATATATTTTTACAGTTTCATTTTTACACAGGTAACTAGTTTTTAACCAAGTAGTTTATTTTTTATGAAAAATATAAGGTTACCTATGTTACCAAGTTTGGTTATTCTAAATGTAAATTTAATATATATTTAACCTAATTATTTACCTAAACAGTATAAGTTGAAATTAATAATTTTAAAAAAATTATACATAGAAAAAATATATTTATAGAAAAATGTTTTACAATTATTATTATAATAACCCAGTATTTTCATACATTAATATCAGAAAAACATAGATAAATATTCAATTAATTTCATAAACACACACACAAGAACCATACTAGTTTTTTGTATTTAGGGACTAGAAACACAATATTTTTATTTCTTGAATGATCTTCTACATCCCCCCATAAATATCTTCTCACATAGTACTCTTCTTTGGAATACCCTACATAAAACCTTCCTCAAAAACAAGGGAAGGAAACATATGAAATGGTGAACTCAGATGCTCAGTAAGGGTAGACATAGGAGATATAAATATAGGATTATATGAAAGAATAAGATAAAAAAATGGGTATGTGATTATGATAATAACTTATAGGGTTCATACTGAACCTATCATTGATCTGAAACATGATTCATGGAAAAAAATATTATCATTTTAGAAAATATGGCCATAAAAGTAGGAAATTGTCATACTTCAATTAAAATACATGATATCATGTCATATAAGTATGGAAACGTCATAAATATAGAATAAAATTTCATTTTTATTGGTTAAATAGCAATACCATCAACGTAGTGGATACAAAATTATAACATTTTTCTTTTTATGGATCAGGATGAACCTATTTCCCATAGTAGATCAGGGAACACCTATTTCCCATATTGGATAAGGATACACCAATTTCCCCTAGTATATTAGGATACACCGGTTTCCTATAGTGGATCAGGAAGCATCTCTTTCACATAGTGGATCAAGACCATCAACTTGTTTCCCAATATTATCTCATGAGATATAAATTTTTACCCAATTCATTTGAGGGGGATATAGGTCCCACCCATCACATAAGAAAAACATTAAATACATGTAACATGAGATCATAAACCATTAATTATATTATAACCCATTAAAATAAATCTATTTCATAAACATTTCATCATAACATAACTCATAGAAAAAATAATAATTTATAAACATCATACAATATTAAAAATAAACCATTCAGAGAAAGAATAAGGATGGTATCCTTAGATCATATCCTCAGTAAATCATAAGTATCATCAAATAATTATGGCATCATGCTGGTGAGACAATCTACTCTTTCTATATAGTTTAAAAAAATTTACTTTTCTTATTTTTTTCGAAAAAATCAATGAACCAAATTTATAAAATGATAAAAAAATTCATTTCAAACCATTTTGTAAAAATTATAACGTCTTTAAAAATTAATTCATACAATTGTATGGGAATAATATAAAAAAATAGAAATTTTTTTATAAAACAAGGACATATCATATTAATATTCCCTAGTGGATACTTAAACATAATAAATCATGAATAATGATTATATTTTAAAATCAACTTTTACCTGAAGTCTTTCCTGGTTCACATTCAAACAACGTTTTCTTCGAAAAAACTCATCTAGATCTCCTTAAAAAGGATCTAAGGTTACTATTTAGGGAATAATATAACCTATATAATGATTATAATGAAGTAAATAAGAAAATTTGGTAGACTTTATTTAATCCATAATGCTCAAATTGGTTAAATGAATTGAGGTAGGAGGTTCCATTTTATAATTGTGGTGAGGGGAACCTTTGAAATTTCTCAAAATATTAATCCATAATAAGATTATTCTAGATCCAAAATGCTTCTAAATGTACTATAAATGCATAGGGTAAGAAATTATCACCAACATATTATCCCCTTTTTTATTTAACATTTATATAATTTTTTAATAATTTAATAAAACATTATTCCCATAAAATATCATTATTCTCAATTTGGATATTATTCATTACATTGAATTTAAAAATACCCTGAGAAAAAATTCAAATAGAATAAAATATTTTATTATATAATAAAAATTTCATTTTAGTCTATATAATTTTATATCACCTTAAATATAAAACACTTTGTTACTTTTAATATTTTTAATATCATTTATTTGATTATACCATTAATTAAATAATTCCTACATCAACATTGTGTAAGGTGTTTGGGTAATTATTTCTTCACTAATTGTTAAGTATAAATTACCATGATGAATATAAATATTTTATATTTAAATATACTATTTATATTAGAACATATTAGCTGGATAACTACATATTAAAAATATTATACTTATTAAAAACATGAGTGTGATTTGTTTTATATATCATTAAATAAAATATTATAAAGGTCATAATCTTATCCATGTGGATCCAAAATGCCATAAATTTGACCTTATAATTATTATGTTTGATATATACTCAGAATAAATTATTAGGAAAGTTTTTGGGTCATTTAAATGTTTTTATAATTTTATTATTAACCTTTAATTACCTGATTAACACTTTATCATGGTAACGAAATTACTAAGTTCACAATTTATATTGTTTAAAAATATACGGGTAATATTTAATAAAATTGGATCAATTAATTCCAAATATGGTATACAATTTTAAAAATTAAATTATAGAATTTTCTTTATTTGATTTAAAATTAAACAGGAAAAACACAGCTAAATTTTTTTTTAAAAAAATTTGTTATTTTCATATATAAAATATGTTTATAATAATTTATAGTATAAAATCAATTTCAAAACCATATATTAATTTATTTAAATAAAAAATAACTAATAAAATTTTAATAGTAACCAGAATATAACTTGACTTTGAAAATACTTTAAAATAAAAATACAGTTTTCAATAAAAATTATCATTTATTAACTATTCCTAGAAAATTCAACCTTTTATAAGATTATTAAAAAATCATCTTAATATAATTTTCAAATTATGAATTTAAATTGAAATTAGTTTAGTGAAATATACTTTCTGTGATTTTTTTAAAATTAATTATATTAAAAATCATTTTTAGAGAAAATGTATTTTTGATGAATCAAATGACATTACTAAAAATGGTTCAATTATTTATACTTATTTCAAAATAGGTCTTCATTGGCATCCATATAAATTATAGAGAGAAAGCTATAATTTCAGATAACCTAACTTTAGTGAGGTGTTGATCCCCACCACCTTTTAAATTCATATATAAAGCTCTCAATATGTATTCTGGACATCGAATGGTCCTATTAGATTGACCATATATTTGAGGATGGTAAAAAATGGTGAAAGGTAACTATGTATCCATATAATATTGAATACTTCCCTCGAACATTGAAGTAATCTTTGAATCTTGATAATATAAGGTTGAATGTGGTACTCCAAGAAACCTTACCAATTTCTTAATGTATATTTTGGAATGAGGATCCATAAGTAAATAATAATTTATAGAAATTAAGTTTGTTGACTTTATAAGGTGATCAACTATGAACCATAATTATCTCAACATCATTTATAAGATCAACCCTAACCCTCAACAGTACCATTAATCATATATACATAAATTGTAAATTAATTCCTCCTTAAAAACATGTTAACTAAAATATATAAAATAAAAAAGGGTTGTATTTCTTTAAATGTCTCCCAAAATATCCTTAATGTTCATAAAATCTCTTCACATAAAAACTAAAATTGGGTGTCAATGGCTTTTATCTTTTCATCAACCTTAAACTTATAAACCCATGATGTTATTTATAACTCTTATATATAAAATTCCAAAATTTAATTCATCAATTATTCCTTATATAATATCTTAAAATACAAAAACCAATTTTCAATTGAATCTTGATTATATCCTTTTATATATAGTATATAAAATATGATTTCATAATTCCAAAATTTATGAATATGAATATAATTAATCAAAATTTCTATAAAGTATTAAAAATAATATTTTCATATGGCTAATTCATTCAAATTCAAAAATGAAACTCCAAGCCTAGGAGGGGATCATAGGTGTTCACTAATTATCATGATTCAATTCATCCATTGTGATTTAATAAGATTTTCTTTTTTCCATTTTCCTTGGTTGTTTTTCTGTCCAATCATCCACATTATCTCTTAGATTGGGGAATTGATTCGCATAATTCGCAAAATCCATGCACATGAAACACTACAGTGTTGGTGGTTCAATAGTTGGAGTCCTCTTCTCCTCTCTTGTATTCATTGTACCATTATTATTATTTCAACATTCATGACCATTCATACCCACTTTTCCATATTTAAATAACCTCTTATATACATTGAAGTAATTCCCTTGATGTTTCTTCCCACATTTATGGCATACAGATGGCTAGAATTTCAATTAACTATTTGAGTTTTCAAGAGACTCGATATTCCTTATCTGATCAAAATCATTGGAATGGTGTAAATATCCCATTTCCATTTCTACATTCAGTCCAAATCGGATGACTTCTTCATAGATACAAAATTATCTTATAGACAAAGCCTTTAGAGGACTTGGTTTTTTTCCACCAAAAAATTGATCATTTTTTATTTTAGGGAAGATGATTAAACCAAAAGAATACCTTGAAAGTATTTATAAAATTAGCATCATAGGTTTTAATAGATTTATCCCCTTTTTTCTTAAGATCATGTAATTCTTTCTCCATCATTATTTTTAGAATACAAGGAATGTATATACTGAGAAATATTCATTGAACTCTTCCCATTCCATAGATTAAATTTATTTTTATTACCATCTGTACATAATAAAATTCTACCATTGCTCTAATTCACCATCTAAATAATAAATATCTACAATAATTTTTCATGTCCCAAGCATTATTGATCTGAATATTTCTTCTCAACGATATTGATCTGTCTCTCAGAAACTAGAGGACAAGAATATCCACTAAAAGATGGTGAATTTTTCCTCATGAAAGATTCAACACTATTTTGTTTCCCAAATTGATATTTTGGAAACTCAGTATGAGTCATAGCCTCAAAAGGTTTCATGATCCTAGAAGCAAGATTCTGCATTCCAAATCGCCAAACATTTGGTTTCTCTGGAATTAAATCATTGAATTTTCCATCACACTCATCATTAACAAGGTTCTTTTGGTTTTCAGTCATTGAATGAAACCAGAAATAATAGTTTGGGAACACTAATAATTGTGGAAAACCATATAATCATGAAAATTTATTTATAGGATCTCTAAATTGTGAAAAAAATATTTTATATCTATGTCATATTAGGTTTAGCCTAGGTTATTCATTTTTATTATTTAAATTCTTTAAGATGGTTCATATAGATTTTATGAATTTACATATCATATCCCCTAAAATATCAAAATAGGTTTTTAGAAAGACCTATTATTGTCCACTAGTTGATGATTGCATCTATCTCAAGGCACCATTTTTAGAGTTATTACCCCTAGGTACCTCTGTGCCAAAGTCACGTCCACTTTTAGTATCTATATAGGGATCTAATTTCTTGGAAATCCCTTTATCTGTCCTTCTCCAAAATTCTTAGATATTTTCCTATTCATGTAATTATCCTTAGACTTATCCTTATATATACTCCTAGACATATCCCTAGACATATACCTAGGAATATATTTAGGGACTTAATTTTTTTTTTCTAATCCCAATTCTCCAAAGACTGACTAAACCTTTCCTATGATACCAAACATAACAAACTACGCTTTTCCAACATAAATATCACATATTTTTAGAACAATATTCAATTCATTCCATAAATTCATGGCTAAGGGCCATAAACATTATGTGTATAGGGATACTATAAACACAATATTATTCTTTTATAAAACACCTTCAACATCTACAAAAAAAATATATTCTCACATAGTACTCCTATTAGGCATACCCTACTTAAACCCTTCTTCATAACCTTGAGAAGGAATCATATGAAAGGGTGGGATTAGATGCTCTGTAAGAGTAAACATAGGATATATTAATCTACGATCATTTAAAATCAAAATATAATAATAAAGGTATGTAATCATGAATATAATATTTAAAGTTCGTACCCAACCTTTCATAAATCAAAAAAAAAGATTCATGTAATAAAATATAATCATTTCAGAAAACATGTACATACGAGTGAGAAATCATCATAAATCAATAATGATCTATTATCTGATGTCATAAAAGTGTGTCACCAATAGAAATATAGAACACCATTTAATATTTCAAGGCTATCTCCCATGACCATCAACAAAATGGATCAGGACTTATCACGTACTTCCTATTCTATATCAAGACGCACCTATTTCCCATAGTGGATTAGAATACTCATGTTTCTCCTAGTGGAGCAAGACATTCATTTTTCCCATATTTTATCAGTCCCATCAACTTGTTTCTTATTATTATCTTGTGATATATAATGATTTATCCCATACATTGCAGGGTGATATAGGTACCGCTCATCACATAATGAAAAACATACAAATGTGTTCCACAGGATCATAAATCATTAACTATATTAAAACCCATTAAAATTAATTGGTTTCATAAAAATTTCATCATAAAATAACTCATAGAAAAGAAAATTGATTCATCAAAATCATGACATCATAAGAATAAACTATTCGGAGAGTGAATAATAATGGTATCCTTGGATCATATCCCCAATAATGAAGAAGTAACATCAAGTAATTATATCTAAGATAAAAAATGGTTTTGAAAGATCAATTGAAATAATTATTGAGGAAAATATATTTTCCTTTTGGAAATAATTTTTTAAAAAACTATGAAATTATAAAGAAAAACATTTTCCTTTAAACAACCCTCTATGCTTGTAAAAGAAAATTCATAGTATTAAGGTTTCATGATGAAATGAAAATCCAATAATTAATTATTTGATAAAAAAATTCCTTCCATGTTATTTTTCAGAAAATTAACATTTAAAGTTAATAAAAAATATATATATATATTTTTCTCAAACCAATTTTTAAAATGTCAAAAAATGGGTAAAAATGATTTTAAACAATTGTAGGAGAATAGTAAAAACCTTTTTGATTTATTTATAAAACATGGATATAGAATATAAATATTCCCTTGAATATATTTAGACGTTAGAAATATATAATAATGTTAATATTGTGAAATTAACCATTACCTCATGTCTTTCCATTCCTTCTTCACATTCAAACCTCCTATTATTCGAAACACCTCCTTTAGATCTCCTCCAAAGGGCTCTAGGGTTTCTCTTTTGGAAATAACATAACCTCTATAATGTATATAGGGATGTTTAGAAGATAATATGGGGGAGTATGGTTGAGCTAGAAAGATCAAGGTGGTGTAATGAATCGAGGGAGGAGGTTTCCTTTTCTAATTATGGTGAGTGGCACTTTTAGAATTTCTCGATATATTAATTTATAAGAAGACTATTTCATAGAAACATACTTAAAAATGGACTATAAATTCATAGGGAATGATATTTAGACCACATATTACCCCATTTGTTATTATTTAATATTTTTAAAATTTTAAAATAAATTAATAAAATATCAATCCAAGAAAATATCATTATTTTCAATTTATAAACTATTCATTACATTGACTTTAAAAACATCAAGATGATAAGTTAAATTAAAAAAACTATTCTATTACATCATAAAAATTTCATGGTGATCTAAATAATTTTTTTATCACCATAAATATCTAAAATTGTTTTACTTTAATTATTTTTTTATTTCATTTATTTGATTATTTAATTAATTAAATTATACAAACATCGTCATTTTGAAAGAATTTATGGTAATTATTACACCACAAAAAATTAAAAATAAATTACCATGATGAAGATAAATATATTAGATTTAGAAATACTATTTATAGATGTACATATCCTATATTTAACAATATATTGAAAATATTACCCGTATTAAAAACAAGAGTGTGCCATATTTGAAATTTCATTAAATAAAATATTATAAAGGACATAATCTTATCCATGTGGATCAAAAATTTCATAAATTGGACTATTAAATTAACATTTTGAGATATACCCCTCAAATAATATTTAATTATGTTTTTTGGTCTTTTAATAGTTCTTATCATTTTATTTTTAAACTTCAATTACCCAATTTACCCTTTACCGTGGTAACAAAATTACTAAGTCTTCTAATCATATTGTCCAAAAATGGATAAATTTACTAAATTTGAAACTAATGATTCTAAATATGGAATAAATTTTTAAAAATTCCAATCCTATAGGTTTCATAATTTTATTAAAAATTAAATCAAAAAACCCAATGAAACACACTTTTTTGGAAATATCCTTTTTTCAAATATAAATGTTTTTATAATAAATTCATGTTTAAAATATTTTTGAAAAAACAAAAATGAATTATTTTAAATTAAATTTAACTAATAAAATATTAATATGAAACTAAATATATTTTTACATTGTAAATAATTTAAAATATAAATATAGTTTTCAATAAAATTTGTAAATTTTTACTATTCATTAAAAAAAATTTCTGAAAAAATTCAAAAAATTTTGGGAAAATTTATTTTTGAAGGATAAAATGGCTACTAAATATTGTGTGAATATTTTAAAATCATTTTTCAATCACTTATATTTATTTTTACACCAATATTTATTTAATAAATAAATTATTATGATTCATATCTACCAGCCCAATGTCTTGGAAGTGATGGGCACATAATATTTAAATAATAATACGTAGTTTGTTTAAACTCATTGTTGCGTGGAACAAATGATATCAAATTATTTAAAAATTTATTTCAAAAAAAATATTAGGGTGTTACAATTATATGTTCTTAATATAATTTATAGTTAATTACCAATTAAATATATCTCAATATAATTATATATGTGTTTCAAAATAGTATTATATCCATTATTTAAATTATATAAATTTATTTAATGAGGTAAAATTTATTAAATATTAATAAAAAAATCATTCAAAAATAATAGTTTTAACATTATCAATATAATTAAAATTAACCATCTTAATCTTATTTTACATAATTTGGATATATTGATTCAAAATATGGAATCCATTTTACTAAATAAATTTTATGTGGGCATAAAATGAATTTTTACATGAGCACATATAACATGTAAAAATATGTTTAAAAAGTGTATTTTTAATATTAAATTTTTTGTGTATGGTATCATTATTTATCTATTTTATTTTCATGACATAAATAATTTTATTATTAAATAAATATAATTTATGTGACTTTAAAAGAAAAACAATTTTTTAATGAAAAAACTATTTAATTAAAAGAAAATACTAAAACTGTTTTTATTGGAAAATATTACTTAAGCTCGAAACTTTTTAATCATATTTTTTTTATAAATTCAATATAATATTTTTAAAATTTAAAGTTTTAATTCTTAATTAAATTTTTTACCAATTAAAATGTTTTATACAATTCTATATTTTTCTAATGAAGTCATAAAATTTACAATTTTGGTAAAAACTATATTCCTCACTATTCACAGAAAAATAATAATTATAGATAAATGAAAAAAGTAAACATTGGATAATTCTGACGTGGTTAATTAAAAAATTAAATTCACTTTTGAAATTTATGATTTTTAAAATTTCTAAATTAATCATTTAGATAAAAATACAATATATAATAAAAACAACATTTATTGAAAAATATTTGTTTAAAACATTAAGTATTCTTAATATTATTTTCATAAATTTATTATTTATTATAATATTACTATTAAATAAAACATTTATTGTTCATCAATTTTTTTAATAATATTAATCTAATTTATCATGGATCATTTTAGTTTGTTCTTGCATTAGGATAAAGATATCAAGAATAATATTAATTTAAAAAAATATTCCAAAATATTAGGGTGTTACAGTTCATGGAAATTTTTACCGTTTCAAATTTCTATGTTTTCCCCTATAGTCACTTGAATAATAGTGATTTCTACTTCACCTTGGTATGGTTAGTTGGCTTCTTCTTATAGTCAGTATGTTCTTTCATGCTCTTAATTGGTTCCTTTATATGGTGAATTGTTTCCTTTATTGAGTCAGTTGGTTTCTTCATACAGTCATTTTATTTCTTCATGTGGTTAATTGTATGATTCAATATATTTGTTGGATTCCTCTTATGGTCAGTTGGTTTCTTCTGGCATTCCTCTAGTTTCTTCTTACAGTAAATTAATTCTACTTTGTGGTCAATCCCTTCAAACTTTCGATTCAACAGTTTTCCAACATTCCAAATTTTTCAAAATACATAAATTTTTAATAAAGTTATGTGAAAAAAAATTTTACCATAAAATGTTGATTAAAATATTAAATAATTTTTTTGCTTATTTGGTGGGGAATAAATCTAGTCTTTTAATTCCATAAATTCATTGTTTTAAATGGTTCATTCTATGAGTTTTAAATGAAAAAAAATTCAATAAAAATTAAAAAGGATGGTTTAATATATTATGAATTGATTTTGTAAAAGTATCTATATATAGAATATTAATATGTGGGATTTTATTCTTTAATGTATTTCATTATTTCCTTCCCTATAAGTGTTTAATCAATGATGTATCCTTTAACTTCATGTTATCTAGGTAGCTACATTATCTTATGTTATCCCTATTTTTGATAAAATGTGTTTTTTACTACTTTTCCAGGTAATGGGTCCTTTGTTTCCTCTAATTTTGTGTGTTTCTAAAATTATCAGGATTTTTCAAATGTCTAATTTCTATGTATTAACTAATTAAAATATTTAACTATATTAAATTGAATTTGATGGGAAGGGATGTAATCTCATTTTTTATTGTGTTTAATTTATATTACTAATTTTTTTATCTTAAAAACATATAACCTTTTATGATGTCTATATTTTCGCTACTATGAATTGTTAACTTCGCTATATATTTAGAACATTTTTGTGTTAAATAAACCACTCATAAAATTTTAATAACATATATGTGGTTAACAAACTGGTTGAGTGAGTATATAGAAAGAGATTGTAAATACCCATATGTGAGGTGATGAATTAACAAGAATGCGCCCTTTTAATGAATTCTCTAATTATGTGGTTAAGAAATCTGATATTGTGTGTTTCTATTATGTTTCTTCTTTCACTTGTAGTTATATTTCCTTTGTGAGAATTATGTGATGATAGTGGTGACCATTCTATTTTTAGATTTTTTGTGGGTAGTTTAAGTGTGGTTGTTGATATGTGGTGGTTGTAGAGAGATGGTTGGGTTGTGGTGTTGGATTTAGAAAAATATTTGATGGTTATTTTAGTAAGGTAAATGGATTTTTATGTGGTTTATCATGGTATTTTCCTGGTATCCGTGAAATATGAAACTTTTAATAACTAAATTTGTTATTAGGGACTAAAATTTATAAAATGTGGGTTTAAAATTCATGTCTAATAAATTAATTAATGAAATTAATAATTATGAACATAGTAAAATTTAATTGTAATTAACTAAAAATATTAATTTCATTTGTTTTCCATTATAAAAGAGTGTAAATTTATTATTTAATAAACAGTGGTAGGTAGTGTAATAATATGAAAAACAATGAATGAAATTGAAATTAAAATAACGTAAGGTGGGTTGTGTGTAGTTGTTTCACGTGGTAATGCTTTGTTTTGATGGTGGAATCATTTGGTAACAATAGTGTAGTGTGGTTGACATATAAAGTTAATGAAGTATTGATGTGAAACATTTAGGCCTTCATGATGTTCCATTTATATATGTATATATATATATATATATTTATATCTGTTTTTCTTTTATATTCACCCCATCCATGTTGAGTACTATGTACTCACATCGAAATGTTTTGGGGGACGGTATACCAAGCATCAATATAGTGAGTAATGGATTTCTAATTACCCCCTCTTCCTCACTCTAATTTCAACAGTAGTACATGGAAACATCACTCATTTGGTTGCCAGTGTCAACGGATGATGGTGTTGGTGTTGGGGATTCATGATGACAAGTGGATGTGGTGTGTGGTGGTGTTCATGTGTAGTGGGAGGAGGGAATAAGGTTGACTTCCTTAACATTAATGATACCATAATACTCTATAAATGTGTTTGTGTATAGATGTGTGGTGACATAGATTATATTTTTGTAGTGTAAGAAAAAAAATTAGTATGGAACTGATTCCATCATAGGATGTTAGGATCTACTAGAGACTATGGTATGTAGGGTTGTGACCTGACCCACATCAAAGATGCCATGATAAATGGTGATGAGATGGAATGGATAGTTTGGGAGCACATGGTATTTTTCATTGGGCATGAGAGAATCAATATTTTGGGGGAAGTGGATATAGGTTTCAATTATCAATATTTATTTTTATATTTTCTTACTAATTGATTTTTTTTACTTGGTGAGTGATCTATTATGAGGTTGGGTGGATGGACTGCCTTTCTAGGTTCTTGTTGGTTATTTTTTCTATTGTGAAATGGTATTATCTTTCAATATTTTTATGGGATACCTTGGGTATCATCCTCTTTAGGATACAACTTATGATCACCGTACACAAATATAAACAACTAATAGGTTTTTAGGCATGTGATGGGGACCGATAGAAAAATTATTTTCTTGAAGGATGAAGCTTATATAGTCACTTCATTATTTTTATTTTTGGTATGTACCTTGAAGACATTTTTGTATTACCTTAACATATATTGTGGGATGGTTTGGTTTATTTTCTGTTATCTAATAGATTCTTTATGGTTGTTTATATTTTCTCTCGATATATTCTTTATAATGAGGTTAATGTCTACCGTTTATCTGTTTCGCACCATTAGTGTCTATCTTAACCATGAAATATTAGAATAAGGACTAAATGTTCACTCTATATATTCACTACCTACCTAGGGGATGTACTAGTATAGGGGTTCATGATAGGGATGGTTCACAGTAAGATAAAACAAACATGTGAATAATTACTATGGGAATACTTTATCTAATTAACAAAGATGGATTTTACCATCTTGTTCTATTTTATTTTCATTTTTTAGTCAATAATTTAGAATATATATCTTTATAGAAGTTACAAAAATGATTAATAGTCATCCTTATAGTATCTTCCAACATGTTCCATTTGATTACTAGAATCAACTCATATTACATTATGTGATAGTCATACAATTTCAATGATATCAACATCACATATATGATGTTAATTCCTTTTGATATGTTATTTTAATTTCAATTTGAATCCTTGAGAGTCTAACACAAGAAAAAAATTATTTTCTATTTACTAATATCATCATTAACAAAAATGGGGAATGGATTAATTTTTATACCAATTATCAAGAAATGAATTTATTTATTTTTATCCCTGTCATGCATGTCTCCACTTACTCTAATGTTATAATTATTTTTCCTCATTATATTCATCCCCACCACATGTAACATTTCAAATATGTTTCATTAAATATTAATCATTTCTAAACAAATTATCATCATATTTGATAACCAATAAGCCAAATCAAATATATACTTTTTAATATTAGGGTGACCATATTTATTGGTAACTATTCTCTTTCTCATGAATCTAAGACCCTTTATAGAAATGAAATTGAGTCACTCAATATCATATAAGAATTCATTTCTTAATATATGTAGAAATGAATTTTATTTTTCAATAAAATTATTAAAATGTTTTTGATCAATTTTGAATGGATGTCTCATCTGTAGAAAATGAAAATGTCACATGAAGATAAAAATTTATTGATATTTCATTCTCCATGATCAAAAATTATTTGAATATATTATACTAAATGGTTTCACCTTTATCCATTTTGGAGAAATACTACCATAGTTATAGATATAATTTATATTCCATAAAAGAGGATCACACATTTGAAATGTTTCTTTCCTTGAATAATCATAAGTATGCACACAAATAGTACAAAATATATTTAAATATACAACCATGTATTGTAAATACACATATATATCATTCTCAATATCATACAAACTATAAATTAGTATGGTCATTAAATTATATTGTTTCTTCATGCACATCTAAGGTGGATGATTATATATATGAATGAGTATAAGTCATATTTTTTCATTCATTGAGTAAATCCAAATGTATTAATACCATCACAGGATAACCCCAAACATACCTTATGTGCCTCAGATAAAAAATTAAGATGTCATTTAGTAAACACATTCAATGATAATCCTTCTATTTTGATCACTAAAATCTTACAATTATCATTTTTAATTCCATCTCATAACTTATTCACTTTTTTATAACATAAATATTCATGATAGTTTCTATATAAAAGTAAAATTCTACATATTTTTTATGGAACTTAAGAGAGTGTTCCATGTTTTTTAGGATTCAATCTAAATATACCAAACTTCTCATAGTAATTAAAATATTCATTTTCATTCAAATATATTATGAAATAATTTGTGCAGACAATAATTTTATTAGAATAAATTCATAATTTTCGATTAACTTCTATACCTCATAATCATTTTTTGGAATATTTGAATCATTAAGAAGGAATTACTTCAAAAAGGTGAATATGATAACTAACACCCCTATTATTAAATTCATACATGTTTTTATAATGAAATAAACACATCATAGATTCATGTTTATTAATATGAACACAAAAAGGTATTCATCAGTTTCGTAGAATAATCCATCACAATATTTAATTTCTAACTATCATCATTATCGCTATTAGTGAATAAAGAAAATTTTATCTACACTTATTATAATAATCGGTGTATGTCTAGGTTGACTAAGAAATGAAAACTGATCAAATATAAAATCTTCTAAACTACACCAATCATATTTTTCTATATTTTATACTTATTCAAACATTTCTCCATTATGGTTTAATACATTAGAGTTAGATTGAAATTTAACTCTAGTGTTATAATAATTTACTTTATTTTTAATTAACCATTATCTATTAAAGAAATTATTATATTTTCATTGAATAATACTCCCCTCTGAATCATTTGTTGAAACAAAACTCCAAAACAAATCTGCTTATTTTGAAACAATTTTCATACTCAATCAAGATAATTATTCCAACTTCTTTCCATTATGAAGTTAAAAATAATATACTTTATCACTATAATGATAATTATTTTTTTAATTGAATTTTCTCAAAAAAATAATAATTCTATTACAAAAATTACAATGAAAACAAAGCATTTTGATATTAATATAAGCTAAATATAGTATATGACAACAAAATGATAACATTTACAATTAATAATTAAAAAAAAGTTATTATTTATAAGAAATAACAAATAAAAATATCTTGATAGTTAATTATTTTTTCTTATTTATGGATAATTTATGGAAAAAGTATATAATATTTAGAAAATAAAATAATTTTACAAATGTAAAAAATAATAAAAAATTATATACTTTTAAAAAAATATAAATTTTATAAAAATTATAAATGTATATAATTTTAAAAAAGTATAAAATAAATAATTGTATATAGTGTAAATACTTTATATAATTTATAATAATGTTTTTAATTTTATACATGTTTAAATTAATATAAAATTTTCTAGTATATAATTTTTAATAAGTTTAAATAAGTATATTTGTACATAATTTTATAAAATTATAAAATTATTTAAAAGGATATATTTTTTTAAATTATAAAAAATTTATAGAAAAAAATATAAAATTGTATAGTATATAACTTTTTAATAAATTTATAAACTCATATTGAGGATAACTAAACCTTATAAATGAGAACAATGAAACCCAAATTAACACCGCCAAATACTACCCAATGCTAGGATAAGTATATAAAAAACTATGACAGAGAATAATAAAACCCAAATTTTCACCCCAAATACTATATATACATGGGAAAAAACAAAAAATATAAGTAATCATAAACAATTAATAAAAAAATAGAAAGGAGAAGGTGGGATGTGGTTGTGAAACAAATTTTTTTCATCAATGGGTAGTGGTGGGTGTAACACCCCAGGTAAATAAAGAGTATGACATTTTCACATTTATCCACATTTGTGAATAAAATATTAATATAACTTTAAAGGGGACGATATGCTCGATGACGTACACAACACGCAACATCGAGTTTCTTGGGAATCTTACGTTGAACTCTAATAATAAACTAATATTATTCTAAATGGTAGTTAACGCCGAGCTGTTGTGATGGCGGGAATGAATAGAACTAACTACAAAATGATTATATATGTTTGTCAAATATTTTTACTTTTTACAATAAATTTTAGAGGATTAAAAATGTGAATGAATCAAATTTTAAGCATAAACATTCTAATATTCTTTAAAAGGTCGATTAACCGCCTTTTGATGGAGTACCTCTTTTAAATCCACTTTTTGACAATTTTATGTGTTATAATTGACAAAATAAAATTTCTCTTTAGAATTGGGACATCAAAATTTACTTTGTGTAAATTTTTGGTATTTTTCCGAAAAAGTTCAATTTTTAATGAATAGTGAAAAATGTTGTATTTTAATTCAAAACCTATTTTTAATATAATTTATTTATATGATTATATTATCTTTTGAATTTTTTTTAATGTGAAATTAGAATATATGTTTACCATTTAATCCAATTGTGGTCATTTAATTAATTTCACTTTGAAACCAGACTTAAACTAGTGTCAATCTTTTGATACATTTTGTTTCATAAAAACACGCTATTTGTTTTGACAGCGGGAATTAATTATTAAATTAATTAATTCAACTTATATGTTTTGAATTTTTTAAAATAAACATCATTTTTGAATTTGGAATATCAAATATATCTTAGGGTGATTTTTTGGTAATTTTCTGAAAAACATCAATTTTTGATGAATAGTGAAACAACTAAGTGGTACTTATAAAAACTGATTTTCCATTTAAATGAAATTTTTCCATATTTGTGTTTTGAATTTCAAAAATCAGACATACATGGTTTTAATTAAGAAGTAAAATGTGGTTCAATGGGATTAAAATAATTTTTTGGTGAATAGTAACTTATTATGTTTTTAATCGCGGTTAGAGGTAATTAGTGTAGTTTAAGGTAATAATAATAACTTAATAAAATGAAATGACCTAGAAACATGCCCTACCCTAATTTGATGAGTCATGTCCGACCAATAAAATCCATGGGTCAACATGGGGACCCCATGGAGCCACTTTGGTTTGAAAATGACATAAATACCTTTAATGTTAAAGTAAACATGACACAAACATGACATGTTTTACTAAACCAATTTTTACATGGGGCTATACAAGTCAATTTTTTTACTATAATTATTCATTATAAATCTAAAAAGATTTCTTACATCATGATATTTTGTTTATAATTTTTATACATTAAATATATTAAATTATTTATGACATCATGATGATGCAGTGATGACCTCATTATTTAACTATTTAAATAAAATGGAATAATAATGCAAAATCTAAGACCTAAACATGTCCAAAACCTATTGTATGGGTGGATTTTGAACCCTTATCACCTTTTCCTCGAAACACAACAATGTGGGACCATTAAAATCCGAGACTCATTCTAAAATAAAGTACCATTTCTTTACTTTCCAAGAGTGCCCCTCCTCTCCTCTTATAAAAGGCCCCCACCTATACCTCCTTACCCTCACTTCCAAAGCCTTTGGCTTGGAAAACCCCTACCCATTTTGTCTCTCCACATCCCTCTCTAACTCCTTGAATCCTCACATTGAGTAGAAGTCTTCTCAAGGAAGCCTTTGAGCTCAAACCAAAGTGAGTTACCCTATTTTAAGGTAATGTCTTCACTTGAGTCCTTTTGTTTTATTTTGCATCTCCAACCCCCTAAACTCTTTTTATTCATTTCATTTGTAACAAATCCAGTATCTTAAATATACTAGGATGTTTTTATAAGAAGGATTCGAGCTACACTTACACATACCTACATCTAATGGTTAAAGAACATACTGTTTCCGTGGATGGATAATTTATGCCTCATGAAACGATGATTGTCCAACACTCAGATAACACCATAAAAGGTGTCCATTAAGATGTCACTATATTTATATACGATATATAATATGTTTATGTTTTACTTAAGCTTATGTATTTTTTATTTTTTGGCATACCTTTATGGTTTCCATTGTGGGTAAACACGATAATTTTATTTTAGGAAGTGTGGACTACCGCCCCCTCAAAGTGATTTGATTCGTTAATTCCATATGTGGGATGTATAAAGGATGGATTTAAAGTTATTATATATGATTTATGTAAAATAAAAATGATGAATATAATTCTGTAATTAAAATATACATACCTCTCATTTAGTTTTAATTCCATTAATATGACATAGAAATGAAAGTAGCGTTCATGCGTACGTACGGCTTACCGTCTCGATGAACGGTGCATATCATTTCTTACCTATAAATGATTATGTAATATTATAAATACATGTATATTATGTTTATATATTATATATATGATATCCAAGTCATGAATATCATTCTGAATATAATGAACCTTTGACCACACGAACAACATGTAATTGTAAGAAGTCCACTTTCGACTTAAGAACCAAATATCGACAAAACAAACATTATTAACTTAAATGATTACATAATGTTTATAACATGGAAATAACTGATATAAAAGGAATAGTGAACTAGAAAAATTTTCTTAAGAAATTATAAATTAACTCGTGTTTATTATTCAGGACGTTAAAGAACGATCGAGTCAAGTCGGACCTGAGGTAATGGATCCTACTCCTCTCTTTCTTTTTAAGTACACTCTTTTATGTCATTCCTTTTAAGCTCATATTTCTTATGATTGGGATGTTATTTTATATTAATCCTACTGTACGTCTTATGTTAATATGATTATAGACCCTATTTTCTCTCATCAATCCATCTTGGAAGTTTTGCGTGGCGCCGTTAGGCTGCCGAATATTCGTAAGAGATCCAACATCTCTCTTTCTTTTTAAGTACTCTCTTTTATGTCATTTCTTTTAAGCTCATATTTCATATGTTTGGGGATGTTATTTTATATTCCTCATACTGTAATTTTTATGTTCATATTATGAGAGACCCTATTTGATCTCATAAATCCATTTTTGGAATTTTTAAGTGGCGCTGTTAGGCTGTCGAGTTTTCGTAAGGGATTTTTCATCTCACTTTTCTTCCCGTGACATTTATGCTATGTTTGCCACTATTTCCTTTGAGTGGTGTTTGTACTGCCAATTATTATACACTTTGTGTATTATAATTTCATTTATGGGTATTTATATCTTCATTTTATGACCCTTCTTCAATGGGGTGTACTTTTCAAAAGTTACCCAACTCGGTAAGTGGACCTTTCACCCTCCTTTTTTTAGAAGACTTCTTTTGTTATATCTTTTAATTCACATACTATTATGTTGGGATATGTTCATATATATCCTTATTTATGTAAATTTTATGTCCAAGTGATGATATCCCCTTTATCTCTCTCAATAACCCTTTTTGTAAAATTTTATGTTACATTGTTAGGCTATCGAATTTTACCAAGGGAACTTCTTAACCCAATTTCGATTTCTTTGGGTTCAACATGTAGTTATTGAATATGTCATCCTTTGAAGATGTGTGAATGACCATTGATTGTTTTACACTTAATATCCACTTATATTGGGTGTATTTATATTTCTCACACATAATTATGTGATAGATTTATCCTTAATTTAAGGATACCATCTTTATAAGAGATTTCATCTCAATTTACATTTCCATTGAGAATTCATTATTATTATGCACCATTTCACTCTTATATGGTGTGTATACTATCCTCTGACATATTATATCATGAATCACTTTATTCTAATGATCTTATAAAGTTCGGATTAAATGTTATTCCGCAATTATTTTTATTCAAGAGTCTTTCATTTTTTTAAAAACTCTTTAATAAAAATATCATTTTAAATGTTTTAAAGATTTATTATTCTAAATCTTTATCTTTAATTTCCATTTTTTCAAAATGGTTTTCAGTATTTATTTATATGGCCTTTAATGTTTTAATATTATAATTCCATTAAAATCTTTAAAGTGGTATGGGACACTTTGATTCAAAAATCTCTTTTAAATGGTTTTTGAAAATGGATTGATTAATTCAATATCTTGGAATTACTTATTGTGATTGAAACTGAAATGTTGTTATTTAAATATTTATATTTTCAATATTTTATGTGTAATGATGGTACTTGGACATTTTACGGGTGGTTACGTGATAAACCATATGACGGGTGGTGTCATGAATACCAGGACGGGTGGTTACGTTATAACCTCCAATGCATTGGGTATGGAAGTCGGTTGTATGGCTATTCCATTAAGTATGTGTGGAAGTTGGTGTTATGGCTATTCCATTAAGTGATATGTGTTGAAGTTAACCGTATGGTAATTCCACTTAATTATGTTTATGTCCCAAGTTACCTTTATATGTGATTTTTTCTTTACATGGGTTTTATGGTAATATTTTGGTTACAAAAGGGTAAGTAATGTTATTTTTTTTTCAGTGAAGAGTTTTTTTTACTTCATAAAGGTGAAGGTATTACTTTGATAAAGTATAAATGGTTTACTTTATTTTTGAAAAACTAATAGTATTCATTATTTGTGTATCCCTTACTAAGCTTTTTATGCTCACCCCAAGTTTTTTTGAAATGTTTTTCACAGGACTTAATGTTGAATAGGGTCAATGATGGGATCAAGGGAAAGTCATGTTATCTAAAACATAGAACTAGACATGTTTCTTTTTTAAGTATTTTTATTTTATGGAAATTTAGTAGAAGTGACTACTTTGTAATCTTTTGAGATGTAATAGTTATGTCCTAATTCTCTAAAACTCTAAACCTGAAAAGATCCTCAATGTGTAATCATGTAATAACTCAATATTATGTAACGTTTAAGGATGGGGCCTTATAGTGGGACTATAAATTAATGAAAATACTATGTGGATATAGTAATATGGTGAAGAAATGGTATATTCATCTCATGATAATAGTTTAGTGGTGATATATAGGGGTGATAGGATTTAGAAAGGGGATTGTGTTGAAAGGAACGAGATGGGGGAAGGTATTGGTTGTATTTTTATTTAACTCTATTAATAAAAACCATACTAGTAGCCTATTTATTTTTATGGTTATATTAAAATAAAAACAACATACCATGTACAATTATGGTTTTGTAAACCCATAATAATATATGGCCTATTATTATTATTTTTAAAAAATGTAAAAATAAAATGATATTATCATAGTCTTATAAACCATAAAAAATATATGGATATAGGATTAATATATAGTAGTATATGTATTCCCCATTGGTAATTTTTATCAATGTATGTATTTTCAAATATATAATTTTTCAATTATGAAACTAAGTGTGAGTGGGACTCAGTTATATCAATTAAGGATTGAGATAACTAAAGATACCAAAAATGATAATTATAGTATCAACACAAGTAGTGTATCCTTCAATTGTCAATGAAATAGTTGGTATCTATAAAAAAGTATATGTATGAGGTAAGGATTCAAAGGAAAAAAGTTAATTCAAGTCCATTAACCATACCTTCTATATAAAAAATTAATTCTACATTGATTGGTATTAATTTTGAAGAATCAAACCAACCCTAAAAAGTGAATTTGAGATGCAATGGAAATATCATTGAGATATTTTTTTTTTGGAAAATATGGAGTTATTATGCAATTTAAATCCAATAATGGTTTATTAAAAATAATATAAAGAGTGAATTTTAGTGATTTTAGAGTGTTACAAATAAAATACGGATAGTATTTTACCTATTTATTCTTTATTGGAATTATTTTCAATTAATGAAGGAATACACATATACTAATTAATGAAAATCAGATATTTATATAATCAAATTTTTATTTAGGATACACAATTGACTATGTTTTTATTGGAATAAATTTTTTGTATAATCATAAGGATAAATTTTTTATATCATATATCTAATGTTTTGGAAGATATTTGATAAGTTTTTAACGGTAAAATTCCAATTTAGAGTATTTTTTTTTAAATTCGTTAATTTCTACCAATATTAACCATTGAATATTTTGGGTATTGGATGGGTTAAGAATGAATTTATATAATAATTTATAAGAATTTTAGCTAAATTTTAATCTATAATCATGGATTATGTTGTCACTTAGTGTTCTACACTGTGATTTATTTTTGGGAGGAGTTGAAGGAGAAACGTTTGCTTGGTTGTATCATGGCCGGTAGTGTTATAGAATATGGTGTCATAGTATACCTTGAAAGTAATTCATGATCAATTTATGTTTATATGGTTATTTTTTTCTATCTCATTACATCATGAAAATCATGATTACAATGTATAGAGTTGTCTTTTAGTATAAAGGGTCCATCTGTGATGCTTTGGGGTGCCTCTTTTTGGGATAGCAATACCATGGTTCCATTAATTATATTATGGTATTTTATAAAGGATATTGGGTTTTATTGGAGGAGTTTGGAGATTTCATAGATAATATCAACTATTTATGTATTATGGAAAGATGATGGTAATTTTATCATGATATTCCATGAAAATATTGAATTTAAATTGTTTTGAATCCATAATATTTGAGGATATTAAACTATGATTTATATAGGTTTGGTGGAATGATATACATTGGGGAATTACTAGGGTTGAAATGTCTAGATTTAAAGTCACAAGTTTTTTGAAAATAAATTCATGTAGATTGTTGATTTCTCATTATTCCCTTTATCTTTCATCAAACCCTAGGTGTCTTGTGGAATGTATTTGGTGCCCTTTGGTTATCTATTATATGATCTTAATACATGCCCTAGTATGATCGATCACTCATTGTCAAAGGTACCCTTTACTTCTAATTTTAATTGATTTTATCTTATTTTACATAATTATAGAGTTTATGACAAAAATATTTAATTCTATTTTGGAATTATTTTTTTATGGATTTGATATGGGATAATGTGTATTAGGTTTTTAAAAGTTTGTAAGTTGTTTTTAGTGTTTTTTTGTTAATTATGTTTATATTAAGTTCATAATATTATTGAAGATACTATTAAGGTTTTAGATTCAGACATTATCCTTCTAATTAATATTTTCATGTACAATTTTTATGCTTTATCATTCATTGTATAAATAGATTTAATATTTCAAAGAAAGATTACAAATGGGACTTTAATAAAATCGTTGGATTACTGTAACAAGTATGTTTTAATTTATTTCCTTTTTTTTTATTTTTTATTTAGTTTTTTTATTTTTATTTCAATATTTATTGAATTTAATTTATTATAATTGATGTATAAAACCATGATTAAATTGGATAAATAACATAAACAAGGTAACATGATGTTGATATATGATGTCTAATTTTTTTATTGAATTTTTATTTTTGGTATTATTATATTGTTTATGATATCAAGAAGGAGATAAGTTAATTGAATTTTTTCTAGAGATGTTGTGTTTTATATTGTAGCATTTCATTATATTTTTAGGTTATTACTCTATTTATTTATTACAATGATTATTGTTGTGATAGTGAAGGTGATCTCTTATAGTTGGATTTGTGTGGTATTGAAGGAGGAGATGGTTGTGTTGTGGTTATTTCGATGGTGTAGAGAGAATTATGTGGTTTTTCACAGGTTAGTGTCTTTGAAATACGGAATGTTGTTAAAATAAAGAAGTGATAGAAGGGGATGGGTTATGATTATCTAAATAATATAATAAATATAATAAATGTAGTGGTGGTTATGTTTTATATATAAAATTGAAACAATAGTTCTTGGATGGAAGTAGATATGTGAAATTGAAGTGGAAAAAATAAATTTTTCCAGATAAATGTAGTGTGGTTAGTTATTTTAATTTTTAATTAATATTAAATGAAAAATCAGATAATGATTATTATTTCAAGAATTGTGTTGCATTATTATAGAGAGATTAGAGGTGGTATCAGTTGTTGTGAATCTTTATTTAGTGATAGTATACTGAGTGGTTGTAGATATATTATTTCCTCAATAGGGTGTTTCCACCAAATATGGGATTTTATTTTCTTATATATTCATTATAGATCTTTTTATTCCTTACGTACCACTACTTGAGCTGTGTAACACATCCAATTCCCATATAATGTTTTCGTTTTTATGTTTTCTCCCAAATAATTTTGATTTAGATTATATTAATGGTTTATTCCACCTTCATACTTTTTCTGACTTCTAGATATAGTATTAGTTTTCAATAGCTTAAGGTTTTGTTATGTAGTGTTGTGATAACGATGCGTTGGGGTGGTGGAATGTATTGGTGTTATGATATAAAGTTATTAGGAAGTGGCATACAGTTTATGATTATGGTATGGTTTTGTGGTATAAATTTATATGGGAATAAAAGGAATAAGAGAGCATGGATGTATATTTTTGTGGTGTGAGGGTGACTTACTTAATGGGGAAGTGGATATGAGGAAAACTTTGTTTTATTTCCTTGATATTATGTTACTATATTTATATAAATATTTTTTTGATTACTCCTTAGAGAGGTTGAGTGAATAGTTGACATATTATAGGTGACATGGAAGTTTCATTGTTTATTAACTAAGGATTTACATTGATTCTTATATATTTATTCAAGTGATTTTGGGGAATTTTATACCAAATATAATTTTATGGTCATCTATTTCTCAAATATAATATTTTTATATATTTAAGGGATGAATTTTGTGATTATGATAGAAATTACTAGCAAATGGCATGGATTTAGCTGGTGTTCATGGCTCCATGACCATAATAGTTGCATAATTTAGGTATCCATTAGCAACATTTCTTATTTATATTATTCCATACATTATGGGATTGATTTTATTTTATATTATATGATGTCTACTGGTTGTTTATTTTTTCTTGGAATTTATAAGGGTAATGCCTTCTATAACTTTTTTTATACCCTCAGTGCTAGTCTCTAACTTGTGCCCCATTGGAGGAAATATTTGTGGTCCAAACACACATTTATTATTGAGCCAAGAAGGATTTTAATAGGGATATATCAAAATAATGTGGTATCAGAGAAATTTTTTAAAGATAATGTGGGTTTTAGAATTAGATATTGGTGGTAACTACATTGAGATGATAAGGAATTAGTATTAATCAAACATAACATGTGATGTAAGTAAGGGATACTAGCTGGAGAATAATATTTTTTGCTTCTATGATCTAATGTAAGGACATGAAGCTTATTAAGAATACTTAATTTTAATGATGTTGACTTCAAGGGGGAAACCTAGGTGTGGTACATGAATTATTATTTTATTCTCATACCTTAAAATTTAAGAGATTATATGAAATTAAAATGAATTAAATTAAATGATTATAAATACATTTTATATCCTATGATTAGGATTAATAATTTTTATTATATTTAAGGATGGTTGAAAGAATCTACAAGTGGTTCAAGTTGGAAGTGTGAAATAAGATTCCGCATTCAATTATAGTTCAGTGTACCGTAAAGAGAAGTTTTCGTAGTAGATATCATTCTGTGAGTTTTAACATTGATGTGTTTCAAAGTATAAGGGAACTATTTCTAATAAATGACAGAGAGGGGGAGAATACATTGAGATTTCTATCATTTATTATTGTGTTTGGAATGTGTGTTATATTCCATTACCTATTAGTCTATTGAGTGGAGCCTCACATCGGTGGTGGATCTTATTTTTTATAAATCTTGAGGGGTCTTTGATATCATGGTATAAGTTCCATAGTCAATTTTGTGTTTACCAAGAAGGATATTAGACATTGAGTATATTGGATATTAGAATTTAATTTATGGAACTTATTTATTTCATTCCTAATCTTCTTTTGTATTATAGTTATAGGGTACATAATTTTTATGAGGCATTACATCTAAAAGTCCAATTCTAGGTCACCCCATTTATTTTTCTTATATATCATATTGTGTCAAAAAATGAAAACGTGATCAAGATGATGTTATCATGGATTGGTTCATCTAAAAAGGGGATTAATTAGAACAACACAATGAGAATAGATGTTGGTTCACTTTTCATTTGAAAATAAATTATTTGGTCAATGGGGAGTCAGTCATAAACCTCTTCCGCATGTGTTTTTATATATGGTTGTTTGAGGGCCTCAACCAAGATATTTAATTTTTCTTTATTTTTTATAGTGTTCATGGATATTGGAAATTCCAATTACCAATAATTAATTGTGGTCAATATAATGTATATGATATATTCCCTATAAATCCAAATTATAGTTACCTATGAGACCATTAAAACCATCATGATTAGAAATTTATTGGCCAAAAGACATAATATTGAGAGAGTAAGGGATATCCACATGAAATAATAACTCATCAATGATATATGACTGTTCATGGTTATATAGGTGGTCATTATTAGGGTTAGTGAGACATGGGATAAAGACATGTTCAAATGCATACTATAAAGTTTAAATTATTATGATGATTATATTATATTCAAGGTACCATATATTTACCTACCAACTGAGATTAATATTTATTTTATTCATAATATTTACATTCCTTTATTTTAACAACCACAGTTTTGTATTTAATAATGAAGGTGAAAAAGATTCTAGAGGCCTTGGTGTTGACTCTACTAGTTGGAAGGCAGTCTAACTCATTATAGTTTTATCAGGTTTTTGAGCTATTTATGGAGAAGTAATAGTTTATTAGGGAGTATTTCTTATTATAGATACAAACATATTATTTCATTATAGGTTTGGGTTATTTTTATTTGGAATAGGATTTTTCTACCTATTTTTAAAGGCGAGTAATTTTATTTTATATATTCGGTTAGTATGTAGTGTTTATTATAAATAAGGAATATTAAATGGATTATAGAATTATAGAGATATTTTATTCTTATATAGCATAATTGGTATTGATATTTTTTATGTGGATGGTTTTCTTCTGTATTTTTTTTCTGAAAAGTATGTTATGTTACCACAAGATGTGATGTCATGTTTTGGATAGAGTTGGAATATGGTGTCTATCCAATTTTGATATATTTTTATCTTATGGATCCTACTAAGTTACCGATGATATGGATATAGATTGATGATATATTTTAGAAGTGTGTCATATTGTTTATTATGGCACCTTGGGTTCTCGTATGTTGTTTATAAATAATTTAGAATGTATTTTATGATTATTTATGGATTATCATAGGTTAAATCAACTGAAAATGAAGAATTGTTATCCCATTTAGAGGATTTATGAAATAATTTATTATTTAAGGGAGATATATATTTCATAAAAATCTATTTATGGTCTTTAGATCATTATATAAGGTTAAATTAGTAATATATCCCATATAATACATTTGGGCATTGTTATTGATATTCTGAGTTCTTGGTTATAAATTTTAGTGTCATAAACACCCTATTTTTTCATGTGACTAATTAATTAAGTGATTTATGAGTAAAAAAATTAATATGTGATACTTTTCATTGATGAAATTCAAGTTTATTTTATATATGATTAGGTTTAAAGAATGAATTTGAGGATGGTTATAGATGTTATTTTTTGACATCATTTATATGGGAAATTTTCCATGTGAAACTTCAAGACATATAAGGTTAATTTACTTGTACATTTCATATAATATTGGGATGGTTTTATTTATTCATAAAATAGTAAGGCCATTTTTCTTTGGTAAACCCCAGGAATATTATATGGGTACATAGTTTCTTAGATACTATATACTATTAAATGTGTTTTATATCAAATTGATCTTATATTATACCTCATTTTATATATTTTACTTGTAATTACCAAGACATAATATTGATATATTCTTTTTAGGAAGAATTTGAATACCTAAAAGGGGTGTTATTTAGTTCTCATTTTCTTCTATTTTTAGAATAAGGAGTTATATTTTAGGTCTTATATAATGCTTCTCATATGGGTTTGGGTTTTGTTTTGATACGGAAGAGAGTGGTGATTTCTTATACATCTTGATAGTGAAATCCCCAAAACATAATTATCCCACCCATGATATTTAGTTAGTGGAAGTGTATTTTAATGTAATTTTTTACAATATTACCTTATTGGTGAGTTCTCTATAACCATCTCATATCACAAGAGCTTGAGGTATTTCTTCTCCTAGTGATATTTGAATTTGTGTTAGTGGAGGTTGTAGGATTATTACTTTACGAACTTTTACACTCCATGTAAATGTGATTTAATAGTTGATTAACAAAATATGAAGATGCACTGGGATTTTTTTAGATATTCTAGGATGTTTGGATACTTTTTCGGATTTTTAAACTTTTAATCATAATATAGAAGAGTTCGGAAGTAGATGCTTGCCATAAAAAATGAAATTTAACTCTTCCTTGTTGAATAAGGTGTGATAATATCATCAAGAATGTTATTTGGTTGTGGTATATTGATATCATGTTACATATGGAGATTTTCTTACGGTATGGTTAAAGGTTGATCAATATCATGTTTTTAGGGAATATTTGTGTGTCATTAGTGTTACATGAGTTATATTTTCATCTGTTTCATATCTCACCTTTAGTTTAGTATCCAAGTACATCCTAGATGTATCTTTCTTTTTGGAGTTGTTTCTATAAGCTACTATGTAATATATTAGTGGATGAGTTTGTATCTCATTGTCTAGTGTGTTTATACATGAAGGTTTATCATCATGTTCTTATTGTTTTACTACATCCATTAGATGTTCCTAAATAAAAATATGAGGTTGTTTTGATGGATTTAATTACCATTTTACCTTAAGATAATGTAATATGTCATCCTATTTGGTTGATTAAGGTTTTTTGATGAATTCTTATCATTTATTAGTGATTAAGGAATCATTTCTAGTGAATTATTTGTTGGTAATTTATATAGAGGAAGTGATGTGGCTTCATGGGGTGTCTAAGATGATCATTTTTTATAAGGAAATAAATATTACATATGAATATAGAAGGGAATAAATAATTATTTTGGAACATATATATTCCATACAAATAATATTATCATTATGAAGAAGGTAAAATGAAAAAAATGAAACATGGGAGGATATGTTCCTCACATGTGTTATTGATTTTTGATGTTTGTGAGTGAAGAACCTACACTTGGTTATGTTTTCCTAAAAAATAGTTTCCAATAATCCATTGGTATATCTCTATTTCATGTGTTTTATAGGAAACCTTTTAGATCATTTTTGTTTTTGACCAAGGTGAAAGATTCATCAATTCTAGGATTTGATTGGGAAAAAACATGATAGATAAAGTTCATGTAATTTTAGAATATATTTAGGTGCTATAAGACCATTAAATCCCTTTTGATTCTTGAAGAGGTAAACCTATGGTGTTTGAGGTTTTAGGTTTTGAATTTATGATATTTTCTTCTTGTTATGGTCCCTAGATGTATTCTCATGGATGTTAAATTTTTTACTTTATTTGTTTTCCCTTTTGATGTGATAGATAAAATCAATAAGGTGGTATATTAGTTATATATTCCTCAATAAATAGAATATATTTGTGAAATTATACATGAGTCATAGTTACTTTGGTATATTAATAATGAATCTCACATCATTAACTGTGATATGATTGGTTTTGGAGTGGATGAGATGTTTATAGGGAAGCTTGTTGAGATTTAAAAACTGTAAGAGAAAGAACATTGTGGTAACATAATTACATTTTGTTTTGTATATTATAGAATAATTGTGGATGGGAAAATATTTTATTGTTGAATGATTAATATAATTGATCATAGTATCATTAGCTGTTTTTAAGAATGACTTTTTATGATATTGAGATTATTTTTTCATTATTTTTTATTTTTTTATTATTTTTTGTTGTGATGTTATTCAACGATAGAGAGATTCCTATTTTAAATATATCTTATAAGGTGTTTGGGTTTTGAGGTTTTTTTCTTTTACTATTTTTATTTTGTTTCTACTGGATGAGAATCATTTTAGTGGAATCCAATGTAGAGTATTTGATTTCTCTTTGTACAATAATTTTTGTTTTTGGGTTATTAGAGGTGTTAGGGATGAATTTAGAAAATTATAGTGGGATTATAGAAAGATTTTAGCAGAACTATTTGTTGGAAACATGGATCACACCATGAAAAATTGTGATATATCCTGATTTTTTTTATTTTATAGAGATAAAAATGAAGTTTCATCATTTTTTCACCATGGTATATGGTTTTATAGTGTGTTTCATCATGTTATTCCATGATACTTAGCCCATGAGGATCCAATGTTCCTCTACTTATATATGGATATCTTTTTTAGATGTGATTATTTTTATTCTGGTATAGAATGTTGTGTTGTGTTATGGAGGTTTTGGTTGTGATTCTATAGGGTGGATCTATTTGGGATATTCATAGAATTGGGTCTTTTATTCCACAATGGCAATGTGTGGAGTTTATCAGGATCAAGTGAGTGAGATATAGGATTATGTCATGGTAACAAGGTCTTAGATTATTATGTAATGATGATGGTTGTAACTGTATGATCTTATTTAGAGAAATTGAATTTAAATATTATTGACCCCTGAGATTTGGGGATATTTCATTAATATTTCTATAGGATCAGCTAACTGAACACCATTATTGGGACACCAAGGTCACTCTTCTATGATTTTGAATCCATCGATTTTTTTTAATATATATATATTTTTAACTTATTGAATATTTAATATTCCCTTTATCATTATTAAAAAACTAGGTGTCTTTGGTTTCTTATTTAGTTCTATTTAGTCATGTATTATTGGATCTTAAGCCTGGAAATTGTGTGATCAATCAATTTTATTCGAAGGTACTCTTGTCAGGCTATATTTTTCTCTTCTCTTGTTTCATATTATAGAGGTTTATACTAAAGATATTTTGGTTTGGTTTTAGTATTTTTTTTTCATGGTGTTAATGGGGGATAATTTTCAGAAGGTTATTGATTGTTTCCCATGTGTTCATTATAGTTTGGGAAATGGTTATATTATATTTTAACCAATATGATGGTTGAAACTTAGATTAAAGTATAGGATTTTTAATTTCTCATTCAAATTACTTCATTGATGTGTAATTTTTGTGATTTATATTTCATTGGATGAATATATGGGATTGAGATAATGATGTTGACAAAAATGAATTAAAAATTTGCAGTATTAGTATAATAATAATGTTTTATAGGTTTTCTTTATTATTGTTATTATTGTTTGATATTGATGTGAATATTTCATTAGAAATTATTATCACCATTAACTGGTTAAATGGTGACAACATTATTTAAATAATGTATTGATGGTAATTTGATGATGATATATAACGAAAAAAAACTATTTTTATTCATTGTATTTTTATTATTAACATGGTTGTGTTGTTTATTTAAAAATGTAGAGGATGAGTTAACATAATTTTTTTTCAGATATGAAATAAATTATATTGTTTAATTATATGATATTCTGTGGAAACTATGGTGTTTCTATATTGCTAAAATTTTTATTGTGATAGTGGTGGTTGTCCTAAGCAGTTGGATTGGGGTGGAAAAGGAAGAGAAGATATCTGTGTGGGTGTTATTGATGTGGATTCAAACATATAAATTTTAATTTATTTTCGTACCCTGAGATTCATGGAGACTACATCATTATTTTTGGAGGGTCAACTAGTCAACCATCATTGTGGCATGATAAGGGATATCACACTATTATTTTTTATCCCTGGATATTCAAAAAATAGAATTTCTTCTTCAATTCATCACATTCCATTTATCTTTCTCCAAACCCTAGGTTTCTTGTGGATCATCCTTGGTACACCCTCATTGTTTATTCGTTGACCCTTTAGTATACTTCTTCCTCATTTTAATGAGAGTTTTAGGATAATCCTACTTAGTATACTTGTATTCACACCCATATATTATTTTGTCTATTTTTACGGGTTTTTATAATATAGATGGTGATTTATATGGATGTTAATTTCTTGATACATAGAGTTGGATAGTTTTTATAGTGTCATTATAGTCGGAGTTACATACATCAGGTATCCATTTGAGATAATTTTAATATTTGATATTCCAAGAATTATCATATTTAGTTTAATTTATACTATATGGGTTTGATTGGTGTTTTTTTCTTTGTTATTAGTAATTTATGAGGTTAATTCCACCCATGTTTTTATTTTATACCCTTTATGATAGTCACCAACAAGTAACCTATTAGAGGTGTGCTTCAAGTGTAACAAAGGAGTCCGGCATTAGTCCAGGAGGGGTTCCTGCGGGGATGGTTCGTGTCATTATTCTTTCATATCACATGATATTATATAGAGTTATCACAAGTAGTAATATAATGGTGTAAATGATTTCTATCAGATCTAGGGATGAAAACGATGTTGGAATGCCATAATATTGGGGAAATCTTGAATTTTATTAAGAGACATGGCTACATCATGTATAATAATATGATATCATTGAGTGTTACCAATATAAAATTTTTCATAATAAATATCATTGATTATGATAAGTTTATATCATTATGAAAAATTAAAATCACATATTGTGATATTTATATATCAAAATACATGGAATATGAGTTATAAAATTTGAATAGTTATCAACAATAATATAACAAAGTATTAATGGTAGTTAAATATAACATAGTTTTAATTGTTACTATATCTCATAAAGAGAAATGAAATGAAAATGAGAATTTTTAAACCATGATGTTCATATCACATAATGAATTATAAAATATATTAAATGTGTTAATCAATCATCTAACTTACAATGATTTATCTTAGAAAATGGTTATTAATTATTTAGTCCATGCAAAAAAATAGTTATAACAAGGGAATGATTATAAAGAAGTCATTAATATATTCAATGAAGAGTTTAAGGATCATAGTGATGGAATGAAATCTCTAAAATCATAGAATATGTATAGCTAGAGGGATTATAAGAGAATAATATAATTGGATAGGTGTATATACCATTGGGTGATATAGAGCATTGATAATAGAATACATATATTTTATAAACTAATAATAATTTATTGGCACTAACCTGAATATAGGGATTCTATGAAAAGAGGTAATTGGAATAACACAGATCATGGAATATATGTATTAGGATAGGTGAAATATGTGGTATTAAATAACATTATGTATCATAGATCATACCTCTATATCATATATATTTACATAATATATCACTTTTATTTACAATGTGATTATTTTGGATTCATGTGATATTGTAAATATTTTACAAAGCAATAAGGGGAAACCCTATATTGACTTGGTTATCAGGCTGTGGCTTTTTATATATCATACTTGGATCACAGGATCTTTCTTAGGATCCATTATAATTATGAGTGAGATTATTTAATAGTGTCAACTAATGTTATAATGATTCTTAATGAAGTAAAAAAATATTTTCAAAAGAATAATAATTAGTTTCCCATATTTTAGTCAAAATGATATTATTTTACTAGAGTAATACCTAAGATCATTTTCAAACCCATTTCATTAAGAAGTAACATTCCAAAATTATTAAAAGGATGTTATGAAATATTTTTAAATTATTATGAATGAATTCACCAATGAAATAATAAGGGTAAAGAATAAGATTACCAGAGACATACAATATATAGTGAATGAATATGGTGAAAAGTGATTAGAGATAAACAATAATATGTTAATGAATATCCAAGTGGAAAGGAAAAATAGGTAAAAGAAGGGAAAAACAATAAAGATACATAATTTTTATTAGTAAATAAGAATAATTAAATAATACTTTACAAGAAAATAAGAATAATATATGAATGTTGAATACCATGAGATTCCAATCAGGGGAGGTATATGTGAGGGTACTGAAGTAAAGGAGTAGTCACTTGTTATTCAATAATGTTGATAAAAATTGATACACTAATTTGAATGGTTGATCTTAACATTAATATTATCATTATATTGATTTCTAAAACATAGTAGTAAACCATATCATGAAATAGGTGTGATCTCAACATAAAACAATGTAATGAGATTTTACACAAATCTGGTAAACCATGGGGTTATTAATTATATATTGAGACAATGTTGACCCAATGAAACCTGATAAGGGGGGGTAAATTAGGGTGCACACAAGTTAAAACTATTACATTTATATAGTACTCTTTTCCATATAGATATTGTTATCAAATTATAAATAAGGTTAGTCACCACCAATTAATATTCATAGTGAATATAAATTAGTGTTAGGACATAATGATTTTACTTATATCACCACTAATGGATAATCTAAGGAGTATATATCAACATTTTTTTGATATACTAGAATATAACACTATATAATTTAAGTGCTGCAAGTAGTTTTGTAAGGATACATTGTTGATTTAGGGGAACTCTCACTTCAGGTCTATTGGGTGATACTCAGAGATAATACTTTAATAGTTTATATTCATTCATTTTTTCCTCAATAGATTATAGTTGTGATGGTATATCTCTATTTAAAATAAGTCTATGTTGATATTATTTCACCTGGTTTAATGATCCTCTAACATTCATTTTTTTACACTCTCTTTATTGAATGTTGCATGTAATCAACTCCAGAATTTGATAGGGTTGAGTCTTTTCCTTCTACAATATAACTACAGTGGATAATCATTATATTTAAGGAAAATTTAAAATAAAGTTATCATGTTTTATCCAAAAATATGTAACATTTTAAGACCACCTTCTTCTACGAGCCTTCTCTCAAACTGAAATAGTTATAATAGTGGAAACACCTATGGTAATATCCATATCTTTTCTCATAAATACATATATTCAAATTGGTTCACCCTTATACTTTTTATGAAATAATACATTAATTTTTATAATAATATCTATATATAACCACTTTGATATACGGGTTGTGAACAAACCTCCATCCATTCCTATTTTGAGAAAAAGATAGGTGTACCATATAGTTTGGGTTTTCATAAACATTCATTCAAAATAGTATCAATTATTGAAACATCATGACATATTTCCATACATTAAATTGTCATCAAAACTTTCACATATTTATGAAACCGATTCTTTATTGTGTGAAATATTTATTTGTAGTTTGTTTTCTTCCACACCTAAAATACCATGGTAATGTCTTCTCAACTAAATCATAATGATTATTTAAATAACTGACCAAAAAAATCCACTACATAACTCCCTATGTATTCTCCCAGATATTAAGTTTAAATTATAAAAAATATTCTCACATCTAAAAAATCATATAAATAAGATCAACTACATCATGGAATTAACCTCATACTTCTCCTCACATGTTGATTCGTAACCATGCCTCTTAGAGTTTTGACACACAAACTTTTAGAACCACTAAAATTTTCATGGTCCCCCTTTAAGATGTGTCCAATCATCCCATGAAAAGTTATTTTTCATATTACAATATGATTAATCCTCCATAATGTAAGAATATTCACTCTAAATTCATTTAAATATACCTAAAAAGTTCATTCCATGTTTTTTGTGTCATGGAACATAAATTGAAACACTATAATTACTAAAATTAATTTGACCTACTCCACAGTGTGGACACTTTGATCGGTAGAGTAATGTGAAACAATAAATTTCAAAAAGTATTCTATATATTATACTTCCTTGAGAAGGACTCTTATAGTCCCTTCATGATGAATATTAAGAATTGAAATGTTCTCTAAGAATTAGTATAAATTCCCTTATATACAATTCATAGTGAAACTATCAATTCTATACTACAACCTATACCTTTAACAGTCATCCCAATCAATTTATAGACAAAATTTTATATACAAGAGTATATCTTACATGTTTCTTCCATTAATCTTGTGAAATCCTTCCGTGAGTCATGTGAATCGGTGATTTTTTATATTTAATAATTCTAATCTACTCATGTCTAGAATAATAATATTATAGTTTGATTTGTTCTATAATATAAATATATTAAAATTAAGAATTATCATTTGTTGCATAACCATAATCCATACATTATGGAATGTTATCTATAAAAATTTATATGGAAGAAAACATTGTGTTCATAAACCATTTTATTCTTAATTGTAGATGAATAATATGAAATGTAACAACCCAAGCTTCCACGGTACGTTTCCCTTTGAATAATGCAATAGCTTGCATTGTATGCAACTTTGAGATTCAATCACACCGCAACCAATCAAACTAGCTGTTATAAATAGTAATAACCACTTAATAAAATTTTATAAATTTTATTTTTCAAAATGGAATTCATTTTTGAATTCATAATATCAAAATTAGCTTAGGGTGAATTTTGGGTATTTTTTTGAAAATTTCATTTTTTGATGATTAGTGAAAAACACTGCGTTACTGTTTAAAACCGACTTTTTATTTCAATAATTAATTATTTTATTTAAATTTATTTTATGTCAAAATAGATACATAATACCTATGAATGTTCAATTTAATTCATTGGAGTCATTTTTTAATTATATTAGATATATAAAATTTTATTGAACTTTTCTCCGTCTTTTACCCACCTCCTAGGAGAATTTGTAAATTCACATAAAACATAAATTTACCTGTTCTGTGAGTGGAATTTCAAAAATCCAAGAGACATTTTTGATATCAGTAATAAAAATTAGGTTCAATAAGAAGAAAAAAATTTCTGGTGAATAGTAACTTTTTACTCATATTTACCACGGTTAAAAGTAAATTGGGTAATTAAGGGTAAAAATGATATTATTATTACCCTAGAACATGTCCTAATTCTATTAGATAAGATTAATTCGACCATAAAATTCCTTAGGAATATAATATTATCCTTTATGTCCACTTTTATTATATTATAACATTTATTATTATTTAATTCAACTAAGAATTAAAAGCGTTAAATTCAAAGTTTAATAACTAAACCATTTATAATACAGGGTTATACATAAGATAAATTCGACCATAAATACTAATTATAAATATAAAAATATTTCCTACATATTAAAACATTATTTATTATTTTTAGAATTTCAATAATTTAATTTATTTATAACACAAAGATGATGGATTAATTACCTTAATAATGATATATTAAAATAATTAATATAATAAATATCCAAATAAATGTAATTTCATATTTTTGATGAATTAAACTACTTTTCTAGGTTAATATGACATGAAAAGATTTAAAATATGAATTTATTTCAAATAAATAACATTTTTAGGCCTTTAACAAAAATCATTTATAAAATAATGTCAAAATTGACATAAATGATTTTTTAAAATGAATACAATATTATTAGTTGATATAATAATACTAAAAATATTGGGTTCATCCAAAAGACTTATATAATGATATTTGTTTCATTAATTAACCTATTTGGGTTCTCTTGAAGTTTATAGTAAGTTTATTAACCATATGATATAAAAACACAAAGAGACATAGTAAATGTCAAACTATTTAACTAAGAGTTAAATCTAAAATATATGGTTAATATAGTGACCCAAACCTCTCTAAAACCTATTGGTTGAGTGTATTTAGACTCATCCCCAACTTATCTATTAAATAATTCATTTTACAACCATTAAAAACCGAAAATTATTTTATTATAAAATAATATTTCAATCTTTTCATAAGGTTCCCCTCACCCCACTTATAAAAGGGAACTTCCACTTGTCTAAAATTCACACCTTAAAATACATTTTTCTCGGCCAAACCCAGCCCAAATATCTTCCCAACTATCCTACCTTAATCCTATATGACTTCCTTTAGTTATAAATCCAACCTAAGCAGCCCTTTTTATCAAATCAAGATGAAGAACCCAAAGAAGAGGTAAATATTTCATCACCTCTTCCAAGTTCTTTTCTTCTTTAACTTCCTCTTTCATTGTTGTTTCCATTATAAGATAATAACACTATTATATTCTATATACTGTTATGTTATTATAAAAATTGTAACACCATATCCATTATTCTATCAATCGTATGAATGACAAAGTCACCATACGTGCGTAGGAACGGCTTACCATCTCCACGTCGTGGTGCAGTTGTTATTAAATTCATTATTTTTATATGGGTATAACAATTATGTATAATTGATTTAAATAATAAATATAACATGTTAATGATTCTATATATATGATATAACATCTATTTACATACTATTTTAATATCAAAAGATTGATATTGTCGCTCGTGCGTACGTACGGATTACCATCTCCATAAACGCGTTGAGATTCATTCCCCATCGAAACCATTCAAGACAAATATTCATTTCATGATTAAAAATAATGTTTAAAGAGTTTATATCATTCTGGATATGAATAAGATACATTCCATCCATGAAAAAAATGACTCATGTAACAAATAATATAAAGGTAAAAGAGTCAGTTAACACTTGAAACGATGATAATACTAAAATATTATTAACAATGCATTATTAGAAGATCATATATGATATCATAATTATGTATATGGTTCATGTATAATTTAATAAAAATGATTTAACTATTATACAAGAGTTTAACGTACCCTCTACCAAGGAAAAGTACAAGGTAATGGTTAATTCTACGATCTCTTTATTATCTGAGGTTGTTTTTACGTAAGTATCTACTGGGACCTCGTTATCATCCACATCCATGTTTCTTTAAAGTGTATTTCAAAACATTTTTACTATTTGTGATAATATGGTATAAGTCATTTATACCCTTATTTGAACTTATATGTTTTGAAAGTAATCTTTCAGTCGTTTTCCAAACAAGGTAATTTACGACCTTTTCGATAAAATGAAGGTAAGAATTTATTTTTTAACTTATATGGCGGGTGTGGTTATTCTCCATCATTATAACATCGCCAAAGATTCCATTAAAATCTTATATTAATATTTTGAAAAAAAAAATTCTTTTATAATAATGTACCTTTAAATTATTTCAAAAAAGAATGAGATATTTCTCTCAAATAGTTTTGATTTCATCTATGTCAACATCCTTTAAGGGATTTTATACTTGTTTGAAGTTGGTTAATTATGATACAAATTTTCCATATTGTATTTAAGGTTTTTTGATATGTTTGACTCTGGTTGTGTTATTTTTATACCATTCATGGTTTATGGTTAATATATTGACATTTCATATGCTAGTTTTAATATTAATGTTTATATTATATTTAAAAAATTTCAGATGAGGAATGTATTGGACTTTGTATGTAATGGGTAGAGCCCACTATATCTCCTCGATGAATTGGTAGGCCTCATGAGACAACTAGATGTGGAATTGGCCAAGGCCTTTCCCAATTAGATATATGGTTTTGGCCGAGGCCTTGATCATTTTTAGACGTCTTGGTTGAGGCCTTCAAAAAATGTTTCAGAATGTCCAGCATTATACATTCCCTCATTATGAAAATAATATTGATGGTTCATGTGATCATTCGACTAGTAGAATACTGATGATTATGTTTTATTATGATATTATTTACTCAACTCATATTCTTTCCATAAATGTGTTCATGTTTATTATTTGTAAAGGAAGGAGTTATCAATTATTCACCATGATTAATATTTATGTTATCTTCCGCTATATTTATTTCCCTTACTGAGTGTTTAAGCTCAACCGTTTATTAGGTTTCATTTTCCTTGGATATGGAGAAATTAGTTATTAGTTACTTGCAAAAATAATCTAGGAGGCTTGGATATTTCTAATGGAATAAATTAGTTGTGTATTTATTTTCACGTTGTAAAGTTTAACTAATGTATAAATCTTGTTTCCAATAATAATAAAATGGTCGGTATTTCAGGACATGATTTCCTGGTAATCATGCCAATGCTACATAATAATTCACCGACTCTATGTAAATGGGGTTGGGGCATTACAGTTGGTATTAGAGAACGTTTAGTACAAACCATAGAAACTAGATTTATATAAACTCTAATTAGAGCACATTATCATATGATAGACTTTTGGGATATGTATAGAAGAACTTCCTAGAATTATGGTATCGTAGAGATGTTGTGATTTTTCCAATAAATACATCCCTATATGGATACGAGCTAGTAGAGGAGGCACTAGCACAGATGTACCTATGGGTAAAACCCTAAAACAACACTTTGAGCTAGACTCAAATGGGAACTGGTGCATGAAAATGGGCCTTTTGGCATTCTTGGTTATGACACTCCCAGTGGATATGCTTAGGATAATTCACATTTTCATTACAAAATATTTTTAAGGGTTTATGAGTATATAATTCCTCAAAGAAAACATTTTCCTGATTATGGATTAAATCCATAAACTGTTCAATTTATGTTAAGTATTTTACAAGTATGTAATTATGTATTTCGATTTATAAACTAATCTAGTTTATGCCATTGTTTTGAAATGGAACCTATTTGAAAGAATGGAAACTGTATAAATGCACGTAATCCATGTAGGGATTTCCCACCTACTCCAGATAATTTTAGCGGAGTTGGTGATGCAACTGGTGCTGATCTACTTATCACTATGCTAGGACAACTCACACAGTTTATGAATAATAATCTTACCCGTATGGATCACCCTGGTCCACAACGTGGAGGATCAATGTTAGAACACTTCATGAGGAAACAACCACAAACATTCAATGGTATTAAAAATCCATTATTGGTTGAGCAATGGATAAATTCCTTAGAGAAAATATTTTACACTTAGGGGAGTAGCGAAAGGGAAAATGTTTTCATTGAAGTTTATCACCTCACTAAAGATGCTGACCTATAGTGGTCATTGATTAATAACACAAAGAAATATTAAAAAGTTTCCAATATGGAATGGAGGGAGTTTAAAGAACATTTCTTAGAAAAATACTTTCCTCATGACCATTGAGCGGATATAGAAAGGTAATTTCTGAGTCTGAGGGAAAAAGAGGATGATAATGTTGCAAAGTATGAATTTAATTTTACAAGAATAGCAAGGCATGTTAAAGATTATATATGTAATCCAAGAAGTAATATTGACCATTTCATTGATGGGTTAAAACTATTTCTCTGTCGAGCATTAGTATCGCAATCCTTCTCATTATACGAAGATATTCTCTCATGTGCTCTCAAGATAGAAAAGGAATTCTCTAAGTCTTACGACTTAAAATCAAAGCAAGAAAAGAAATGATCTGTTGAACACTCTGGGAAAGGAAATAGAGAAACATGGAAGAAGGGAATAATTGAATTTCCACCCAATGATAATTGTGGAAGGAAGCACCCTAGTGCCTGTCTAAAAGGAAAATGAATATGCTACAAATGTGGACAGGAAGGCCATCTTGTTGGTGATTGTAATGGAAAGAAGGAATCTACCAATGTTGAATGCTATAATTTCAGGGACATGGGACATTATTCAAATGAATTTCCTAAATATCAGGGAAACACACCTCAGAAAAGGCCAAGGGATCAAGGCCAAGATTATGTGATCACTACTGCTGAGGTTGAATCTCCAAAAGATGTGGTGGTAGGTTTTTTTTATGGATAATGGGACAATCCCCATAAATTTATTTATATAAAAAACAGGTCCAAGGGGAGAATAACATGGAAACAGTGTAAGACATAAATTATTGGAGACCGATCTTTTTCCTAATCTTGTCGCCAATTTTGAGCTCTTGTGCTCTTATCTCGTTCCACATTTTTCCGATTAGACACCCTCTACCTCTACTAGAGTAGCAGTCTGAAATCTCTTGAGCTTGCTGCATTAGAGTTTCAAGGTCTTCATCAGAACTGGAAGTTTGATCATCTTCCTTTTTCTTCAATTCCTCCTTTCTTTGTTTATAATTTTGGCTTCTTGTTCATGCTTGCTGCCACATGCAGTCCACTGCTTCGGATTTGTCATCCTCATTCCCTGCTGAAACAGTAACCTTCATCTTGGCAGTGGGAGAATCACAAAAAACTCACCCCGAAGGATGCACAAAACCTGCTGAAGGATCTGAGCCTCCTAGTACAGGAGAAACAATATCAGTATTAGAAGAAACATTCAAAGAATTTAAAGAAGTATCAGTGGGATCAACATCCCTGCATTGGACACCATGCAATTTATCCACCGAAGAGAGCATATTAGAGGTCTTCTCGGACCCTTCCCCAACTTGGAGCTCTAAGCATCCTATAGTTTGAGACCTCAAATCAGCAGAAACACCAACCATCTTTGCCTTCATTTTATCATTAGCATCATAGCTATCTTTAGGTGTCAAAGTCTGAAATGTAGACACAGCTACATTCTGTTTTTGTCCAGAATCAGATTCCGTTTGAAGACCCTATTGCGAGTATTCTTGTGACCCCAAATCAGTGATAATCACATCTGTGACAGTCTGCACAGTTCCCAGATTTCCAGAACCAACATTAAAATGAGGTGGAGATTCTAAAACCGAAGATGTTCTATCATCCTTCATAGCCACATGCCTAGCATGCAGGGGTGAAGGGGGTTCTCCCTGTTCCACAATCTCAACCCAGGACTTCCTAATTAGATTACTTATCTTGTTAGAATTCGAAGGATTTGAAATGTCAGTTCTTGGGACATCCCTTCTGTTAGAATCAGTAGGTAAAAGATCATTGTTCAGTTGATCCAAAATAACAGGGTTAGGCTTCAATCTATCAACTTTTCTACATGACTTAGAGTCATTACCCTTAAGAGAGCATATGCTGCACATTATAGACTTCCTACATGAAGTAGCATCATGACCTAGAACTTTACAGGCTTTACAGAATCTAGGAACCCTCTCAAATTCATTTCTCAGCTCTAATTCTTCATCATCCGTGGAAAGATAAACCCTATCAACAAGAGTTGAGAAGAGATCAATCTCAATAAGGCATCTAGCATAATGGCTGAATCTTGCCATTTCAGTTTCTCTATCCATTCTAATAGGAACTCCAATGGCAATATCAACATCATAATGAATTCTAGGATGCCATAAAATCCAATTGAGACCAACAAATTTGATCCATACCTGAGCTGAGGTGTTACCTAAATTTTATCCAATGCTTTATTTGATTCTAGATCATCACATTGTTTTATATCTTCCCATTTTTCTAAGAAAATTAGATATTTCCAATTCTATATAACAGGGGTGTTGTCTATCAAAACTCTTAAAGGAGGTATCATTGTAAAAAAGTATTGTGAATTAGTTCCCATTAGGGTATATAAATGTTCTTTACCCTCTTATCTCATCATCATACCCATGATTGAATTTTATATAATCATCAGAATGAATTTTATTTCATACCATGATGTGAATATTTATTATAAGAAGATGGAAGTTACAATTTTTGATGATGATGATAAAGAACACCTTATATTTAGAGTAGAAATTTCACCACCCGATTCTTATCTCGATCCACCCCCAGTAGCTCAACTAAATTCAATTATTGGGGGGAAGAGAACAAAATAACTATGTATTAGAAAAGGAATATTCAAATAGGTGATGTACCTATTGTGGAAGAATATTTTGATGTGTTTCCAGAATATTTACCTGGACATCCTCCGGAATGAGAAATTGATATTTCCATTGATTTAATTCCAGGTTTGAGGTCCATATCGAAGACCCCTTATAGAATAGCCACTGTGGAATAAGTGGAACTAAAGAAACAAATAGATTAATTGAGTAATAAAGGATTTATTCACCCTATTTTTTCTATATGGGGATCCCCTATAATTTTTGTTAAGAAGAAAGATAGATCTATGAGGTTGTTCATTGACTAATGGGAGGTCAATTCTATAACGATAAAGAACTAGTATCCCCCACCTCACATTGATGATTTATTCAACCAACTTCAAGGATCTCAATATTTTTCAAAGATTGACCTTTGATATGGAAACCATCAATTGTTTGTGAATAAGGAAGACATTTCAAAAACAGCATTTCGAACTATGTATAGGCATTACAAGTATACTTTAATGCCTTTTTGGATGACTAATGCACCCTCTGCTTTCATGGATCCAATGAACAGAGTTTTCAAGGAATATCTTGATGACTTTGTAGTGGTATTTGTATATAATATCAAGGTATACTCCAAAAGCTATTAAGATCATGAAAATTACATGTGCATTATTCTAAAGACTCTTAGAAGAAATGAATTATATGGAAAATTTAGCAAGCATGAATTCTGGGTTCCAGAGATTCCGTTTCTTGGCCATATTGTCTCTATGGATGGAATATCTATTAATACATCAAAGGCCAAGGCAATCCATGAATGTTAGCACTGACAAGTATAACTGAGGTACATAGTTTTATTGGATTAGAAGGTTATTATTGACGTTTCGTCCAGAATTTTTCCTAGTTGGCTTACCCATTAACATAGCTCACACGTAAATGGGTTAAATTTTTTTGGACAAAAGAGTGTGAAAAATGTTTTCAAGTAACTGAAGAAACGATTTTTCAATTCTCTTATCTTGAATCTACCATCAGGGAATGATGGGTTTGTTATTTATAGTGATTCTTCGAAGAAAGGACCTAGTTGTTTTCTTATGCAGAATGATAGAGTTATTGCCTATGTATCACGATAGCTAAAAATTCATAAGCAAAACTATCCTACTCATGATCTTGAGTTAGCAGCTTTAATCTTTTCTTTGATGATATGGAGACATTATCTCTATGGTGAAAAATGTGAGATATATACCAATCACAAGATTTTGAATTATATTTTCCCACAAAAAGAACTCAACATAAGGAAAACGTGATGAATTGAACTACTCAAGGATTATGATTGCACTATACACTACCACCTAGGGAAGGAAAATTAGGTGGAATATGCTTTGAGTAGAAAGGATCATGGAGTTTTGAACAAGATTAGAGTTGAAAAGTATCCTATATATATGGATCTAGTAAATATGGATATGGGAATAACCATGGAAGGTTAAACATCAATGATTTTTCAAATAGTTTCCAAACCATCTTTACTAGAAAGGATAAAGAGTTCTTTGTCCGATGATGAGGAGTTTCAAAAGAAGATTAAAGCTGTGAATGATGGGAGATTGAGTTACCTCTTATATTAAGATGGGATTTTGAAATTTGGGAAGTAGCTTTTTATACCTAATATACCTGATCTGAAAAGAGAATTTTTAGATGATTCTCATAGCTCCAATTTCTCTATACACCCTCCTCGCAATAAGATGTATAGATATTTGAATGAACATTTTTTGTGAGAAAACATAAAGGGGGATATTACTGATTTTTTGTAATGATATATGGTTTTTCCACAAGTGAAAGCTGGAAGGAATCATCCTAGAAGAGTCATGTAACCTATTATCATACTTGAGTGAAAATGGGATAATATTACTATGGACATTGTCATTTGACTACCAAAGACTCCTAGAAGGAATGATGCAATATGGGTCCTTGTTGATCGTCTTACCACATAAGCACATTTTCTTTCTATAAGAGAATATTTACCAGTTGAATGTCTGGCAAGACTATATATTAATGAAGTTGTAAGACTTCATGGAGTACCCCTATCGATTGTTTCTAGTCTTGATCCCTGTTTTACATCAAGATTCTGTAAAAGTCTTCATAAAACCCTAGATACTGAACATTGTTTGAGCACTACCTACCACCCTCAAACTGATGGACAATCATAACGGACTATTCAAACCTTATAATAAATTTTGAGATCATTCTCACTTGACTTTCATGGTATGTGGGATCAATATTTACCTCTGGTATAATTTTATTATAATAATAGCTTTCATTCAAGTATTCAGATGGAAGAATATGAAGCATTATATTGAAAGAGATGTCTCACACCAACCTGTTGGGATGATGTTTGTGAAAGAAAACTCATAATCCTAGAACATGTTGAAGAAATGATAAATAGGTGAAGGTAATCCAAACCCACATTAAAGATGTTAAAAGTAGTTAGAAGATCTATGCTGATAACCGAAGGAAGGATTTGGAATTTTAGGTAGGAGATCATGTTTTCATGAAGGTATCTCCATGTAAGGGAATTGTACGATTTGGTAAGAAGGTTAAATTGAGTCCCAGGTACATCGGACCTTTCAAAATTCTAGAACGAATTGGGGTTGTATCTTACAGATTGGCAGTGCTGCCAGGTCTCTCCAAAGTTCATGATGTGTTCCACATATCACTGTTGAGAAAATACATTCCTGACTCAACACATGTACTCACCTATGTGGAATTAGAACTGGAACCTGATCTGTATTATTGTGAAGAACCTTTCAGAATTGTTGATACCAAAGAACAAGTGCTAAGAAACCAGATGACTCGTCTAGTAAATTTCTATGGAAAAACCATAAGATGGAAGAGGCAAGGTGGGAACCCAAGGAACTTATGATGAAGAACCACCCAAAAATTTTTATGCAGTAATATTATAGAAATTTTGAGGATGAAATTATTTGAAGGAGAGGATAATGTAACACCCCAATCTTCCACGATATGTTTCCCTTTGAATAATGCAATAGCTTGCATTGTACACAACTTCGAGATTCTAACACACTGCAACTAATAAAACTAGCTATTATGAGTAGTAATACCCACTTTTTGAAATTTTATAAATTTTATTTTTCAAAATTGACTTCATTTTTGAATTTGGAATATAGAAATTAGCTTAGGGTGAAATTTGGGTATTTTTCTGAAAACATTCAATTTTTGATGAATAGTAAAAAACACAGCGATATTGTTTAAAACCGACTTTTTATTTAAATAATTAATTATTTTATTTAAATTTATTTTACATTAAAATAGATACATAATACATATATATGTTCAATTCAATTCATAGGAGTCATTTTGAAATAATATTATATATATATAATTGTATTGAACATTTCACCGTCTTTTACCCACCTCCTAGGAAAATTTGCAAATTCGTAGAAAACATAATTTTACCGATTCTGTGAGTGGAGTTTCAAAAATACAAGAGAAATGGTTGATATCAGTATGAAATTTTTTTTCAATAATATTAAAATCATTTTTGTTGAATAGTAACTTTTTACTTTTATTTACCACGGTTAAAAGTAAATAGGTTAATGAAGGGTAAAAATGATATTATTCTTACCCTAGAACATGTCCTAATTCTATTGGAAAAGTTTAATTCGAACAAAAACAACCTTAGGAATATAATATTATCCTTTAGGTCCACTTGGATTAGATTAGGACATTTATTATTATTTAATTCAAAGAATAGTTAAAAGTGTTAAATTTAAAGTTTAATAACTAAACAATTTATATTATAGGGTTATACAAAAGATAAATTAGTATATAAATATTCATAAGAAATAAAAAAGGATTTACTACATAATGAAATTTTATTTATAATTTTTATACATTAAATAATTTAATTTATTTATTAAACAATGATGACGTAGTAATTAGCTTAATAATAAAATATTAAAATAATTGATATAATAAATATCTGAATAAATGTAATTTAAGATTTTTGATGAATTCAAATAATTTTCTATGTTAATATGACATTTTATTGTTGAGAATATAAATTTATTTCCATGTAATAATGTATTTAGGACTTTAAAAAAATCAATTATTAAATAATGTCGAAATTGACATAAATGAGTTTTAGAAAAAATACAATATTATTGGTTGATATAATAATCATAAAAATCTAAGGTTTGTAAAAAATAATTATATAATGATAGGTGTATCATTAATTACCCACTTGGGGTTCTCTTGTAGGTTTATTGTATGTTTATTAACCATATATTAAAAAAATAAAAAGAGACATGGTAAATGTCAAACTATTTAACTAAGAGTTAAATCTAAAAGATAAGGTTATATAGTGACCAAAACCTATCTAAAAGCTATTGGTTGAGTGTATTTAGACCCATAACCACCTTATACATTAAATAATTCATTTTTGAGCCATTAGAAACCAAATATTATTTTATTATAAAATCATATTTCAATCTTTTCCTAAGGTGTCGCTAACCCCACTTATAAAAGGGAACTTCCCCTTCTCTCAAATTAAACCTTAAAAGCTAATTGAATCATCCAAAACCTGCCCAAATAACCTCCCAACAGTCCTCCATTCATCCCAGGGGCCATCTTTTAGTCATAAATCCACCCTAAGGAGCCCTTTTGACCAAATCAAAAGAAATAACCTAAGGAATAGGTAAATATTTCATCACCTCTTTCAAGTTCTTTTCTTCTTCTACTTCCACTTTCTTGGTTTCTTCCATTATAAAATAATAACTCAAGTATATTATATATACTGTGATGTTATTATAAAAATGGTACAACCATATTCATTATTCTATCAATCATATGAATGAAAAAGTCACCATATGTGCGTACGTACGGCTTACCGTCTCCACGTCGTGGTGTAGTTGTTATTCAATACATTATTTTTAGATAGGTACAATAATGATGTATAATTTATTTAAATAAAAAAATATATCCATTAAATGATTCTGTATATATTATATACCATCTATTTACATACTATTTTAATATAAAAAATGATATTGTCACTCGTGCGTACGTACGGATTACCATCTCCACGAACGTGATCAGATTCACTCCCCATCGTAACCATTCAAAAATAATCTTCATTTGATGATTAAAAATAATGTTTATGTGTTTATATCATTATGGATATGAATAAATTACATTCCATCCATGAAAAACATGACTCGTGTAACAAATAATATAAAGGAAAACGAGTTAGTTAACACCCGAAATGATGATAATACTAAAATATTATTGACAAAGCATTATTAGAAGATCATATATGATATCATAATTATGTATATGGTTCATATATAATTTAATAAAAATTATTTAACTATTATACATGAGGTTAATGTACCCTCGACCAAGGAAAAGTAAAAGGCACTGGTTATTTCTATGAGCTCTTTATTATCTGAGGTTGTTTTTACGCAAGTATCTACTGGGACCTCTTTGTCATCCACATCCATGTTTCTTAAAAGTGTATTTCAGAAAAAATTTATTATTTACTAGAAAATGGGTTAATGTCATTTAAAACCTTATTTGACCTTATATTTTTTGAAATAATTCTTTTAGTCATTTTCCAAATAAGGTAATTGACGACCTTTTCGACAAAATTAAGGTAAAAATGTCCTTTTTAACTTATACAGTGGGTGCGGTTATTCTCCACCATTATAAAATCATCGAAGATTATGTTACAAGATTATAATAATATTTTAAATATAAATATTTTCTTTTATAAATATGTAACTTTAAATGATTTTCAAAAAAGAAAGAGATATTCCTCTCCAATAGTTTTGATTTCATCCATGTCAACATCCTTTAATGGATTTTATACTTGTTTTAAGTCGGTTCATTATGATACAAATCTTCTATATTGTATTTATGGTTTTGTGATATGTTGGAATATGGATGTGTTATTTTTATACCATTCATGGTTTATGGTTAAAGTATTGACATTTGGTATGATAGTTTTAATATGAACTTTTATGTTATATTTCATCCTTTTCATATGAGGAATGTGTTGGACTTAGTAAGTGATGGGTGGAGCTCGCAATAGATCCTCAATGCATCGGTAGGTCTCATGAGACAACTATATGTGGAATTGTATGAGGCCTTTTCCAATTTGATATATGGTTTTGGCTGAGGCCTTAATCATTTTTAGACGTCTGGGATGAGGCTATGAAAAAATGTTTTAGAATTTCCAGCATTATACATTCCCTCAATATGAAAATAATATTGATATTTCATGTGATCATTTGACTAGTAGAATACCCATGATTATGTTTTATTATGGTGTTATTTACTCAGCTCATATTCCTTTCATAAAAGTGTTCATTTTTATTATTTTTAAAGGCATGTGTTTTCAATTATTCACTATGCTTAATATTAATATTATCTTCTGCTATATTGCCTACCCTTACTGAGCGTTTGAGCTCACCCCTTTCTTACAATTCATTTTCCCAGGATACGAAGAAGTTAGTTTTGATTGAATTGCAGACATAATCTAGGGGGCTAGGATGTTTCTATTGGAATAAATTAGTTTTGTATTTATTTTCAAGTTGTAAAGTTGAACTTATGTACGAATCTTGTTTCCAATAATACTAAACTGATCGGTCTTTCGGGAGATGATATCCTTGTGATCATACCAATTGTATGTAATAATGAAAAGAATCTGGGTAACTGAGGTCGGGGCCTTATGTGAAAAGATACTTATGAGGTACTTATACATATTTCTATTTCTTAGGTAGTGGTGGGACTTTAGGATTCATGGTGTGACGTACAAAATCTAGAATCTACAGATATAGAATATATATAATGTATCTCCAAGTAGGCCTATATAAAATGACTCATCCTTTTCAATTCAAAATTCTTCTTAGAAATTCACACCATTTCCATTTCCTTGATAGAGATATTAATCAAGGTGCCTCTTTTTATTTAACCATAAGTGAAATGGATTCTAAGTGCACTTCTTCTCAAAATAAAAAATGATAATTCTCACATCATAAAATCATTATTTAAATGAATCTTCAGTTATTAAAAACAAATAAATTGATTGAAAACATATTCAACGCAAAATAGGTTTTATTTATACATCCTCTCCATCTATATTTTGTTTCTAATACTATCATAATTTCATCATCCTTCAGAAATTTCAACTACCTATACTTATATGGATTTATTAACCCTTTTTAATCTTCCATTAACATAAAAATTAAATTTTCTTTGGAACACTAAATACTCACTCCCCTTTTGAAAGTAATAATGAAATTTATTTCTCATATGCATATCTTTATTTTCGTACTCTCCCCTTATTTTCTCTAAACTGTATAAGGGTTTCTACATCAGCACTACTCCCTCTTTCTCTATATTTTCAATAATCTCCATAAAGCATATTAATGAGGAAAGTTAATCCTTATTAACATTTTAATATATTATATTAATGGATTTTTCTCCCCCTTCTATACAATCATTTTCAAACCCATTTTACACCACATGTTGACATCTATAAACCTCTTGTCTTTTCCAACCATTTGAGAATTTCATACCCCAAAAATTGGATTTCATCAACCGCATCAAATCAAATGATAGATCATTGGATTTTGGAACAATGTTCCATTTTTCTATATTTGGATCAACTACTTGATGATTGAACCTTTCTCTCATCAAAAACATATTGGTACCACTAGTTGGAAAGAAAATTTATATTCTAACCTCAACCTTGATCCCACTTGATGATCATATTTTTTGAATAATCAGAACTCAAAAAATTACCACCTTTAGAATCTTGGATACACATTATCCACTACTACTTCATTTTACTCATTGACTTACAGTGAGTAATATTACAACATCACATTGAGACATTGAAAAATATTCTATGACTACCAAGTCAGAACATAGTATAAAAACCAAGTGTTTTAGTGAATAATCTCAAGGTTTTCCACATAACTCACTTAATTCCATAAAAACATAAAACTTTAAAAACTTATTCCATTAAATAAATCGTCTTTAAATCACGATCCCACAAACACCCAACCATCAGTAAATAATAAATAAATTTTTTTTGAGGTATACCACATGTTGAGTCAACTAATAAAACTATTTTGTGGTAAAATTATAATACCACATGATATTTATTCACATATTATCTTTACATGGTTTATTCCTTCTAATATAAGGCTTAAAATCCTTTTAATTCTCTTTACCAACTCCCCGGGATGTATCTGATTCTTGATAATATATTTTTTAGACAATTTTTTGTATTGGGATCCACTTTACGATATTGATATTTATTACAATAGATTCTTGGTTTCCTATAAAATAATTCTATACCAATTATTAATAAAATAATATATAAACTTGTAATTATAAATGTTAATTCTTATATACATGTCTACATACTCTTTCTCAATGGTCAATTATCACTTGAGGTATATCTCGATATCTTTGGTTTACATTAAATGGTAGTATGATGCAACAATAATTATCATATATAACTTTGATTCCTTTTTAAACATATATTAGTATTTTTTATTATTTTTTTCTCCATTATAGGATGAAACTTTCATATTTATCTTTAAAAAAATATTTTACGTATCATTATTTATTGTGTCATATGCAGACATTAACATTATTCCTAATTTATTCTCATGCCTGATTCTAAATTGAATCTTCTAGAATTATTACTCAACCAGTTATATGTATATCCATACTATTCATAATCATCATCTTTCAGTAAAAATGTATTCTTTTATCACAACTATAATTTAAAACTCAAAGATCCTTCATCACAATCACATGTTTATAATTAATATAGTCACCCCATGAAGTGTATCACCCCTTAATCTTATAATAATCCCATCAAAATTAGAAACATTTAAATAAATAGGAGAAGGGTGCCTTTGAAATACTAATGTTTTGAAATTTAGTTGGTCATTGTAAGCCAACCCATTTTATTCATTCTTCATTAAAGCCTTACCAATGGTTTCCTTTGCAATACCACTTGTATAAATTTCAATTAAGATACTATGTCTTGGTTTATACATATTTCTTTTCTTAGGTTCTTTCCCTATTGGTATATTGATACCACATTTATCTATTTATTTTATTGATGTTACATGTGTGAATATTTCATCACCATTCCTTCACTAATTTAGAGTCCCCTAACCCTAACATCATCTTCTTCCATATAGTGTGATTTGTAAAAATACAATTTCATTCCTTGATAAATTATTCTATTTCAATTACCATCACTTCATAAATATTTTTACATGGTAATTCGTTCTCAAAATATTTATCCACATTAATCACAATTGTAAGATCCCCTTATTTTCTTAGATATGATTTCTCTCTCTCTCTATCTCTCTAATAGGGATACTGTGAGTGTGATAAAATAGGTGTTTTATGTCCCATTCATTATAAATATTATTTCACCTAAGTAACATTGAATCAATTTTCCAATGCAAGATATATTCTTCTAACGTAAATCATCTCCTGGTATTCCATATAAATAGAGCATTTCTTTATAACTCATTTAGTTCTCATCCTACATCATTTTCATTACATATAACCATAATTAGTATATATAAAACATCTCCCATTAAAATAATACCTATTTTAATCATTACTTGGTTAATATATTTCCAAATATCTTAATCTTTCCCAAATCAATTGGGCATCTTGACACACACTCATGGTGTTCCCCATTCTTCCATAGTCTTATCATTTTGTAGATACCTTATTCAAAGAATATTTATTTCAAAATTTAGTGGGTAACATTTGTTCACCGATAGATTCCATATTTGAACTTATATTCCTTTCACATATTAAGTCTTACATTGGAGGGATCTTTTTCCCTTCATTAGTGGGTTTAACCATTTCTCAAGATCCCGAATCAGATCATATTTCTCCTTTAAATAGGAATCCAACTCATTTAAGGTAAATCTAGCTCTATTTATAGAGCTCATAATATCATAAAGTTATTTATTAAGTTGGAAAATTATTTATTTAAAATATTTTTCAATAAATATTTTTTACTTTTCTAGTAGGAATGTTCCTAGATCAGATCACATCATACCATAATTGTAACACCCCAAGATTTCATAGTGTGTTATTTCTTCAAAATAATTTAATAACTGGCACTACATGCAACATTGGGTTCAAGGGAACTATGACTTACCAAACAAGCCGTTCAAAAGAGGTTATGAATAGTATTAACTAAATTTTAAACTTTATATAATCCGTATAATTTTAGAATCCATATTATCAGTTTCTTAGACATAATGTAAGAACAAATTCATTTTCAGTATTTCACTTTTACCAACTTTTAATAGTGAACCCTTTTTAAATAAAATATTTTATACTTTTTGACTAAATGGAGACATCAAAAATTTAAAATGAAACATCCCATGCTTCCACGGTATGCTTTCCTTTGAATAATACAGTAGCGTGTGTTGTACACAACTTCGAGTTTTAACACACACCACAACCGATCAAACTAGCCGTTATGAATAGTAATAACTACTTTTTGAAAATTTATCTCTCAAAATGGACTTCATTTTTGGATTTGGAATATCGAATTTAGCCTAAGGTGAAATTTTGGTACTTTTCGGATAACTTTAATATTTTGATGAATAGTGAAAATTACTAAATTTTAATTAAAAACAACTTTTTAAATCAAAATAATTTATAGTGATAAATTATATTATTGAGTTGTTTTAAACTATAATTAGAATATATTTTTACCATTTTATCCAATGGTGTTCATTAGAATTAATTTCACTTTGAAATTGGACATAAACAATTATCAATCTTTTGATATATATTGTTTCTTAAAAACACGCTATTTGTTGTGACAGCAGGAATTAATTATAAAATTAATTAATGCAACTTATATGTTTGTAATTTTGTAAAATAGTAATCATTTTTGAATTCGGAATATCAATTATAGCTTAGGGTGAAATTTTGGCATTGTTCTGAAAAACATCAATTTTTGATGAATAGTGCAACTACTAAGTGGTAGATAAAAAACTGAATTTTTTCATAAAACATAATTTTACCACTTCTGTGAATGGAATTTCAAAAATCCGAGAGACACGATTAATATCAAGAAGTAAAATGTGGTTCAATGAGATGAAAATAATTTTTGGTGAATAGTAACTTTTTGCTTTTATTTACCACGGTTAAAATTAAATAGGGTAATTAAGGGTAAAAATGATATTAATATTACCCTAACACATGTCCTAATTATTCTAGACAACTGTATCTCGACTAAAACAGCCTTAGGAATAAAATATTATCATTTAGGTCCACTTGGATTAGATTAGGACATTTATTATTATTTAATTCAAACAAGAGTTAAAAGAGTTAAAATCAATGTTTATTTACTAAAACATTTTTAATATAGGGTTATACATAAGATAAATTCGATTGTAAATATTCATTAAAAATATAAAAATATTTCCAACATAAGGATATTTTATTTATAATTTTTAGACTTTAAATAATTTAATTTACTTATGACACAATGATGATGCATTAATTACCATAATAGTGAAAAAATTAAAATAATTGATATTATAAATACATAAATAAATATAATTTGAGACTTTTTAGGAATTACACTAATTTTCTAGGTTAATATGACATGTTAGGATTGATTCAGTTAACTTTGTTCGAAGTAATCATTCTGTTATGATTTTTACAAAAATAAATTATTGAATAGTGTCAAAATTGACAAAAAAGAGTTTTTAAAACAAATATTATATTATTAATTGATATTAAATTCCTAAACATCTATGGTTCGGCCAAGAGAATTATATCATGATATTTTCATCATTAATGGACCTCTTGGGGGTCCCTTGGATGTATATGGTAAGTTTATTAACCATATAATATAAAAACACAAAGAGACATTGTAAAAGTGAAACTAATTATCTTAGAGTTAATACTTAAAGATAAGGTTAATATAATGACCCAAACCAGTATAAATTCTATTGGTTTAGTGGTTTTCGACCTATCCCCACCTTAAAATTTAAATAATCAACTTTGGAGCCATTAGAAACCGAATATGAATTTATTATAAATTAATATTTCTAGCTTTTCCAAAGATGCCCCTCACCCCTCTTATAAAAGGGCACTCCTCCTTCTCATTTCTTCACACCTTCAAAGCCTTTTGGTTCGGCCAAACTCTGCCCAAATACTCTCCCAACTATTCTCACTACAACCTAGAGGCCTTAGTTTGATCAGAAAGCCATCCTAAGAAGCAGTTTTGATCAAATCAAAAGGAAGAACCCGAAGAAGAGGTAATGTTTTCACCACCCCTTTTCAAGTTCCTTTCTTCTTCCACTTCTTATTTCTTTGTTATTACCATTCTAAAATAATAACTCTAGTATCTTATATATACTGTGATGTTATTATAAATATGGTACAACCATATTCAGTATTCTATCCACCCTTTGAATAACATGTCACCATACGTGCGTACGTACGGCTTACGGTCTCCACATCGTGGTGTAATTGTTATTCAATATATTATTATTTGAATGGGTATAATAATGATGTGTAACTCATGTAAATAATAAATATAACATGTTAATTATTCTGTATATATGATTTACCATCCATTTATATATTATTTTAATATCAAAAAAATGATATTGTCGCTCGTGCGTACGTACGGACTACTGTCTCCACGAACGTGATGAGATTCATTCTCCATTGTATCCATTCATGTATAATTATCATTTGCTGATTTAAAAATGATGTCTAAGGACTTGATATCATTATGGATATGAATAAGATACAACCTATCCATAACAAACATGGCTTATGTAACAAAACATATAAAATAAAACGATTAAGTTAACCCCCGAAACGACGATAATTCTAAGATATTATTAACAAATCAATGTTAAAAGATCATATATGATATCATATTAATATATATGATTCCTATATAATTTAATATCAATTATTTCACCATTATACAGGAGTTTAACCTACCCCAACCAAGGAAAAGTACAAGGTATGGGTTATTTCACAATCTCTTCATTATCCTAGGTTGTTTATACGTAATAATCTACTGGGATCTCTTTATCATCCACATCCATGTTTCTTAAAAATGTATTTCAAAAAAAATTACTATTTAAAATAATATGGGTTAAAGTCATTTATACCCTTGTTTGACTTTTTATAAGAGTTTTATAAAGGAATCTTTCCTTCGTTTTCCAAACAATGTGCTTTTTAACCTTTTCGACAGAATTAAGGTAAGAATGTTTTTTTAACTTATACGGCGGGTGCGGTTATTTTCCGCCGTTATAAAATTGTCGAAGCTTCCCTTACAAGCTTATAAGAATATTTTCAAAGAAAATGTTTTATTTTATAAATATATTACTCTTAAATGATTTCAAAATAGAATGATATATTTCCCTAAAAAGTGTTTTGATTTCATCTATATCAGCATCCTTTGATGGATTTTATGCATATTTGAAGTTGATTTATTATGATACAAAACTTCTATACTGTACTGAAGGTTTTGTGATATTTTTGACTGTGGATGTGCTATTTTTATACCATTCATGGTTTATGGTGAAAGTATTGACATTTCGTATGCTAGTTTTAATTCGAATGTTTATGTTATGTTTAAACCTTTTCATATGGGAATGCATTGGACTTAATATGTGACTGGTGGAGCCTTCTATATCTCCTCGATGCATCGGTAGGTCTCATGTGACAAACTAGTGTCTTGGCACAAGGCCTTGGAGAAATCTTATTTGTAGTCTTGGCACGAGGCCTTGGCTATGTGGTTATGATAGTCTGGCATTATGCATTGCATCATTATGAAAGTGGTTATTGATATTGCATGTGATTATTCGATTTGTAGAATATCCATGTGAATAAGTAAATGGAATTATTTCATTTTACTTTTTCCATACTATGTTGAAGTTCATGTTTAAAAGTCTTTTGTTTTAGTTATACATTGCCTTAAATATTTATGCTTATTTTTGAAAGTTTCCGCTATATTGTTATCCTTGCTAAGCATTTGAGCTCACCCCTTTTCTATGTTTTATTTTTTCCAGGATGTGAAGAAGTAAGTTATGAATGACCTGCAGGGATAGTATGTGGGGATATGAGTGTAGAATATGGAGACTATGTTGTTGTAGTATGTTTCCACTTTATGATGTAATACTTTATGAATATAACTAGTTTTTCCAAGGCTACTAAACCAATCGGTCTTTCGAGATTTGATCTTTCTTGTGATCAGGCCAATGTAATGTAATAATGCACCGACTCTGGGTAACTGGGGTCGGGGCGTTATAGTTGGTATCAGAGGAAGTTTAGTACAAACCTTGGAAGCTAGATTTAGATAAACTATGATTAGAGCACGTAGACCTAAGATTAACATTGGGGATTAGTATAGAAGAACTTACGAGAATTTTGGTATTGTAAAGATTTTGTGAGTTTTCTGAGCAATACATCCCTGTCTGGATATGAGCAGGTAGAGGCGGCTCTGGCATAGATGTACCTAGGGCTAAAACCCGAAAACACCAATTTGAGCTCGACTCGAACGGGAACTGGTGCACGACAACGGGCCTTGCTGCACTCTTGGTTACGACACTCCCAGGGGATATGCTTTGGATAACTCTCATTTTCTTTAAAAACCATTATGAAGGGTTTATGAGTATATACTTCCTCAAAGGAGACATTTTTATGATTATAGATTATATCCATAAACTATTTAATTAATGTTATGTGTTTTAGAAGTTTTGGATTAGGTATTGTTATTCATAAACTATTCTAATGTATGCCATTGTTTAGAAATGGCGCCCAGTAGAAGGAATGATAATTCTAGCAATGCACATGATACAAAGAGAAAGAAGGATCATATATTTCATGGTCTTAAGCCAGAATTTGTAAGAGAAATAGTTTCGCATGTATTATCATCATATGATGAAATAATATCATGTGTTGATAAGATAAGTAAAGAGTTTACTGAGTCCTATCGCTTTGAAGGGAAGCAAGAGAAGAAAAAGATGAAAGAGAGAATGATGGATAAAGGGAAGAGGGAAAAGAAGAATTTTCCTATATGTGATAACTGTGGAAAGAAACACCATGGAACTTGCCTGAAAGGAACGGGAGTTTGTTATAAGTGTGGAGGAAAAGGGAACAACGTACGTGACTCCAAGGGTAAGAAAATGGTTTCAAATGTACAATGCTTCATTTGCAATGAGTTTGGACACTACAAAAACCTATGTCCCAGTCATCAGACAATGCCGCAAATGATTCTATTGGATAATAATCAAGTTATGATACTACCACAGATGAATAGGAATGATTAGAGTTCTTATGTTGATTATTTCATTTGAGTGTTGTATCAACAATGTAATTGTTATAATAATTATGGAGTATATAAGGATTGTACTGCAGTACTATTTCATTAAGGACTTGAGATTGTATGGAACAATGAAAAGTGACTCAATAGCAGGTTAAATTATTGGAAAATATATGGTTGAGAGAAAGATAAACCATAATATGGTTCTGATACCGAGGTAGTGATTTTAGAATAATACATGATTGATTTGGATAAATTATATTGGATATTCTTGACTACCTTGAATCTGATTAATGATTTGTATATTCCGTCATTGTTGGGGTTTAAAACATTTTTGGATTGATGAAGCATATCCAGAATTCTATATGGAATAAGGGAGCATGAATGTAATCAATAAGGATTATGGTAATTCAGGATGTTTCAGTGTTTTAAAAGAATACATGATGAAGTTATTAATATGCTATTACAGGGTAAAAAGGATCTACATTAAGTTTACCTTTCTTATAAATGTTAGACTGTGAGTTTGTACAGAAGTATTTTGGATAAATTCTAGTTTGATATTAATTTTGGATTGCCATAAAAGGACAACCCGGAGGTCGGGAACCAACCTGGCGTGACCGGCAAGGCCACAAGACTTGAACCTGCAACCGAAGGGCGACAAGGGTGTATCACCTACCACTGGCCCACGAGATGTCCTGGACTAAATAATTTAGTTTTTTTAAAAGATCTGTTAGATGAATTATAAATTCATTTATTTTGGAACCCTGTACGAATAGTATAAATAGAATTTTTTTTACGTTATATTATCATTTAGAGTGAAAGATGAGTTTGTGGTATAAATTTATTAATGGATAAAACTCTAATTATAAAGTAAGTATATTTCCTTATGATCATAGCCAATATCATAAATAAATTCCTCAACATTAAGAAAAGGAACTTTCAACAAAAATGTTGTCCTAGATGGTAACTTAGATCATCACTAATTTATGGCTTTGGGTATAAGGCCCCAGCCTTAAAACTTACTTAATCTTGAGTTATTACAAGATTACACATTGAGGATCTTTTCGGGTTTAGAGTTTTAGAGAATTAGATCATAAAACTTGCATTACATTCCACATATAAACAAAGTGGTTACATAAAGATAGTATTCTTCATTCCCATCAATGGAAACACATTTAAAATAAAACATGGATTATTTCTTGACACATCCTTGACTCTATCATCTTATCATGTACCTTTCCCTTGACCTGTGAAAAACATTTCAAAAACTTGGGATGAGCATAAAAACTCAGTATGGGTTATAAAAAAAACATGGAAAGGAAACATGAGTTCATATATACATAAGAATGAAATCATACTTTACCCATAAAACATAGGCACTTTAACATACCTCATAAAATCATGAATAAAACATAGAAATCATAAGACATAAAGGTAACTTGAGGCATTCATAACATTCTTACGTAGGGAGTAACCCTCTTGGTTACGTTTGGAATACCCATCACAGTATATTCCCAAAAATCTCTTCGGAGAAACCTTAACGTTTCACTCCTACGCGTTACCCAATGCATTGGAGAGCTATAACGGGCTCACCCGCCCTTAGTTTATCACGGAACCACCCGTCTTCATAATAATGCCCAATAACCATAACATAATCATATCACATAGAACATGCATAAAGGAAACATAAAATTTCCACATTTCAATCACGAGATATCAATACAACACATTGATATAAAAACATTATGAAAACCATTTTAAATACCAAAATAAAAGAAAAGTAAAACATGGTATTTATTTTTCTTTTAAAAAGAAGGTATGGATTGTAGAGGAAGCCGAAACTCAAATAACGGTCACGACGGCGGAGAAGTCGTTGTCACCGCATACGTACGACAAAAACATTCCCTTTTGTCATTTAGTAAACGCTTCCTATAAAAATATTCCTTTTGAATAAACATAAAAGTCAAAGGGGTTTATACACCGTATAAAAGAAAGTTGTGTATAAAATAAAATATGCCTCAATGAAAGGAGATTGAGACGAAGTCCCATACCTCGTATCCGACTTGACCCGACCGTTCTTTAATCTCCTGAATAATAAACTTGAGTTAATCTATACTTTCTTATGAATCTTTTTCAAGTTCATTATTCCTTTTATACCATGTTATGAACATCATGTAATCGGTTAAGTTAATAATGTTCATTTTGTCGGTATTTGGTTCTTAAGTCAAAAATAGACTTCTTACACATACATGTTGTTAATTTGGTCAAAGGTTCATTATATCCAGAATGGTATTCATGATGTAGATATCATATATTTCATATATATCCTGTACATACATGCATTTATAATATTACATAATCATTTAGAGGTAAGAAATGAAATGCACCGTTCATGGAGACGGTAAGTTGTACGTACGCATGAACGCTACTTCCATTTCTATTTCATATTTTCTGGAATGGAATCATAATTATATAAGAGTATACTATAATTCCAGTATAATAACATATATAATATCATTAACTTTATCCTTTACACATCCCACATATGGTATTAACGAATCAAATCACTTTCAGGGGGCGGTAGTCCGCACTTCCTAAAATCAAGATATCGTGTTTACCCATAATGGAAACCATAAAGGTATGCCCAAAATGAAAAAAAAGAATATTAAGGAAAACATAAACATATTATATATCATATATAAAAATAGTGACATCATAATGGCCACCTTTGAAGGTGTTAAATGAGTATTGAACAATCATCGTTTCGAGAGGCAGAATTTCGCCATCCACGGAAACCGTATGTTCTTTAACCATTTGATGTAGTTGTGTGAGAGTGTAGCTCAAATAAATCTTATAACAACATCCTAGTATATTGAAGATACTGGTGTTGTTACAAAAGAAGTAAATAAAATGAGTTTAGGGGGTTGGAGAAGCAAAATAAAACAAATGAACATGAGAGAATGAATTACCTTAAAAAGTGTAACTCCTTTTGATTTGAGCCTAAAGGCTTCTTTGAAAGGATTCTGCCCAAAGGGAATCCTCTAGGATGAGGAGAGGGATGTGGAGAGTAAATGGGAAGGGTTTGGCCGAGCGAAAGGCTTTAGGAGTGTGTGAAATGAGGTAGAGGTGGGGGCCTTTTATAAGATGAGAGGAGGGGCACTTTTGGAATGTAAAGAAATATTACTTTATTTGAAAATGTGTTTCAGTTTCAAAAGGTCCCACATTGATATAATTCGTGTATACGGTGATAAGGCTTCTAAATCCAATCATCCAATAAGTTTTGGACTTGTGTAGTTCATAGATTTTACATTATCTTTCCATTTTATTTAAATCTTCAAATAATGATGTCATCGCTGCATCATTATTATGTCATAAATAATTTAATTTATTTAATGTCTAAAAATCATAAAAAAAATACTATGATGTAGGAAATCTTTTTATCTTTCCAATGACTATTTATAATCAAAAATCCGATCTTTATAACCCCATGTAAAAATTGTTTTCGTAAAACATATTATGTTTGTGTCATTTTTACTTTAACATTTAATAAAAAGTAATTTATGTCATTTCCCAACAAAAGTGGATCCATGGGGTCCCCAAGTTGACCCATGGCATGTCATGGTCGGCCATGACACAAACAATGAGGTTGGGACATGTGTCTAGTTCATTTCATTTTATTAAAGTATTATTTATACCTTAAACTACCCTAATTACCACTAATCGTGATTAAGAACTTAATAAGTTACTATTCACCAAAAAATTATTTTAATCTCATTGAACCACATTTTACTTCTTAATTACAACCATGTATGTCGGATTTTCAAAATTCAATACACATTAGTGGTAAACTTTCATTTAACTAAAAAATCAGTTTGCTTGATTACCACTTAGTGGTTTCACTATTCATCAAAAATTGAAGTTTTTCAGAAAATTACCAAAAATTCACCCTAAGCTATGTTTGATATTCCGAATTCAAAAATGAAGTCTATTTTACAAAATTCAAAACATATAGGTCACATTAATTAATTTAATAATTAATTCCCACTGCCAGAGCAAATAGCGTGTTTTTACAAAACAATAAGTATCAAAAGATTGACACCACTTTAAGTCTAATTTCAAAGGGAAATTGATTCCAATGACCACCATTGGATAAAATGGTAAAAATATATTCTAATTTCACATCAAAACCAATTCAAAACATAATATAATCTGATAAATAAATTAGATTAAAAAGCAGTTTTGATGTAAAATGAAGTATTTTTCACTATTCATTAAAAAATGAACATTGTCAGAAAAATACCAAAAATTCACACAAGGTAAATTTTGATGTCCCAATCATAAAGGATAAGTTTATTTTGACAAACATAGTTTACATAATTGTCAAAATATAGATTCAAAAATGGTTTTCCATCAAAAGGCACTAAAACAATCTTTTAAGAATATTAGTGTATTCCATGCATAAGATTGTATTTATTTTCATTTTAAGCCTCTATAACACTATCTTAATCATTAATAGACATAGATAAAAATATCTATTATTCATTACTTACTTGGGATGTTACATCCTTCCCCCCCTTTAGAAAATTGTGTCCCCGCAATTTATTTACTTATCGAATAAATGAGGGTACTTATCCCTCATTGCATTTTCAGATTCCCATGTTGTCTCTTCAATCATGTGGTTTTGCCACAAAACCTTTACCTAGTGAATCACCTTATTCCGTAACACTTTCTCCCTGTGGTCAAGAATCTGAACCGGTTGTTCCTCATAAGATAGGTTCTCTTCCAACTGAACTACCTTTGGACTCAAAACATGAGATGGATCTGGCATATACTTTCTCAACATCGAAATGTGAAAAACATTGTGTACCCGAGATAAACTCGGAGGTAAAGCCACTCGGTATGCAACTGATCCAACTCTCTCCAGAATTTCGTATGGTCCAATGAACCTTGGACTTAGCTTTCCTTTCTTACCAAATCTCATCACGCTTTTCCAAGGAGAAACCTTGAGAAAAACATGATCACCTAACTTGAAAGATAGATCCTTCCTCCGGTTATCCGCATAACTCTTCTGCCTGCTCTCAGCTGTTCTCATGTGTTTCTGAATCAGCTGAACTTTTTCTTCCATCTCTTCTACCAATTCTGGTCCCATCAACTTCCTTTCACCCACTTCATCCCAGAAAGCTGGAGTTCGACACTGCTTCCCATATAATGCCTGAAATGGTTCCATCTGTATACTGGAATGAAAACTGTTATTATATGAAAACTCAACCAAAGAAAGATGTTGGTCCCAACTTCCCTGATAATCCACAGAACAAGCTCGTAGCATATCCACCAATGTCTGAATTGTTCGTTCTGACTGCCCATCTGATTGAGGATGAAAAGCTGTACTAAAATTTAATTCAGTACCCAACGACTTCTGAAGGCTATTCCAAAAGTTAGAAGTAAACCTGGGATCACGATCCGATACAATGGAGAGATGAACTCCATGTAACCTGACTATCTCTTTAAGATACAAATGGGAAAGTTGATCAAGAGAGAAGGTATCTCGTATAGGAAGGAAATGAGCATATTTGGTCAAGCGATCAACAATAACCCAGATTGCATTATTACCTCGAGATGTCTTCGGTAATCCAACAACAAAGTCCATGGATATATTCTCCCATTTCCACTCTGGCACTGGTAAAGGCTGAAGCATCCCTTTCGGTAACTGCTGCTCTGCTTTAACCTGCTGACAAGTCAAACACTTCACAGTAAAATCAGCAATATCTCTTTTCATTCCATCCCACCAGTAATACTCCTGCAGATCTCTATACATCTTAGTACTGCCCGGATGAACTGAAAACGGAGAACTATGAGCTTCACATAACAACTCTCTCTTCAACTGTGAATCACAAGGCACACACAATCTCTTCCCAAATCTCAAAACGCAATCATTATCAATGTTGAATTCAGGCAACTTACCTTTCTGAACCAGCTCTACCTTTTTCTGCAACTCACTATCTTGCTTCTGTGCTTGCATGATTCTTTCTGATAGAGAAGATCTCACTGATACCTGAAACCAAATAGAAGGACTTCCTGCACCAACAACTTCAATGCCAAAGTTCATCAAATCGTTAACCAAAGGATCACGTTCCAAATGCAACATTGTTAATGAAGCATTAATTTTTCGTCTCAAATCATCAGCCACTTTATTTGCTTTTCCCGGATGGTAATGAATTGTACAATCATAATCCTTGATTAATTCCATCTATCTCCTTTGTCTCATGTTTAACTCTTTCTGAGTGAATATATACTTTAAACTTTTGTGATCGGTATATATTTCACACTTTACTCCATACAAATGATGCCTCCAAATTTTTAAAGCAAAAACAACAGCAGCTAATTCCAAATCATGTGTAGGGTAATTTACCTCATGAGTTTTCAACTATCGTGAAGCATAAGCAATTACCTGATCATTCTGCATTAGGACGCAACCAAGTCCTTTCAATGAAGCATCACTGTATATAACAAACTCACCATTCCTGGAAGGTAGTGCCAAAACTGGAGCATTCACCAATCTTCTTTTCAATTCCTGAAAACAATCATCACATTATTTTGTCCAGATAAACTTAACACCCTTCCGAGTTAGCTTAGTCATTGGACTAGATAACCGTGAAAAATTTCTAACAAACCTTCGGTAATAGCCCGCCAAACCAAGGAAGCTACGAATCTCGGTTACATTTGTGGGTCTTGGACATTCTTCCACAACTTTTGTTTTTGCGGGATCAACAGTTATTCCATCTTTAGAAACAATGTGACCAAGGAAAGAAATTTGTTGCAACCAAAACTCACACTTTCTGAATTTCCCATATAGTTTCTTTTCTTTTAAGGTTTTAGAGATAACCCTTAAATGTTTTTCATGCTCCTCTTTACTATTAGAAAACACCAAAATATCATCAATGAAAACCACCACAAACTTATCCAAGAACTCATGGAAAATTCTATTCATTAAGTCCATGAATACAGCAGGTGCATTGGTTAGCCCAAAAGGCATTACTACAAATTCATAATGGCCATATCTCGTACAGAACGCGGTCTTCGGAATATCTGCCTCCTTTACCTTCAGCTGATGGTACCCCGATCTCAAGTCAATCTTTGAAAAGAACTGAGCTCCCTGGAGCTGATCAAACAAATCATCGATATGACGCAAAGGATATTTGTTCTTAATAGTGATATTATTCAAGGCTCTATAATCAATGCAAAGTCTCATAGAACCATCTTTCTTTTTAACAAATAAAACAGGAGTACCCCATGGTGATGTGCTAGGTCTAATGAAACCTTTATCTAATAAATCTTGCAATTGCTCCTTCAACTCTAAAAGTTCAATTTGTGCCATTCGATAAGGGGGTTTTGAAATTGGCTTAGCATCAGGAACTAAGTCAACAGTAAACTCAACTTCCCGATCTGGTATTATTCCAGGAAACTCATCTGGAAAAACATCAGGATACTCATTTACCACTGGCACATCATTAATCTAAATAGTTCCTTTATTTTCAACGATGTGTGCAAGGTAACATTCATTTCCATCTTTTACAAGTTTCTCGGCCTCTTGATATGTTATCAAAAGTAAGGGTTCATTCCTGTAAACAAACTGAAAGTCTTTCTGAAAAGAAACTTCTTTAGCTCTATAGTCAATCTTAGCATGGTAAATAGAGAGCCAATCCATACCTAGGATAACATCAAACTCTACTAGAGGTAGAACAATAAGGTTTGCAAGTAGGTTCTTTCCACAGATAAGGATAGGAAGATTCTTATAAATTCTTTTTGCCTCGACACTTCCCCTAGGTGTTTTTACCAAACGTTCAGGAGTCATTTCTTGAGATGGTATTCCCATTTTACTAGAAAAGGTTTCAGAGATGAAAGAATGTGTAGACCCCGAATCAAACAACACACTGGCATAATCTGAAAAAACAAACAAAGTATCTGATACAACTTCATTTGATGGCCCGACATCTGCTGAAGTAGCTCCAAAGGATTTCACCACCCCTTTCTGCTTATAGTCTAACTGCTTCCCCTCACTCAAGCTCCTTGTCGGACACTCGTTTGCATAGTGACCCATCTCATTTCACTTATAACACTTCACTAACTGTAAATCAAATTTGTTCTTACCTTCAGCTTGATCCTTTTCATTGCAATCACGAGCCTTATGTCCCATCTTACCACATCGGTAGCACTTTCCAGAATTCAGAAGACATTCCCCAGCATGCCTTTTTCTACATTTATCACAAACTGGAAACTTAGTTTTCTTACCATCAGACTTTTTTTGAAGAATTCTTACCTTTCTCCTGCCACCTCGGTCTCTTCTTCTGCTGGTTGTTATAGAAAACTTGGTCATCAGCAAACTCCATTTCCACCTTCTCAGCACATCGAACAAGCTTTCAATAACTTTTAAACTCACGAGAAGCTAATGCCCTTCGATACTTTGGCTTTAATCCTGAGTAAAAACGATTGATTTTACTATCAAGGTCCCGGATAAAATTTGGAGCATACCTTGCCAATCGAGTGAACCTTTCTTCATAGGCAGCCACTGAGTCTTCCTCTTGCCTCAATTCCAAGAATTGATTTTCCATCCTAAGTCGAACAGCCTTAGGAAAATACTTCTCAAGAAACATACCTTTGAATTCATCCCAGTCAAGAGCATCAATCTCATCGGTGTCCCTGATATTTTTAACCATAGACCACCACTGATCTGCTTCACCCTCCAAACGGTAAATAGCAAGACTAACCTTTTGATTGTCTGAACACCCCATGACATCAAAAATATTCTCTAGTGCTTTAATCCACCCTTCAGCTAGCACAGGGTCAGATGATCCTCTGAATGATGGTGGATGTTGCCTCATGAAATGTTCCACCACTGACATGTTCCTCTGCGGTTGATCTGGCAGATCTCGTGCATGGATACCACCACCATTTATCGCTTGAGTCAACTGCGCCATTACTGCAACAGTCTGTTCAGTTCCAATTCCGACCATTTCTGGATGCTGATTCGGAAGGTTATTTCCTTCTGTATGCCTTCCTAGCACTGCTTCCCTGTTTCCTCTGCGGAAAACCATTCTGAACAAACATGTCTTAGATGAAGCAACATGGTAATCTTTAAATGCTATATCATTTCGAAAAAAAAATTTGGATAATCATTTAATAGAATTATAACTCCTAAAGTTATCTAAACCGACCTTTGATACCAACTATAAGGCCCCGGCCTTAAACCTTACTTAATCTTGAGTTATTACAAGATTACACATTGAGGATCTTTTCGAGTTTAGAGTTTTAGAGAATTAGATCATAAAACTTGCATTACATTCCACATATAAACAAAGTGGTTACACAAAGATAGTATTCTTCATTCCCATCAATGGAAACACATTTAAAATAAAACATGGATTATTTCTTGACACATCCTTGACTCTATCATCTTATCATGTACCTTTCCCTTGACCTGTGAAAAACATTTCAAAAACTTGGGATGAGCATAAAAACTCAGTATGGGTTATAAAAAAAACATGGAAAGGAAACATGAGTTCATATATGCATAAGAATGAAATCATACTTTACCCATAAAACATAGGCACTTTAACATACCTCATAAAATCATGAATAAAACATAGAAATCATAAGACATAAAGGTAACTTGAGGCATTCATAACATTCTTACGTAGGGAGTAACCCTCTTGGTTACGTTTGGAATACCCATCACAGTATATTCCCTAAAATCTCTTCGGAGAAACCTTAACGTTTCACTCCTTCGCGTTACCCAATGCATTAGAGAGCTATAACGGGCTCACCCGCCCTTAGTTTATCACGGAACCACCCGTCTTCATAATAATGCCCAAGAACCATAACATAATCATATCACATAGAACATGCATAAAGGAAACATAAAATTTCCACATTTCAATCACGAGATATCAATACAACACATTGATATAAAAAAATTATGAAAACCATTTTCAATACCAAAATAAAAGAAAAGTAAAACATGGTATTTATTTTTCTTTTAAAAATAAGGTATGGCTTTTAGAGGAAGCCGAAACTCAAATAACGGTCACGACGGCGGAGAAGTCGTTGTCGCCGCATACATACGACAAAAACATTCCCTTTTGTCGTTTAGTAAACGCTTCCTATAAAAAGATTCCTTTTGAATAAACGTAAAAGTCAAAGGGGTTTATACACCGTATAAAAGAAAGTTGTGTATAAAATAAAATATGCCTCAATGAAAGGAGATTGAGACGAAGTCCCATACCTCGTATCCGACTTGACCCGACCATTCTTTAATCTCCTGAATAATAGACTTGAGTTAATCTCTACTTTCTTATGAATCTTTTTCAAGTTCATTATTCCTTTTATACCATGTTATGAACATCATGTAATCGGTTAAGTTAATAATGTTCATTTTGTCGGTATTTGGTTCTTAAGTCAAAAATAGACTTCTTACACTTACATGTTGTTAATTTGGTCAAAGGTTCATTATATCCAGAATGGTATTCATGATGTAGATATCATATATGTCATATATATCCAGTACATACATGCATTTATAATATTACATAATCATTTAGAGGTAAGAAATGAAATGCACCGTTCATGGAGACGGTAAGACGTACGTACGCATGAACGCTACTTCCATTTCTATTTCATATTTTCTGTAATGGAATCATAATTATATAAGAGTATAATATAATTCCAGTATAATAACATATATAATATAATTAACTTTATCCTTTACACATCCCACATATGGTATTAACGAATCAAATCACTTTCAGGGGGCGGTAGTCCGCACTTCCTAAAATCAAGATATCGTGTTTACCCATAATGGAAACCATAAAGGTATGACCAAAATGAAAAAAACATAAGCTTAAGGAAAACATAAACATATTATATATCATATATAAAAATAGTGACATCATAATGGCCACCATTGAAGGTGTTAAATGAGTATTGAACAATCATCGTTTCGGGAGGCAGAATTTTGCCATCCACGGAAACCGTATGTTCTTTAATCATTTGATGTAGTTGTGTGAGAGTGTAGCTAAAATAAATCTTATAACAACATCCTAGTATATTGAAGATACTTGTTTTGTTACAAAAGAAGTAAATAAAAAGAGTTTAGGGGGTTGGAGAAGCAAAATAAAACAAATGAACATGAGAGAATGAATTACCTTAAAAAGTGTAACTCCTTTTGATTTGAGCCTAAAGGCTTCCTTTGAAAGGATTATGCCCAAAGGGAATCCTCTAGGATGAGGAGAGGTATGTGGAGAGTAAATGGGCAGGGGTTGGCCGAGCCAAAGGCTTGAGGAGTGTGTGAAATGAGGTAGAGGTGGGGGCCTTTTATAATATGAGAGGAGGGGAACTTTTGGAAAGTAAAGAAATATTACTTTATTTGAAAATGTGTTTCGGTTTCAAAAGGTCCCAAATTGATATAATTCGTGGATAAAGTGATAAGGCTTCTAAATCCAATCATCCAATAAGTTTTGGACATGTGTAGTTCATAGATTTTACATTATCTTTCCATTTTATTTAAATCGTCAAATAATGATGTCATCGCTGCATCATTATTATGTCATAAATAATTTAATTTATTTAATGTCTAAAAATCTTAAAAAAATACTATGATGTAGGAAATCGTTTTAGATTTCCAATTAATATTTATAATCAAAAATCTGATCGTTATAACCCCATGTAAAAATTGTTTTCGTAAAACATATTATGTTTGTGTCATTTTTACTTTAACATTTAATAAAAAGTAATTTATGTCATTTCCCAACAAAAGTGGATCCATGGGGTCCCCAAGTTGACCCATGGCATGTCATGGTCGGCCATGACACAACCAATGAGGTTGGGACATTTTTCTAGTTCATTTCATTTTATTAAAGTATTATTTATACCTTAAACTACCCTAATTACCACTAATCGTGATTAAGAACTTAATAAGTTACTATTCACCAAAAAATTATTTTAATCTCATTGAACCACATTTTAATTCTTAATGACAACCATGTATGTCGGATTTTCAAAATTCAATACACATTAGTGGTAAACTTTCATTTAACTGAAAAATCAGTTTGGTTGAATACCACTTAGTGGTTTCACTATTCATCAAAAATTGAAGTTTTTCAGAAAATTACCAAAAATTCACCCTAAGCTATATTTGATATTCCGAATTCAAAAATGAAGTCTATTTTACAAAATTAAAAACATATAGGTCACATTAATTAATTTAATAATTAATTTCCGCTGCCAGAGCAAATAGCGTGTTTTTACAAAATAATAAGTATCAAAAGATTGACACTAGTTTAAGTCTAATTTCAAAGTGAAATTCATTCCAATGACCACCATTGGATAAAATGGTAAAAATATATTCTAATTTCACATCAAAACCAATTAAAAACATAATATAATCATATAAATAAATTAGATTAAAAAGCAGTTTTGATGTAAAATGCAGTATTTTTCACTATTCATTAAAAAATGAACATTGTCAGAAAAATACCAAAAATTCACACAAGGTAAATTTTGATGTCCCAATCATAAAGGATAAGTTTATTTTGACAAACATAGTTTATATAATTGTCAAAATATAGATTCAAAAATGTTTTGCCATCAAAAGGCACTAAAACAATCTTTTAAGAATATTAGTGTATTCCATGCATAAGATTGTATTTATTTTCATTTTAAGCCTCTATAACACTATCTTAATCATTAATAGACATAGATAAAAATATCTATTATTCATTACTTACTTGGGATGTTACATCCTTCCCCCCTTTAGAAAATTGCGTCCCCGTAATTTATTTACTTATCGAATAAATGAGGGTACTTATCCCTCATTGCATTTTCAGATTCCTATGTTGTCTCTTCAATCATGTGGTTTTGCCACAAAACCTTTACCTGGTGAATCACCTTATTCCGTAACACTTGCTCCTTGTGGTCAAGAATCTGAACCGGTTGTTCCTCATAAGATAGGTTCTCTTCCAACTGAACTACCTTTGGACTCAAAACATGAGATGGATCTGGCATATACTTTCTCAACATCGAAATGTGAAAAACATTGTGTACCCGAGATAAACTCGGAGGTAAAGCCACTCGGTATGCAACTGATCCAACTCTCTCCAGAATTTCGTATGGTCCAATGAACCTTGGACTTAGCTTTCCTTTCTTACCAAATCTCATCACGCTTTTCCAAGGAGAAACCTTGAGAAAAACATGATCACCTACCTCGAAAGATAGATCCTTCCTTCGGTTATCCGCATAACTCTTCTGCCTGTTCTCATGTGTTTCTGAATCAGCTGAACTTTTTCTGCCATCTCTTCTACCAATTCTGGTCCCATCAACTTCCTTTCACCCACTTCATCCCAGAAAGCTGGAGTTCGACACTGCTTCCCATATAATGCCTGAAATGGTTCCATCTGTATACTGGAATGAAAACTGTTATTATATGAAAACTCAATCAAAGAAAGATGTTGGTCCCAACTTCCCTAAAAATCCACAGAACAAGCTCGTAGAAAATCCACCAATGTCTGAATTGTTCGTTCTGACTGCCCATCTGATTGAGGATGAAAAGCTGTACTAAAATTTAATTCAGTACCCAACGACTTCTGAAGGCCTTTCCAAAAGATAGAAGTAAACCTGGGATCACGATCCGATACAATGGAGAGAGGAACTCCATGTAACCTGACTATCTCTTTAAGATACAAACGGGAAAGTTGATCAAGAGAGAAGATATCTCGTATAGCAAGGAAATGAGCAGATTTGGTCAAGCGATCAACAATAACCCATATTGCATTATAACCTCGAGATGTCTTCGGTAATCCAACAACAAAGTCCATGGATATATTCTCCCATTTCCACTCTGGCACTGGTAAAGGCTGAAGCATCCCTTTCGGTAACTGCTGCTCTTCTTTAACCTGCTGACAAGTCAAACACTTCACAGTAAAATCAGCAATATCTCTTTTCATTCCATCCCACCAGTAATACTCCTGCAGATCTCTATACATCTCAGTACTGCCCGGATGAACTGAAAACGGAGAACTATGAGCTTCACATAACAACTCTCTCTTCAACTGTGAATCACAAGGCACACACAATCTCTTCCCAAATCTCAAAACGCAATCATTATCAATGTTGAATTCAGACAACTTTCCTTTCTGAACCAGCTCTACCTTTTTCCACAACTCACTATCTTGCTTCTGTGCTTGCTTGATTCTATCTGATAGAGAAGATCTCACTGATACCTGAAACAAAACAGAAGGACTTCCTGCACCAACAACTTCTATGCCAAAGTTCATCAAATCGTTAACCAAAGGATCACGTTCCAAATGCAACATTGTTAATGAAGCATTACTTTTTCGACTCAAAGCATCAGCCACTTTATTTTCTTTTCCCGGATGGTAATGAATTGTACAATCATAATCCCTGATTAATTCCATCCATCTCTTTTGTCTCATGTTTAACTCTTTCTGAGTGAATATATACTTTAAACTTTTGTGATCGGTATATATTTCACACTTTACACCATACAAATGATGCCTCCAAATTTTTAAAGCAAAAACAACAGCAGCTAATTCCAAATCATGTGTAGGGTAATTTACCTCATGAGTTTTCAACTGTCGTGAAGAATAAGCAATTACCTGATCATTCTGCATTAGGACGCAACCAAGTCCTTTCAATGAAGCATCACTATATATAACAAACTCACCATTCCTGAAAGGTAGTGCCAAAACTGGAGCATTCACCAATCTTCTTTTCAATTCCTGAAAACAATCATCACATTCTTTTGTCCAGATAAACTTAACACCCTTCCGAGTTAGCTTAGTCGTTGGATTAGATAACCGTGAAAAATTTCTAACAAACCTTCGGTAATAGCCCGCCAAACCAAGGAAGCTACGAATCTCGGTTACATTTGTGGGTCTTGGAAATTCTTCCACAACTTTTGTTTTTGTGGGATCAACAGTTATTCCATCTTTAGAAACAATGTGACAAAGGAAAGAAATTTGTTGCAACCAAAACTCACACTTGCTGAATTTCCCATATAGTTTCTTTTCTTTTAAGGTTTGCAAGATAACCCTTAAATGTTTTTCATGCTCCTCTTTACTTTTAGAAAACACCAAAATATCATCAATGAAAACCACCACAAACTTATCCAAGAACTCATGGAAAATTCTATTCATTAAGTCCATGAATACAGCAGGTGCATTGGTTAGCCCAAAAGGCATTACTACAAATTCATAATGGCCATATCTCGTACGGAACGCGGTCTTCGGAATATCTGCCTCCTTTACCTTCAGCTAATGGTACCCCGATCTCAATTCAATCTTTGAAAAAAACTGAGCTCCCTGGAGCTGATCAAACAAATCATCGATATGAGGCAAAGGATATTTGTTCTTAATAGTGATATTATTCAAGGCTCTATAATCAATGCAAAGTCTCATAGAACCATCTTTCTTTTTAACAAATAAAACAGGAGCACCCCATGTTGATGTGCTAGGTCTAATGAAACCTTTATCTAATAAATCTTGCAATTTCCCCTTCAACTCTAAATGTTCAATTTGTGCCATTCGATAAGGGGGTTTTGAAATTGGCTTAGCATCAGGAACTAAGTCAACAATAAACTCAACTTCCCGATCTGGTATTATTCCAAGCAACTCATCAGGAAAAACATCAGGATACTCATTTACCACTGGCACATCATTAATCTGAACAGTTCCTTTATTTTCAACGATGTGTGCAAGGTAACATTCATTTCCATCTTTTACAAGTTTCTCGGCCTCTTGATATGTTATCAAAATTAAGGGTTCATTCCTGTAAACAATCTGAAATTCTTTCTGAAAAGAAACTTCTTTATCTCTACAGTCAATCTTAGCATGGTAAATAGAGAGCCAATCCATACCCAGGATAACATCAAACTCTACTAGAGGTAGAACAATATGGTTTGCAAGTAGGTTTTTTTCCACAGATAAGGATAGGATGATTCTTATAAATTATTTTTTCCTCGACACTTCCCCCAGGTGTTTTTACCAAAAGTTCAGGAGTCATTTCTTGAGATGGTATTCCCATTTTACTAGAAAAGGTTTCAGAGATGAAAGAATGTGTAGACCCCGAATCAAACAACACACTGGCATAATCTGAAAAAACAAACAAAGTACCTGATACAACTTCATTTGATGGCCCGACATCTGCTGAAGTAGTTGCAAAGGATTTCAACACCCCTTTCTACTTGTAGTCTAACTGCTTACCATCACTCAAGCTCCTTGTCGAACACTCGTTTGCATAGTGACCCATCTCATTGCACTTATAACACTTCACTAACTGTAAATCAAATTTGTTCTTACCTTCAGCATGATCCTTTTCAGTGAAATCACGAGCCTTATGTCCCATCTTACCACATCGGTAGCACCTTCCAGAATTCAGAAGACATTCCCCAGCATGCCTTTTTCCACATTTATCACAAACTGGAAACTTAGTTTTCTTACCATCAGAATTTTTTTGAAGAATTCTTACCTTTCTCCTGCCACCTCGGTCTCTTCTTCTGCTGGTTGTTATAGAAAACTTGGTCATCGGCAAACTCCATTTCCACCTTCTCAGCACATCGAAAAAGCTTTCCATAACTTTTAAACTCACGAGAAGCTAATGCCCTTCGATACTTTGGCTTTAATCCTGAGTAAAAATGATTGATTTTACTATCAAGGTCCCGGATAAAATTTGGAGCATACCTTGCCAATCGAGTGAACCTTTCTTCATAGGCAACCACTGAGTCTTCCTCTTGCCTCAATTCCAAGAATTTCTTTTCCATCCTAAGTCGAATAGCCTTAGTAAAATACTTCTCAAGAAACATACCTTTGAATTCATCCCTGTCAAGAGCATCAATCTCATCAGCGTCCCTGATATTTTTAACCATAGACCACCACTGATCTGCTTCACCCTCCAAACGGTAAATAGCAAGACTAACCTTTTGATTGTCTGAACACCCCATGACATCAAAAATCTTCTCTAGTGCTTTAATCCACCCTTCAGCTAGCACAAGGTCAGATGATCCTCTGAATGATGGTGGATGTTGCCTCATGAAATGTTCCACCACTGACATGTTCCTCTGCGGTTGATCTGGCAGATCTCGTGCATGGATACCACCACCATTTATTGCTTGAGTCAACTGCGCCATTACTGCAACAATCTGTTCAGTTCCAATTCCGACCATTTCTGGATGCTGATTCGGAAGGTTATTTCCTTCTGTATGCCTTCCTAGCACTGCTTCCCTGTTTCCTCTGCGGAAAACCATTCTGAACAAACATGTCTTAGATGAAGAAACATGGTAATCTTTAAATGCTATATCATTTCGAAAAAAAAATTTGGATAATCATTTAATAGAATTCTAACTCCTAAAGTTATCTAAACCGACCTTTGATACCAACTATAAGGCCCCAGCCTTAAACCTTACTTAATCTTGAGTTATTACAAGATTACACATTGGGGATCTTTTCGGGTTTAGAGTTTTAGAGAATTAGATCATAAAACTTTCATTACATTCCACATATAAACAAAGTGGTTACATAATGACAGTATTCTTCATTCCCATCAATGGAAACACATTTAAAATAAAACATGGATTATTTCTTGACACATCCTTGACTCTATCATCTTATCATGTACCTTTCCCTTGACCTGTGAAAAACATTTCAAAAACTTGGGATGAGCATAAAAACTCAGTATGGGTTATAAAAAAAACATGGAAAGGAAACATGAGTTCATATATACATAAGAATGAAATCATACTTTACCCATAAAACATAGGCACATTAACATACCTCATAAAATCATGAATAAAACATAGAAATCATAAGACATAAAGGTAACTTGAGGCATTCATAACATTCTTACGTAGGGAGTAACCCTCTTGGTTACGTTTGGAATACCCATCACAGTATATTCCCTAAAATCTCTTCGGAGAAACCTTAACGTTTCACTCCTTCACGTTACCCAATGCATTGGAGAGCTATAACGGGCCCACCTGCCCTTAGTTTATCACGGAACCACCCGTCTTCATAATAATGCCCAAGAACCATAACATAATCATATCACATAGAACATGCATAAAGGAAACATAAAATTTCCACATTTCAAACACGAGATATCAATACAACACATTGATATAAAAAAATTATGAAAACCATTTTCAATATCAAAATAAAAGAAAAGTAAAACATGGTATTTATTTTTCTTTTAAAAAGAAGGTATGGCTTTTAGAGGAAGCCGAAACTCAAATAACGGTCACGACGGCGGAGAAGTCGTCGCCGCATACGTACGACAAAAACATTCCCTTTTGTTGTTTAGTAAACGCTTCCTATAAAAAGATTCCTTTTGAATAAACGTAAAAGTCAAAGGGGTTTATACACTGTATAAAAGAAAGTTGTGTATAAAATAAAATATTCCTCAATGAAAGGAGATTGAGACGAAGTCCCATACCTCGTATCCGACTTGACCCGACCATTCTATAATCTCCTGAATAATAAACTTGAGTTAATCTCTACTTTCTTATGAATCTTTTTCAAGTTCATTATTCCTTTTATACCATGTTATGAACATCATGTAATCGGTTAAGTTAATAATGTTCATTTTGTCGGTATTTGGTTCTTAAGTCAAAAATAGACTTCTTACACTTACATGTTGTTAATTTGGTCAAAGGTTCATTATATCCAGAATGGTATTCATTATGTAGATATCATATATGTCATATATATCCAGTACATACATGCATTTATAATATTACATAATCATTTAGAGGTAAGAAATGAAATACACCGTTCATGGAGACGGTAAGCCGTACGTACGCATGAACGCTACTTCCATTTCTATTTCATATTTTCTGGAATGGAATCATAATTATATAAGAGTATACTATAATTCCAGTATAATAACATATATAATATCATTAACTTTATCCTTTACACATCCCACATATGGTATTAACGAATCAAATCACTTTCAGGGGGCGGTAGTCCGCACTTCCTAAAATCAAGATATCGTGTTTACCCATAATGGAAACCATAAAGGTATGCCCAAAATGAAAAAAACAGAAACTTAAGGAAAACATAAACATATTATATATCATATATAAAAATAGTGACATCATAATGTCCACCTTTGAAGGTGTTAAATGAGTATTGAACAATCATCGTTTCGGGAGGCAGAATTTTGCCATCCACGGAAACCGTATGTTCTTTAACCATTTGATGTAGTTGTGTGAGAGTGTAGCTCAAATAAATCTTATAACAACATCCTAGTATATTTAAGATACTGGTGTTGTTACAAAATAAGTAAATAAAAAGAGTTTAGGGGGTTGGAGAAGCAAAATAAAACAAATGAACATGAGAGAATGAATTACCTTAAAAAGTGTAACTCCTTTTGATTTGAGCCTAAAGGCTTCCTTTGAAAGGATTATTCCCAAAGGGAATCCTCTAGGATGAGGAGAGGGATGTGGAGAGAGTAAATGGGCAGGGGTTGGCCGAGCCAAAGGCTTGAGAAGTGTGTGAAATGAGGTAGAGGTGGGGGCCTTTTATAAGAGGAGAGGAGGGGCACTTTTGGAAAGTAAAGAAATATTACTTTATTTGAAAATGTGTTTCGGTTTCAAAAGGTCCCACATTGATATAATTCGTGGATAAGGTGATAAGGCTTCGAAATCCAATCATCCAATAAGTTTTGGACATGTGTAGTTCATAGATTTTACATTATCTTTCCATTTTATTTAAATCGTCAAATATTGATGTCATCGCTGCATCATTATTATGTCATAAATAATTTAATTTATTTAATGTCTAAAAATCAAAAAAAAATTCTATGATGTAGGAAATCGTTTTATCTTTCCAATGACTATTTATAATAAAAAATATGATCTTTATAACCCCATGTAAAAATTGTTTTCGTAAAACATATTATGTTTGTGTCATTTTTACTTTAACATTTAATAAAAAGTAATTTATGTCATTTCCCAACAAAAGTGGATCCATGGGGTCCCCAAGTTGACCCATGGCATGTCATGGTCGGCCATGACACAACCAATGAGGTTGGGACATGTGTCTAGGTCATTTCATTTTATTAAAGTATTATTTATACCTTAAACTACCCTAATTACCACTAATTGTGATTAAGAACTTAATAAGTTACTATTCACCAAAAAATTATTTTAATCTCATTGAACCACATTTTACTTCTTAATGACAACCATGTATGTCGGATTTTCAAAATTCAATACACATTAGTGGTAAACTTTCATTTAACTGAAAAATCAGTTTGCTTGATTACCACTTAGTGGTTTCACTATTCATCAAAAATTGAAGTTTTTCAGAAAATTACCAAAAATTCACCCTAAGCTATATTTGATATTCCGAATTCAAAAATGAAGTATACTTTACAAAATTCAAAACATATAGGTCACATTAATTAATTTAATAATTAATTCCCGCTGCCAGAGCAAATAGCGTGTTTTTACAAAACAATAAGTACCAAAAGATTGACACCAGTTTAAGTCTAATTTCAAAGTGAAATTCATTCCAATGACCACCATTGGATAAAATGGTAAAAATATATTCTAATTTCACATCAAAACCAATTCAAAACATAATATAATCATATAAATAAATTAGATTAAAAAGCAGTTTTGATGTAAAATGCAGTATTTTTCACTATTCATTAAAAAATGAACATTGTTAGAAAAATACCAAAAATTCACACAAGGTAAATTTTGATGTCCCAATCATAAAGGATAAGTTTATTTTGACAAACATAGTTTATATAATTGTCAAAATATAGATTCAAAAATGGTTTTCCATCAAAAGGAACTAAAACAATCTTTTAAGAATATTAGTGTATTCCATGCATAAGATTGTATTTATTTTCATTTTAAGCCTCTATAACACTATCTTAATCATTAATAGACATAGATAAAAATATCTATTATTCATTACTTACTTGGGATGTTACATTGGGATTGTTGGCTTTTTCATATCCATGTTCTCTAACACTCTCCATCAGATAATTGATGGTTAGATTTCTCTTCCATATCCATATTTTCCTACATAGAACCCTATTATGTGTTATTTTCGGTAATCTTCATACTTTCCACTCTTTATTTTAAATAGAGGCCTCATTAATTCATTTTTAGATGTGGGATTTCAAATAAGATATTTTGAAATGTCAAAAATTTGTTATCCTAATACCCTATGTTTTGTAGAACCGATGGTATTTCAAATTATCATAGATTGATGAATTTAAGGACCTCAATTTTACACTTGTTTGTGATTGATGACCTCAATCACTACCTATAAATATTTACATTTTTCCTCCAATTATATGTCTCTAATTTCCACCAATGTTCTCCTAATCGAGATCATAATTTGGTGGTGACCATTTCATTTCTATTTTCCTCATATTAAGACTAAATTTTAGTAACTCAATTTCTGATGTGGGTTTTCCCACAAATATATTTTCTGTTTTCATCTTTTTATTTTCGAAGAACAATTTCAAATTGAAAGGACGCAATTTATTGAAGGAGGGGAGAATGTTACACCCCAAGATTTCATAGTGTGTTATTTCTTCAAAATAATTTAATAACTGGCACTACACGCAACATCGGGTTCAAGCGCACCATGACATACCAAAAAATCCGTTCAAAAGAGGTTATAAATAGTATTAACTAAATTTTAAACTTTATATAATCCTTATAATTTTAGAATCCATATTATCTATTTCTTAGACATAATGTAAGAACAAATTCATTTTCAGTATTGCACTTTTACCAACTTTTAATAGTGAACCCTTTTTAAATACAATATTTTAAACTTTTTGACTAAATGGGGACATCAAAAATTTAAAATGAAACATCCCAAGCTTCCACGGTACGCTTTCCTTTGAATAATACAGTAGCGTGTGTTGTACGCAAGTTTGAGTTTTAACACACACCACAACCGATCAAACTAGTCGTTATGAATATTATTACCTACTTTTTGAATTTTTATTCTTCAAAATGGACTTCATTTTTGGATTCGGAATATTGAATTTAGCCTCAAGGGAAATTTTGGTACTTTTCGGATAACTTTAATATTTTGATGAATAGTGAAAATTACTAAATTTTAATTAAAAACAACTTTTTTAATCAAAATAATTTATAGTGATAAATTATATTATTGAGTGGTTTTAAACTATAATTAGAATATATTTTTACCATTTTATAACGTGGTTTTCATTATAATTAATTTCACTTTGAAATTGGACATAAACAATTATCAGTCTTTTGATATATATTGTTTCTTAAAAACACGCTATTTGTTGTGACAGCGGGAATTAATTATAAAATTAAATAATACAACTTATATGTTTGAAATTTTGTAAAATAGACATCAGTTTTGAATTCGGAATATCAATTATAGCTTAGGGTGAAATTTTGGCATTGTTCTGAAAAACATCAATTTTTGATGAGTAGTGAAACTACTAAGTGGTAGTTAAAAAACTGAATTTTTCATAAAACATACTTTTACCGCTTCTGTGAATAGAATTTCAAAAATCCGAGAGACAAGGTTAATATCAAGAAGTAAAATGTGGTTCAATGAGATGAAAATATTTTTTTGTGAATAGTAACTTTTTACTTTTATTTACCACGGTTAAAAGTAAATAGGGTAATTAATGGTAAAAATGATATTAATATTACCCTCACACATGTCCTAATTATATTTGACAAGTGTATCTCGACCAAAACAGCCTTAGGAATAAAATATTATCATTTAGGTCCACTTGGATTAGATTAGGTCTTTTATTATTATTTAATTCAAAGAAGAGTTAAAAGAGTTAAAATCAAAGTTTATTTACTAAAACATTTTTAATATAGGGTTATACATAATATAAATTCGATTGTAAATATTCATTAGAAAGATAAAAAAATTTCCTACATAAGGATAGTTTATTTATAATTTTTAGACTTTAAATAATTTAATTAACTAATGACACAATGATGATGCAGTAATTACCATAATAGTGAAAAAATTAAAATAATTGATATTATAAATACACAAATAAAAATAATTTTAGACTTTTTAGGAATTAAAATAATTTTCTAGGTTAATATGACATGTTAGGATTGATTCAATTAATGTTGTTAGAAGTCATCATTCTTTTATGATTTTTACAAAAATCAATTATTGAATATTGTCAAAATTGACATAAAAGAGTTTTTAAAACAAATATTATATTATTAATTGATATTAAATTTCTAAAGAACTATGGATCGGCCAAGAGACTTATATCATGATAGTTTCATCATTAATGGACCACTTGGGGGTCGCTTGTATGTATATGGTAAGTTTATTAACCATATAATATAAAAATACAAAGAGACATTGTAAAAGTGAAACTAATTATCTTAGAGTTAATACTTAAAGATAAGGTTAATATAATGACCCAAACCTGTCCAAATTCTATTTTTTGAGTGGTTTTAGACCTATCCCCACCTTAAAACTTAAATAATTATCTTTTGAGCCATTATAAACCGAATATTAATTTATTATAAATTAATATTTCTAGCTTTTCCAAACGTGCCCCTCACCCCTCTTATAAAAGGGAACTCTTCCTTCTCATTTCTTCACACCTTAAAAGCCTTTTGGTTCGGCCAAACTCTGCCCAAATACTCTCCCAACATTTCTCTCTACAACCTAGAGGCTTTAGTTTGATCAGAAAGCCAACCTAATGATCCCTTTTGAGCAAATCAAAAGGAAGAACCCGAAGAAGAGGTAATGTTTTCACCACCCCTTTTCAAGTTCCTTTCTTCTTCCACTTCTTATTTCTTTGTTGTTACCATTATAAAATAATAACTCCAGTATCTTATAAATACTGTTATGTTATTATAAATATGGTACAACCATATTCAGTATTTTATCCTCCCTTTGAATAACATGTCATCATACGTGCGTACGTACGGCTTACCGTCTCCACGTCGTGGTGTAATTGTTATTCAATATATTATTATTTGGATGGGTATAATAATGATGTGTAACTAATGTAAATAATAAATATAACATGTTAATGATTTTGTATATATGATATACCATCCATTTATATATTATTTTAATATCAAAAGAATGATATTGTCGCTCGTGCGTACGTACGGACTACCGTCTCCACGAACGCGATGAGATTCATTCTCCATCATATCCATTCAAGTATAATTATCATTTGATGATTTAAAAATTATGATTAACGACTTGATATCATTTTGGATATGAATAAGATACAACCTACTCATAACAAACACTACATATGTAACAAAACATATAAAAGAAAACGAGTAAGTTAACACCTGAAACGACGATAATTCTAAGATATTATTAACAAATCAATGTTAAAAGATCATATATGATATAATATTAATATATATGATTATTTTATAATTTAATAACAATTATTTCACCATTATACTAGAGGTTAACCTACCCCAACCAAGGAAAAGTACATGGTAAGGGTTATTTTACAATCTCTTCATTATCTGAGGTTGTTTATACGTAATAATCTACTGGGATCTCTTTATCATCCACAACCATGTTTCTTAAAAATGTATTTAAAAACATTTTTACTATTTAAAAGAATATGGGTTAAAGTCATTTATACCCTTGGTTGAATTTTTATAAGAGTTTTATAAAGGAATATTTCCGTCGTTTTCCAAATAATGTGCTTTTTAACCTTTTCGACCGAATTAAGGTAGGAATGTTTTTTAACTTATACGGCGGGTGCGGTTATTTTCCGCCATTATAAAATCGTTGAAGCTTCCCTTACAATCTTATAAGAATATTTTCAAAGAAAATGTTTTATTTTATAAATATATTACTCTTAAATGATTTCAAAATAGAAAGAGATATATCCCTAAAAAGTGTTTTGATTTCATCTATGTCAACATCCTTTGATGGATTATACGCTTATTTGAAGTTGATTTATTGTGATACAAAACTTCTATATTGTACTGAAGGTTTTGTGATATGTTTGACTGTGGATGTGCTATTTTTATACCATTCATGTTATATGGTGAAAGTATTGACATTTCTTATGGTAGTTTTAATACGAATGTTTATGTTATGTTTAAACCTTTTCATATGGGAATGCATTGGACTTAATATGTGACGGGTGGAGCCTGCTATAGCTCCTCGATGCATCGGTAGGTCTCATGAGACAAACTAGTGTCTTGGCACAAGGCCTTGGAAAAATATTATTTGTAGTCTTGCCACGAGGCCTTGGATATGTGGCAATGATAGTCTGGCATTATGAATTCCATCATTATGAAAGTGGTTATTGATATTGCATGTGACTATTCGATTAGTAGAATATCCATGTGAATAAGTAAATGGAATTATTTCATTTTACTTTTTCCATACTATGTTGATGTTCAAGTTTAAAAGGCTTTTTTTTAGTTATACATTGCCTTAAATTTTTATGCTTATTTTTGAAATTTTCTGCTATATTGTTATCCTTACTGGGCATTTGAGCTCACCCATTTTCTATGTTTCATTTATCCCAAGATGTGAAGAAGTAATTTATGAATGACCTGCAGGGATAGTATGTGGGGATATGAGTGCAGAATATGGAGACTATGTTGTTGTAGTATTTTTCCACTTTATGATGTAATACTTTATGAATATATCTAGTGTTTCCAAGGCTACTAAACCAATAGGTCTTTCAAGATTTGATCTTTCTTGTGATCATACAAACGTAATGTAATAATGCACTGAATCTGGGTAACTGGGGTCGGGGCGTTACAGTTGGTATCAGAGGAAGTTTAGTACAAACCTTGGAAGCTAGATTTAGATAAACTCTGATTAGATCACGTAGACCTAAGATGAACTTTGAGGATTAGTATAGAAGAACTTCTGAGAATTTTGGTATTGTAAAGATTTTGTGAGTTTTCCGAGAAATACATCCATGTCTGGATACGAGCAGGTAGAGGCAGCTATGGCACATATGTACCTAAGGGTAAAACCCGAAAACACCGCTTTGAGCTCGACTCGAACGGGAACTATTTCACGACAACGGGCCTTGCTGCACTCTTGGTTACGACACTCCCGGGGGATATGCTTAGGAAAACTCTCATTTTCTTTACAAACCATTATGAAGGGTTTATGAGTATATACTTCCTCAAAGGAGACATTTTTATGATTATGGATTATATCCATAAACTATTTAATTTATGTTATGTGTTTTACAAGTTTGGGATTAGGTATTGTTATTCATAAACTAATCTAATGTATGCCATTGTTTAGAAATGGTGCCCAGTAGAAGGAATGAGAACTCTAGAAATGCACATGATACAAAGAGAAAGAATGATCATATATTTCATGGTCTTAAGCCAGAATTTATAAGAGAAATAGTTTTGCATGTATTATCATCATATGAAGAAATAATATCATGTGTTGATAAGATAAGTAAAGAGTTTACTGAGTCCTATGGATTTGAAGGGAAGTAAAAGAAGAAAAGGATGGAAGAGAGAAATATGGATAAAGGGAAGAGGGAAAAGAAGAATTTTCCCATATGTGATTATTGTGGAAAGAAGCACCCTGGAACTTGCCTGAAAGGAATGGGAGTTTGTTATAAGTGTGGAGGAAAAGGGCACAAAGTATGTGACTGAAAGGGTAAGAAAATGGTTTCAAATGTACAATGATTCATTTGCAAGGAGTTTGGACACTACACAAACCTATGTCCCAGTCATCAGACTATGCCGCAAATGATGCTATTGGATAATAATCAAGTTATGATACTACCACAGATGAAGAGGAATGATTAGAGTTCTTATGTTGATTATGTCATTTGAGTGTTTTATCAACAATGTAATTGTTATAATAATTATGGAGTATTTAAGGATTGTACTACAGTACTATTTCATTAAGGACTTGAGATTGTATGGAACAAAGAAAAGTGACTCAATAGCAGGTTAAATTTTTGGAAAATATATGGTTGAGAGAATGATAAACCATAATATGGTTCTGATACCAAGGTAGTGATTTTAGAATAATACATGATTGATTTGGATAAATTATATTAGATATTCTTGACTACCTTGAAGCTGATTAATGATTTGTATATTCCATCATTTTTGGGGTTTAAAACATTTTTGGATTGATGAAGCAGATCCAGCATTCTATATGGAATAAGGGAGCATGAATTTAATCAATAAGGATTATGGTAATTTAGGATGTTTCTGTGTTTTAAAAGAATACATGATGAAGGTATTAATATGCAATTACGGGGTAAAAAGGATCTACATTATGTGTACCTTCCTTATAAATGTTGTACTATGAGTTTGGACAGAAGTATTTTGGATAAATACTAGTTTGAGATTAATTTTGGATTGCCATAAAAGGACAACCCGGAGGTCGGGCACCAACCCGTCGCGACCGGCAAGGCCGCAAGACTTGAACCTGCAACCGAAGGGAGAAAATGGTGTATCACCTACCACTGGCCCATGAGATGTCCTGGATTAAATAATTTAGTTTTTTTTAAGATCTGGTAGATGAATTATAAATTCATTTATTTTGGAACCCTATATGAATAGTATAAATATAATTTTTTTACATTCTATTATCTTTTAGAGTGATAGATGAGTTTCTGGTAGAAATTTATTAATGGATAAAACTCTAATTATAAAGTAAGTATATCTCCTTATGATCATAGACAATCTCATAAATAAATTCCTCAACATTAAGAAAAGAAACTTTGAACAAAAATGTTTTCCTAGATGGTACGTTAGATCACCACTAATTTATGGCTTTGGGATTGTTGGCCTTTTCATAGCCATGTTCTATACCACTCTCCAACAGATAATTGATGGTTAGATTTCTCTTCCATATCCATATTTTCGTACATAGAACCCTAGTATGTGTTATTTTCGGTAATCTTCATACTTTCCACTCTTTATTTTAAATAGAGGCCTCATTAATTCATTTTTCGATGTGGGGGTTCAAATAAGATATTTTGAAACGTCAAAAATTTGTTATCCTAATACCCTATGTTTTGTAGAACCGATAGTATTTCAAATTATCATAGATTGATGAATTTATGGACCTCAATTTTACACTTGTTTGTGATTGATGACCTCAATCACTACCTATAAATATTTACATTTTTCCTCCAATTATATGTCTCTAATTGACACCAATGTTCTCCTAATCGAGATCATAATTTGGTGGTGACCATTTCATTTCTCTTTTCTTCATATTAAGACTAAATTTTAGTAACTCAATTTCCGATGTGGGTTTTCCCACAAATATATTTTCTGTTTTCAACCTTTTATTTTCGAAGAACAATTTCAAATTTCAAGGACGCAATTTATTGAAGGAGGGGAGAATGTAACACCCCAAGATTTCATAGTGTGTTATTTCTTCAAAATAATTTAATAACTGGCACTACCCCCAACATCGGGTTCAAGAGCACCATGACTTACCAAAAAAGCCGTTCAAAAGAGGTTATGAATAGTATTAACTAAATTTTAAACTTTATATAATCCTTATAATTTTAGAATCCATATTATCAGTTTCTTAGACATAATGTAAGAACAAATTCATTTTCAGTATTGCACTTTTACCAACTTTTAATAGTGAACCCTTTTTAAATACAATATTTTAAACTTTTTGACTAAATGGGGACATCATAAATTTAAAATGAAACATCCCAAGATTCCATGGTACACTTTCCTTTGAATAATACAGTAGCCTGAGTTGTACGCAGCTTCGAGTTTTAACATACACCACAACCGATCAAACTAGCCGTTATGAATAGTAATACCTACTTTTTGAAATTTTATCTCTCAAAATGGACTTCATTTTTGGATTCGGAATATCAAATTTAGCCTAAGGTGAAATTTTGGTACTTTTCGGATAACTTTAATATTTTGATGAATAGTGAAAATTACTAAATTTTAATTAAAAACAACTTTTTTAATAAAAATAATTTATAGTGATAAATTATATTATTGAGTGGTTTTTAACTATAATTATAATATATTTTTACCATTTTTTCCAATGGTGTTCATTAGAATTAATTTCACTTTGAAATTGGACATAAACAATTATCAGTCTTTTGATATATATTGTTTCTTAAAAACACGCTATTTGTTGTGACAGCAGAAATTAATTATAAAATTAATTAATGCAACTTATATGTTTGAAATTTTGTAAAATACACATCAGTTTTGAATTCGGAATATAAATTATAGCTTAGCGTAAAATTTTGGCATTGTTCTGAAAAACATCAATTTTTGATGAATAGTGAAACTACTAAGTGGTAGTTAAAAAACTGAATTTTTCATAAAACATAATTTTACCACTTCTGTGAATGGAATTTCGAAAATCCGAGAGACGCGGTTAAAATCAAGAAGTAAAATGTTGTTCAATGAGATGAAAATATTTTTTGGTGAATAGTAACTTTTTACTTTTATTTACCACGGTTAAAAGTAAATAGGGTAATTAAGGGTAAAAATGATATTAATATTACCCTAACACATGTCCTAATTCTATTGGACAAGTGTATCTCGACCAAAACAGCCTTAGGAATAAAATATTATCATTTAGGTCCACTTGGATTAGATTAGGACATTTATTATTATTTAATTCAAAGAAGAGTTAAAAGTGTTGAAATCAATGTTTATTTACCAAAACATTTTTAATATAGGGTTATACATAAGATAAATTCGATTGTAAATATTCATTAGAAAAATAAAAAGATATCCTACATAAGGAGATTTTAGTTTTAATTTTTAGACTTTACATAATTTAAGTTACGTATGACACAATGATGATGCAGTAATTACCATAATAGTGAAAAAATTAAAATAATTGATATTATAAATACACAAATAAATATAATTTGAGACTTTTTAGGAATTAAACTAATTTTATAATTTAATATGACATGTTATTATTGATTCAATTAACTTTTTTCGAAGTAATCATTCTGTTATAATTTTTACAAAAATCAATTATTGAATAGTGTCAAAATTGACATAAAAGAGTTTTTAAAACAAATATTATATTATTAATTGATATTAAATTATTAAAGATCTAAGGTACAGACAAGAGACTTATATCATGATATTTTAATCATTAATGGACCACTTGGTGGTCGCTTCGATGTATATGGTAAGTTTATTAACCATATAATATAACAATACAAATAGAAATTGTAAAAGTGAAACTTATTATCTTAGAGTTAATACTTAAAGATAAGGTTAATATAATGACCCAAACCAGTATAAATTCCATTGGTTTAGTGGTTTTCGACCTATCCCCACCTTAAAATTTAAATAATCAACTTTGGAGCCATTAGAAACCGAATATGAATTTATTATAAATTAATATTTCTAGCTTTTCCAAAGATGCCCCTCACCCCTCTTATAAAAGGGTACTCCTCCTTCTCATTTCTTCACACCTTCAAAGCCTTTTGGTTGGTCCAAAATCTGCCCAAATACTCTACCAACTTTTCTCACTACAACCTAGAGGCCTTAGTATGATCATAAAGCCAACCTAAGGATCCATTTTGATCAAATCAAAAGGAAGAACCCGAAGAAGAGGTAATGTTTTCACCACCCCCTTTCAAGTTCCTTTCTTCTTCCACTTCTTCTTTCTTTGTTATTACCATTCTAAAATAATAACTCCAGTATCTTATATATATTTTTATGTTATTATAAATATGTTACAACTATATTAAGTATTCTATCCACCCTTTGAATAACATGTCACCATACGTGCGTCCATACGGCTTACCGTCTCCATGTCGTGGTGTAATTGTTGTTCAATATATTATTATTTGGATGGGTATAATAATGATGTGTAACTCATTTAAATAATAAATATAACATGTTAATGATTCTTTATATATTATATACCATCCATTTATATATTATTTTAATATCAAAAGAATGATATTGTCGCTTGTGCGTACGTACGGACTACCGTCTCCACGAACGCGATGAGATTCATTCTCCATCGTATCCATTAAAGTATAATTATCATTTGATGATTTAAAAATGATGTTTAAGGACATGATATCATTATGGATTTGAATAAGATACAACATATCCATAACAAACATGGCTTATGTAACAAAACATATAAAATAAAACGAGTAAGTTAACACCCAAAACGACGATAATTTTAAGATATTATTAACAAATAAATGTTAAAAGATCATATATGATATCATATTAATATATATGATTCTTGCATAATTTCATAACAATTATTTCACCATTATATAGGAGGTTAACCTACCCCAACCAAGGAAAATTACAAGGTAAGGTTTATTTCACAATCTCTTCATTATCCGAGGTTGTTTATACGTAATAATCTACTGGGATCTCTTTATCATACACATCCATGTTTCTTAAAAATGTATTTCAAACCATTTTTACTATTTAAAAGAATATGGGTTAAAGTCATTTATACCCTTTTTTTACTTTTTAAAAGAATTTTATAAAGGAATCTTTCCGTCATTTTCCAAAAAATGTTTTTTTTCCTTTTCGACAGAATTAAGGTAAGAATGTTTTTTTAACTTATATAGCGGGTGCGGTTATTTTCCGCCATTATAAAATCGTCAAAGCTTCTCTTACAGGCTTATAAGAATATTTTCAAAGAAAATTTTTTATTTTATAAATATATTACTCTTAAATTATTTCAAAATAGAAAGAGATATTTCCCTAAAAAGATTTTTGATTTCATCTATGTCAACATCCATTGATGGATTTTACGCTTATTTGAAGTTGATTTATTATGATACAAAAATTTGATATTGTACTGAAGGTTTTGTGATATGTTTGACTGTGGATGTGCTATTTTTATATCATTCATGGTTTATTATGAAAGTATTGACATTTCGTATGCTAGTTTTAATATGAATGTTTATGTTATGTTTAAACCTTTTCATATGGGAATGCATTGGACTTAATATGTGACGGGTGGAGCCCACTATAGCTCCTCGATGCATATTTAGGTCTCATGAGACAAACTAGTGTCTTGGCAGAAGTCCTTGGAAAAATCTTATTTGTAGTCTTGGGACGAGGCCTTGGCTATGTGGTTATGATAGTCTGGCATTATGCATTCCATCATTATGAATGTGGTTATTGATATTGCATGTGATTATTCTATTAGTATAATATCCATGTGATTAAGTAAATGGAATTATTTCATTTTACTTTTTCCATACTATGTTGAAGTTCAAGTTTAAAAGGCTTTTGTTTTAGTTATACATTTCCTTAAAGTTTTATTCTTACTTTTGAAATTTTCCGCTATATTTTTATCCTTACTGGGCATTTGAGCTCACCCCTTTTCTATGTTTTATTTTTTCCAGGATGTGAAGAAGTAAGTTATGAATGACCTGCAGGGATAGTATGTAGGGATATGAGTGTGGAATATAGAGACTATGTTGTTGTAGTATTTTTCCACTTTATGATGTAATACTTTATGAATATATCTAGTGTTTCCATGGATACTAAACAAATCGGTCTTTCGAGATTTGATCTTTCTTGTGATCATGCCAATATAATGTAATAATGCACCGACTCTGGGTAACTGGGGTCGGGGCGTTACAATAATCTTAGCACTCATATTTAGTATTTAAAAATATAAATCAAATTATAATCTCATTAGCCTTTTTTCCTCTATGAATAGATCTTAAATGAATGAAAATTACACTTCAAGAATGTTATATTATTGATCCAAAATCTCATACATGGATTGGAAATTATATTAATTATTATATAAACATTATTTGGATTGATTATTATTTTTTCACTTCTTTATTGGAATACAATTCTCTATCTATATTTCTGGGTGATTATAATATTTTATGTTTTCAGGGTACATCCTAATAATTATTATAATCAGTTTAAATAATAAATTCAAAAATATTCACCTTAATTGAAGATTCTCTATCTATAGGATTCTTTTTTTATTCTTCTTATCCATATTTACCTTTAATATAGGTTAATCTCCATCATAATTACATACTAGTTTTCCATTACAACCATATTTTTGGTCTTCAATGGGAGTGGGTTCACAACCCTTCTTTAATCCCACTAATTTCCCATATTTGATTATATAAGTCCTATATATCTCAAATGACGTTATATAATGAGTATTTTTCTTGAAAAAATAATTACAGAATGATCTTTCTAAGATCTTATTTATCATTTCATCACCCATACATTTATTGTTCTTTTTCATATCAGTATCTCAAAGACTATATTCTACAACCTCGTTTCCACAAACCTATAGGAACATAAGAATTAATTTATTCATTAAATTAAATTTAGTTCCTCTAAAAAGGAGGCTTCATAATAGATTCCATGTGTGCAAGAAAACCCAAAAAAAATTATATTAATTTATAATTCAGAACCATTTGGATAAAATGTGACTTTTTAGAACCAATATGACCTAATGAACCCTAAAAGGGGGATAAAGCTAGGGTCAAACAAATTAAAACTATTCCCATTTATGGGTCCACATGTTCAATTGAATCTTTTTATCATATTAGAGGGGATATTTTTAATCTCTCTTAGATCTATTGTTTCATTCACACCAAAAAAATTTGATGTGGAAAATAAATCATGCACTAGACACGATGATTTTACTTAGTTCACGAATATGGGTTAATCCATAGAGAATACACCTATGATCTATCAAAAAACCCAATCATAAAACTATTCATTTCATATTTTATAATTAGTTTACAAAAGAAAAACTAATGATCCAGGGGAAAAAACTCTTATTTTCTTTTGTAAACTACCCAAAAAGCCATGGAAATTTTATAGACATGGGGTCTTGTTAAAAAAATTATATACATGTTGGTACATCCCCATATAGAATTTGACTCCAATTTCTTCTTTTCACATGGTCTAATGCTCTCTCTTAATTCACTTTATAATTATCTCCATCGTAAGTTTCATAGGTACTTGATTACTTTGTTTTAGAGGTTTGAGTATTTCTCTTTTATATTATATCTATAAAACAAACACTTATTTCCCAATGAGGATATTTAAAAACTAGAATTATCTAATTATTATCCAACTAGATATAACAATGTAATACCAACTTATTATATGATCTTTCTATAGAACTAAACCAAATATGATAATGAAAATCTTTATGGATCTCTTCTTCCATTTTCTCACAAATAAAATTTTGAAATTTGGTTCAATCTTATGAAATTTTAAAACTAATATAATAAATTTTATAATACCATATGCATCCAACCCCATTGATCTGAGGGTAACGATCAAAACTCTTTTGTTTCCTCTTTTGGGATCATGCTTGATGGACTGCATATTTTGGGTTATCCTTAATGTACATTATAAACTGATTGAATCCCTAAAACATCAAGATATATTTCCTATTTTTACATTCCTATAAAAATTTCAAGATATTTAGGAAACCATATCTTCACGATGTGATTTATTCCATTATAGAGTGGTTTCTTCCACTATTTTCATGTTATAATGTGGTCATCTCAATTGTGTCAAGATGATTAATTGCCTAACATATAAAAGAAATATACTTCATAAATCCCTTTTTACATACTTGGACATCATGGCATGATAAATAAAAATATTTTCAACTCCCAAAACATATCATGGCATGGTAAAATAATCTATAATGAAAACCTCATATTTCTATTCATAGGTTGTAGAATAAACATCCCTCAGGAAACATAGACCCACAGACTTCCAAAACCATTGAAATTTACCTAATATCTCTTTGCAGTTTTAAAAATATTACAGTGGTGTATTATTGGTAGTATTAATGTGAATCATATCTTTATTGGCTAATGTACATACACATAAAAAATGAAATATAATTTACCAACTTCATGGAACAATATCTATTTCATAGTTCATGACCTAAAACTAAGAATCACTAAAATTTAGATAAGTGAAATCATGATGTGTCCTATGTGTCATGGATAAAAAAGTGAAACTCAAAATATGGTAAAGGAGGACATCTTTTATTTTATTTATAATGAATACTATAGTTACTCCATGATGAATCTTATGAATTTCGGTATTCTTAAACACATAGTTGACTTCTTTTGTATACACTACATGGCATGACCATCAGTGTCATGATGTAACCTGCGCCTTTTCCAATTTTCTAGAACTAGTTACAAAGTGACTCTTATATTCATAAGAGTGAATCTTACAAGATGTTTCCATGTGTCTTATATACTCCTTCCATAAGTCCTTCAAATCATAAACTTTCAATATCCAGGATCTTTACTCCATTCATGGTGTGATGAATCATCTCATGGAAAGATCTCTTTTTGCAACTTCAATTTCATCAAATCAATAATTACCATTAACATTGTGACTATTATCCTCATGAAATGAAACATATTATTCAATGATCCAAAAAGTAAAAAAATATTATGTATCACAAAACATTTTATGCTTCTCTATTGATAGATATAATTCATGGGACCTTATAAATGACCTAGAAAATATTCCTTTCCTTAGTTCATGAAGTGAATTTGGTATACATTGTGTGAATTATAGTATCTAGAATCTATGATTCCAATAACATTATATAGTATATAAAACAATTCCTGAAGAATATAACTCAACCTTATCAATTGAAACTTCTTTAAATAAATCCATATCATTTCTAGGACCTATATAGAGATATAAATATTGGTTTATCTTTTTATTTTTCTAAAATTTTAGGTACTACCAAGTTCACATCTTCTCCAAATCATGAATAATCATTCTCATATCACCAAGAATTCATTTGAATTCATATTCAACTAATGAAAACAAATATAGTGATTCAGAAAAATCCAACACCAAAAACCATTGGTCTAAAAATCCTATAAAAACATTATATCATTTTTAATCACTCATTTGATATAATCTACCAATAATTTCATAGGAAACATGTTTTTTAAATTCTCATTCATTTTTTTGTTTTATTTAATAATTATATGACAATTGATTGTGTTATTGATAATAAAATAGTTAAATACATTTAAAATATTAAATAACATGTATTTTATAAAATTAAAAATAATAAATAATGTAGATAAATTTCAACCTACCAAATAGTGGGTCTAGAATAATATAAGTGATAGTATATAAAAAGAAAAAAATAAAATTATAAAACATTACAAAACTTTGTAAACCCTATATCCTTTTGTATCCCTCATAAGATATTACCATAACTATATACTAAAAATATCATTAAACATTTCAATTTTCAAAGTATTCTATGAATTATACATTTTATCTACAAAAGTTTCATTTTATTAAAAAAACATTCTTTAAAATTTTATATATTCAATAAGTAGGGACCCTTATTATTCAATTAATTCATATAATGTTTATTTTTTTATCATCTCATCAAAACCAAATTCAAATTTTTCCTAATTTTTATAATATTTCATTTTCTATACTTTCTTTTAACTTTATTAATGAATAAAAAAATTATTTCGATTATTTATTTCATTTGTATTCTTCAATTTCATTTTTTAAAAAAGGGAATAAAAAATACCAACATTAAGATCATTTTTCATTTCCATATATCCTTTATGTTTATTAAAAACCCTTTCTTCTTCAATTTCATCATTCCCTTTTTATCTTTTAAGAATTAAAACATCACTCATAGATCATTAAACACGTCCTTATTCTCTTAAATCAAACTATGTCATTCACACTTACACTAATAAATTAATAATTATTATTCTTATTTATTATATTATATATGTGGGTATATGTTTTAAAGTTATGATCTAGAGTATTATAATTAAAAATTAAAACATTTAATGATTTCTATTTAAAATGAGAGTACTATTTTCCCTTATAATGATCTTCACGATTTGATTCCTTTTTTCATAATGATTTATTGATGTAGTATGGATTCCATACATTTATTATCCTCCTCCATACATATCCTTTCACTTATTTCACATATCCTTTGAGGTCTCACGATAAATTGTTTTTCTATAAACATAATATTTTAATGATCCTTAAAATTTATCTTGTCACTTTCCTTGAACCTTATAATCCATTGAACTCTTCAATTGACTATTCCTTGACTTAATTCAATAAAAACAAATCAATGTAATAATTATCCATATAAAATTACATTATGTGTTTCAGTATATGAAATACATTTTAATTTATAAGTTTTTAAGGTGTTACAATTAAACTTTATAAATTTATCATATATTTCTTCCCCTATTATTTCATTGAAAATAACCACTGGTTTATTCTAAATTTTTATTTTATTCTTGAATAAATAATTCTTTCTCACAGTATAAGGATTATTTCAAAATAATTAAGAGAAGTATTTTCTTTACTTTGAGATTATTCACATTATAATTTATTTAAATCATTAGAATATTTCATTTTGTGGCCAATAAATTTTAATTAATCTAAAACATATATCTTGGTTTTCCTTTTCTAAATCATCTAGTTGTATTCCATGGATGTTATTTTTCATCATCATCATCATACTTCTTGTATAAATGTATGAAAAATAGAATAATGTAAATATAATTCTTTATAACATTCAGATTATTTTTTTTAACCATAACACTTCGATATTTAAAAAAAACATTATGTTCGATAGCGTATATGACATGCAACATCGATTTTTATGTGAACCACAATATGTTATAAAAATTTAAGTATTTAATTAAATTTTTATAAACTATCTATTTAGATAGTGGTAAATAAAATTAGTAATAACATTATAAAAATATGTATAAATTATTTATATAATATATTTATAAATAAGTACTTAATTCTCAATAAAATCATTTTATGCTTCAAAAATAAAAATTCTTCAAAAAATTCATTTTGTTTTGCATTTTTTGGGAAGTATAATTAATTTATATCACTTTTAGAAATTTCATTTTATAAAAAATAATACCATTTTTTTAATCATAATATAAAAATTATATTAAGGTGAATTTTTTGGAATGTTCTTAAATGGATGATTTTTCAATTAATTGTGAAAATTACTTCTTTTTTGTAAAACTATCATTTCCATTCAATAAATTAAGTAATTTAAAATTACTATTAAAATTTTAATTGTATTTAGAAGTAAATAATTATTATTTATTTAAATTTAAAATAATTTATTACATTTGAATTATCTTTATACTTTATTTTTTTATAAGTTTATTTTTATGCTTAAACGCATTTTACTAAAAACTATTTTTAAAATATTAATGTTTCCCCTTTTTAATTAATTTAATTAACCACTAATAAAGAAATATTTATATAAAATACCTTGAATATTTCTATAAATACTTGTATTTAAACCCATATTATTATTATGAAAAGTGATATACTTAATATAAGACCATATTATTATTAAAAACACATTTCATGAAAAACTGTTGTTCGAAACATTTTTTCAGGTAATTTTTAAATTAAATTATAGAAATTTTCTGAATATAAATTTGTAATATTTATTCCATATTTTTAATCCTCAAAATTAATATTATATTAGAATATCATCTAAATTTTTTCATAATGATTAGTAGTGATAATAGATTTTATTTGTGATGATTAAAGGTAAAATGGAGTTGTGCACGTTGCATGTGCTTATGATAAAACTAATTTGTCAAAAATTGAATTTTTATTTGATAAATTGTTTTTCATATTATTAATTTTTTGGATAAAATTATCTAATAAGAACCATTTTATTTTCAGCTTAATGGAAAAATAATCGATGTTGAATAATCTAATTACCATGGTGGACAATTAAATTGTAAAAGTAAGTAAACATCCAGGATAAGGAATAATATTTCTAAAAATGTTATTTTTTTGTGGTGGAGGTTTATATGAACCTTAAATAATATATAATTAATTATTTATAAATTTTGGAGGCACTGGGTGTGATATTCACTTCCCATTATTGAATAATTTTGGGTATTTTCAAAAATGAATCTCTTCCTCAACTTTGAAAGGGCACTCCATCCCCTAATTTATTCACAGATATTAAGACATTTGTATTAACCAATGTAACGAACCCAGCCCCTATAACTTATACCTACTGTATTATTTATTATATTAGTATATGAAATATAGAATTTCTTCCCAAAGGACTAAATAGTTTAGTATTTTGGGTAAACTAGATACATATATGAAATTCACATTACATTTTAAAAAATAAAATTGCAAAAAGAATTTTATTTTTTAATACAATTATTCCCCTTTTAATATCACTTAATTTAAATAAAAAAAATACTTCCTCATATCCAATGATAAAATAAAACATAAGGGGTGATCTCAGATGCTCAAGAAGCATAAACATAAAATGAAATCTATAAATAAATAAGGAATAATCAATATACAAATGTAAATAACTAAAACACCCTCCATTTAATTAGTAATTTGATCATAATTTGGTAGGGATAAATGATTATCAAGAAATTATATATAAATAATAAATTGATCTTGAAAACATAAGAAGGAATTTTGTAATTAATTGAATAATCACAAGGAATGTCAATAAATAAATTCATAATGATGTAATGTATAGTTTCAGACATCTAAACCACCATGATCTATCATTAGGATAGTTACTCTCATGATATTTTTTCATTAGTTTCGAAATATATGTGTATAACTCGCCTGATTTGGCCAACTGATTTTTTTTATGAGATCTATCGATGCATCGAGGGGATATAGTGCACCCTAACTATTAAATACCATGTCTATTAAATTTTTATATTAAAAATAGAAATATAATAAACATAAAAATTCATATTTGAAAACTATAATACTAAAATTTAATATTTTACCCTATCAATAAACATTACATTAACCCATCCAAATTCATATAGATAATGGTATCAAAATAGCTCATCCAAAGTCAAACTGATCATAAACTATCCAAAGAAGAAATAAAGATGATAAAAATACTACATATCCTTAGTTTATCATAATTAAATTAATGTGTTTATGTATTTTATTAATTTAAATTACATAAAAATATATTTAAATACACTCTTTAAGAAAATAACCTTTTTATTTTGAAAATCACATTTATTAATATATAAAACATTTATAAATTCCTTTTCTTTGAAAATCACATTTTTATAACTACATATTTTCTATAATATATGAAGAAATTTATATAAAAAATTTAATTTTATAATATTAATGTAAACTTTAATAAAATGGTGGTTATAATGATGGGTAGTTCTGTACATGTCATGTATGTTAAAAAGAACATTCCTTTTTAAAAATAAAAATGTTAGAAGAGTTCCTCATTCATAAAAGGACATGAAGATCCATTTAAAAAAAATCAATTTTCAAAATTTTTAAAAACATAATTAATAAATCATTTGGGAGAAGTTGAAAAAAATTGGAGACTTTTTTAATAACATGTTTTCGGAAGAAAGTGGATTTCTGACCTCGAAGAGAAATAAAGTCATATTTTATTGAAAACATTTTAACAAAAAATAATTTCCCCAAAGAGTGGGAAAATGGTGATATCACATGAAAGTATAATTAATAACAATATAATGTTAAAATGATATAGGTTTTTTATACAATTTTTAAATTATTAACTTTAATTTAAATAAAATTATAAATAGTCTTAATTAGAATGATATTATGAAATAAACCCTTACAACGATCATAACATTGATGTGTGAATTAATCAATGATTTTACTATGTGTATAAACTATAAATAAAAATAAAAAAAGAGAATTTAGACTAATATAATCAAAAGAAATTATAAATATAATCATATAATATAAACGACAATGAAGAAGTAATATAACCCAATGAAATGAAATTGAGTTGTGATATTATTTACCACTAGGTAATTTTCTAGTCAAGTCCCCTTGAATGAAATGATTCAAATTGAAAAATAAAATACCATAAATTATGAATTGCTTATTATATTAAGAATGAAATGGTTATTTTATACCTGATATAAAATAAATTAGTTCTATAGTATTGTGATATGCATCAATGAAATGATATTGTAAGAAAATACCTTACCTCACACAACCTTTTGGTTGAACATGATTTAACCTTGTGTATGATAGTTTTACGCATTTTATTAACTTTTTTAAGAACCATATTAATATTTATAATATCATATATTATCCTTTAATAAAATATTATCTCCCATTCATTAATATTTTCCTATTATTTTCATTGTTTTGTGTGTTAATTGTCACGTTTTCTCATTCGTGATTTGTAAATAAATTCATTATTCTTGTTCATATTATACAGTTTCAAAATATTTTGAATAATAATAATGAAATAATTATAATACTTTTAAATAAATTATACTTTAAAAACCATTAATTAAAGATAGTTAAGAAAAATTAAGTATGTTACGATCATAGAGACAGTAGGTCGTATGTATGCATGAATAACGTTCCCATTTTCAATGATCATTATAGAAAGTAGTTAAGTAATAATTTGTATTTAAATAACTATAATAATAACATAAATAAAATATTATTTCATTAAATATACATATACATATCATCTATATGATGTGGTGATGAAAAGAGAGTGACATCGTTCCGTGACATCGGTAGCCCACACATAAATGAAAGACGTTATCCTCTTTCATTTAGTGAGAAGGAAAGAAAGAAAATGACATATATAATATTTTAATAATGATTAATATTTATTAAATATCATTATTATTTTATGTATATCACATATATTTATTAAATTTATCCTTGTTACATTCTGTGTGACTTGTTAGTGAGAGACGAATCACATTGCTTTGTTAGACGGTAGTCCGCTGTACAAACGAGCAAAGTTGTCATATCCCCCAAGAAATGAAAAATAAAAAGGTATATATGAATTAATTAAGTTATATGTATAATTATTTTATAAATATAAAATAAATAGTTTATATACTTCATCATACCCAACTGTGACAGGTTGTAATGGAATAATGAATGATGTTGGTTCGTGAGGTGGTAGTCCGCCGTACATATGAATAATGATTTGTTTACCCATTTTATGAAAGTGGTGATGGATCTAGGTCATTAATTTATTTCAAAAACATAATTTAATATAAAATAAATTTATATTATTGTATCATCATATTTTAATAATAATTTAAGGAGGTGGAGAATGAAATAAAATGAAAACAATCGTTGGAGAATGTTACCACTTCATCAGGTATCCTCATTAGGTTTCCACTAAAGACATACTAGGTTATATTTATTCCCAAAATAAATATTCTAGGAATATGTGAGGTATTTTTGAAATTTATTTAGTTGGTTATTTCCTAAAATATTTTTTATGGTGTGAGGAAGAAAGCATAGTTTATGGCCTTTTATAAGCGAGGTGAGAGAAACACTTGTAATTTTTTGAATAATATTCAATCATAACAACGTTTTTATGATTCCAAACACCTAAAAAATTGGACCTTATCGAACATATAATATATAATTTCGAAATCATTATATCCAATTTTATGTGGAAAAGTTTTTAGGTCATTTTGGTCCCTTATCTTCTAAGTATAACCCATCCCCTCCCTGATAAATCAATGTTTACCATAACTGAGGTAAATAATTTTTATGGTTTTCACTAATAATTTTTCAAAAAAAAATAATTCTTAATTATTATAATATTTAATTATTATTATTCAATATATATAATCCATTATTTCCAATTCAATTCGTAGATGTGACAAAATTAAATTTAAAACTAGTCTCACCGACTTGATGAGAAAGTGGGTGGTTTAAGGTGAAAATGTTCAAATGAGTAATTTTTTTTATCTAAATTCAAAATGAAAAATATAATAATGTACATAATTTGATTACTTGTTATAAAATTAGACTAATATTACTTTAAAACAAACAAAACCATAATTAATCATTAGAAGTTATTTAAATAAAAAAGCAGTTTTAAATTAAATTTTAATATTTTTTCACTATTCAGCAAAAAAATGAAACTACTATGAAACATTCTAGACATTAACCCTAATATAATTTATTATTCTAATTTAAAAATTGAGTTTTATTTTTTAAAATAAATTTTCTAATAGTGTTACAAATTAATTTTGAATTATGTGCACAATGTGTGACTAAACAGACTTTTAGAAAAAATATGAGTTTTTGAAAAACAATTACATTTTTTATTTTTAAATGATACTTATTATATATATATATAATAGATAACTAATTTACATGTGTAAACTATATATTATCATAATTTATTTAAACTTATTCATTCATTGTATTCAAATAACTTTCCAATAACTATTCTATTATGTAATATTATTCATAGTATATTATTGTTTGGTAAAACGTGGTCTTACATTTAACATAATATATTAAAAAAATCATTATTTCAAGTAATATAAGTTATTAAATAAATTAAATTTATTTTAAAAATTATATATTTTAATGACTTTTGGTGTTATATTTTCTTCTAAGCTGGTGTTTCATATCACATGGGCTATTAAATTAAATTTTATTCTATTCTAATTTTGATGGGTCACATTCTCCCCACCGTAAATAAATTGTGTCCTCTTAATTTAAAAATTTTCTTAGTGAAAAAATTATATTTAAATGTAATTTTGATCAAAAACCACATTGTAAAAATATTTAATAAAATATCCTCTTAATAAACGAGAAAATGAAGTGAAAATTTCATATAGAATAACTTATAACAAGGTTTCTATGTAGGAGAACATTGATGGAATGTGATTATTTGGGCATGAAAGAAAAGAGAAAATTATTATAGAGAGTGATAATGGTTATTGATCATAAGAAGTTGAATGATCAATAGAATTTTAAGGGCCAAAAAAATATAAATCGTTTATGATTTGAAAGATAATAAGTTCAATATGAAATAAGGTATTTAGGATAACATTTTTCTTAAATATCTTTTTACTAGAGTTGAGGAATTACTTTACCATCTAGAATAAAAATATATAAAAATATAATTACTTTATAATTATTTATTTAATTGGCACAATTTCATATATTTTTTGTTCTTTGATCAATTTCCATTTCATCTCTTAATTTAAGGAATAAATTTCTAAATACGACTTTTTATGCCTAAAGGACTATAATTATATTTTAATAGATTGTGAGATCCATAAAATATTGACTAGTCTTACCGTATGTCTCTAACTATTTTCCAAAACAAGTATGGTTAGAAAAAGTAATCCAATATAATACATTGATTTATAAAACCAAATCCAATGTTTATTCTAATCCATTTTATGAAAGGGAAACCTTATGAACCTTAAAATATATTATTATCTAAAAAATTAAAAAAAATATAACTAAAGTTTCACAATTAAGTTATCATTATTCATTTAGAAAACATTAAGTAACTCTAAATCATCACATACCAACCATGTGAATACATTGATCATTTATTTTTTTTAAATATGGTAATGAAGAAAAAATTGCCATTATACCTTATTAAAAAAATTCATACTTCCTTATTCCTTTAATATAAAAATGATTATTGGAAATATTTCTTAAATTCAAAAATGTTTTTATCTCCATCAATGATTCTATACACCACTTAGTTAATAAATAATTAATCTGTTCCAAGGTAGTCGTTATTATCTGATTTATTTTATTCGTATCAATTATTCTTTTTTCCCAAAATCATTATATCAAAATCGTGAACATATTAATTGTTATCTTTCCCTCAATTAGGTGTTTCACATGAATTTTAAACCACCATTGGATTATTTTTCTTGTTCATCAGTATTGTTCAACATACACTTTCAAATGATTAATGAATAAGTATTACATTATAATACTTGTATATTTAAAAATTATCATAATCTTGATATCATTGATAATTAATAAAGTGACATAATTATTGAATGAAAACACAATAAAATTTACCATCCACCTTCATTGGTGGTATTATTATATGCTTTACCATGGTCTATTTTCTTATTTTAAGTTATATTCCCTTGATGCTTGCGAAATTGATTTTTATAGTTCCCTTTATCCTTATAATTAAAATATTTTAAATTGAAAACATTTTTTTACCCTTGAAATCTCAAGTATTGTGGTCTTTATCTCCGCACTTGTAGAAAAATCTCATTCCTTCTAAGAATGTACTATAGTATCTATTTCCTAAATTATCACAAGTTGGAAAATCATTATTTCCCTTATTCACTTTATTTTTATTTTTACCTATCATTCTATTCATCTATTACTTCCCTTAAAAGCCATAATACTTATATAATTCATTATATGTTTTCTTATTACATTATATTATGTCTTTATGTGATGATAATTTTTGGGAGACTAGTTCCCTTTGGAATATTATCTTAATCCCGTCAAATAAATGACCATTCTTACTCTTTTGATTATGTTCATTGATATAGTCCACATTCCTCCTAGTAGGTTCCATTTCTAAATGATTTCATACACTTGATTAGATAATATCATTATAAAACATAATTTATAACCCAAAAAATAGTGAAATACTAAACAAAAAATGAAAATTAATGTATATCTTATCTCATAATCATAAACATGGTTTATTTGGGGATATATCTATTTTAAAATCCTTTATAATGGTTTTTAATGAAAATTTGTATTGTCCAAATCATATACCCTGAGAGTGTCAACCATGAAGCACTATAAGGATAGTTTTTATGTACAAGGTGATGATCAGGTCAAGCCTAATATTCCATTTTCAAATTTATTACCCCTATGTACCTCTGTGTTATATCCATGTCCAGATGTAATATCTATACATGGATCTATTGTAAAGAAAGAAGACATAATCTATTACTTACTGAAAATTTAATATTTTATTATTTACAATCCTCAAATTATATCATAGGGTTATTTTCACTAGTCTATGATTTCCTCAATCAAGTTTCCTATGTTTCTACTATGAATCTTCTAACAAAGACTATAACAACCATGAGCATAGTATCCTTGAGTTTGTGTCTTATTTAATACATTGGAATAAGATATGAGGAATCTTATCCTAATGGACCAAATAGTTTAGTATTATTGGTAAACTAGATAAATACTTAAAATTCACATTACATTTTAAGACCAAAAATAAATAGAGAATTTTATTTCTGAATTCCATTATTCCCCTAAATGTATCCATGTTTGTCAATCGCAAAATACTTCCATGTATCCTTGGTGAAAATAAATCATAATAAAGGGGTGATCTCAGATGCTCATTAAGGGTAAAAGAACAATATATGATGTGATTAAATATGGAATAGTAAATATGGAAGGGTAAATAACTAAAATACAAGTCGTTAAATCAATAACATGATCTTAATATGGAAGGAGTAAATGGTAATCAAATAATTCAATATAAATAATAACATGATCTTAAAAACCTAATCAAGGATATTATAACTAATTTAATAATCACATGGAATATCAATAATGGAATTATTAATGATAAAATGCATAATTTAATACATCTAAACTATCATGATCTATCAAGAAGATTTTTACTATCAAGATCTATCCTTAAGATGTTTTAAATTTGGTGATAGAAACCAATTTATTTTTTCCAATTGATTTGTATCATGAGACATGTAGATGCATCAAGGGTATATAGTGGTCCTCATACATAACATACTAAGTATTTTTTATTCTTTTTATAAAAGGGATAATAATAAATAAAAAAAATTTATATTTAAAAACTAGAAAATGAAATGTGAATACTTTCACTAATGAATAAACATAACCATAATCCATCAAGAATAATATAGTGAATGGTATAAAAATTGAACATTTAGATTCAAAATGATCATATCCCATACAAATAAATAATAAGTATTAAAATAATACAACAAATCCCTAGTTGATCATATGTAAAATAACAATTTGATGACATTATTGAATAGAAATACCATAAAAATTATTTAAAAAATTCTTGAGGAAAATTTCATTTTCATTTTGGAAATCAAATTTTTTAATAAATATTTAATTTTGAAATCCCTTTATATAAAAATTAATTTTAAAAACTAATAATTTTCAATAATATTTTGAAAAATAATTATTTAAAAATATTCTTGTAAACTTTCAATGGAATATTCAACTACATGACAGTCTTGATGGCTGGTAATTTTGTACATATCGTACAGTCTATAAAAAACATTTTGTTTTCACTTTAAAAGTATAGAAAATTTACATATTTAGAAAACAAAAAGAAGATTAGATTCAAAAAAAAATTTAAAAAGTAAAAATGGTTAAAAATTTCATAAATAAATTATTTTTAAGAGGTTTAAATCAATTTTGCAAACATTTTTTAAAAAGTGGTTTTAGATGAATTAAATTTCTGATCAATGAGGGAAATAAAGTTGGGTATTCTTAAAAAATCTCAAATAAATTAGGTATAAAATATTGTAAAAATGGCCCTATTAAATGAAATTATAATTAATAACCATAGTAGGATAAATTAAATTGTTTTATTAGACAATGATAAAATAAATTTCTTCAATGGAAATAAAACTATGAACAATATCTATTAGAATTATATTTTTAAATATAGCCTTACAAGGATCATAATGGTTACGTGAGAGTAAGTAAAAGATTCAATTATGTGTATAAAATATAAATCCACATAAAAATTGAAATTAAACATGATATAATGAAATTTAATTATACAAATATTCATAAAATAACAATGACAACGAAGAAGGAATATAGCTCATTGAAAGAAAATTGAGCTCTAATTTTCTATACCACTATGATGTTTTAAAGTCTAGTCCCATAAGATGTCATAATTAAAATTAAATCATAAAATAATATGAAATATAAAGTATTAAAGATGTTATATATGAAATGTGTTGTTTATACATCATATAAAGGAATTTATTCTCATAATATTATATTATAAATCAATATAATGAAATTTAGATGAAATACCCTAACACACACTTCCTTCAGTTTTAACATCCTTTGACCTTCTTTGTAGTGATTTTAAACATGTATTTAACTTATTTAAAAAACATATTATTATTTAAATTATCATAAATTATCCTTTAATAACATCTTATCATCCATTTTTTCATAATCATTTCTTATTTTCATTGTTTTATGTGTTAAATGCCCTGTATTATCATCCAATCATTATTATGATCGTTCCAGGTCTTGTGCATATTATATTTTTTCATCATATATAGAATAATAATCATAAAATTAAGTTTAAATTTTAAAACCAGTTATTAAAGATGTTTATGAGAAAGGATGTACTTTATGATCATTGAGATGGTAGGTCATACGTACGCATGAGGGACGTTTCCACTTTTCAACGATCATTATCAAATGGAGGTAAGTGATATTTTAACTTTAAAAAATCATAATAATATAAAAAGATATCATATTATTTATTTAAATATACTTATATATATCATCGATGTTCTGTGGTGATGAAAAGAGAGTCACATCATTTTGTGAAGGAAGTAGTCTCAATGAACAAAAATGGCATTATCATTTTTTATCGAGTGAGAATAGAAGAAATAAAATGATATATAATATATTTTTAGAATATTAAATATTTAAAGAGTAAATTAATTATTTAATTTATATCACATATATTTATTAACTTTATCCTCATTATATTCCATGTAACTCATTAGTGAAAGACTAACCATGTCGTTTTGTGAGGCCGTAGTCCACCATACACATGAGGGACGTTATTTTATCACATAAAGAATAGAAATTAAAAATGAATATATGATATAATGACCCAAAAATTTATAATTAATTTTTTAATATCATATATATATATATATCTAATATATCCATCATCATACCCATCCTTGAGAGGTGTTAATAGAATAATGAATGACATTAGTTCATGGGGCGGTAGTCTATTGTACACATAAATGATGATTTCGTAACCGATTTGATGGAATTTTGTATGGTTTTAGTTCATTAAATTATTCAAAAAACATAACATTATATAAAATATATTTATTATATCATATCATCATGTTTTAATATTTCTTTTTTTTTGGTGGAGAAATAAATAAAATAAAAATGATCGTTGAAAAACATTACCTCTTCTTCGGGTATCCCCTTTATGTTTACACTAAATCCTTCCAAGATTGTATTTTTAACTAATATAAGGATAATATGATAAGATTATTTATTTTTTTTATATATTTTGGTTTGTATTTTCTCAACCAAATATGTTTTAATGTGTGAATAATATAGAAGAGCAGGTGTCCTTTAATAAGTGAGGTGGGTGGCAAACTTGTAATTTTTTGAAAAGATTTAGATATACCCATGTTATAATCATGAGAAATGCCTCTTAAATAATAAAATATAAAAACTAAAAGGGATAAGTTCAAAATATTTCCATCCTAATGGTGTTTTACAAGTTAATGGGCCATTTTTACCAGTATCCTCTTATTTTAACTGCCTGAAAAATTTTGTTTTTACCCTGACCGTGCTAAATAATTTTTACTATTTTCAAAATTAATTTTGGTCAAAAATTATGTTGAATATATTATAAAAAAATAAATTATTATGATTAAAAATATGTAATATATTTTTCCAAAGTAAATTTTCATATTTATTACGATTTAATTTAAAATTAGTCCCACATACATGAAGAGAAAAAGGGTTTTTAAAGTGAAAATGATCAAAATTTTATAATTTCTTGATTTATAAATTCAATATAAAAATTATATAAATAAAAAATAGATTATTTTATATAAAATTTATTTGATATTAAATTTAATATGATTAAAACTATAATATAATGTTAAAAATTATTTAAATGAAAAGGCGGTTTTAATTAAAATTCAGTATGATTCACTATTCATCAATAAAATGAAACTTCTCAGAAAAATACAAAACATTAATTATAAGATAATTTTGGTATTAAAATTTAAAAAATGAATTTTCATTTTCATTTAAATTTTTTAATATTTTTATAAACTAATTTTATATTATTTGGTTAAGGCGCAACTAAAATGTATTTTAAAAAAAATACTTTTTTCAGAAAAAACTTCTTATTTTCTTTTTAAAAGATTATTATTTTATTTTTAAGAATTATATAACTAATAAAAGTGTGTAAAATATATATTTTTATAATTTACGTAATCTATTTCATACCATATATTCTAATACCTATGAGATAACTTTCGAATAAAATAATATTATTAATAGTATATTGTTGTTTGGTAAAACATGGTCTTGCGTGTAACAAAAGATATTGGAGAAACATGTTGTTGAATTTATTGTAACCTATCCAATAAATTAAATTTATTCCAAAATAAATATACTGTATTGAATTAGGGTGGTATATTCCCTTCTAATATTTGCATTGTTTATCACATATTCTATTCAATAAAATTTTATTCTTTTATAATTTTAGGGTATTATAATGAAACACATAAAAAATATATCTTAAAAATAAATATCAAAATAAAATATGTTCTGTTATTTCCAAAATACAAACCATATGGTTCTTATGTTAAGATCCAAAGTAGGTTTATCCAATGTATGTTAATCAACTTGACGATGTAATACCCTAACCCCAAAACCCCCCATGTTAGGCGATTAATTTTTTTACAATTGCATGATTATAAGAAATATATTCCAAAATGACCCATCAGTGTTGTATTTTTAGAAAGATAGATTACATACATGATACCAACAATAAATTTCTTAATAAAAAATAATACATGATACATAATAAAATAAAATAAATGGTTTCCTTAAGAGCTTATTTATTGATTTCTTCTTCATAATCTTAGAAAATGAAACATAATAAAGGAGATATTAAATTATCCGTTTGGGTGAGTAAAGTAGAATAAATATGTAATCAATGTGAAAAATTAACATGAAAAGTTAAATAAATAATAACACATTCCATTCAAATAACTAGATAAGTCAAAATGTAAATAGAAATGTAAGAAACTAAAACACATGACATTTAATCAATAAAATTAGAATAGAATGAATCAATATATTTGTTGATGAAAATATCTTGGATAAGTAATAACTAGATAAAATGAACGAAATTATTAATTATAGAGATATATATATTTAATGCATCACTGAGGCTTCATGCTAAGGATATAATACTTTCAAGGCTTTATATTGTGAATCTATTAACTTTAAGGATTCATTCCTAGAATCTAATACTATCAAGGCTTCCTTCCATGAATCTAATACAATCAAGGCTTCATTCAGATAATCGTATACTTTTAAGGATTCATTCCAAGAATCTAATACTTTTAAGGCTTTGTTCCATTAATCTAATTCTATCAAAGTGAACACCATTTGAAAAATGATAAATGGTTTAGGAAATGAATAATCCATGTATTAGAATATGGATATTCAAGTAAATTTCCAAAAAATAATATATTAAAAATAATTTATTATTTCAAGATAAATTTAACAATCACAATGGTAGATAGATTATAAAGATAATTGTTAAGATAATTATTGAAGTAAATAATCATTAAACATTCAAAAGTGCCCCATACAACATTGAAACATTTAAATCATAATCCCCATCAAGTAATAACATTAAAAAACATATAATTTCATGAGAATAAATATATTCACTATATAAAATGTAAAAGGTAAATATATACACCATATAAAAGAATCTAGTTGTATAACTACCAAGATGCCTTAATGGAATGGATATTGAGAACAATCCCTTACCTTGGGTCCAACTTGTCACTTGTGTCTTTATAGACCTGAATAATAATCCTGTGTTTATTTTATACTTTATTCATAAACTATTTCAAAATTATTATTACTTTTACATAACTTATTATAATGTTTCACAGAAGTACATAACCAATTAATTTTATGTTAGGTGTTTTTACCAAATTCAGTTCATATGTAAAAAACAAGTATGATATGTCAACAACGGTAAAAAAGGATTATTATATAAACATCTCCAAAATCATAATCATGAAAAAATTATAATATTTATAGATAAATTATAATTTTAAACCCAATAATGAATTTTGGTTATGAAAAATGAAATAATTGTACAATCATTGAGATGGTAGGTCGTATGTTTGCATGAGTAATGATCCCATTTTTCAATGATCATTATTAAAACAAGGTAAGAAAAACTATATCAATATATATTGATAATTATATATTGAATAAAATTTTATTTAATCATATTTACTTATATATATAATTCATATGAATTATAAGTAATCACATCATGTCGAGGATGCAGTATTCAACACCTCTATGATCGACAATGTCACTTTTTATGTGTGTCTATAAAAAGGGTAATACAAAAAAATTATATATTTCAGAAATGAAATTTTTTAATTAATATAATATATATTATGTGTATGACACATATTTTTATTCAAAAACATCCCTAATACATTCCATGCTGTTTGTTAATGAAACACTTCGCTTTGAGGAGGTGATAGTCCACACGTCCAAAAAACGATGTATTATATCCCCAAAATATGGAATAAATATAGCTATATGTTATATAAGAATTAAATAAGTATTGGGTCATTATAAATTTAATATATAACATATAAAAACAAATTTTCTATCATAATGACCAACAATGAATGGTGGTAACGGAAAAATGAACAATCATCATTTCATGAGGCGAGAGTTCACCATTCACATAAACAGTATGTTCATTTCCTATTAGAGGGGGGTGTGTGTAGTTTAGCTATAAATATTAATCATGAAAAAATACTAGAATTTTTATGACACTGTTGTGGATATATAATAATATAATAACAAGATTTTCATGGTAGTCGAATGGAAATAAAACTAAAGAGACTAATGAAACATGTTACCTCTTAATAAGGTAACTCCTTTTCGTTTTAACAAAAGGTCTTACTTATGTGTATTTATGCCCCAAGGGAGGATTATTGGTTGAGTGAAGGTATTTAGGGAGACTATTTTGGAAATTATTTTACAAGATAATGTGTCTTGAGAGGTGTGAGGAAGGAGTAGAGTACATGCCTTTTTATAGTGGATGGGGAGTAGAACTCTTATAAATACCAAAATGTATTCATTAATTGGAGGTATTTCTTACCTAAAGATCCTAAAAAATGTAAAAATAATTTATTAAAAGGAAATCATTGTAGATTAAACCCTCCACAAAAAAATGTGTTCATTTTAATAATTTTTTTCTTCAACTTCTATGATTCCCAAATTTTATCATTTTGGTTTTTATTAAAGCATCTAGTTTTCTAATATAATTAATTTAACCATTAAGAAAAAAATAAAATGATTTTTATTAAAAAAATATAGAGACTCTAATTTATTAATATGATATCTATTTTATAAATAAAAATCTAAGTGGTTTGGAAATTTATTTTAAAACAATCCCATGTGACGCACTAAAAGACTCCTTGAACCCTAACCATGTTAACAACATTTTTACAATATCTGGGTCAATATGTTAATTATAAAATATCAATTGGTCCATTAAAATACCAAATTTATTAGTTATTAATACTTGTAATCACTTGAAATAATATAGGGTTTTTGTTAATTTTAAATCATTTAATAACATATCATTTATTGTAAAATAACAGTAATGTCTATTTTGACATTATTTGTTCATTTTTCATTTTAAAAAATAAAAAAAAATATTGGAATTAAAATATATTAATATTATAGATATTTAAAATGACATATTAACCTACAAATATAATTATTGACAACAATTCAACTAATATACCTCACTTTTAATATTTATTATATCATTTATTTTATTTAATTATTAAATAGATAATCACTACGTTGGCATTTCATAAGAATTTTAAGAAACCCAATCATCTTTAAAAATTATTGATAAACTATTATAATCGCAATATCCCATATATCGTTCTAAAGGATATGTATAACTTAAAATATGATGTTTTTTACGTATCTCAATGTTTTTTAAATGTTCAAGGTAAGGAATGTTCCCTTTTTTGTCTTTTTCATTACATAACCATTTATAAAGGGTGGTTCCATTTATTAATATACAAATAACCCATAAAATGTAAACCAAGAGGGGATATGGTCTAATTATTTATAGACAATGGATTTTTTACAATTTTCCGAGTCATTTTTATCTTAACGATTTAGGTTTAGTTCCTTATTAATTTTAATTTCTCTTTAATCACCATAGTTAATTTTAATCACTTTACCTATTATTTTTGGTAAAAAAATAATATGATATGATTAGAACAGAAAATATTATACTTATTAAAACCATTTATGTCCATTTTTAAAATTCATATCATAGAAGTGGAAAATTTAATATTATCGATAATCCTGCAATTGTGGTGAGAATGCAGTTTTTTTAAAGTAAAAACTCTCAAAAGTTTAATAAGTTTTTATAACTAATTTAAATGTAAATATTATTTAAATGGGCTAAATTGGATTAATATATGTATAATTTATCAATTTGGACTTTAAATCCAATTTAAAATATAATTTTACACTAATCATTATTTAAACAAAAAGGTTGTTTTTAACAAAAATGTAGAAATTTTTATTATTCATAAAGAATAATGCTTCACAGAAAAGTACAAAAAAATCAACCTAAGATAATTTTAACATTATAAATTTATTCATTTTTTTTATTTTCTAAAAAAATATTATTTATAAATTTATATAAATTTATTTTTAAAAAACATGTTCCATTAGAAGACAGTAAAAATTGGTTTTGCGTGCAAACTAATTCATTATTTTGTATAAAATAAACATAATGAGGTGTTGGGTATAAAGAAATATAGAAACAAAATTAATTTTATTTTAAATTAATAACATTGTAATTTCTTGGGGTTTTATATTCTCCCCGCCTTATTTAAATTTCATCCTCACAATATAAACATGATCTTTGTAAACATGAGTGTGATATTTGAAAATGATATTTTTTAAACAAATCACCTCGTAAATTGGTTTAATAACATATTTTATTAATAAGAGGTAAAGTGAAATGTTAAGGACACTAAAAATCTAGGATTTTAAATTGGAGAATTTTACTGAAAACCGAGACATGGAAGATAAATATAACAATCATGTTCTGATAAAGAGTGATAGAGAACATGTTTAGCTGAAAGTTGTAAAATGCACAACCTTAAACTAAAGGAGTGAATATAGGTCATTGGTATCATAAAAAATGATGATAATAGGACAAAAAGAATTAAAACCCTTTCTTTTTATATTTGATAGATTCTCTCAGTCTCTAAGGTTATATGTAAATATACATATCTATAAACACAATCTCATCCTATGATTTTTCCTTGAACTATTTATATTTCAACTCTTACCACAAGTTATATCATATATTTACGTAATACATTTAACTCTAAAACCACACCCAATGTTCAATTTAAACCATTTCATAAATTGATATCCTTTCTAAAGGATCATTATCCAACACTATATAATCATTCCCATTATAGTTAGTAGTATCCAATTTACATTATCAATATCAATCATATTTTTATCCAAAAGTAATTATCTTAACATCAGGAACATACCAAGGTTTATATTTCCCTCAATAATGTGTTTTCCAAATATATTAACTATATATTGAATCACTTTTCATTATAAAATTCATAATATGATCTCAAATCGTAAATGAAAAATTACAATAGTACAACACTTATATATTTTATAAGTAATATGTATGGAATATTATCAAAAAAATAATATTAAAACGTATTTCTTAGATCAAAATATAGTACATTAATCATTATACTTCAATTGTGTTACAATATATGATTCAACATAATCCCCTATCTTCTTCTGGGTTTTATTCTCTTGGTGCTTAGGTAATTAATTTATATAGTTCCCCATATCCTTACACCTGAATTATTGAACATTATAAAAAAAATCTTTCCCTTGTAGTCCTGATCATGGGGCCCTCTTTCTCTATACATAAAGAAAACTTTTCCCCCTTTAATCATGTACAAAGGTGTTTCTTTCTGCATGTATAAAATGCTAGAAAATCCTTCTTTCCATTTTTCACTTTGTCGACATGTTTCTTTATTTTCCTATTCTTATGTATCTTCCCTTGGAATCCATTCAACATGGATAATTATTTCTCTATCATGATCACCCATAAAACTATTTCATTATATAAAGACAGTTTTTAAGAAATTTCCACACTTCAGGGACTAGGATTAATTAATTCAAATAAATGATCAATATTTCATTCAATGTTGAGTATGAAATCATTAGAATTCCTTGATAACCTTGTAAATGTATCTGCATACCCCGCAACACTTCCCCGTTTTTCATTAAACTAAGGAACTTTATCTTCATCTCAATTTATTCTCATGAGGGAAGTATTTTTTGAAGAATGTATCATTAAAATTTTTCCACACAATGAGTTATATCATTTCTTCTTACATTTTATTGTGTATCAATGACCACCACTGATTGGAATCGTCTTTGATACAACACATTATTAGTGTAACCTTTACTTTTTCACCACATCCCAACACTGAAAATATATTCTATGACGACTTAATCCATTTCATAGTTATAATTGGATCAGTAGTCCCACTAAAGGATAGGGGACTATGTCATATAAAGAGATCCAATAGAGGAGAGTAATATTGTGGAATAGGTTTCTCAATCCAAGAAAGGTTATGTGTAGTAATATGATTAATTTTCCTTGATATTTTCATAACATTCTCAGTTACAATACCAACGGTATCGATTTCCTCCATAGGTTTGTCTCTAAATTTTCCACAGTTACTCATATTATTATTCCTTCTCAGTGAAATTTTTAAATAACAAAATATACTAGATTATCTAATATAATGATGAACTTTGTATAACTGTACATATGTTTTAACATAAATTAATAAATTTATGCATATTTATTTGGGGATATTGTTACTTCTAAATCATTAAAAATGGTCAGTAAAGAAAATGTAAACAATACTAAGAGTATCCCCAAGGAATGTCAAACCAAGTGTTCAATAAGTATCGTTGTCGTGTATCAGGTTACACCGAGTCAGGATTGACATACATTGTCAGATTTGTTACTCCTATGTACATCTGTGCTAGAACCATATCCAAATATAGTATCTAGATTGGGATGTATTGTTATTTATTCCCACATAACCACTACCTTACCGAAATTCTAGGATTTTCTTATATACTTATCATCAATGTCTATCATAAGGTTGTGCTACCTAACATGACCCTTTTGAATAGTAATGTTTCCCTTATGAAAAGTAATATGAACCTTATGAATAGAAAACTGGCCAAATGAATAGTAAACTCACCCATGAAAGTATAAATAAAATTTAGGCATCTTATTAATGAAATTATGATATAACTATTGTTGGATTGAATTGTACCAAATATACACAAGAGGGGGTGAATTGTGTCTTTTACAAATTCATTGCAAGATCGTGTTCTATCCTTTAACTTTAAAAAGATAAATTAATGCAGTGGAAATTTAAATAGTAGATACCCACAATGTATAGTGTTTCAGGGAATAGAAGGCCCCTAGTCCACTCCACTGATGCTCTATGTTGAGTCAATAAGGTTTTCCTTATGACTTTTCCATTACTTAATACTTGGGGAGATTTTTAAGTCAATAAGACTTCCTTATGAATTTACCATTCCTTCTTGTTTTAAAAATCACAAACACCTTATCTTATGGAAAATTTTATTCTACCCTATGTATTACTTTTATAAGGAAAAGTTTCCTTCCCCAATGAAATTTATCCATACCATGTTTTTCATTTTTCATTTTTTCTAAGTATAAAATTAGGGTTCATATCCAAATCCATAGAATCATATAATACTTAGATAATAGAGCATTCTGTTTTTAGGATCTGAATTAAGGTTCTGAGTTCTCTAAATTTAGACTCTGAACTCTTATGAGTTCTGACTTTGAGTTCTCTGAATTCAAACTCCGAACTCTTCTGAGTTCTGACTCTGAGTTCTCTGAATTCAGAATCCGAACTCTTCTAAGTTCTGACTCCAAACACTCATGAATGCTGCCTCTGAACAGTGAATTTTCTGACTCTGAATTCTCATAAACTCTGACTCCAAACTTTGAAAGTTCTGACACCAAATTCTCATGAACTCTAACTCCGAACATTGAAATTCCTAACTCCGAATTCTCATGAACTCTAACTCCGAACTTTGAAATTTCGGACTCTAAATTATTATAATTTCAGACTCTAAATTTCCAGGAAATTCAGACTGTGAATTCTATAGATTTTAGGTTCCGAATTCATCAGAAAACAGAATCCAAATATTCTTGTGTTATAGAGACTGAATGTATTTTTGGTTAGACTCTGAACTATTTCTTCTTTACTCTCCGAATAATTGATTTTGGTTATGTAACCATATTTTTTATTACACTTGTTTTTGTTATAAAACTATGTTGTGAATTCAGTTACTAACTAACCGTTGTTTAAGTGACACGTGTACACATCCCTCCGAAATTCAAGGAAAAATATGATCGTTGGAGGAAGGAACCAGCCGTTAGAACCGTTCCTATAAATAAGAGATAATTTGAAAGACCTCACAACTAGTGTGACAACAAGTTGATCAATCTAGAGATTACATGATGCTGAAGTGATTTCTAGAGACAGAGTCTTTCCATGCTTTGTGGGTACTGAACACCTTGTTTAGATTTTCTTCGTGCGACTCTGAATGTTGTTGAGTACATTCGAGGGATTTCGGGGATAGGAAGATAGAGGTGCTGACTACCTTAATGTTTGAGGACTTCCTTGCTGTGGAAGATCGAGGTGTCGACTACCTTGAAGTTGAGGGATTGTGGGGATAGCAAGACAGACTCTGATCTTCATATCAAGGGATTACCCTGGTGTGGGTAAGACGGGATTTCTTGAAAGTATAAATCAAGGGACATTTATCCAAGGTTGTTGGATACCCTTCTCTTTGGGTTAAAAGATTTACTACTTGTTACTTGTTTTGTTTCATGTTTTCCGCTACATTTTATTTGTTAAGGAAACTAAAAATTTCTTATACTTTCTTATACTTGTATACTCTGATTTTGCAAGATTATATATTCTTTAAGGAAGAATTATTATCTTTGAATCTTTTTTTATGTTTCATTTCTATATTCACTTATCTAGAATTGCATTTTTGGAATCATATTTCCAGAATCAAGAAAGTGTGTAGACTTAGAGTTGTTGTGAATTTTGTTTATAAAAAAATTCCTTAAGGATTTTTAAAATATAAAATTCACCCCCTCTTGTATTTAATCATCTCATTTTTTACATATTAGATCCTACAAGTTGTATCAAGGGATAGGTCCAATCTGAATTCATTTCATGATTAGATTCAAAAGATAATTTTTTCTCAGAATCAAATTTCCAAACTCATAAAGTTCAGATTCATATTTTTCTTATAGATACTCACATTATAATTTCTTTTCAAAGGATATTTTTTCCTTGTTTACAAACTTTTATTACTAACAAGTTTGTGTGGAAAGACATTGTGTTTGAGATGACAAGAATCAATATAGGTTCCATAAACTACCTAAATCCATCCAGACCTCCTATTTTTGATGTGAATGATTATGAGTATTGGAGAGATTCTATGAAGAAATTTATTATCAATACTGGAGTTGAATATTTTGTTATGCTTACAGGAGGATACAAAATCCCTGAAAAAGAAGTTAGTAGTTTCACCAATCAAGAATATCATGAATATCAACTGAATTATAAGGTACGCAATACATTACTCCGTTCTATGACTCGGATTATCTATAGACAAATATCTTCATGTGAAGCTAAAAACAGTATCTGGAAGTAACTTTAAGTTACCCATTTTGGTACATCTAAATTTATAGAGACAAGAAGAGCTATGTTAAGAGATGAATATCATAGTTTTAACTTTCCTTATGGAGAACCCATAAGAAAAGTACTTCAAAGGTTTGTGAAAATTGTGAATAGATTATAATCTATGGGAGAAAAAGGATTAGATGGTGAATCTCTTTTAGATAAAATTATAAACTTCATGACCAATGAGTGGGAATCCAAGAGAACTTTTATTGATGAGAACAGAAAGGTCACTCAGATTTCTCTAGATGAGTTGTTCGGAACTCATCTTCAGCATGAGACTAGAATGAAGAGAGATACTGATAATATAAATAAGAAGAATGGAAATACAGGAGTTTCTTTTACAACTACCTCAAATAATATGAAACCCAAAACTCTTAAAATAGTTACTAGATCCAAATCGATGAAGGTTATTATACAATCCGGATCTAGTGGAAGTGAATATTCGGAATATGAGTTAGAAAATCTTGCTCGAAGGATGACAAGATTGTGGGTCAAAAGAATTGCTAATCCAGATATAAGAAGAAAGAAAGGAAAGATAATAAAGATTTAGAAGTCACATGTTATGAATGTAAGAGAGATGGAAATATAAATCCTTATTTTCCTATTCTTAGGAGAAAAGAAGGAAAGGAAAATCATTCTAAAAGAAATAGAAAGAAGTACTAAAAAGATAAAGCTAAGAATTTCCGGAACGCTAATGACACATGGAGTGCTAGTGGTGGAGACTCTTCAGATCAATCATCTAATTATGAATATTATGGACAAAATAATCATGGTCTAATATCTAGTCTACCTATTGAAAATCATAGCTTAATAAATATGGTAAATAATGGTGAATCCATGACCAATGTATCTTTGAATTCCAGTTATAGTGATAGTAAATATTATAACTCCTCTAGTGAAGAATCCTCTTATAATGAAGATAATACTTTTCCAACCTATGAAGAAGTTTCTAGGTTTTCTAAACTTCTTGATAATTAGAATTCAAAACTCAAGAAAAAGATTGATGAGGTAAATTCTAGGAATACTATTCTTATTAAAGAAATATCAGATCTTTCTAAAGATCTTGATAAGAAAACCCTTGACTTTTAATGTATTTCAAAAAATCTTGAGGAAGTAAATTCTGAGAAGAAAAAACTTTTTAAAGATCTAGAAAATGTAATTTCTAAGAAAAATGTTTTTGAGCCTAACTCGAGTTCTAAAACTAATGTTTTTGTAGATAAAAACTTAGTTATTAGACTAAAGTCATAAATTTATTCCTTAAGGAAGTGTTTCTCAAACGTTACCTAAGGTAAAGAAAATTTTTATAAAATGTATTCTCAAATCCGACCTCGTATTAATAATTCTTGTATTGGTTATACAATTTCAAAAATGATTTTTAGCAATAATTATTTTGTTCCACAAAGTGCTCCATTCTCCACCAAGTTTTAGTGTGGTGAACACTGGGAAAAAAGTTGTTCCTTAAACAAAAACTAGTCTTTAAGATTTCATAAAGCCTATTTTTCTAAGAAAATGTGGGTACCTATAATTTTTCTTTCTGAAATATCCGGATCCAAGAAATTCTGGATTCCAAAAATCTAAGATTCTTATTTTCAGTAAAATAAGGAAAGTACCAACAATAATACTTGGTATAAGGATAGTGGATGTTCCTGGAATACTACTGGTAACAAAAACTTCTTTGAAAAGACTATCAAGATGAAAGGTGGAAAAGTAACTTTCGGATATAATGAAAAGGGAGAAAATATTGGTATAGGTAACATCGTTCTTCTTTGAAAAACTTTGATTTCAAATTTTTTAGTTGTTAATGGTCTTAAGCACAACCTCATTAGCATAAGTCAATTATTTGATGGAGGTTACCTTGTGAATTTCTGGAATTATTAGTGCTTAGTACACTACTCCAAGGAAGAATTTATTCTTTCTTCCCGTAGGAAAGATAATGTTTACACAATAAAATTAGAATACCTTATAATCCATGAATTACCTTGCCTTAGTGCAATTGAAGATCATTATTGGTTGTGGAATAGAAGGTTAAGACATTGTAACCTTAAGAACCTATGCAAACTTTCTAAGAAAAGACTAGTTATGTATCTACAAGACCATAGTTTTGATTCTTCAAAAGTTTCTGATCATTGTCAATTTAGAAAGAAACAAAAATCAAGTTTTAAATCCCTCAGTGAAGTCTCAACCACTGATGCATTACAGTTGGGTCATATAGATCTTTTTGGACCAACACAAACTGGAATCATCAGAGGAAAATATTATGTTTTGTCTTAGTCGATTATTATACTAGATTTATGTGGGTCTATTTTCTAGCAAGGAAATCTGAAGATTTTCCTTATTTCAAATGTTTTGGTGCCCAAATTAAAAATGAGATAAACCTTCCTTTAAAAACTATTAATAGTGATCATGGATAAGAATTTCAAAACTCTGATTTTGAAACTTTTTGTAGTAGAAAATGCATTACTCAAAACTTTTCAGCACCTAAAACACCTCAAGAAAATGGTGTTCTTGAAAAAATAAATGGAATTCTTCAAGAGATAACAATAACCATGTTGAGTGAATATTCTGTAGCCAAACATTTTTTGGATGAAGCTATATATAGTTCGTTTTATACTATAAATCGTGTTTTGATTACACCTTTTCTTAATAAAACTCTTTATGAGTTATAAAATTTTAGAAAACCTAGACATTCCTACTTTGAGGTTTTTGGTTGAAAGGTATTCATTCTGAATAATAAAGATAACTTACACAAATTTTCACCAAAATTTGATGAAGGAATTTTCTTAGGCTACTCCACAACTTCCAAGTCCTATAGAGTTTTTAATAAAAACACTTGTACTATTGAAGAAACTGTACATGTAAAATTTGATTAAACTGATCCCTCTGTTTTTAAACAACCCCAACCTACATCTTTGGATGTGTTTTCAAAAACAGATTACCAACCTTTGTTAGATGAATCTTCTGATAAAGAAAATGTTCAAGAAGATGTTTCTGAAGCATTTAACCAAGAAGATTTCCTCCCCTATATTGATGATCAGGTTTTACAAAACCCAAATCAGTCATTTATTAAGAATCGTCCATGTGACAGTATCATTGGTGATATGAACCAACCTGTATGGACTAGAAGTTCCTTAAGAAATGAAATAGAACATCTAGCATTCCTTTCTTAATTAGAACCAAAAATCACTGATGAAGCTTTAGGTGATGATGATTGGATAAAAGCTATGCAAGATGAACTAAATGAATTCAAAAGACATAATTTTTGGACCTTGGATAAAAGACCTAAGAAAACTTTTATTATTGGAGTAAAATGGATCTTCAGAAATAAATGTGATGAAAATGGAATCATAGGAAGAAATAGAGCTATATTGGATGCTAAAGTCTATAATCAACAAGTAGGAATATACTATGAAGAAAACTTTGCTCTAGTAGCTAGACTTGAATCTATTTGTATCTTACTTGCCTTAGTAGCATTCTTCACCTTCAAAATTTTTCAAATGGAAGTGAAATGTGCATTCCTTAATGGTTTTGTACAAGAGAAAGTTGTTATTCAACAACCTCCTGGTTTTAAAGAAACAAAACATCATGAACATGTTTATAAACTTACCAATTATTTGTATGGACTTAAACAAGCCCCTCGAGCTTGGTATGATCGGATTACATGATTTTTTCTTCAAAATAATTATGTTAAGGGAAATGCAGATCCAACCCTTTTTATAAAGAAAGATAACAAATATGTTTTGATTGTAAAAATTTATGTTGATGACATTATATTTGGTTCAACTTAGAAATCATTAACTGATTCCTTTGCGGATCTAATGAAATCTGAGTTCGAAATGAGTATGATGGCTGAGTTAACAATTTTCCTTGGTTTTCAAATTTCTCAAAAACCGGAAGGTATCTATATATCCCAATATAAGTATAATAAATATATTTTTAAAAAGTATGGATATGACAACACTAAGAGTATAAGTACTCACATTGGTTTCTCAAACACACTTGATCTTAATAAAGATGGGAAACCATTAGATTAAACTTCCTTTAGAGGTATGATGGGAAGCTTACTTTACTTGACAGCTAGTCGTCCAGACATAATGTTTTCAGTATGTTTTTGTGAAAGATATCAATCCAATCCTAAGTAATCACATTTAAAGAAAGTGAAAATAATTTTTTGCAACTTAAAGGGAACAATGGATTTAGGACTCTTTTATACCTCTGGAAATATTTTTTTTGAACTGTTTTGTGGATGCTGACTTTGGGGGTTGTATAATGGATAGAAAAAATACATCCGGAACCTTTCACTTCATAAGATATTCATTAGTTTTTTGGACATGAAAGAATCAACACTCAGTAGCAATTTCCACTGCTGACGCTCAATATGTAGTAGCTGGAAGTTATTGTTCTCAAGTATTGTGGATGCAACACACACTCACAGACTATGGTATGAGTGTTACTAAGACTCAAATTATGTGTGATAACACAAGTGTCATTCCCTTTAGTAAAAACCATGCACATCACTCTCGTAAAAAACACATAGATATTAGGCATCACTTTCTTAGGGATCACACACAAAAAGGGGATATCATTCTCCAATTTATCAGAACACAAGATCAACCTGCTAATATTTTCACAAAATCATTACCCTCTAATAGATTTGAATACATTAAGAAGAAGTTAGGAATGATAACCATAAGTTAATATTCCTTGTTAAATTTATGTTGAAACCAATATACTTATAGTAATAAACTTATTTTCCTAGGGGGGTACATTTTATTATTAGTATTGAAAAAAGTTTGTAATTAAAATTTTTTCATAGTCAGTTTTGTTTTAAAAAATTTTCGTAATGAAATTATTTTTCATAGTCAATTTAGTTTTCAAAAGTCTTCATATAGAAGTTTTCAAAAAAATATTAATGATGTTTTCAAATTTTTTCGTAATGAAGTTTTTTTTCATACTCAAAATTCTTCGTAATGAAGATTTTCATACTCACAGTTTTTGTAATGGAGATTTCTACTCAAAATTTACGTAATGGAAATTTTCGTACTCAAAATTCATCGTAATGAAGTTTTTCGTTTTCAAATTTTTTTGTAATCAAAATTTTTGGGAATCTATAGTTCTTCAAGAAGATTTTCATATAATGAATAATCATTCTGGAAATCTAAAAGTTATGTTTCCTTTCTTATGTATTCTTAATCAACATTTACATGCTGGTATTTTCATATGTTTTAAAAAAATTTCTGATTCTATTTTCCTTAAATCCGATTGTTTTTCTTTTAAAACTTCAAAAGATTGAATCCTACCAAGATTTCCTTGAGACTATAATATCAACTGTTAGATCAGATCATATGGATTTTTTTGCCATTAGATTGAGATTGGAAGTTGAATCGTCACTTCCAACGCCTATATAAAAGACCCCCGAAGGGTTGTCCCACATCAATATCATGTTCTCGCGTTCAGAAGCTCTACCTCTCTACATAAGCTCATTCTGAACTTCTCATAGTTTTCTCAAATCCAAATTTCTGTAAAAGAATCCTCACTGAAAGTTATGTCTACTGTGAAGTCAATTCTGGAGTGACAGATATATTGGGAGAGGTTGGTGCATCTAAACTTTTTAAACAAATATGATTCTATAATATTGAAGAATATCAAGCTCAGTGGATGAGAGAGTGTTTTCTTATCAAATCCAAGAGATCAAGACTTTGTATATCTAGATCTAATGATATAGTTTTATAAATCAGTCTGTTTTTTCAATGAAGATAGTATAGAAACGATTTCTTTCAAAAGCTATGGTAAAACCTATGCTCTTTCATACAAAAAGTCAGCCAGTTTGATTAGAGTACCGTATGAAGGAGAAGCATAATTATGTTCCCACAACCTACCCGATGTGAAAAGAAGTTTTGTAAAGGTAAAATCAATGGAGTGCCTCATTCTTACGGATGTCAAGATTCCGAAGATCGCACACCTCTCTACAAATAATCGGATCCTTGAACTCTGGGTGAAAGGATTTATCATTCCAAGAAAAGGTGAGAAGGACACCTTAATTAAAAGTGATATGTACATATTATATTTCCGGGTGAAGCTAAGAATGGTTAATTTGGAGAAGCATATTCTCATTATGATTGAGAATATCAAGAATGGGAATGTGATGGCTCAGATCATAATGTACCTGGCAATTCTATCTATGTTGATTGTTCGGTGTCTAGAATGTTTTAAAATCCCATGCAGTTCAAAACCTATAAATTGAAAATTCATGCTCGTTAGTGATGATACTCTAAAGAGGATGAACATTTTATTTTCTAATGACTCTAGAAAATTTTATGATCTACCTAAGGAGGAAGATGAAGCTAAGAAGAAAGAAGTGGCTAACCCATTGAAAAAGGTTGGGAAGAAGATGAAGTTGAAGGAAGTGGAAGAAGAAGAGAAAACTCCAAAATCTAAGGAAGCTCAATCCGAACCTCCAAAACCCAAGAAAAAAAATCTTATCAAGATGAGGTTGTACAAAGTAGAGTGAAGAAAAAGAAAAAAGGAAACAAGGGGAGCCACATTTTGGCTTGGATCCTGCAGAAGCAAAGTCTTTGAAAGAGAAAACAGCAGAAGAGCTTGAGAAGCATGCTAAGGTAAAGTAGTTAAAGAAGAATATGTTTGAGACTAAGATTATTCAATCCCTTCTAAGGGATAGAGAGAAAGAATCAGAGAATATCTCGGTACCAGAATCTTTTTTGGTAGAACACTTACCTGAGACACCGGGGAAGAAGTTCATGACTCTGTAAGAAGCCTAAGAAAAAGTTGTTTAAGTAGAAAAAGCTATGGAATAAGTAGAATAATAAGAAAGAAGTGGTTACACAGAAGATCTCATAAAGAAAGTTGAATAATTTCATGAGAAGGAAAACCCATCTGAGAAATTGTCTATCCGAACATCACGAGCTGAATCTTCGAAGATTTCCACACCTGGGTTAGATGACAGAGCAAAATAAGAAGTGAACAAGTTATCTAAGGAATAAAGTTATAATTATGATTTTATTCGTCCTGAAGATATTCAGGTAAGAGCTGAGAAGAAGAAGATTGATGAAGATATAATTTTTTAGCAATCTGACAGGGAACATGAATCCCCATATGAGGAAGTTTCTATGAGAACTGATAAGGTAAAATATGTGACTGCTAGTACACCTACTAAATCTGTTTTAATGAAAAATAAAGCATGTGAATCTTCAAAGAGGAAACTCACTGAGCTAGAAAAAGAGCCCTCACCAAGAAAGTTCTCAGAATCGGAATTGTCATCTCTAGGACATGATTTTTTTGTCCAGTCTTTGAAAAATCTATTTGGCACCATTCCAATTTTTCCATGCATAGACTCCATATGCCAGATGCTTCAACACTCCCTCAACCAAAAATCAGATTCAGTGTCCATGTTGATGGAAAATTTTGTTCAGCTTGAGGCTAATCTTAATAATTTTTTCATTAACTATGAAGCCCACAAAAGGTCTTCTAAGAAAATAGTTGGATGGTCAAAGAATATAGTAGAAGATTTGAGAGAGCTTGATGAATTCCAAGTTCGTGTTAAGGATGATTTTGATATTGAAGATGGTAGGATCAAGGATCTTAGAACCGGTTTTGAAGAAAAATTGACTCTAGAGTAAAATTCCCAGATTACAGAAGTGAAGGATATGAATGGAAAGTTATATTCTGTTTCTCAAATATGGAAGAGAGAAAGGGACCTTCAGATTGAAATTGATGAGAAACTTGTAAAGTAGGAAGAAGTCCTGAAGGCTCTGGAAGAGTCTCTCAAGGATCAGGAAGAAAAAATCAAAGCCTTATAGAAGAAAGCTGAGGATCACAAATAGATTCTTAAGACAGTATTGGAAGATCATAAAGAACTCAAAAATCTAAAGACTATTGTCAATAAGTTGATACCTAAGGAAAAGGAAGGATAAATTTGTTACAATCCGATCTTTTTTTGTATTCATTTCCTTGTACAAATTTTTTCTAATCATAATGAAATTTGTGGTTGTTTGTATTTTGCATATATTGTACTAATCTTTCAGGTACAATAATTTCTTTTTCATTATCTCAAATTATTTTTGAAAATCACAAAGGGGAAGAATGAAAATTGAATTATATGTAAAGAAGAAATATCCCTAAGTAAGGGGGATTTTATCTAAGAAGGGTTATCATTATGAAGATTTCTATATTCAAGATAATAAAAATTCTCTTTCCAGAAATCTAGAATATGATCCTTAGTGTTCCAAATCCTAATGGGGGTTAGTCTTATTCATCATTGTCCACGTGTAAAGGGAGATAAGTTTTATTTCAAAGACTATAATATTTTTCCTAAGTCCTTATACTCTTTTTCGTAAGAATGTTTGTGTTTTTCCAAAAGGGGGATATTGTTGAGTCAATAAGGTTTTCCTTATTACATTTCCATTCTTTCATACTTGGGGGGATTGTTAAGTCAATAAGATTTTCTTTATGACTTTACCATTCCTTCTTGTTTTTAAAATCACAAACACCTTATCTTACGGAAAATTTCATTATACCCTATGTTTTACTATCATAAAAAAAATTCCTTCCCCAAAGAAATTTATTCTTACCATGTTTTTCATTATTCATTTTGACTAAGTAAATAATTCAGGTTCAGATTCAAAACCTCAGAATCATATAATACTTAGATAATACAGCATTCTGTTTTCAGGATCCAAATTCAGGTTCTGAGTTCTCTGAATTCAGACTCTGACCTCTTATGAGTTTTGACTTCATGTTCTCTGAATTCAGACTTCAAACTCTTCTGAGTTCTGACTCTGAGTTCTCTGAATTCATACTCCTAACTTTTCTGAGTTCTGATTCTGAACTCTCATGAACACTGACTCTGAACTTTGAGAGTTCTGACTAATAATTCTCATGAACTCTGACTCTAAACATAGAATGTTTTGACTCTAAATTCTCATAAACTCCGACTCCAAACTTTTCAATTCTTGACTCCGAATTCTCATGAACTCTGACTCTGGACTTTGTAATTTCACACTCTGAATTCTTATAAATTCAAACTCTAAATTTCTTTGAAATTAAGACTCCGAATTCTATATTGTTTAGGTTCTAAATTCCTCAGAAAATAAAATCTTCATATTCTTTTTTTATAGAGACGGAATGTATTTTTGGTTAGACTCTGACCTATTTTTTCCTTACACTCTGAATAATTGATTTTGGTTATGTAACCATATTATTTCTTACACCTTATTTGGTAATAAAATGATGGCGTGCATTCAGTTAATAACTAATCATTGTTTAAGTGACATGTGTATAGGTACATCCAAAATTCAAGGAAAAATATGACCATTAGAGGAGGGAGCTGACCATTGGAATCGTGCCTATAAATAGGATCTCATTTGAAAGAGCTCACAACTAGTGTGACAACAAGTTGATAAATATAGAGATTACATGCTGCTAAAGTGATTTATAGGGAGAGACTTTCCATGATTTTTGAATACTGAACACCTTGTTCAAATTTTCTTTGGTGACTCTGAATGTTTCTAAGTACATTTGAGGGCTTCTGAGGATAGGAAGACAGAGGTGTCGACTACCTTAATGATTGAGGACTTCCTTACTGTGGAAGATAGAGGTGCTGACTACCTTGAAGTTGAGGGCTTGCGAGGATAGAAAAACAGACTCTGATCATCGTTTCGAGGGCTTACCCCGGTGGGGTTAAGACATACATTCTTGAAAGTATAAATCAAAGGACCTTTATCCATGTTTTTTGATGCCCTTCGCTTTGGGTTAAAAGATTTACTACTTGTTACTTGTTTTGTTTCAACTTTTCTGCTTCATTTTATTTGTTAAGGAAAGAATAAATTTCTTATACTTTCTTATACATGTATAATCTGATTTAACAAGATTCTATATACTTTATTGTAGAATCCGTATCTTTGTAACATTGGATAAGTTTCATTTTCGTATTCAATTTTCCAGAATTTCATTTTTGGAATCATATTTCCAGAATCAAGCAAGTGTGTATACTTAGAGGTGTTTTGAATTTTGTTTATAAAAAATTTACATAAATATTTTTAAAGTATACAATTCCCCCCCCCTTGTATTTGAGAATCACATTTTTACATATTCGAACCTACAGTCTACTCCTCGAGTTTTGTGATTTTCATTATCGGGTCCTCTTTTCAATAGACCATTCGACAACTGAGTATAGGTACTTCACCCCTTTACAATATAAGGAAAAAAACCATTTGGTTCACTCACAGAACATATACATCTTAGTACGAGAAGCCGATCACTCAAGAATAGATTGAGGGTTATTGGTACTTTGAAAATACTTTCCAGTTTTTCTTCACGATTGCAATAGAATGCAATTGACAGTAGATGGATTGTAGCCTTCAGAATTAATGATATTCATATAAGTGTCATTCTGGTTCAATCCTATTGTAGTAGATATAAAAAATATAATTCACAACTTCAGCTATAGTAGATTCACAGTAGATATTCGATGTATAATGAGTGAATCTTCTATCATGATTCTTCCTCTTTAATAAATAGTTCTTTGATGCTCTTTTGAATCAACAGATTTGTGTCTTCGATAGTCTCTGTTTTCTTTATTTTTATGAATGTTTGATGTTGCTTTTCAGAAAAACACGTATATATTATCTGTGTAAATGTCACATCAATATAATAATGAGAGGAACTTCTCTTGCAAATTTTGATCCACAAAAGTTTCCTTCTGACTCGTGATAATTAAAAATTCAAAATAACAGAGCAGTCATAACTTCCCTGAATATTCAGTATAAAAAGATCCTTTTAAATTGATCCTTTAAATCATTTATAAAATGGCTTTGATTCAGTCAAAGACGCCCTTTAAAATCATCTTTAAATCCGGCTTAAAATTAGCCTAATAATCTGCTTGCAGACCATTGTATAATAATATCGTCCTTAATTCTCCGACGTCAAATGTAAGGTTGAACTATATAGAATGCAACTTTCAAATGTAAGGTTGAACACAAACGTACAGTTGATTACAAATGTATGGTTGATTAACCATACATTTCATTTCAATAATCAAACGTATGATAAATGATCCATACTTTTATAATCTTCCAAACTTAAGGTACATGATCCATACTTTTGATGAAACATAGGATTGTTTACAAAAATAAGGTTGATGACCCGTACTTTTAAGAAACAAACGTAACATCTAAAACTTATGTAGGGTTCTACTTCCATAATTTTTCAATAACCCAAAATGTATGGTTCCTTCTTAATGTAGGGTTCCTCTTCTATACGTTTCCGATAACATATGGATGATTATCCAAAATTTTCTAATATCTCATAAAGTATACATCACATTTCATCCTTACACTATGTTTCTCCACATAGGGTATGAAAAGTGTTTCTAGAACACACTTACGCAATTCCCAAATATGTAGAGCATGAACAGTATTTCCAAAACATGCTAATGCGTATACTTTAGCAATTAAATCTCATTATTTAAGAACATAAATATTTTTTCCAGAAATAAAATAAATTATAAATTCTTGAAATATACTTAAAAAATAAAATCATTAGAAAACAATTAAGGGTATTTGTTAGCATCAAAATCATCATAGAGATATAGTATTGTTCCCAACAATATCCCCTTTTTAATAAAAATATTATGTTTTGTTGAAAAACAACACTTGATCAATAGTCTCCACCTTTTTGATGATCACAAAACCCATAAAATAACCAATGAAATTGACATACAAAATTAATTACATATAGTATTGAATTTTGAAAAGTTAAATACAATATTAGAATTTACTCAATTTCTCCCTCTTAAATGGATTAAGATAACGCTTAATATTTGAAAAGGTTAAAATAAAATGTTCTGTTTATCCAAATTTCTCCCCCTTTGTGATATCAAAAAGAATTATAGAATATGGAATAGAACACATTTAATGTTGCACTAAACTTATGTAAACGCTATTATTAACCGTTTTTCAATAATTGAACATGGATTACTATAATATATAAATAGAGATAGAAAAAAATAAAAACAAAAAAAGATAAAGTGAATAAAAATTTCATTGAAAACATGGAATATGTACAATCATAATGATCATAGGAATCAAGTTATGGTAAGAGTATGAGATAGGGTCTATCTCTTCTAAACTACTATCTTGATTTCTATCAACTACACACTTATCATTTTCATCATTCCATCTCACAATTTGATAACAAGATCTCAATTCTACTGAGTCATATGAATATATTCAATCAAGTTTACTATGAAAAACTCATGAAGTCTCTCTTACTTATACGTAAACATAATTGACATATCTGTGAAATGAGTCAGCACAGTTCTAATACTTGGTTCACTTGATGTCAACTGGTCAACCAAAAAGTTCTGATTATCTAACAAAACAGATAGGGGAGCACTATTTCATTGAAAATCATGCAATCTGTCATTCATATTCCCTATTTCTACTTTGATAGCCTGAAATCTTCGGACTAAATCAGTTGAAGTACCTGATCCACTAGCTTTACCAGTTCTGATAGATTCAAACTATGTCTCCAAATAGATTTTGATTTGTAACAGATCTGAATTCATCACCATGTCTGATTTCCACTTGAGTACCACTATCAACATCTCTTGCTTAAAATATGTAACTTCCATTCAGGAAACATTACTTCCTTTATGTCTTTGAAATTTGAACTGTTCTTTCTCTAAGGATATCTTTAGAGCATCATTTTCAGATTCCAAATTAGATTACTTTCTGTATAGAACTTCTATTTCCTTATTCACAGAATCAGAGGCATCATGTGCTTGATTCTCATTTTCAGCTTCAATGTGATGCAACAGTAATAATGGAAAAGAGTCTACATCAGTTTTTTTCTTTTGCTTCCTCCTGCGCTGGTTGGTCTACAGACTTTTCCTCATAATATTTTCCACACTCTTCTATAGAAAAATCCTCATGAATTACTTCTTTTTGAACTTCAGAAACATTCACATCGCGAACATCAGTAATCAGTTCTTCCATTGGATTTTCTAAAATAATATCTTCTTGATTTTCCTAAGGACTGGCCACATCTGCACAAGGCTCTGCCTCCTTTTCCTTTTCAATTGTAACATCAGCTCTATTTACAATTTTAGGTTCAATTTCATTTTGTACAAGAGGAGTCACTGTAATTTGAGTAGTATCATCTTCTTGTGGATTATCAATAGCTTCTTCTATGACAAAACTATAAGAGAGTAAATATCTTGTTGTCAAAATAGGTGAAACAAGTTCCTCATTAGCAGTTCTTCTTCATTGAATCTGATGTCTCTCCTGACTTCCTTCTTCTTGAGCTTCTTCAGTTTCAAATCATATTCTTCTTACAGTAGTGATCACTCTCGATTCAGCCTATCCCTACTTGGACTTTGCAGACTGATCTTGAGAACTCTCTTCTTCTTCCTCACCCCCTATTCGCAAACGTTTCCTTTCAATGTGCTCTAAAAGTAACCAATCATCCTCAGGGTCCCAGCACCAAAAGTGTTACTATGATGACATCAAATTCTGGCTTCCACCAGCCTCACTATATCGTTTTTGAACAAAATTTTTGAAATGAATCTACCAAATTGATAAACATTCATGTGGTCTTATGAATTGACAAAAATAATGAATATACCTTACCATATACCTAGGAAAATTAAGCCTTATATCACTCATTAACAGAAACATTATATACATGTCTGGATACAATATTTTTTCCCACTCAGAAATCCTTCGTGCAATCCATGTTTCCATAAATTTCACTACGATTTTCTGATCTGGATCCAGGTCCTTTATCAACATCTTTCTTAAATGAGTAGAACCAAAAAGAAAAGACATGTTATATTCAGACTTATTCACTTAATCTCCTATTCTTTACAAATAAAAATGAAAAACTCTCTCATGAGGGAAGTTCAGAATCTGACCAATCTTCATAGAGGATATCAAAACATCTTTATCTCTAATCTTCGCTTCTATAGTATCCTCATATTCTCCCAGACTAAATTGTACATACTTCATGAAATATCATAGTTCTATCTCATAAAAAAACTCAGACTCCTCACCATTAAAGGTATTCTCTAGATTTTGAAAAGCGATAGCTTGTTTTAGCAAAACATTTGTCTAAAATAGCCATTCCCAGTATATGACCTTTCCTTGAAATATTTTTCTTCCTTTAGAATGTTGTTTCTTTACTATGCTAGTCTCACCTTCATCGGTTCTCTTGGACTTGGCCATTTTCTGTTGAAAAAATCATGGATGGTTTGAAATAGGATTAGGGTTTCAAGGATTCATGTTCGAATAGACAAAGAGTGGTAAAACACCACGATTTTGAAGGGGTTTTTGGTATAAAATGAAACGATTCAGAATTCGAAATATTTCTGACAGCCTTTATTCCCATTTCATCAATAATTATTAGATAGATTTTGAAAATGAATAAAATTGATCACGCAAAAAAAATACTTATTCTGTTTGATAAACAAATTACAAAATTTATTTTAAACATTGTTAAAATAAAGAAACAACATAATAAAATAAAACATTATTTAAAATAAATAAACCTATATCCCCTTAATAATGTCAAACCTTGTAGTGGGAAGTGGTTTTGTAAAAATATATGGTAATTGAATTTCAGTACTTGAAAATTCCAAACGTATATCCTTTTTATGAACATGACCTCTAAGAAAATGATGTCTTATATCAATATTCTTAGTCCTAGAATGATTAATAGGATTTTTTGAAATATTTATAGTACTTGTATTATCACATAAAATCAGAGTACTATTAAAATTTAGTCAAAATCAATAAGAGTGTTTTTCATCCACAAAACTTGTCCATAGAAACTGCCAGTAGATACATATTTTGCCTCGACTGTTGATAGGGAAACTGAGTGTTGTTTCTTACTTTACCATGACACTAAGGATTTTCCTAGAAAATGACAAGTACCTAAAGTTCTTTTCTTATCTAATCTACAACTCACAAAGTCTACATCTGATTATGAAATTAAATTAAAATCAGACGTTTTAGGATAATGAAGAGATTTAAAAATAGTTCCTTTTAAATATCAAAAAAATATATTATCAGCAGTTAAATGTGATTCTATAGGATTTGATTGAAATCTTTCACAAAGACATACTAAATACATTTTTTCTGGCCTGTTAGCAGTAAGAAATATTAAAATACCAATCATACCTCTATATAACTTGTTGTCATCTGATTTTCTAGTTTCAACTAAATATAGTTTTATATTAGTACACATAAGAGTTTTATATGTCTTGTTGTTTTAAATTTCAATTTTTTTAGTAAATCAGTAATGTATTTTATTTGATTTAAAACATTCACCAAATCATTTTGATAAATTTGAAGTCTTAAAAAGAAATTTAATTCTCCAATAATACTCATTTCAAATTGTTTTTGCATTATATTTGAAAACTCATGAAAAAGAGATTTATTAGTTGATCCAAAAATTACATCGTCAACATAAATTTAAATCAATAAAATATTAGAATTTAATGTTTTCTTAAATAGTGTTGAATCTTCCATTCCAACAGTAAAATAATTTTTCAAAAGAAAAGATCTTAATCTTTCATACCAAGCTCTAGGTGCTTGTTTAAGGCCATAAAGAACATTAATAATTTTAAAAACAGAATCTAGTTTTTGAAAATTTTCAAAATGGGGAGGTTTCTCAACGTAAACATCCTCCATCCAATAACCATTTGAAAAGACGGAGTTAGGATCCATCTGAAATAATTTAAAATTCATATGAGATGCATATGCTAAGAGGATTCTAATGGCTTCTAATCTAGCTACATGTGCCAAGGTCTCATCATAATCTATACCTTCTTCTTGACTATATCCTTTAGCTACTAGTCTCTCTTTATTTCTAGTTATTATTCCTTGATCATCTTGTTTATTCCTAAATACCCATTTGGTTCCAATAACTGGATAATTCTGTGGTCTTTCAACTAATTTTTAGACTTCATTTCTTTTGAACTGGTTTAGTTCTTGATGCATTTCTATCATCCAACATTCATCATCTAAATCTTCTTCTGTAGACTTTGTTTCTTATTGGTATTGAAAGGAAGAAAACTCAACAAGATTTCCTAAGTTCCTTCTACTTTTTATTCTTTTTTCTAAGTCTTCTATTATAGTTTCTAAAGGGTGATTCTTTAGTGTCCTTCACTATCTAGGTAGTACACTTACAGGTTCTTCAGTGTCAAGTTCTTTTGGAGTGGACTAAATTTCATTTATATATTTTTCAAAATCATCTTTTTGGTTCTCAAGTCTTATGTTATCAATAGAATCAAACTCATCCATTTGATCTCTCCTTTTTATAAAGGTATCAGATTCATCAAATTTCATATGAATTGATTCTTCAACAATCCTTGAATTTTTATTAAAAATTCTATAAGTATTTGAAGTATCAGAAATTCTTATGAAAACACCTTCATCAGATTTTTTATCAAACTTACCAAGATTTTCTTTGGTATTTGAGGTGTAAACCTTGAATCCAAAAACTTTAAAGTAATTTAATTTTGGTTTTTTGTTATTCCAGAGTTCATAAGATATCTTTTTTTAAAAATTTCTATTTAAAACTCTATTCATTATATATTAGGTTGTACTTACAGCTTCTACCCAAAATAGGTAGGAAGACTGTATTCATTTATAATTGTCCTATCCATTTCCTGAATAGTCCTATTTTTTCGTTCAACAATTCCATTTTGTTGAGGCGTTCTTGGTGCAGAGAAGGTGTGTTTAATACCCGCATTTGAGAAAAAGGAATTGAAATCTAGATTCTCAAATTATCCACCCTGATTAATTATTAATGAAATTATTTTAAAATCTTTTTCATTTGGAACATATTTGAAAAAACTTTCATATAATGTAAAAGCTTATTTTTTAAATTTTAAAAAGAAAATACATGTAAAACTAGAATAGTCATCAACCAAAACATATACGTATAATTTACCATCCAAGCTTGATACTCATGAAGGTCCAAAAAATCCATATGGATAAGTTCTAGAGGTTTAGATGTAGCAATTTTTTTAACATATTTGAAGGATTATTTGTGTTGCTTTCCAAGTTGACATGCATAAAAGAATCTATCACTTTAAAACTTGAGACTAGAAAATTCAGAATCTAATTGTTTCTTGGATAATTTATGTAAAAAATATATATTTTAATGTTCAAGTCTTTTATGCCAGATCCAAGATTCATTTTTCTTAGTAGTTAAGTAATTTACTTGTTTTTTACACAACGAATTTAAACCTAGGGTATACACATTGTCAGTTCAAGGTGCTTTAAATTGAAGCAGTTTATTTTTTTAAAAAGAACAACAATTGCTAAAAAAATCAACAGTATAACCATCAATACATAGTTGAGAGATACTTATCATATTGTGTTTCAATCCTTGTACATAAAGTAATTTGTTTATTGAGAGAGATTCTGGATCTCCAACTATTCCAATTCCAATGATCTTCACTTTTGCATTGTCACCAAAAGTGATATGTCCACCATCTTTTTGAGTGATTGAAAAGAAAGTCGATGAGATTCCACTCATATTCCTTGAGAAACCACTGTCCATATACCATATGGTCTTTTTTCTTTTCTGACTTGCTTCCTGCAAGGGCATTTATACAAGTTTCTTTGGTACAATTATTCTATTGGGTTCAGTTTTGTTAGCCAACAAAGATTTAGAAATCAAAACTTCTTTTGTTTTTATAAAATCAACAGAATCAAATAAATTTTTTGAAAAAAAAATCATTCTTAATACCACTTATTTGAGGTTGTCTTAAGAAAAAAAATTTAGAAATATGTCCCCTTGTTCCACAGTAACTACAATTTAATCTTTTTGATCTTGGAACAAAATAATTCTTGTACAGCTTAGGTTTTTTACATTTACTACCAATTCCAAATAGTTCTTTCTTAATAATAGTTTTTCCAATAATTTAATTCATGTAGTTTTCTCCTTTGGTAAAAATAAGGGCCGTTCTTTTACATATTTCTACTTCTATTAGTAGTGTTTTTATTTTATCTTCATGATTTGTGTAGTCAATGTTAATTGAATTTTACCTATCAGTTAAGTCCTTAAATTTCATTTGTATTCTATCTATTTCATCTGAAACATCCTTTTAAATGTTCTTTAATGAATTTTGTTTCGTAAAAATAAAGTCACATTTTTCTTCAAGCATGTTGTAGTAGGTTGCAAGTTTTTCATTAAAATAGCTTGTTTCAGAACTAGAGTTAGAGATAGAAGATTAATATGTTTGTACCTCATCTATTTCTACCATAAAGTACATGTTGGATTTTAGATTTACCTCTTCATTTTCCGAGTCTAATTTTGAAGAGCTGCTAGAGTCTTCAGACACACTCTAAGTTGCTTTCATTGTATTCTTGTCTTTTTTCTCATAATCATTCCTTTTGAAAAACTTATTGTTGTTGTCTTATTTTAACTGTGGACAGTCAGGTCTGATATGACCCATCTTCTTCTACTCATAACATCAGACTTCATTTTAATTATTTTTGAATGTTTTTCTGAAACCGTTCTTCTTTCTGTAGAATTTACTAAACTTTATGGCTAGTTGAGCCAGTTCTATATCAGAATTTGATGAATCAGAACTTTCTGATTTCACCTTTACTTCTTTTTTCTTTAGCTTTTTTGCTTTTCCCTTGAGATTACACTTTTAAGGCATTGTCTTCTCTCTTGATCAGAAACTTATACTCGTTTTCTTTATCTTTCATCTCAACTTCATACACATTAGTGTTCTAATCAACTCTCTCATGGTTATTACTGTGATTGGTGTTGACTGTCTGATTACAGCAGAGATTCCATTCCATTTAGTAGGCAGTAATCTCAGTACTTTTAATGCTTGATCAGCTTATTTGATTGGGTCTCACAAGGCTGTTATATTATTGACAATCTCTATCAATATTCCATTCATTTGAGTAATTCTTTCTCCTTAAAACATTATGAATGTGTCAAATTTAAGCATAACAGTATCATATCTCATTTTCCTAACATTTTCAGTTCCTTCATAAGCAACAGAAATAGTTTTCCACGTCTTATATGCTATTGGGCATTGAGATACTCTGTTGAATTCATCAGGTCCTAGACCACATATAATAGCATTCATTTCCTTCGATTTCATATCAAATTCTTATTCAGTAGTTGCACACCATGTCTCAGGTTTGTCAGGTATTTCATAGGGAGTCAGAATCTTTGAATATACTTTATATCCAAGGTTTTATAGATATATTATCATTGTTGATTTCTAGCATCCATAATTTTCTCCATTGAAGTACAGTGATCTGAACATAGACATTCCCTCTCTTGTATCAGTCATCTTGCTCTGTGTATAATCACTTTCATCTTGTTAATGCTTTATCAGAAAGCTCAATCCTCTGATACCAATTATTGGATCGGATTATACCTAATATAAACAAGAGGGGGGTGAGTTGTGTCTTTTAAAAATTCTTTACAATATCATGTTCTGCCCTTTACCTTTAATCAAATGAATTAATGCAGCGAGAATTTAAATAGAATAGAAAAATTATGTATAGTAGTTCAGGGAATATAAGGCCCTAGTTCACTCCACCAATGCTCTACTCCACGAGCATGGTGATTTTCCCTATCTGGTCCTCTTGTCAGTAGACCATTCCACAACTATGTACAAGCAGTTAACACCTTTAAAATCTAAGGCAAAAAAACATTCTTGTTCACTCATAGAACCTATTGAACTTAGTACGAGAAGCCAATCACTCAAGAATATGAAAGAAATGTATTTGTAATTTGAAAATACTTTCGCATTGTTCTTCACAATTTCAACAGAATGCAATGGACTGTAGATGGATCGTATCCTTCAAAAATAATGATCTTCAAATATGAGTTGTTCTGAGTCGATCCTATTGCAGTAGATATAAATAAAATAACCCACAACTTCAGTAGTAGCATATTCACAGTAGATCATTGATGTAGAATGAGTGAATCTTCTATCGTGATTCTTATTCTTCAATAAACAGATCTTTGACGCTCTTTTTAATCAGTATATTTGTGTTTTCCATAGTCTTTGTTTTCCTTATTTTTATGAATGTTCAATGTTGTTGGTCGAAAAAACTCGTATATATTCTCTATGTAAATATCACATCTATATAATAACGACCAGCACTTCTCCAGAAAATTTAGATCCACAAAAGTCACCTTCTGATTCACGATAATCAAAAATTCAAAATAACAGGGCAGTCATAACTTTCCTGAAGAGTCGGCATAAAAATAACCTTTTATATTGATCCTTTAAATCATTGATAAAACGGATTTGAATTATCCTAAGACGTGATTTAAAATCAGCCTTAAATCCGGCTTGAAATTATCCTAATAATCTTCTTGTAGACCGTTACATAATAATATCATCATTAATTCTCTGACGCCAAACATAAGGTTGAACTGTATAGGATGCATATTTCAAACGTAAGGTTGAACACAAGCGTTGGGTTGATTACAAATGTAGGGTTGATTAACCATAATTTTATTTTCAATAATAAAACGTATGATAAATTATCCATACTTTTATATTCTTCCAAACATAAGGTACATGATCCATACTTTTGATGAAATGTAAGATTGTTTATAAAAGTAAGGTTGATGAACCATACTTTTTAGAAACAAACGAAACATTTAAAACTTACGGACGGTTCTTCTCCCATACTTTTTCAATAACCCAAAATGTAGGGTTCCTTACTAACGTAGGGTTCTTCTTCCATACTTTTCCTATAACATATGGTTGATTTTCCATACTTTTCTGATATCTCATAATGTGCACATCACATTTCATCCTTACACTAGATTTCTCTATCTAGTTTATGAACAGTGTTTCTAAAACACGCTTAAGAAATTCCCAAATATGTAAATCATGAACAGTGTTTCCAAAACATGCTAAGGTGAATACTTTAGTAATTAAATCTCATTTTACAAGAACGTAAATATTTCATCAAGAAATAAAATAAATAATAAATTCCAGAAATATACATAAAAAATAAAATATTTAAAAAACAATTTAGGGTATTTGTGAGCATCAAAATCATCATAAAGATAAAGTATTTTTTTCAACAATCTCGCACTTTTTAATAAAATTTTATGTATTTTTGAAAAACAACACTTTCTCAACAATATCCTCCATTTGGATAATCACAAAACCCATAAAATAACCAATGAAATTAACCTAAAAAATTTATTACATATAGTTTTGAATTTTGAAAAGAAAAATTCAATATTAGAATTAACTCATTTTATCCCCCTTTAATGGATTAAGATAACACCTAATTTTTTAAAAGGTTAAAATAAAATGTTGTGTTTATCCAAATTTCTCCCCCTTTTTGATATCAAAAAAATATAGAATATGGAATAAAACACATTTAATGTAGCACTGAACTTATTTAAATGCTATTATTAACCATTTTTCAATAATTTAGCAGGGATTACTGGCATATCTAAACAAAGATCATAAAAAAATAAAAACAAACAATGATAAAGTGAATCATAGTTTCATTGAAAACATTAAATATGTACAATCATGATGATCACAGTAATCAAGGTATGGTAAGAGTATGAGATAGGATTTATCTCCTCTAAACTACTGTCTTGATTTCTATCAACTACACCCTTAGCCTTTCCATCATTCCATCTCCAAGTTTGATAATAAGATCTCAATTCTCCCGAGTCATATGAATATCTTCTATCAAGTTTACTATGAAAAACTCATGAAGTATCTCATCCTTCTCCATAAATATAGTTAACTTCTCTATGACCTGAGTCAGCATAGTTTTTATACATGGTTCACTTGAGGTCAGCTGGTCAACCAAAAACTTCTGATTATCTAAAAAACTGATAGTGGAAAACTATTTCCTTGAAATCATGCAATCTGTCATTCATATTTCCCATTGCTACTGTGATAGCCTTAAATCTTCTAATTAAATCAATTAAAGTACCCGATCCACTTGCTTCACCAGTTCTGATAGATGCAAACTGTGTCTCCATATAGGTTTTTAATTCTAAGAGATCTGACTTCATCACCATATCTAATTTCAGCTTGTATACCTCTATCGACATCCCTTGCATAAAATACTCAAATTCATGTCGGGAAATTGTACTTCCTTTAAGTCTTTGAAATTTTAACTTTTATTTCTCTAAGGATATCCTTAGAGCGACATTTTTAGATTCTAAAATAGAATTAATTCTGTACAGTGCTACTATTTCCTTATTCACTGAACCAGAGGAACCATGTACTTGATTCACATTTTCATCTTCAATGTGATGCATCAATTTAATGGAAAAGAGCCTACATCAGATTTTTATTCTGCTTCTTACTGAGCTGGCTAGTCCACAGACATTTCCTCAGAGTCTTTTCCAGACTCTTCCACAAAAAAATCCTCATGAATTACCTCTATTTGATCTTTAGAAACATTATCATCAGGGACATCAGTAATCAATTCATCCATTGGATTTTCAAAAATAATATTTTCTTGATTTTCCTGAGGACTGGACACTTCCATACGAGGCTCTGCCTCCTTTTCCTTTTCAATTTTAACATCATCTTCAGTTACAATTTGAGGTTCAATTTCAGTTTATACTTAAGGAGTCATTGTAATTTGAGCAGTATCCTCTTCTTGTGGATTCTCAATAGATTCTTCTCTAAAAAAATTGTAAGAGAGTAAATGACTTGTTTTCAAAATAGTTGAACCAAGTTCCTCATTAGCAGTACTTTTTCTCTGAATCTGAAGTCCCTCCTGACTTCTTTCTTCTTGAGTTTCTTCAGTTTCAAATCTTATTCTTCTTATAGTAGTTCTCACTCACGATTCAGTCTTTCCCTCCTTGAACTTTGCATACTGATCTTGATCACTCTATTCTTCTTCCGCATCCCCTACTGGCAAATGTTTTCCTATCAATGTGCTCCAGAAGTAACCAATCTTTCTCGGGGTCCCAGCACCAAAAGTGTTACTATGAGGACATCTTACTCTGGATTCCACCAGCCTCACCATATCCTTTTTTAAAAGAATTTTTTAAATGAATCTATGAATTGGATAAAAACTCATGCGGTCTTCTAATCAAAAACAATAATGATGATACCTTACCATATACCTAAAAAATTAAGCATTATATCACTCATTAACAGAAATATTATATACATGTCTGGATACAATATTTTTTTCAACTCATACATCCTCAGTGCTATCCCTGTTTACACAAATTTCACTAGGTTTTTTTTATCTGGCACCAGGTCCTTCTCAACATCTTCCTTATATTAGTATAAATAAAAAAAGTACATGATATCTTCAGACTTCTACACTAAATATCCTATATTTTCAAATTAAAATGAAAAAATCCCTCATGTGGGAAGTTCAGAATCTGACCAATCTCTACAAAGGATATCGAAACATATTTATCATTAATCATTACTACCATAGTATCCTCATATTCTCCCAGACTAAATTGTACAGACTGAAAGAAATATCATAGTTATATATCATAAAAAACATATAATCCTCACCATTAAAGGTCTTCTTTAGATTTTGAAAAGTGAGAGCTTGTTTTAGTACAAGATTCTTCTGAAATAGACTTTCCAGGACTATGACCTTCCCTTGCAAAATTTTTCTTCCTTTGGAGCATTTTTTCATTGTTGTGTTGGACTCCGCTTCATCGGTTCTCTTGGTCTTGGTCATTTCTGTTGAAAAAGTCTTTGAAGGTTCGAAAGATGATTAGGGTTTCAAAGGATAAGGTTCGAAAAGAAAAAGAGAAGTAAAGCACCATGGGTTCGAAAGGGTTTTTGGTAGAAAATGAAAAGATTCAGAATTCAAAAGATTTAGGACAGCCTTGATCTCGTGTCATCAATAATTATTACACATATTTTAAAAATGAATAAAATTGATCGCACAAAAAAAACTTATTCTGTTTGAAGAAAAATAATTAATTTATTTTAAATAGTATCAAAATAAAGAAACATCATAATAAAATAAAACCATATTTAAAATTAAATAAAACTAACTCCCCCTTAATATATTCAAACCTTGTAGTGGGAAGTGGTTTAGTAAAAACATCTTCTAATTGAATTTTAGTACTTACAAATTCCAAAGATATATCCTTTTTAAGAATATGATCTCTTAGGAAATGATGCCTGATATCAATATTATTCCTCCTATAATGATTAATTGCATTTTTTAAAATATTTATAGCACTAGTATTATCACATAAAATAGGCGTACTATTAATATTTAGTCCAAAATCCATAAGAGTGTTTTTCATCCACCAAACATGTGCACAACAACTACTAGCAGATACATATTCTACCTCTACTGTTGACAGGGCAATTGAGTGTTGTTTCTTATTTGACCATGACACTAAGGATTTTCCTAAAAAGTGAAAAGTACCCAGAGTGATTTTCCTATATAATCTATAACTCCTAAAGTCTGCATCTGATTATGAAATTAAATTAAAATCAGAAGTTTTTTGATAAATAAGAGATTGAAAAATAGTTTCTTTTAAATATCTAAAAAGTTTAACAGCAGTTAAATGAGATTCTTTAGGATTTGATTGAAATAATTCACAATGACATACTGAATACATTATATCTGTCCTGCTAGTAGTAAGATATAATAAACTACCAATCATACCTCTATATAACTTGTTGTCAACTGAATTTCCAGTTTCATCCAAATCATGTTTTATATTAGCACACATAGGAGTTGTATATGTCTGGTTGTTTTCAAGTCCAAATTTCTTTAGTAAATCAGTAATGTATTTTCATTGATTTAAAACTTTTAGAAAAATATTTTTGATAAATTTGAAGTCCTAAAAAGAAATTTAATTCTCCCATCATACTCATTTCAAATTCATTTTGCATTAGATTTGAAAACTAATGATAAAGATATTTATTAGTTGATCCAAAAATTACATCATCAATATTAATTTGAACCTATAAAATATTAGAATTTACAGTTTTCTTAAATAGTTTTGGATCTTCCATTCCAACGGTAAAATCATTTTTCAAAATAAAAGAGCTTAATAATTCATACCATGCTCTAGGTGCTTTTCTAAGTCCATAAAGAGCGTTTGTAAGTTTAAAAACAGAATCTATTTTTTGAGAATTTTCAAAACCAGAAGGATTCTCAACATAAAATTCCTCCATAAAATAACCATTTAAAAAGGTAGACTTAACATCCATCTAAAATAATTTAAAATTCATATGAGATTCATATGCTAAGAGGATTCTAGTGGCTTCTAATCTAGATACAAGCGCAAATGTCTCATCATAATCTATACCTTCATCTTGATTATATCCTTTAGCTACAAGTTTCACTTTATTTCCAGTTATTATTCCATGATCATCTTTTTTATTTGTAAAAACCCATTTGGTTCCATTAACTTGATAATTTTGTGGTCTTTCAACTAATTTCTTGACATCATTTATTTTAAACTGGTTTAGTTCTTCTTGCATTTCTATCATCCAACTTTCAACATCTAAATATTCTTCTATAGAATTTGGTTCTAATTGGGATAGAAAGTTAGAAAATTCAACAAGATTTCCTATGTTCCTTCTAGTTTTTATTCTTATTTCTTAGTCTCCTTTTACATTTTCTAAAGGGTGATTCTTTAGGGTCCTTGACAGTCTAGGTAGTACACTTATAGGTTCTTTAGTGTCAAGTTCTTCTAGATTGGATTGAATTTAATTTATATCTTTTTCAAAATCATATTTTAGGTTCTCAAGTCTCGTGTTATCATTAGAATCAAACTCATCCATTTGATCTTTCCTTTTCTCAATGGGATTAGATTCATCAAATTTCACATGAACTGATTCTTTAACAATCCTTGACTTTTTATTAAAAATTCTATAAGCTTTGGAAGTAGTAGAATGTCCTAAGAAAATGCTTTCATTAGATTTTGGATTAAACATACCAAGATTGTCTTTGGTGTTTAATTTGTAGAGCTTGCATCCAAAAACTTTAAAGTAATTTACTATAGGTTTTTTATTATTCCAGAATTCATAGGGTGTCTTTTTTAAAATTGGTCTAAATAAAACTCTATTCATTATATAGTATTATTTTGTTACATCTTCTGCCCAAAAATAGGTTGGAAGTGTGTATTCATTTAGAATACTCCTAGCCATTTTATGAATAGTCATATTTCTTCTTTCAACAATTCTATTTTGTTGAGGCGTTCTTGGTGAAGAAAATCTGTGTTTAATACCCATAGATGAGAAAAAGGGAATAGAATTCCAGATTCTCAAATTCATTATCATGGTCACCTCTTAATGAAATTATTTTAAAACCTTTTTTAATTTTAATAGCTTTTAAAAAAATTTCAAATAATGTAAAAGCTTCATTTTTAAATTTTAATAACAAAATCCATGTAAATATAGAATAGTCATCAACCAAAACATATACATATAATTTTTCAGCCAACCTTGATACACTTAAAGGTCTTAAAATATCCATATGGATAAGTTCTAGAGGATTAGATGTATCAATTTTGATAACAGATTTGAAGGATTATATGTGCTGGTTTCCTAGTAGACCTGCATCACAGAATCTATCTTTTTTAAACATGAGACTAGGAAAATAAGAAACTAATTGTTTCTTAGATAATTTCTCTAATGCATAAATATTGAAATTTCTAAGCCTTCTGTACCGGATCAAGGATTCATTTATCTTTGCAGTTAAGCAGTTTACTTATTGATTGCACAAGGAATTTAAATCTAAGGAATACACATTGTTAGTTCTAGGTGCTCTAAATTTAAGCAGTTTATTTTTGAAAACTGAACAGAAATTGTTAGAAAAATCAACTGCATAACCATCATCAAATAGTTGAGAGATACTTATCAGATTGTGTTTCAATCCTTGTACATAAATTACTTTGTTGATTGAGACATCTTATTGATATCAAACTATTCCAATTCCAATGATCTTCCATTTGGAATTTTCACCAAAAGTGACAAGTCCACCATCTTTTTGAGTGAGTGTAGAGAAATTCGATGGGCTTCCACTCATACGCCTTGAGAAACCACTGTCCATATACCATATGGTCTTTTTTGCTTCTATAACTTGCTGTCTGCAAAGGCATCTAAACAAGTTGCTTCGTTACCCATATTCTATTGGGTCTAGTTGTATTAGCCAACATGTATTTGGGAATCTAGACTTGTTTTTTTTTCTAAAATCAACAGAATCAAATAAATTATTTGAAACAAAAACTTTCTTAATACCACTTATTTGAGGTTGTCTTAAGAAATAGTTTTTATAAATATGTCCTCATATTCAACAGTAATTACAATTAAATCTTTTTTATCTTGTAAAAAAATAATTCTTGTATAGATTATGTTTTTCACCTTTACTTACAATTCAAAATCATTCTTTCATAATAATATTTATTTCAAGAATTTCATTCATATAGTTTTCTCCCTTTCTAAAAATAAGGGTAGCACTTTTATATGTTTCTACTTCTATCAGTAGTGTTTTTATTTTAGCTTCATGATCTATATAGTTAGTGTTAATTGAATTATATTTATCAGTTAACTCCTTAAATATCTTTAGTATTGTATTTTTTTCATCTGAAATAGCCTTGTTAATGTTCTTTAATGACTTATGTTTCTTAAAAAGAGAGTCATCTTTTTCTTCAAGCATGTTGCAGTAGATTACAAGTTTTTTCATTAGAATAGCATATTTCAAAACTATATTCAGAGTCAGAAGATTAATATATTTGTACATCATCTGTTTTTGCCATAAAGCACATGTTGGATTTTAGATTTACTTCTTCTTTTTCTGAGTCTGATTCTGAAGAGCTACTTGAGTTTTCAGACACACTCTATGTATCTTTCATTGCTTTCTTTTCTTTTTTCTAATAATAATTCTTTTTTGAAGAACTTCATCTTCTTCTATTCTTTTATCTATGGACATTCATATATGATATGACCCATCTTCTTACACTCATAACACAAGACTTCATTTTCATTCTTTTTGAAAGTGATTCTAAAACCTTTCTTCTTTCTGTATAATTTACTAAACTTTCTGGCTAGCTGATCTAGTTCTATATTAGAATTTGATGAATCATAACTTTCTGTTTTCACCTTTAGTTATTTTTTCTTTAGCCTTTTGTTTTCCCCTTAAGATGACACTTTTAATGAAATGTCTTATCTTTTGATCAGAACCTTATTCTCATTTGCATTATCTTGCATATCGGCTTCATACATCATAAGTGTTCCAATCAACTCTCTCATGGTTAATTCTTTGATAGGTGTTGACTTTCATATTCTAGAAGAGATTCCATTCCATTTAGTAGGAAGTAATCTCAGTACATTTAAAGCTTGATAAGCTTGTTTGATTGGGTCTCCCAAATCTATTATATTATTGAAAATATCTTTCAATATTCCATCCATTTGAGTAATACTTTCACCATAAAACATTCTGAATATTTCAAATTTAAGCTTAGCAGTAACATATCTCATTTTCCTAATATTGTCAGTTCCTTCATAAGAAACAACAATTGTTTTCCACATCATATATACTGTTGTGAATTGAGATACTCTGTTGAATTCATCAGGTCCTAGACCATATATAATAGCATTTATTGCCTTTGAGTTCATATCATATTTTTCTTCAGCAGTTTCACTCCATGTCTCTATTTTGTAAGGTATTTCATAAGTAGTTTGAATCATTTAATATACTTTGTATCCATAGTTTTTTAGATATATCATCATTCTTGATTTCCAAAATCGATAATTTTCTCCATTGAAGTATGGTTCTCTGACCATGGAAATTCCCTCTCTTATATCAGTCATCTTGCTCTGTGTATAATGATTTTTATCTTGTTAAGGCTTTATCAGAAAGCTCAATCCTCTGATACCAATTTTTGGATCGGATTATACCAAATATACCCCTGTGGGGGGAGAATTGTGTCTTTCACAAATTATTTTCTAGATTGTGTTCTTCCCTTTAACTTTAATCAGATGAATTAATGTAGTGGAAATTCAAACAGCAGAGACAGGTGATGTATATTAGTTCAGGGAACACAAGGCCCCTAGTCCACTCCACCAACACTCTACTCCACAAGCTTGGTGACTTTCACTATCTGGTCCTCTTGTAACTAAAACATTCCACAATTGAGTACAGGCAGTTGACACCTTTACAATCTTAGGCAAAAAAACATTCTGGTTCACTGACAGAACCTATAAATCTTAGTACGAGAATCCGATCACTCAAGAATATAAAAGAAAGGAATTTTTACTTTGAAAATACTTTCCAGTTTTTCTTCACAATTTCAATAGAATGCAATTGATAGTACATGGATCATAACCTTTAGAAATAATGATCTTCAAATAAGATTCCTTCTGAGTCAATCCTATTGCAGTAGATATAAAAAATATAACTCACAACTTCAGCAGTAGCATATTCACAGTAGATCTTAAATGTAGAATGAGTAAATCCTCTATCGGCATTATTCTTCTTTAATAAACATTGCTTTGACACTCTTTTGAATTAGCATGTCTTTGTTTTCGATAGTTTCTATTTTCCTTATTTTTATGAATTTTCGATGTTGCTGTTTGTAAAAACATGTATATATTCTCTGTGCAAATATCACATCTATATAATAGTGATGAGCACTTATCCTGAAATTTAGATCCACAAAAGTCACCTTCTGACTCGTGATATTAGAAAATTCAAAATAACAGAGCAGTCGTAACTTCCCTTAAGATTCAGAATAAAAAGATACTTTTAAATTGATTATTTAAATCATTGATAAAACCTCTTTGAATCAGTCAAAGACGTGCTTTAAAATAAACTCTAAATCCAGCTTGAAATTAGCCTAATAATCTTCTTGCAGACCGTTGCATAATAATATCATCATTAATTGCCCGACGCCGAATGTAAGGTTTAACTTTATAGAATGCACATTTTAAACGTAAGGTTGAACACAAGTATAGGGTTGATTACACACATAGGGTTGATTAACCGTACTTTTATTTTCAATAATAAAACGTATGATAAATGATCAATACTTTTATAAGATTCCAAATGTAAGGTACATGATCCATACTTTTGATGAAATGTTAGATTGTTTACAAATGTAAGGTTGATGAACCATACTTTTGAGAAACAACCGTTACATTTAAAACATACGTATGATTCTTTTTCCATACTTTTTCAATAACCCAAAACGTTGGGTTTAGTTTCTAACGTAGGGTTTCTCTACTATAATTTTCCGATACTGTATTGTTGATTAACCATACTTTTCTGATATCTCATAAAGTATACATCACATTTCATCTTTAGGCTACATTTCTCCATGTAGGGTATGAACAGTGTTTCCCGAACACGCTTAAGGAATTCTCAAATATGTAGAGAATGAATAGTGTTTCTAGTACATGCTAATGCAAATACATTAGCAATTAAATCTCATTTTTCAAGAATATGAATATTTATTCCAAAAAAAAATAAATAATAAATTCCTGATATATACTTAAAAAATAAAATCATTAGAAAACAATTAAGGGTATTTTTGAGCATCAAAATCATCATAGAGATAGAGTATTTTTCTCAATAATCTCCCCCTTTAAAAAAATATTGTGTATCATTTAAAAACAACAATTTCTCAACAAATATTTCATAGTATAAGTAAAAAATATATTTTATAAATTATTAATTAAGCATTATAATTTTTATAAAACATAAATATTTATTTAAAATTTTATAATTAATATAATGAATCAAAAAAAATAAATTTTTTTAAAAAAAATCATAAGTTAAAATTTTTATGTATTTCTATTATAATATAATTTTATGAGACCTTAGTTAATTTTCATAGTTTCCAAAAATCAGTTATGATTTTAAAATTGGTATTTTTCGAGTAAATGGTGATTTTTTTTAAAAAATAAATATGTCATATTTATAAAATTATTTTCATACAATGGATTTGTTTTTTGAATTCTAAATGTTGAGAAATATTTGTGATGAATTTTGTGGATTTTTATAAAATACTTGAATTTTTGGTGAATAATAAAATTCGAAAATTTAGGGATAATGCTAAATACATGAACTTTGGAGTAGTAGATTATATATGGATTATATAAGAACCCTTGGATCTAACTCGCATGAAATTATTAATTTATAAATTCAAAATAATCAACAACATTTCTTGTCTTAAGAAAAATAATATAATAATGAATAAAATATTGAGAAATCCCCCCTCTTATCCACTATGCATACAACCCCTCACCACTCTTTCTCCTCACACCTTCCAAGATTTTAAACTTGTTAAAATTCTACACAAACCTCTTCCTAGTCCCCTACCCCACATACATAATCTCTCTGTATATTCAAAAGAGAAAAACCAATCCCAATAAGGTCGTTTCGAGGAGGAAAATTCAAGAGGTAAAAATCCTTTTCCTTTTCCTTTTATTTTCTTTCCAAGTTATTTTATTTTATTATTCTCTCCTCACATACTCTGTAAAAAAGATCATGATAAATCTATTATTATCTATATACTTGAATTATATGATTTTAATGGGATATCATTCCTAGAATTCCTTTCACTCTCTCTTTTATTTTAGAAAATTAAATCATCATCCGTGAGGTGTCGATTTACAACCTTCGTGGACAATGGATTTTCTTCCTTCAATTTATCCTTCATAGATGGCCATGAAACAATTTTTATAATTGAAACAGATTATAAAATATGTAATAAATAATATTTAATTATCTAAAACCATTATATATACATATTATTAATTAATTAAACAAAACTAGTGGATGATGATTGAATAAACCCAAAAATAATATAAGCAATTATATGTAAATTTTTTCTAATTATTCATCATCATAACATATAAAAAATGAAAAATATAACCATTTACACATTTCTATGTTCATTAAAAACATATAATTCCAATTTTGGATAATTATACCCATTTTACTTGAACTTCATTACTTTTAAATAAGCAAACTGATCATGAAAACCCAGTAAACGAGCTCTCTTGAACAATGAAATTTTATCTTTTAACTCATAAAAAAGGTTATAAATGAAATTAATAAAATATTATTAAATAAAATAAATTTATTAATGGTTATTAATTAATTAATTAATTAATGGATTTATTCTGATTATTTAGGATATTATGATCAAGTGTAGAACATATTCAGACATAAGGTAATGGATTTCTTGTCTCACAATTATTTCCACGATATTTCCATTATTCACCACTTATTTCTTATATGTGTTGTATAGATACTTTTTTTTGATATATAATATCAAGAATCTCATTATATACATGGTATTCAATGATTCATTTGATGATTATTAATATTGTTCAAACGATTCGATTGATTACAATGTGGTATGGGACTTTGTCTCAATTTCCATTTCATTGAGACTTACTTTGTATTGTGTACCGAATAATTCTTATGCAGTGTATATTATGCCCCCATGAGATAATTTATCATTTGATATTATATTTCTATTAAATATCCATATTCTAGTATAATGTATTTAATTATTTTATTAGTTGTATACCATTCTATTTCCAATATTTATTTTGAATTTTGTTTTCACTGGGTAAGTATTGGTAAATATGTATCCTCTACTCAATACTGATATTGAAAACTCATATTTTTCTAAAATTAAATCAATTAATGAAGAATTATTTTGAATTATAGTGATGTGTGGGGCCCACTATATCCCCTCAATGATTCAACATGTCTCATGAGACAAAACCGTTGGCGAAAAAATCTTCATGTTTGTTTCTAAATAGAATTTGATGGGTTTCTACCTATAAGCATTAATTATCTTGATGGTATAATGGTTCATATGTCAGATACATGACATCCCATAAAAAAATTTCCTTCATTTAGTAAAATATTATTATTATCCAAATTATTTTCACTATGAAAAAATATATGGATTAATTTTCATTCCTATTGTATTGATGGAATTTGTTTCTCATATTATTTACCTTTCCATAATTTTTATGCCTTATAGACATTAATTATCTTCATACAATTTCATATATCCCTTAATGAGTGTTTTTCATCACCATTTTTATGTTTCATTTCCCCATGTTTTTAATAAGAAAACTTTTAATAAGCTAACAAGGATACTATTTATTTAATTTTATTATGTATAATGTTTTATTTTCTTTTCAAAATGTATTATGGATATCGTGAATGTAATATGGTAATCCAAGACTGCTAAATTGATATGTCCTTCAAGATTTAATTCTTTGTAATAATTCCAATATAATAAAATAATGCACCATATATGATCTTCTACGGTTAGGGATTTTAAATTTCAATGGGAAATATATACACCATATAAAAGAAAGTAGGTGCATAACTACAAGTATGTCTCTTGGGAATGTAAATTGAGACAGAATTCCTTAACATAGATTTGACTCATCATGTTTGCATTTATCTAACTGAATAATAAACTTATCTTAATTATATACTTTCTTTAGAACCTTTTTCATGATTATTATAATTTTTACATAAATTATTAAGATATTTCATACAATTAATTAAACAATTGATTTTATGTCGAGTGGTTTGACAAAATTCGGTTCATACGTCAAAAATGACTATGATATATAAACTATGGTCAGATGGTTTATTACATAAACATATCCTAAATAATTATCATGAAATAATTATCATTTTTATACATAAATTTTAACTTTAAAACTAATCGTGAATTTTTTTTTATGAAAAATGAAATAACAATACAATCATGGAGATGGTTGGTCGTACGTACGTATGAGTAATGTTCCCATTTTTTAATGATCATTAATTAAAGAAGGTAAGAAACAATATATTATATAGAATTATCATTATATCCTGAATAAAATTTAATTTAATCATATATACTTATATAAATAATTCATCTTATGTAAAAGGAATCACATCGTGTCGAAGAGGCGATAGACCACTCATCCACGATCGACGTATAACTTTTTTTGTGTGTGAAATGGTTAATAAAGAAAATTATATATTATATCATCCAGAAAATTAATTATTTCATTAATATCATATATATTATTTTTATGTAAAATATTTTTAATTAAACTATCCTTAATACATTCCATGTAGGGTGTAAATGTATCGTATCTCTTTGAAGAGGCGGTAGTCCACACATCAGTAAACGATGTTATCATATCCCCACAATATTGAACGCATAGAATAATGTTTTATATGAGATTTAAAAAAGTATAAAGAAATTATAAATATCATATATAACATATAAAAATATATTTTCATCCACAATGACCCACTATTAAAGGTGGTAATGGAAGAAATTAAGAATCACCATTTCATGATGTGGCAGTTCACTATTCACATAAACAGTTTGTTCGTTACGCATTAGATGGGGTTGTGTGTAAGCTTAGGTAGAACTATTAATCATATAAAACATCCTATTATATTTATTATACAGTTTTTTATATAATCATTTAATAATATGAGTTTATGGTGTGGTGAATGGAAATCAAACTAAAGAGAATAATGATAGATATTAACTCTTAATCAGTTAACTCCTTTTGGTTTATACCAAAGGGATTCCATAGGTTGATTTATTACCAAATTGAGGATTATATTTTGAGATGAGTGAAATAGTAAGACTATTTTGGGAGAGTTTTTAAGAACCAAATTGTCTTGAAATATTTGAGTAATGGGTAGAGTGCTTTCCTTTTTATAGTGGAGGGGGAGTGTCACTCTTGTAAATAGAAAAAAAAATATTCATTAATAGGAGGTATAACTTATCTAAAGTTACTAAAAATAGAGAAATAATAGATTAATGGGGAATTATTGTCTATTTAAACCACCAATACACAAAAATGTGTGATTTTTAATAATTTAGATCCTTAACTTTTAAGATTCCATAATTTTATCATTTAGGTTCTTATTAAAGCATCTAGTTTTCTAATCTAATTAATTTTACCATTAAGACTAACATATAGTGAATTTTATAAAAAAAATATGTCCATAAAATTTTTAATATGATATCTAACTTATAAAATAAAAAAACCATTTGTTTTGGAAATTATTTTAAAAACAAGCACATGGGACGTGTTAAAACACTTCTTGAACCCGGACCATGTTAACAACAATTTTTTACAATATATGGGTTAATATATTAATTATAAAAGATAAATTGATCCATTAATAGAACATAATTAATATTTATTTAAACTTAAAATCATTTGGACGAATAGATATTTTTTATTAAATTTAAATCATTTAATAAAATATCATTTTTCGTAAAAATATAATAATGTTAATTTTGATATTATTTATTTAATTTTAAATTTAAAAAATCAAAACAATATCTGAATTAAAATATTTTCAGTTTAAATCTGTTTAAAATTATATATTCATTTATAAAAATATATAATGGAAAAAATTGAATCAATATACTTCACTTTTAATTTTTATAATATCATTTATTTTTGTTAATTATTAACTACATAATCACTACGTTGGTTTTTCTTAATCATTTTAAGTAAATAAATCATCTATAAAAGCTATTGATAAATTATTATGATCAAAATAACCAATTTATCATTAAAATTTATATTTATTAACAAAAAATATATTTTTATACATATCTCAAAATTTTATAAATGCTAAAGGTAAGGAAAGTTCTCTTATTTTCTTTTCCCTTACTTAACCTTATATATAAGGAAATTCCATTTAATAACATCCCAATAACCCATAAAATTTTAACCAATAGGGGATATGCTAAAATTATTAGTATCCAATGGCTTTTGGACAAGTTTCCAAATCATATTTCTCCTTAACATTAAGGTTTAGTCACATATTAAGTTTAATTTTACCTTAATCACCATAATTAATTTTAATCATCTTCACTAATATTTTTGGTCAAATATTAAGTTAATCTTGTTATAATAAAAATATTATACTGATTTAAACATTTTTATATACATTATTCATATTTCAAATCATTGAAATGGGAAAATTAATATTAAATTTGTACTTATAGGCATGGTAAAAATGATGAGGTTTTTTTAAAGTAATAAAATAGAATAGTTCAATATGTTTTATTTAATAATTTAAATATAAAAATTATTCAAATGTCCTAAATTGTATTAATATGTGTATAATTTATCATCTGGGACTTTAAAAAATAATTTAAAAAATAATTTAACACTAAAAATTATTGAAACAAATTTTTTTTACCTAAATTGCTGTAATTTTTACTATTTACATAAAAATGATGTTTCTCAACAAAATAAAAAAATCACTATAAGATAATTTCGATATTCTGAATTCAAAAATGATGTTTAATTTTATAAAATAAATTTTATCAATGTGTCAAAAAAAAATTTTAAAAAATTGTGCGACATTAGAATTCAGTAAAACATGATTTTTCATGCAAGTTAATCTCATTTTTTTGTATAGAATTAGCATAATGGAGTGTTTTTTATAAATAAATATAGAAACTAAATTAGTTTTATTCCAAAATTATAACATTTTAATGTCTTGGGGTGTTACACACAAATCTAATTCTTTGTATCTCTTCATTTACCACCTTCATTTATTTTATAACACATCCAATATAATAACACAAATATCTATCATAAAATGATAATTTATCATTTTTATTAAATAATATTTATCTATATCCATCTCCCTCAAATGGGAAAAAATCTATCACTCGTGTGTACATCATACCACCACCTGGTAAAATGATTTAATTGGTTTTTAGTAAATAAATCACATTAATAGTCATAATTATGAAATAGTGAATATATATGATAAATATGAGACCATATTAATTGTGAAGAATTAATATATCATTCACTTCCTCAACCTTTCACCCATTAAGGGAGTGATATCATCGATCATAAGTACATACAACCTACCATCTCTCTGAAGTGATGTGATTCATTTTTCTTGTACAACATTCAAAAATGATTTTAAAATTGTATCCAATAAATAAATATGATATTTTAAATATTAATAATATTTTTTATATTATGTGTCTATGTCCTATACATAATTATTATAACTTTCGTATCAAAATAATCATAAGAAAATGAAGCAATTAACACTCAAAATAGTTGAAGTAATAAAATATTATTAATAAATATGTGAAAGTTATAAGATGATAATATATAATATTATATATATTAATATGGTTATATTATAAATTAATAACATTTTTATAACCATTACACAGTAGTTTAAAGAACATTCAACTAAAATAAAGTGTGATGTAAGGGATTTTGCCTCAATTTCATTCTATTGAGGAAAATTGTAATGTTATTGACCTAAATTCATGTATATTGTGTATATAATTCCCCTATTACCTGTAATATCATGAATAATTAATACTTAATTATATTTTATGTTTCAATTTAAATTATTTCCTCCAAGGGTACTTGATATGAAAGCTACCAAGTGGTGATGAATTTTATAACTCCATTTATTTTCATTGGGTTGTATTACTAATTCATGGTATTTGATATTATAATATTATGTGGACAATGAATTTTGATTTTATTATGTTTTATTCAAAAATACATGAGGATTTAAATTTCAAACATAGAATTGATTCTTTCATTAATTCGAACTTCAGCATTATGATCATTATAAGGGTATCTTATGTCAAATTGACTTCTTTGGGACATATGTCATTATATGCACCTATCTTATTTTATGAGGTGTATTTTCATCTCCTTTTGATATGTTATAATATGAATCTATTTAAATTGATGGTACTTAATATTTAATTTGATATTATCTCTTTCATGGAGTTTATGATTCAAAATGTACCAAAGTGGATAGGTTAATGATTCAATCTCATTTTAATCGGGATTTTATTGGTTGAATTATAATTAAAGGAAATGATTTTATCATTGTATAATAAAACCAATTAATTTTATTCTATTTTTTATTCATGAAATTTTCAATTAATAGTACCATTTTCCACTCTCTTATAATTAAAATGATTAAGAATATGTTTTTAATAAAATCTTACATTATTACTCTCTTCAGAAAGAAATCATTTTCTTTAAAATAATTGTTTTATAAATATATTTTTACAGATTTTTTTAACATTCACATATGATTTTTTAATGTAATTTATACCCATGTTAGTATTTTAAAAAAATAAAATATACATTCTTGTTGTTTTTCAAACAGGGTAATTTTTTTACTTCTCTTACAAAACTGTGAAATGAATCATTACATTAATGTACATAACATAAATATAATTTCATTACATCATAATTTTTAATTGATTTTAATCTTAATTTTAATTTTAAAATGATATTTTCAAGGAATTTTTTTTCCTAATATTTTCGAATACTTTTAGTTTATAAATGTTATTTTTATAGTCATAAGGGTATTTTCTTTACAAATTTTTTAATAATATTTTAATGGTATATGTATTAATAAACAACAAAAACCCTTTATTTTACTCATACTACACAGTGTATCTGTTTTAATGATACCATACTTTTCTTTCTTGATATTCTTTATGATCAGTTTGACTAGGGAAAGTATTAATATTCACTTCCTTGATTAATTTTTTTTGGTCTTAACCTTCTCTTGAAACATTCACTTACTCGTGAGTATTGTAAATTAAATTTTACCTAAATGTAGATTTACATTATCATAGTTATGATTATTACTTAAACTATATATCATTTTAAAACTATGTTTTCACATTTAATGTTATTTGATTAAATTTGGAAATATTGATATTTCAAATTATTTATTCAACATGGACATTTATTGTTCAACAAAATTTTTCATGAACTAAATATATTTTTAGATATAAGTGAAATTTATTGGAAATGAATTGATGGGTGGTGTCTGAAATTACATAGCCCCTCAATGCATTTATATTCTCATGAGGTGAACTAGTAATCTAGTATTAAATGGGTTTCTAGTTTATACCTACACATCAATTAAAATTTATTATTAAAAGGTACTGATGATATAGATATCATTATTTCTAAGATAATATAATTTAATATTAATCATTTACTTTATTAATAATTATTTTATTATTATCCATGGGATTATTGTATTTATATTATCTATGAATGAATTTTATGCTCAAGTTATTGATTAAATGGAATATGTATTTAGTTATTTAGATTTCCATATGGATTATGATTTATTTAATCATAATATTAATTATATTTATTAAATTTCATATGGGTTTAGTATTTTCTATTTACATATTAATTATGAATTATTAATTTTTTATAGACCTTCTTGTGTGAAAATTCTTACTATAAATTCGATTCGGCCTTTATTTCATTTCCCTTACCTATGATATAAAGAAAGAATCATTGAATAATATCAATGATGTAGAATATTTATTTTCACTATGATTTAATTTATGTTATCAATTGTAATTTTAAAGTAAATTATGTATCTAGATTACAAAGACTACTAAACTACTCATTCATTTGGTATATAATATTTTATATCTTATTCCATATTAGAAAAGTAACCACATGCACTATATATTAGGTTCGGGGTATTTATAGTTTCTATCAAAGGAAGTTTAGCATAATCCTTGGGAACTAGATTTAGGGAAAAAATATATTAGGGAAAATAAACCTATGGTAGACATTGTGGATAAGTATAGAATAACATCCTAAAGCATTAGTAAGGAAGGGATTATGTTGGTTTTCTTAGAAATACATTTATTTATGGATACAAAAAGTGAGTATAGTTCTGACATAGTTGTACCTAGGGTTAATAACTCCAAAAAGGGGACCTTGGGATTTGACATGATCATTACCTGGTGAATGACCACATGCCTTACTCTACACCTGGTGTGACACTCAATGTTGATATACTTAAGATAAATCAAATTCTCTTTACAAACCATTATGGTGGATTTGAAAATAATTATATCCCAAAATAAAAAAAGATTATGATTAATATGAGTATAGTGTAATATTTTTAGGTACTATAATGGGTTAATAATTCTAAGGATGGTTATAATTTTAGAGTCATGAATACCCCTTTTGTGGATTTATATGATAGAAGAACCTTGGATTCATTTATTGATTTTTAATAGATGTTTGAGGTACATGTAACCCTAATGTATAACTTTTTTTATAGTTATAATGTTATTATAGGAATAATTCTTCTTTTTTTATTTTTTTACTTAAGTTTAAGGTTATTTATACCCTTTAGGTTTAATATGATCATTAATGTTAAGGTAATTATATTCAATTAATATTATTTTATTTTGTAAAAAATCCTCTAGAAAACCCTAGAGATTAAAAAGTGATTTAGTGATTAATGTTGTTTTTGAAAATTTTAATCATATTTTTCAGAACAATATTGAAATTATAAAAATATAGTATTATACAAAAAGGAAACCCATATACCATGTGAAGACTCATTGCATCTGTCAAGTCCATAGGGAATGAACCCATTTCTAAAGTGTGACAAGGGTACAACCCTTACCATTAGCCTATGTAAGGACTTAATTTATATGACATTGTTTTTACTTAAATATTTTTATTCATAAATACTTATATAATAGATTATATTAATTTTGGGTGTTACTGTTGAGGTTTTAGGGATTAATTTATTATATTAGAAGACTTTTTTAACCATTTTTGGTTCTAGTAAACATTTGGATGGAGAGATAAGGACTTCATTATTTTAGGGATGTTAAGATTCATTAAAATTTAATTTAAGTACTTCAAGAATAAAAAATTCATCTTGGATACTAATTTCGTTGAGTGATAAAATGAAGGGAAAATTGATCTATGCACAACCAAAGAATGAAATTATGCCTATGAAAATAAAAATATAACAAGTATATTTTTTATTTCTCTTTATATTTAATGGTAAAATAATCCCTCAAATCTACGAAATATATATATAAAAATAAATATCTTATTACCTTCATATATAATGAATCAATAATATTTTAACACATCATATATTTATGGTTTTTTGGTTATTAACATTCTATTGGACATTCAAATTATAGTCATAAATGACCACTATGAATCCCAAAAATAATTCAACATTTTATTACATGCCCATATTTTCACTTCCTTCTAATGTTCTCCAAATTTGAAACCTATTTATGTTTTATTCTATATGAAATTCTAAATTATCTTTCCCTAGTTTAAGAGGGAATTTTATAATCCCTTTTTAGGACGTGGGTTTTTCATAAAGTAATTTTTAAATATTACACCCTTGGTTTCTAAGTTCAAGCTAAAATTAATAAAATGAAATTTACTAAATGCGGGGAGAACATAACACTATAATATTTTATAAGAATAAAATTTTTTTATAATATATATGACATACAACACTGAGCCTAATGTAAATCATGATTTACCATTAAAATATTATTATTTAATGAGATCCTTATAACCTAGTCATTAAGATTGAGAGAATGAAATTTTTTAATGAAAATATGAAAATATGTATGAACTTTTTATATAATTTATATATAAATAAGTAGTACTTAGCTCTCAATAAAATCATTTTATTCTTAAAAAATAGAATTTCCACAAAAAATTGTTTTATTTTTTATTTTATGTTTGATAATTACAATTAATTTATACCACATTTAAAAATTAAATTTAAAAAAACAGTATCATTTTATGAATAATAATATAAAAATTATCATAGAATTAATTTTTTTTATATTTCTGAATAGAGTGATTTTTTAGTAGATAGTGGAAAATACTACATTTCGTAAAACTGCAAATTCTTCTCAACCAATTAGGTAATTTAAAAGTACCATATGATTTTATTTTTATTTCAAAGTAAAATAAGTTTAATTTAATTATATTTAAATAATTAATTTAATTTCAATCATCTTTATACATGATATTTTTATAAGTTTACTTATAATCCTAAAACATATTTTTTCATAAAATTGTTTTTCAATTAATAATGTTCCCGATTTTAATCAGTTAAAATAGAAAACAATAAGAAAATATAAAAATTAAATTTATTTATTATATATATAAATATATTAATTTAATTACATATAATTATGATAACTAGAAATATATTTAATTTAAGATCATCTTATGACTGAAAATTTTATTTCTTGAAAACATATTTTTAGACTTGATTTTCCTATTTATTTTTAAATTTAAATATAAAACTTTTTTGAATATAATTTCATTAAACGTATTACATAATTTCAGTAATCACAATTAATATTATATAATAATTTCAACTAATTTTTTATCAAAGTTATTAGTAAAGGAAATGAAAATTATTTACCATGATTAATGACAAAATGGGGTTTTGTGTGTTACATGTGTTTGTGTTAAAATTAATTTTCCACACATTAAATTTATATTTGATAGATTTTATCTCATATTAAAAATACTTTAGTCAAAATTATCTAATAAGAATCATTTTATTTAGGATTAATGGTAATATTACCTAGGTTAAAATAAAACTAAATAGCAAGGTGGAAAATAAAATGGTAAGAGTGAGTAAACTTAGAGGATATGTAATAACATGTTTAAAACCAATTAATATTTTGTTTTGTAGGTGTTTAATGACCTTAAATTCCATTAAATCCATTATTTATAATTTTTTTCGGCACTTGGTGTGAGAGTGACTTCCCACTGTTGAATAGTTTTAGGTATTTACAAAAACATCACTCCCCCTCAATTATAAAATGGAATTCCCTCCCCTCATTTCATTACACCTCTCAACCCATTTGGATCGAAAAAAAACTTTCAAAATCTCAAAAAAATTCATTATACACAATCTAGAGCTAATATTCAACCCAAAATATCAACCTATAGTCCTTAATAAAAGATCCAAAAGATGTTTCTCTAAGAGAAGGTAATCATCTTTACGAAGATCTTTCATTTTTTTGTTCTTTTACAAGCTTCAATTAAATCATAACACTTAAAATATAATAAAAATAGTATCTCCAAGATACTTATATTTCATTATTTTGTATTCATTATATCTATCCATCCCCTTCTCCATCATATGGGAAACAACACCATCACTTGTGTGTACGGAAGACTACCGCCTCACAAACAAATGTAATTTTTTCAATAAATGATTCACTAGGATAGTAATAGTTATGGAAATAATTAATAAATATTATAAATTAAAAAATATATTTATTCTGTAAAACTATTATATCATCCAAATCATTACCCTTTCATGCATTAAGATAATGATATTGTCGCTTGTTCATTTGTAGGACCTACAGTCTCCACGAAGTGATGCGATTAATTTTCCATGTCCAACATTAAATAATAGTTTTAAAAATTTATACAATGAATAAATATTTTATTTAAAACATAAATATAATTTTTTTAGTTGATTCAACATATTTTATTCACTTGATATGGATATTTCGGGACAACGAATGCCTGATAAAAATGAAGTAGGTATCACCTGATATAGTGGAAATAATAAAATATTATTAACAAACTAGTTATAAGATGTTATAAGAGTGTCATATATGATTTTATAATTATTGATATAGTTTATCATAAATTAATAACATGTTTAAAACCATTATATATAAGTTTAAATCTTATTCCACTAATGGAAATCGTCATGTAAGGGACTTTGTCTCAATTTAATTCCATTGAGGAATATTATAATGTTATAAACCTAGATTCTTTTATATGGTTTATGTAATTCCATTTTTACATTTAATATCATGAATAATTAATAATTAATTGTATTTTTTGTTTTAATTTAAATTATTTCATCCAATATGATATAAATTTAAAGTAACGAAGTGATAATGAATTTCATAACTCAATTTGTTTTCATTGGGTTATGTTACTTCTTCATTATTGTTGAAATTATAAGATTGTTTTTGTAATGAATTTTCCTTAAATTAGGTGGTATTAAAAAAATTATGAGGATTTAAATTTATTATACTTGATTTATTCATTTATTAATTCTCAATTCAATGTTATGATCATTATAAGGGTTTCTTGTGTTAAATTTTATTCTTTGGGAATATGATATTTTATACACATATATTTTTTCTAAGTAGTATATACTAACCCATGGATATGTTATACCATCAATATATTTATATTAATAATATCTAATATTCAATTTTAATTTATCTCTTTCATGGAGGTCATGATTCAAAAGTTACCAACATGGAAAAGGTTTATGCTTCAACCCAATTTTAATTAGGATTGTTTATTCCGGAATATCTATAGAAAGAAATTATTTCTTAATTATACAATAATCCCATTTCATTTTATTCTCCTCTATTTATTCAAGAAATTTTCATTTAACAGTACCATTTTCCTCCCTTTCCTATTTAAAATGATTGTCAAAATAATTTAAAAAATCCATCTTTATTACACCCTTCATTCAGAAATCATTTTCTTTCAAATTAATGTTTTCTAAAAATAATTTTAGGAATATTTTTAATATTATCCAAATTATTTTTAAAGTTTTTTTTACAAATGATTTTATTTTTAAAAAAGTTTTTAAATGGAATCTTTATATCATATTCCAAATAGTATACTTTTTTACTTTTCATACAAAAAGATGAACATAATATTTACTTTAATGTACTCAATATGAAAAAATTTTCTCTCTCTCATGAAAACCCACTACATTTAATCTTCCATTACATGTTTATAAGGTTTATTTAAAAAAACATTTTTTCTAATATCTTGGAAAAAATGATTTTTAAAAAGTGATTTTCAAGTTGAAAATTATATTTTCCTTAGGAATGTCTTAATAATATTATATGGTATCTATATTAGTCTATGAAAAAATCACTATTTTACTCATAATTTACTGGGGATATGTTTTAATGATACCAACATAATTATTTATTAGAATGGTATGGATCACATTGACCTGGGAAAGTATTAACAATAACTTTTTCAATTAATTTTACAATTTTTAACCTCCTATTGAAGAATTTACTTTATCTTGAAAATTGGACATTAAATTTCCCTTAAATATACATATTATTTATAATTGATATATTTATTCCATAAATTTTATATCATTTCTTCCTACATTATTTTTCTTTTAATTTTATTTGATTGAATGGGGAAATATTTATATTATGTATTCTTCCCTTAATATATAGATTTATGGATAATGTATAATGTTCATGATTTAAATTGATTATTAAATATGTGAGGAATTCCTTGAATATTTAGTTATAGGTGGGGGATAGGAATTATATATCCCATCATTTCATTGAAAGTCTCATAAGGTGAACCATTAAGATAACATTAAATTGTTTTCTCATTTATTCCTTCCCAAAGAACACACTAACTTAGTGAAAGGTCTTGAAAGTATATATATCATGATGTATATATAAGATCATGATGCCTAATATTTATCATTTCCTTCATTGTTAATTTAATTATTATTTTCTATGACATTATTTCATTAATATTATCCACTGATGTATTTTGGGCACAAGTTATTGATTAAATGGAATGTGTGTCCACTTCTTTAAATTTAATTATTGATTATGCCTTATCTAACCTGGATAGTAAAGATATGGATTAAATTGAATTTGTGTTTAGTTATTTACCGTTACATATTAATTAATATTTATTGATTCATGATAAATTATATTATACACATACCTTACTAAGCATTTTATTACAGCCTCATTTTTCCCTTCCCCAGGATATGATGATGAAATCTTCGAATGATTTAAAAAATGCATAATACTTACATGAACAATGTTTTAATTTGTGTTTTCAAATATAACGAAAAACTCAAGTATATATCTAGTTGAATGAAATTACTAAACTATTTGGTACTTTGAGATGTTAACTCTTATATATTATTCAAAAGTAGTAAAGTAACCACCAACTCTCGGGAACTAGGGATTTGGTAATAACAATAACATACTTGATAGAATACACAAAAATTATTATCCTTCATTCTAAAAATCATCAATAAGTAATATTCATTGAAAATAATACAAAATAATGTTGATAAAATTCATTTATTAGGACATATATACATTAATGTTGAGATGTGGTTTTGACAGCCTATTAATAATTTTCATGATTCCCATGTTATTTACGATATCACATAGACATCACTGTGATCCTATAATATTTTTCATCTTTGTAATAAAGAAATAAATTATGTATATAGAGGATATCTACAAATCATTAAATTGGTACATTATTAATTTTAAATATTCTTATTTAAAATTTTAAAACCATGATATATATTGTAAAATTTGTCTTCTATTTCCATTCATGTTATGTAATCCAGAAATTTATTAAAAATTTTTTTATTGAATATTAATTCCAAAATAAAATTATGTCATTTTCATCTTCCTCTAGTTCCCTTCTTTAAATCATTATAATTTCGAATTTAAATATTTCACTAATAGTGATTTTATGCAGAATTTATATATAGATATTCAATTCACATGAAATGAAATAATGATTAGTTTTAATCTTCTATAACTTAAAATTATTTCCATTAGACATAATAATGTCTCAATAATTTATACGTTCTTCTATATTTAATAATTTATCAAGAAAAAATAAAAACTTATAAAGATAAAATACCAATTTCTAAAATTATTGAACTTTAGATCAAATTAATGAAAATATGGGACATTAATAATTGGTTCCAAATATATTATTTCATCATTATTGAAATCCATAATGTGATAATGAACTTGATAAAAATTATTTTATATCAATCAAATATATATAATATATTATGATTCAAAAAATTCACATCTCTAATTATAATTTTTGAGTAGGATCTCCTTTATTAAAGTCGTCATGAGAAGGCTAGGGTGCTCATTTAAGCAATGGTAATTCATGTTAGTGTTTTTATTGTAAATTTTATTGAAATAATCATTCATATGGAAATAAATATATGTGAATATAGGTATAACTATGAGAGATATAGAAGAATAATGATAAAACCATAATTTAATAGTTAAATAAAACACCCTTCAATCATAAAAATATTAAAAAATACCAAAATAATATAATAACTGTGTCACTAAGATTAAAGGATTTTTTGGACATTGTATTAGGTAGAAAATGTTAGAATATTATAAATATGATTGTAAATTTATTGATCTTTTTTATGTAATCTCAATATATGGGTATAAAAGACATAAAAATTTGAAAATATATCATTATTATTTATAAAAATCATAGAAAATTTTATAATTTTAATTTGGAGATTATCACAACATTTTTAATTAAAAATTTAATTTTATGCCGGAATTTTAGATGGATTAGATTGAGGATTCACTAGAACAAACGAATAATTTAATATGACCATACTATTAACACAGTCATTTTAAAAAATGTATAATATATATCATAATATGAAATATGATGTAGAGGTTATTCATTTTGTGAAACAATATTTTTTAAGAAGACATGAAATGAGAACAATGTACAGAATGGGGATTCAAGTAGAACAAAAATTTTTGATTGTATGATATTTAGATAATAAATGACATATTGAAGGATGTTGAGTTGTTTTACTATGAAATTATCTAGAATCCTCTAAAAGAGTCATAAGACAATTTGGTGTATATAACCATTCATTTTTTGGTAAATAGTATAGAATATATGAATTTAGAGATGATCATATTTTTAGGAAGAATTCATGACTTAGAACCTGCATTTGGGGAGATATATTTAATTAAAGTAAAACAAAATGGAAAAAATAAAACATTTCCGAGTTTTAATTTTGAAAATATTAAAAACAATATCTCCTATTATTATAGAAAATATGAATGATATCCTGGAATATTTAATTAAAACTCAATAGATGCATTTAACCATTGTCTAATAACATTTATATCTGGATATAATATGGAATATTATAACTATATCAAATGATCTTATCTATTCATTCTAGGTATTTGGGATTTGAGGAAGTATATACATTATAAGTACCCAACCATAAACATTACATAATCTTGAGTTAAGTCAATAATTATAAATTGAGGCTATTTTTAGGTTTAGAGTTTCAGATAATTATGCCATAGGTATTACATTACATCTCAAAAATTACAAAGTTGACACTTATACTCCATCCAATTTGTTTCATAATAATTAAACTCCTTAAATAAAATAATAATTCTTTTCTTGATAAAAATCTTCTTTAATTATACCTTTATCTTACCCTTCCTTATACCCTATGAAAAACATTTCAAAAAATTGGGATGAGCAGAAAAAGTTTGGTAAGGGATATAAAATAAGGGAAGAAAACATTAGTCACTCAACACATAAAAATCAACGAACACATTCTTTATAACCGTAAAACATAATCTCTTTAACATACTGCATAAAATCATAAGATTTATGAATAACACATGGAAATAATAAATCATAAAGTAACTTATGGAATCCATACCTTACATAAATTGTATCTTTCACAGATACATAGGGAGTTATGTTGGAAATACCCATCCCAGTATATTCCTTAAATCTCTTTAGAGAAACATTAATGTTTACCTCCGTCACATTCCCCAATGCATTAGAGATCTATCTCGGGCTCACCCACCCTAGGTTTATCACGAAACCACCAATATTTAATTTATCATGTAACCACCCATCAAATGTTGAAGTAACATTACATAATCCTAATAGATTAAAATTATCAACATTTCACTCATCAATCACAATAAATCAAATCATGATATTGAAATATTCAATCTATTTCAGAAACCATTTAAAATATGTATTGATGATATTCTTGAATCAAAGTGTCTCATATCACTTTTAAACTTTTGAAATAAATTACTATTTTAAAAGATTCATTTCCATATATGTACATTCTTAAAAACTATTTTGAAAACATGGACCTGAAATAGATGGTATTAAATGAATAAATCATTAAAACATTTAAAATGATGTTTTAGTTAAAGATTCTATTTCCACTTGAGAAAATAATTGAATAAAAATAATTAAAAAATAACAACAAAAAAAGCATATAATATCTTGAGAATTTGTAGATTCATGATATAATATTTCAAACGGCATTATATACACTATATAAAGTGATTTGGTGTATAACAAAAAATAAGTCTCAATGAAATGTAAATTGAGACAAAATATCTTAAAAATAACGTATCATTAGATTAAGGATAAATATATGACATAATTATGTCTGTAAAATATAAATACAGCTAATGTAAGTAGATATTATGTGAAAAATAATCAGAGTTCATTCACATATACTCTTCGAAAAACAAATCCAATGACATGGATATTTAACTCAATGAATGGAAGTTGAGCTAATATTTCCCTTATAGTGTTTGTATAAATGATGTAAGAATTTATCAATGGAGTGATTATGTGCTAAAAAATTATATCCACATAAAAACAAGTTTAAATTACCACATTAATAAATAAATAGTGATTCCATGCCTAATCATGGCATAGTATAATCAACTAAGTATGCGTAACACATAACGAGAGGAAATTGAGTTTAGAAATTCCCTTACAAAAATGCTGCAGCCTAAAGGTGTCACTTAAAAATTCATAAAATGTTTTGATGAGAGAAAACAATGGTCTATCATCACTTGGACATGAAATTTAAATCAATAAGTATGTATAATAACATATCCCAACAAATTAAAATTGAAATTAAAAGGCATGACATAAAATAAGTCTTTGACTAAAAGAAGAAGGTGAAAAGTTCCCTTATCTTGAGTCTGATTCATCACGTATGTTCCTTTTTATTCCTGAATAATAAAATTAATTTAATTTCTACTTTATTAATAACATTTTTCAAGTTTATTATATTTCTATTATATAACTTATTACCACATTATAATAATTACATAATTATTTATGTTAATATTGGTCGTTTTGTTGATATTGGGTACTTGAGTTGAAAATGATCTTGTTATAATTACAAATTGCCCATGTGGTAAAAATTACATTATCTCAAGAATAGTATCTCTGATTTAAATATCATATATATCTAGTATATATGTATTTACAATAGACCATAAAAGTTTGATATATGAAAAGAAATGCACCATTCATGGAGACAGTAAGTCGTAAGTACGTATAAACCCTACATTATTTTCTTTTTCATATTTGAAAGATACTTAAATTAAATGATACATAGTTATATTATAATTCAACTATAATATCATATTTTATATATGTAACATAATTTAATTAATTCCATCCTTTATTCATTCTGTGTATGGCATGAAAGAGTCATATCACTTTGCAGGGACGGAAGTCCTCTCTTCCTAAATGAAATTATCATATTTACACATCATGAAAAACATAAAGGTATGTTTGTAAATAAAAATTTCAGTATCATAGAGAAAATATATATATAATTTATATAATATATAAATATATATTCATCATAATTTCCACCACGAGAGGTGGTAGGGGAAAATCGAATAATCATCATTTCATGAGGCAGCATTTCACCGTACACCGAAACAATATGTTTATATCCATTAGATGGAGGTGTGTGTATGTTTAGTTAAAATCATTTTGATAAAATCATCCTATTATATTTAAGATACTATTTTTTAAAAAATAATGTAATAATGAGAGTTTAGTGGGTTGTTTAATGAAAATAAAAAGGAAGAATCTAGAGAGAATACATTACCTAAAATCAGGTAACTCCTTTTGATTTAAGCTAAAAGGCCTTCTTGAATTTCATTATTCTTAATATAAGGACGATATGAGGAATATAGGGATGTTGGGAGATTATTTGGGAATATTTTGTATTATCCAAGGAGGACTGAGAGGTGTAAGTAAGGGTTAGAGTTGATGGCCATTAATAAGTGGGAGGAGGGGTGCCTTTGGAAAGTTTGAAATCTTATTTTATTATAACATAATTTCGATTTTAAAAAGGTACAAAACTCATTTAATTATAAGATAAGATTAATATTGATCTAAATCCTCTCAAAAAATATTTTTTAGATAAGATTTAGTTTCAAATATAACCTTATCATTTATCCTTAACCCTTAGTTAACTTATTTTGACTCTTACCATGTCTTCTTGTATATTCATACTATATTGTTAATATAGTTACTATAAAATGCCAATAGAACCTCAAGTGGTTCATTAATGAAATTTGAAACCTTATATAAGTCATTTCTCTGAATATTATATTTTTAGGACTATTATATCATTTAATAAAATAATATTTGTTATAAGAAATCTTTTATGTCAATTTATATACTATTCATATCATGACTTTTAAAAAATTCATAACAACATTATTTAAAAAAACCATTATTAATTAAATAATAATAAGTAATACTTATCCATAAATTTTTTTATCACGTAAAAAGTTTCAATGAAAATTTATTTTAATTTTTATAATCTCATTTATTTAAAACGTTCATTAATAAGGTATTCACTACATCAATATTGTGTCATAAAGAAATTAATTTACTTGATGTCTAAGAATTAAAAATAAAATATCATGATGTATTCAATCAATTTATCTTTATAAATAGTATTTATAGTCGAATATATCACTTATATAACCACATAGAAAATATTAGTAAAAGACATATTTTTATTTTACATTTTCCTTAACTTTAAATTAAAACTATTGAAATGTCATTTTCACACACAAGAGGCTCCATGGGGTCCTAAAATCGACCCAATGATTACCATTTTCGGAAATATCTCATAAAATAGGATTATCACACATGTTAGGGTAATTTAATATTATTATAATATTATTTTTTACCCTTATTTACCAGATTTACCCTTTAACTATGGTAAATAAAATATTTAATGCAGTTATTATTCATATTATCTAAAAATAAGGGCAGCATATTTACAAAATTTGTACCTCATGATTCCAATTATGGCATCCATTTTACAAAATTCAAAACACAAAATTTTTAGAAATAAATTTGAAATCATTTCCCGTTGTCAAAACCAAACGGCCGGTTTTTAAGAAGTAAAAACTAGCAAAAGATTAACATGTGTTTATGTCCAATTTCAAAGTAAAATTACTTCCAATTACCAAAAATGAATAAAATGATAACAAAAATTATCTAATAAACTTTAAACCCAATTAAAATGACAATATAACTATATAAATAAATTAGTTTAAAAGACAATTTTGAATTCAAATGCAGTATTTTTTCACTATTCATTTAAAAATGATCTTTATCAAAAATAATTACCAAAATTTTGTCCAAAGTAAATTTTGATGTCCTAATTCAATAAAATAATATTATTTTTTCAAATTGAACATATAAAACGTTCAAAAACTATATTTAAAAAGGGTTCTCCATTAAAAGGTGGTAAAACTGCATTTTTTTAAAAAAATATTTCTTTTATTTGAAAAATTGAATTTGTTCATATATAATATCTATAAAACATATCAGATGACTTTAAATCATAACATTGAATATATATCATATATTTTTCATTAAATAAAAATCCATAAATAATGATATGAAAAAATATTTATTCTATTTTAAATGTGTTTTCCTAAAAACGCATCCTTTATATTCAATTGAATTTTATTTCCAATTCTACTAAATTTAGTAACCAATAAGTCATTATTTAAACATGTGTAAACCATATTAAAAAATTAAATTTAAATTATTCATTCCCACCATTCCAATGTCTAGTAATTAACTACCATTTAAAATAATAATAATATTACCGTATTATTTTTCAGTATATCTCAATGTTGTGTGCAACGTAAGATTTTGGAGAAACCCCTTATTATGTGTCGAGTACGCTATTGGAAAAAGCATCTCCTTTAACCTAAAATTAATATCTTATTCATATATATTAATATAAATCAAAAACTAATATTCTATAAATTCCTGGGTCATTACATCCTTCCCCCATCTATAAATTGAATCCTTACAATTTTAAAATTGGGCTCGAAAACTTCATTGAATGTCAAACATTATAAAATGAGTCAATAAAACTATCACTTTAAAAGAAATAGAGAAAAGTAAAAAGGTTACCCAAGATAACACATACTTGACTTTCATGTAGGAAAACATGTATATGGAATAAAAACTAACTCTCATAGACTAAAATAGAGTGATAGAGAACTTGATCACAGAAATTTAACCACCACAATACCATATATTTCTGGTTGGGTAAAATTCTACTGATAAAAGAAAGTATATAAATTTTTTTCTTGAAGATCTTTTTTATAGAGATGAAATTTTTTACTACTACCTAGACAAAGGTCATATGTAAACAAACTTACTTGTCATGTATAGTTTCATCTTTTAATAAATTTCTACCAAAAACATATCTTTTCGTAAAACAATAAGTATTCATGATGACATGGTCACACCTGAAGTGCTAGAATCATATTCTAGATAATAAAATAATCCAAAAAACATGACCAATATATTTCTATTATATTTTGATATTAACCCAAACCAAAACAATTAGTACGATATGATAATCCCAAAAAATGATAATATTTTATAAAAAGAAATACTACTCTTAATCTTTAAAATTCAACAAACAATACTCAAAGTTCAACAAATACCATTCAATAAATAACCATCTTAAAATTTGTCCAAATAATACAAACAAATATTGAAACCAAAAACTTAGAAGGATTTAATCACATAGTCTTCCACTTTAAATATTTACATTTATCTCCAAATAACATCGACTACTCTTAAAGTCTCATACTGAAGTATAATTAACTTAATCACATATTCTCTATGATAGGTTAATCATTTACCAAAATAACCCAAATCGTCATATGTTCACAATAAAAATATAGATTCTTACAAAATAAAAATACAACCATTACTCCTCAAATTAAATCTCATTGTATTTTATTTTTCTTAGGCATATAATTTTCTTAAAAGAGAAAATGTCTTCCAAAATAACCTTTATCACTTAATCACCAAATCATTTTCTAATACTTATGATATTCATTTGATAAAATAGAAGTTCTAAAAATAAACTTATTCTTAATCCATAAAATAATTTAACTCAAAATAATTAGTCATACCCATGTAGTCCAGTGGAATTTGATAAATCCTAGTCACATTTTGGTTGTGGATTCGATTCCCACAACATTGTCTGATGTGACGGGTTGTCACAGGGTCTGTGTGTTTTCCTTTTTCAAAAAATGTATAATTCTAATAACATTATCAATATGAGATAAAATCTTGAAAAATATCTATAATGTGTTTTAACCTCAAAGGTTATATCATACCTCGCATTTTCATCCCAAAAATAATTAACCTATAATTACCTCAAATTTAAGGATAATATAAACAAAATATAGTTCTTTATAACTAAATCCAGAAAAGAAAAGATAATTATTCCTAAAATATAATTTTCACATAAAAAAACTTTAGGGTTACACATATAAGATAAATTTCTTCAAATGTAATACCATCAACAAAATAAAATTAATACTTTTAAACATTTCATCACCCATATATCTAACATAAATCTTGAATTCCTAAAATGTAAACATCTTAATCAAAAATTATTCTTCTTGATCCTTTATACATGTTTTTTCATATTATTCATTTATAATTATTTCCTACAAACAAAATCATGCATAATGTTCTAATATTTTGGTAATGTCAAAACAAGACCTAAGATATAATTCATACCTTTTATAGGTCAATTTTTGTTTCCTTATATTTAATTAGAATTGCATTAGGAATCAGTAAACATATATTTGTATGGTCCTGTTAATATCATTCTTGAACCTTCCTCATAGTAAATCTATTTCCATTATGACCATGCACACCACATTTAAAAATTTTAATTGATCCTTCATCAAGAACTTCATTTACTTACATGGATTCAACTAGATTCTTCCTTTTTCCATGAAAGGTTATTGTTTTATGACCTTCATTACCACATCTGAAAAATCTTTCTTTCCCTTTGATAAATTTTCCTAAGTGTTTCATTCCGAATCCTTGAAGAATAGGGTTTTTAATAAACTTACCTTTATTATTATTACCCAAACATCAATAAGAATTTTTTCTCGCGTGTATGATGCCTTAGAAAAATAACCAAGGTTCAAGTGGTAAATCACGACTCCAGATAGTTGGTTAAGAATAACTATAATAGTTATCATTAGAACTCCAATTTCATTCAGATTCTTATTCAGAAAACCTCTACTATTTCCATCACATCCATTGTTACTTTGGTGCCTAAAAGATCTATCCATTCACTAAAACAAAAAAGTTCAGTGTGAGTATATCCATAAAATCATCATATACTATTTTATAAGGATGGTAAACACTAATATAAATTTATTCAAGTTATTTTAAACTCATTAAATTTATCTAAACTAACTATGACACTTTCAAATATTCTAACCATTATGGATAGCTCAATTATTCTTAAATAACACCCCAACCTCTGAATTTATCTAAACTTTCCTCTGATGCCAACTATAATTCTCCAACCATAAACATTATATAATCTTGAGTTATGTAAAGAAGTATACATTGAGGATCATTTTCGGTTTACTATTTCAAATAATTATTTCATAAATATTACATTATATCTCAAAAATTACAAAGTAGACACTTTTACTCCATCAAACAAATTTCACTATAATAAAACTACTTAAAAAAACAAGAATCCTTTTATTCATATAAATCTTCTGGAATTATTCCTTTTCAAACCCTTCCAAATTCCCTGTAAGAAATATTCAAAAACTTGGGATGAGAATAAAAAGCTCAGTAAGGGATATAAAATAAGGGAATAAAATATTAGTCAATCAATATATACAAATAAATGAAAACATAATTTTCAGTCATAAAACATAATCTCTTTAACAAACATCATGAAATCATATGATTTACAAATAACATATAGAAATCATAAATAATAAAGGTAACTTGTGGCATCCATAACATACTTACATTATAGCTTTCAAAGCTACATAGGGAGTTATGATTGGAATACCCATCATTGTATATTCCCTAAATATCTTAGGAGAAACCTTAATATTTACCGATGTTATGTTACCCAATTCATTGGAGCGCTATATCATGCTCACTCTCCCTAGGTTAATCATGGAACAACCCATATTTGGTTTATCACGTAACCACATGTCAAATGTCCCCGTACACTTACATAATCATAATAGATTGAAATTATCAACATTTCACTATTCAATTACAAAAAATCAATTCAAATATTTAAATATTCAATCCATTTCTGAAACCATTTAAAACATTAAATAAATATATTTTAGAATCAAAGTGTCTCATACCACTTTGAAAAATTTAAAATAAATTACCAATTTAAAACATTCATGTACATATAAATAAATTCTTAAAAATAATTTTGAAAAAATTGACATGAAATAGAAGGTATTAAATGAAAAAATCTTTATAACATTTAAAATGATGGTTTAGTAAAAGAGTCCCTTTCCACTTGAAAAAATACATGAATAAAAATAATTATAGAATAACATTAAACAGATCTTATAGTATCATGAGAATAAGGATATTCATGATATAATATTTAAAAGGGAATTATATACACCATATAAAATGATTTGGTGTATAACAACCAATAAGTCTCAATGTAATGTAAATTGAGACAAAATCCTTTACAATGATCGCATCCTTAGATTAAGGATAAATCGATGACATAATTATGTGTCAAAAATATAAATACACCATATATTAGTGGATATTACATGAAAAAACATCATAGGTCATTCAAATATATTCTTGCAATAAAACCAACAACATGAATATTAAACTTAATGAATGGAGATTGAGCTAAAATTTCCCCAATAATGTTCATATAAAAAACGTAAGAATTTATCCATGGTGTTATTTTGTGTTGTAGAACTATATCATCATATGTGGAAGTGTAAATTGAAAAAAAAAATTTACAAGAAGTGATTCCACACATAATCATGTCATATTATAATCATTGAAGTATGCATAAAAAACAATGAGAGAAAATTGACTTTAGAAATTACCTTATGAAAATGCAACTGCCTAACAACGTCAGTTATAATTTAATTAAATGATTTGGTGAGAGAGAAAATGGTCTCTCATCACTAGGACATAAAATTTACATCATCAAGGATATATAAGAACGTATCCCAACATAATAAATGGAAATTAAAATAAAGGACATAAAATAAGTCTTTGACTAAAAGAGGAGGGTGAAAGGTTCCATTGCCTTGAGTCTCATTCGTCACGTATGTTCCTTGTTCTTCCTGAATAATAAAATTAAATTAATTTATACATTATTATGAAAATTTTTAATTTTTATTAATCCTTTTATATCACTTATTACCACATTATAAAAATTACATAAATATTTAAGTTAATATCAGTCGTTTTATCGATATTGGGTACTTGAGCTGAAAATGATCCTGTTTAAATTACAAATTATCCATGTTGTCAAAAGTAAATTATCTCTAGAATAGTATTCATGATTTAAATATCATATATATTCAGTATATATGTATTTTTAAGAGCCCATAACATTTTAAGATAAGAAGTTAAATGCACCGTACATGGATAATTTAATAAAATAGTATTTTTTTTAAACTCATTTCTTTTAATTTATTAACTATTAATAAATTGACTTTTAAAAAATCCATAACAACTATATTATTTATGAAAAACTTTCATTAATTTAAATATATCAAATCATACTAATCTATAATATTATTGGGTTTTATAAAATTATTAAAAATAAATTTATATAAATTTTTATAATCTCATTTATTTAAAACATTCATTAATAAGGTAATCACTACATCATCATTGTGTCATAAATAAATTTATTTATAAGATTTAGAAAAATTATAAATAAAATACAATGATATAGGAAAGATTTTTGTCTTTCTAATTACTATTTATAGTTGAACATATCACATATATCTCTCGATATAATTTTTTTTAGTAAATGATATATATTTATGTTATATTTTACTTAACATTAAATTAAATGTAATTAAATGTCATTTTCAAACACAAGTGGCTCCATGGGGTCCTAAAATCAACCCAAGGATGACCATGGTCGTATATATCTCATCAAATAGTATTAGAAAACGTCTTAGGGTAATTTAATTTTATTATAATATTATTTTTTACCCTTATTTACAAGATTTACCATTTAACCATGGTAAATAAAATATTATCTGAAGTTACTGTTCATAATGTCTAAAAATAAAATTTACCTATTTAAACTATTTTGACCTCTTTATTTCAAATCTGGAATCCATTTTTCCAAATTCAAATCATAGAATTTGTAGAAATTAATTTAAAATTAATTGCCATTGTGAAAACCAAAAAATGTGTTTTTAAGAAGTAAAAACTATCAAAATACTATAATGTGTTTCTGTCTAATTTTAAAGTAAAATTACTTCCAATAAATATAATTTAATGGAATTATAAAAATATAATCCAATTATTCTTTAAAACCAATTAAAAGAACAATCTAATCACATAAATATATTTTATAAAAAGACAGTTTGGAATTAAAATAGAGTATTTTTTCACTATCCATTAAATAATGAACTTTATTAGAAAAATACCAAAATTTCATCCAATGTAATTTTTCCCCAAATTCTATAAGAGATGTTTATTTTTTAAAATAGAATATATAAAAGGGACAAAAATTAGATTTAAAAAGTGTTCTCCATCAAAAGGTTGTAAAACTGCATTTTAAAAAAGACTACTTTTATCTGAAAAATAGTATTTGTTCTTATATAATATCTAGAAAACATATAAGATGAATATAAAACATTAAATAGAATAAATATCTTATATTTTTCATTAAAAAACATAAATAGTGATATTAAAACACAAATATTATCTTTTAAATAGGTTTTCATAAAAACCAATCCTTTATATTCAATTGGTTTTTATTTCCATTTATAATAAATTTGGTAATCAATGAATCATTATTTAGACATGTGTAAACCATATTTCAAAATTCAGTTGATAATATTTATTCCCGTCATTCCAAATGCTATGAATTGTCTTCCATTTAAAATAATAATTATATTACTTTATTATTTTTCAGTATATCTCAAAGTTGTGTGCAACATATGATTTCAGAGAAACTGCTTGTTGCGTGTCGAGTAAGCTAACATTAAAAGTGTCCCCTTTTATAGAAAATTAATATTTTATTTATAAGTATTAATAGAAATCAAAATGTATTATTATATAAATACTTGGGTCATTACATTCATACTTGTTGTGGAATCATAAACCCAGAGACACAAGTGTAGAACATCAGAGGAAACAAAAGAGATTGAGAAAATTAAAGATATTTCACATAGTGAACATGAATTACATTAAAGATAGGGCTCATAAATGGAAGATAAAATTATTTTCATAAATTTACAATGGTGAAAAAAACACTAATTTTTTATGAGTTTTAATCATAATGGTATCTATCATTATAAAATCTCTTATACTTAACTCTTTAGTAAAATAGTGTGTTTAGAGTTTGGAAGAGGGTATAACCCTAGTATTCAATAATAAACTAATATTAAATCATTATAATAATTGAAAGTGTTTATGGTGATTGGAGTATAGTGGAGACTTGATGTGCATTTTCCTTATATTATCCCGCCTATATTAGAGGGTGAATCATGTAAATTTATTTATGCCTATACAATATATTCTTTACTTGGATGCCACGATAGCTTGTTTCAATTTAAAATAATCATTATGCATTATAACAAACGAATAATATATAGAAAAAGGGTCTATGTCTAAATAAATTAATTACCTATTATCACCCTAATTCATCCCCACTTACAGAGATTATATCATATTTTTACGTTTGTTCATATATTTGGTATCAAATTTAAAACATTTTGAATAAAAAATCCATCATCCAAAATCCAGAACTTTTATTATTAATTTTTTGAGAAATATATAATGATATGAATTATAAATTATTTTCAATATCAAATGGGATAAAATAACTGATATATGAAATTATAATGTAGTCACAACTAAGATATTTTATGTTTGAATTTTACACAACTATGATGCATGGAATTCAGGTAAGTGATAAACTAGCCACCAAGTAGCCTATTGTCTTGGGATGCTTTCTAGTAAAAAAGAAAATTGGATGTTTTAACCCAATACTATATTAATTTATACCCAATTTATAGGGTTTTTCTATATTTTTAATTGTTCTTCATGGTTTCTCTCCTACTAATGAATTCTTTTCTTACCTGAAATATGTCCATATCATTAGATTATATCCTAATTAAGTGATACACCATTTCATGCATTCCTAGATTCCTTTAAATTTTTAGAAATGTGACATAATACCTATGAATATTACAATACCTCACATTGCTATCTTCTCTTATTGAAAAGTTCTTCACTCTATTTAAATTTCACTCTAGTAAGTGTTAACCACAATCACTCCATTACTCATATGGTTTGGGTAGACCTATCCCAATGACCATGTAACTCCCCAACCTGAATCATTAGGTTTGAGCCAATGTTCTCTATAACCTCATGCATACCTCCTAGTATGGAATATGATATCGATAAGCGGTGAGGGTTTAACTATTTCATGGTGAGAATATTCCCTCGATAATTATAGCCCTCCATCAGAATATAAAAACTTTTACATAATCCAACTAAACATCACAGTAGAAAATGAAAATAAATAAAATGAAATTATACATTTCATTTCAAGTCATACAATAATAATACAAAAAAACCCCCAACATATAATATAAATGGGTATAAGTATTAAAATTGTAAATAATTTAATAAAATATTTTTTTGCATCTCTCTGAAATCTATCATGGTATGTAATCTATCACTAAACTCTAAGCTCATCATCAACGTATCATTGGGCCATTTCCTTTCTCCTAATCTTTGATAATTAAGTATACAATCACACTGAGGTTCTTGGGTGGTGTGTGATTTTTAAACCAATAGGTTTCCATTAATCCATCTGTAAATTAAGTTCATATTTATATTGAGAATTATAACATGATGGAAAGGTAAATGTGGATACAATAATATATCCAATCATGTACTAAATGACCATTCACTTCCCATAATTACATGAACCCTAGTCATACCTTCTTCAATATTGTAACATAATAATGTCATAAGAAGTCATCACATGACTTAGAACATGATATTTTTCCCTATCACACATTTTACAAAAATACATGTTCCACCTTGGAAGAACAACTCCACGCTCATATTTTAGGGAAATTCACATCAATAACCCATGGATACTAGATCTCCATTGATAGAATACTTGATTGGAAATCTAGAGTCAATAGAAAATTACACATACATAAGGATGTTCTCCATTAGTACGTTATACAATTATACTAACCCTCTTCTAATGGGTTTAAGAGTTCTCTCCATATGAAATAATAACATTCTAATATCTAGAACTATCCACTCTATACCAAGAGACACCATATATGAGTCATTTAATTTAATATTCCCCTTTAAAAAGGATAATAAGTCATTCAAGGATACCTTACAACCTAATATTAAAAATAGAATTTCAAATGGATATTTCAAAATCCACAATAAAGTCATAACATAGTGAGGAGAAATATATCAAAATAAGTATTCTACAGGATATGTGATAAAAGAAAATTACGTCACAATATACTGAAGGACAATGATGTAATATAAAATATTTCATTGGGAATGAAATAACTATATATAAGGTGAAACATATTAATGAAAACATGATCTATAACACATTTTTATTTTAAAATAATAATATATGTTTGATAACATATAGAACATGAAACATCAGGATTAAATGAACCAGGAAATATTATTATCTAAATATAACCATTATAACCAAGCTATTAAATTGGAATGTATGAATATAAATGAGCACATTATGAAATATATATAAATTTATTTCTCAATTCAAATTTTTTTACCAATTCATAGGAAATAAGCATTAATATTTTTTAGTAAAGTCATATTATGCTTCATAAATATTAATCCTTCAAACAAGATTTCTATTGTTTTTGTATGAATGTATTATATTTAATTTTTGATAATTTTAGAAAATTTATTTGAGAAAATAATGTTAGTATTTAAAAATAAACATTTCAGAATTATATTAGAGTTAATGTTTAATAATTTTCTGAAAATATTTATTTTTTAATGAATATTAAAAAATAATGATTTTTATTGAAAAAGGTATTCTTCTTCAATAATTTAAAATGTTTAATTATTTAAAATTGGTTTTCAAAGTATTATTAGTTATCATATATTGTTAAAAATCCAATTAATTTCAATGAAATAAATTTTACGGTTGAATTTGGTATAAAATATTTTTATATATTAAAGATAATTTTTACTAGAAAAACAATTTTTGTTTTGTTCTATGGTTTTATCTGAAATGATTTTATACCACTTACAGAAATGGAATCCTTAAAATTATTTCAATATTTGGAATTATTATGTCAAAAATTTTTACAAATTACCCCATTATTTTTTTTTAAATATGATTTCTAACCAAAGAATCTTTTTATCAATTATAAATGGGTAAAATGGGTAAAATAGAGTTAAAACTTTTGTATAAGGCTTGGAAATTTCACTCACACTTCCATTTATCCAATTATAAGGGTGAAGTTAGGAAATTTATATCTAATTATTTAATTTATGGTCACTTGGTCCCATGTTTCATTGATTATGACCCTTAAATTAATTTAACTAAAAGATAAATTCAAAAATCTTATGCTCTTAACTTTATTATGTATAATATTTTAGCATAACGGTTAAATAATTTTATGTTCAATTTTAAGTTTTTATTTGAAATATAAATTATCATATTTATCATAGTAATTCATTTTTAATTTTTAGTGATTGAAAAATTATCCTAAATTCTTATGCAATACCAAAAAATTATTTATTCAATTAATAGAAAAATAAATTAATTGATTTGAAAAATATTAAATGAAATAAAATTTTGATAAATTATTAGGTTCCATGAATATTTTATTGTAATATAAAATATTATATATGTGTCATGGTTTTTTATTTGAATTCCATTTATTCAGGTTTTGTTGAATGTCAAATTATGTGAATTGTGTCAAAAATGACATTAATAATTTTCTATGGAAAATAATATTTTATTAAAGTATTTAAAAATAATAAAAAACATGAAAGAGTAAAATTAGGATTATTAATGTTCGAAATTTTTATCCCTTGTCTATTTATGAAGCAATTTTAACTTTATAAATAAAATTATAACCCATTAAGAGTGAGAAATGTGTTATTGTTGTTAAGGTTAAAATAGGTAAACTATGGGGTTAAAAAAATATAAGGTCTAAAACACCACTTAAAAATATTTAAATTTTGTTTTTTGATGTTATTTAAACCATATATTACCTTATATTTGAATCTCTATCCATTTGGAATCATTTTTTTGAGAATTAATTTATTATTTTTACATCTTTTATGAAATTCCAAGAGTGTCCCTCGCCTCACTTATAAAATGGAACCCCTCCTTTCACTTTTTTACTCCAATTTAATATAGATATATTTTCCTAAATAAAAAAATCTCTTATAGACTTCTCTGTGAATAAATTATATGTGTTGGTTTTCTTAAAATAATATTCCAAGGGTCCCTAAAAGGGAATTTAAAGGAGGCCTATCGAAGGAGAGGTAATCATCTTACCAAACCTCTTTCAATTTGGTTCTTCATCAAACTTCTATAAATATATGATATTCAATATTAAATAATAACATAATAATACCGAATGAAATTAATTTTTTTATAATGAAAAAAAAATATTTACCCTACTTTTTATCAAATTGGAAGTGAATGCATCGCTCATGCATACGTACATCTTGTCATCTCTAAGTAGTGATATTATTCATTTTCCATTTCCATATATAATGGATTGGTTTTAAAATAGTTTTAATTTTTATAAATTCATTTTATGAAATTATTATCCTTTTGGAATTATAATATCATATTTTTCTACTTACATTACAATCTTTTGGAAAATGATAATGTTGCTCATACGTACGTGTGAACTACCACCTCCAAAAAACAATGTGAATTTTTTTCATTATTGATTTACATGGATAGTAATAAGGTTATATTTAATTAATATATATGTCATATATGATATAATAATGAATCTATAAATGTAAATTGTTTTTTATTTCTTTCCTTTCATCCGCTGAAAAGTGAAAACATTGTTCATGTGTACGTACGACCTATCATCTCCATGAATGGTGAAATTCATTTTTCTATCTCCTCTTTTTATTAATGACTATAATTATATAATTATATAATGAATATATATGATATTTATATCATGATAAAAAAATTTTGAAATTTTTTAACAAAGATCAATGTATAAGTTTTGCGACTATTAATCTAAAATATACATGAAAAGGAAGTGGTTATCACCTGAAACATGGATTTTAATAAAAAATTGTTAATAAATGGGTGATAATATGTTTTAATTAAATAATATAAGTTATGATATATATAATTTTGGTACTTTAATATATTGATAACAAATTTATATTCAGTATATGGGAGGTTTTAACACATATGAAGCGAGACAAGATTTGTGGTAAGGGGTTTCCATTTAACAATTTTTTTGTGAGACACATTCCATATCCAAAAATTATTTATTTTATGTGGTTTATATACCAATAATAAATGTATTTTCTATTTATTATCATTAAAATTATATGTATTTAAATATAAATATTATTTTATCACTTTTATGAGGTTTTTATTTTAAAATTACCATAGTGGTAAGGAATTTATGTTGGAATCTCACTATTTATCGGGATTGTTTATGATTAATTCTTTTTGATTAAATTTCATGATCTAAATATAAATAATTTCATTTACTTTCTTATAATATGGTTATTTCTTGATAATACATTTTTTTAAATCGTTTTATTTAATTTTAGTACTCTAGATACTGAAATAATATTTTATAGAAAAATGAATTTATTTCTCTCTTCAATCAAAAATTCTTTTTCATACATTTCCATGCTTACTAAAAAAATTCAATTTTTTTTACTATTATAATAATATTTTTGAATTTCTTTTTCACCTATTTTTTACTTTTTCCTAAAAATATTGAATATTTTTTTCTTTTTTGGAAAGACGTACATTTTAATTCTTAACAAAAATATGAAAGGAATGATTATTTTAATGTATATATTATGAATTATGTTTCCCACCATCATGAACCACAATTTTTTTAATATACCTTTACATTTTTTCAAGGTTCTTTTATAAGAAAAGTTTTCACATTGTTTTTATAAATTTTGATATTTTATTGAATTGATTATAAAATAAAAAGTATACTTTCCTCAAAAAATATTCCAACGATCTTCTAAATGCATTTTATTATATAAAAGACATGTTTTGATGTTACATTCAATTTAATAGGGATGTGATTCAATGATACAATCATTATTATTTCTCTAGAAGGTTTACAATTATGATGATGAGATGTTTATGCAACTTGTTTACATTCCATAGGTTAAGATATGATGAAATGATGAAATGATTATGATAGCCATTTATTTTTAATGAGTTAGGATATTTGATGAATGACTTAAGATCATGTCGTGAACATAAGGTTCGATTTTGATTATTTGAATTTTAGTTTTTTAAATCCATCCCATGTAATTGGAAAATACGGATACCTCAAGATTTAATTATAGTATGCGTGAACCTATTTTCATATTCAATATTTTATGTTTGTATTTGGATTTCATGTCCATAAGTTTATGTGCTTAACTAGTTTCATGTCAATAATTTTATGCTTTTCCAGATTTTATGTCTATAAATGTTTTCATGGACCTAGTTTCAGGTATATAAGTTTATGGGAGGGCCTAATTTCAAGGCCTTAATTCAATGAATGTACCTATCTCTATTTAAACATGATCACAATGTTATAATTGTTTGTTGTTTCCACATTCCAATTCCAATTTAACGCTCTCATGACTCATGTTCGATGATTAAATTATGTTTCAAGTATTATGAAATTCCAAGCATTATACCACAAATTATGGTTAAGATATAAGATATGTTAGGTGCTTTTTTAAATAACTCTATACTCATGTTATGATTAAGTGATCATTGATATATCTCTGGTTTATTCTTACTAAGCATCTGAGCTCACCCATTATTATGTTTCTTTTCTCCAGGGAATGATGAAAATTTAAAATATTGTCTGTCTAATAATATTACTATGTGGGAAGATAATTTTTGGTGATATTAAATATATTTTATGAAATATGAATATTTTTTATCTAGTCTCCAATGACACAAAAAATGAATTATTCTTGCATGAATCGTAATGTTATGTATTGATTAATCATTAAAAAAGAAATAATATTTACATGTTAAAACCATAGGTTTCAATATTTGGTATCATAGTGTGGGTTTAGAAAATATTTGGATATTAGGATTAGTGAACTTTGGTAGAGACCCAAGGGGTAGAACTAAGTATATAATAAAATAATAATGTTTTGGAAGGATAGATATTATGTGGTTTTCATATAAATATGTCCTTATCGAGATAATATAAGTGTGAATGGTTTTGGAATAGATTCATCTTGGGGTAATATACCCAAAAAGTGTTTTTTTAGTATATCTCAACTATCATTATACTAGACGGTGAATATTCCTTTACTTCGCACTCAGTTTTACACTCTCGAGGGATATTATTAGGTTAATTAATATTTTATTTATTGACAATTAGGAATTAATTGAATATATTATGACCATGAATGGCCTGATATGTTATATATTAAAATATATGTATCATGATTTAGATGTATTATAAATTATTTTTCATAATTTTGTGGTTTCACATTATGATTATTATTTCTCATATATTAGTTTTTGTCTTATGTCAATGGCAAGAACTAGGAGGAATTGTGTTAATGAATAATGTGATGGAAAATATAATTATTTACCTTATGATAATCCATGTTACATATTTTATTTTTTCCATGTAATTATTTGAAATAAATCTTGTAATTTTTTTCACAACCTAATGACGAGACAACGTTATATTCTGAGGCACAGTGAGCCAAGAATTGGTATTTAGAAAATATTTAATATATTAACAACATGCATGATTAGTTTTATAGTGAAAGTTGAATAAAAACTAAATTGAGTCTCATATTATAATTATGGGACTGATATTAAGTGAAAAATGTTTGATTTACCCTATGTTAGACATAATCTTTGTCTGTATCAAACGTTTTTTAAAAAACAAATCCCAACCACAAATAGTATAATAATTAATTAAATTATTAATTTTATTATAATGATGTATAAACATAATTTATCTTCTATAAATACCCAACTATGGGAAAATATTATGGTTATCTACATAACCATATAGATCTAGAGAGAATTCATTAGAGAAATGTTGGAGGCTAATAATGGATCGAGGGATCAGATCGATAACACTAAAATCATCTATGCCAATGGAGTTTGAGGATCTCACCAATAACTACAACGTAGGATCATTCTTTATCATAGATATATCTAAAATTGAGGTAGGATGTTTTATTTTTATATATTTATCCCCATTTTAGTTCTCCCATGAGGAACGTGAAACAATCAACCAGTGGATTAATTCATAGGTTGATCGTGTTGCAAGTATAGGTTTATTTTACCTGGGTTTTTGGGGTTTTTTATTATTGATTAATTATATATATTTATTCATTATTCGGATGGAAATTAATAAATTCTAACAAAAAAACTGGTGAAATTATATTCCTCATATTATTTTATTAGTGTGTTTCTTTCCCCATTCTCTATGCATTCATTATCGGTATTTCATTTTACTGATAGTTCGAAAAAAATTCTAGTAATTAATCATTTAACATCTTTTATTTGATGAAAAATATAGATATTGTGGATTCATTCTTGGTATTAATGATATATATATATATATACAACAACAGTTATGATGAATCAAAATTTGATTAGAGGTTCATGTTTTCCTAGTTTGGTGTGCGCTGATGGCATGGGAAACAGAGGTGTTTTCCCAATAAATTTAGAGAGCTAGAAATATATCACAAATGAAATTATGGTTTAGCCATATCAGTTCATCTATTTCCATGCATGGTAGGTGGTTTAATCAATAATTGGAGGTAGGGGTGATGATATATGGAACATCGAAGAAATTAGGATAATATTTTTACGAAAAGATGTGTAATACAAAGATATACATCGTGTTGGCCCCTAGATGTAGTGATTGGGTTTCCACAGTGATGAAAGGGTTGCACACCATTTCACACATGTCACACACCATGTGACCTAACCTAGAGATTCATCATGTACAATTACAACCCTATCTTGACATACATTAACATTACATCACTTTTTCAGAATACTTAAAAAATTATACTTATAAACCCCCCAAGATTGTAATAGTCTAGCGCATTTTCTAACATGGAATCATAAACACTAATACATAAGTGAGATATATTAGCTCCCACATGGTTCATTATGGCTATAAACCTTCTTATACTCATTAAAAAAATAGGTATCTTCATAACCTAGGGTAAAGAAAACATAAAAATGGGTGATCTCAAATGCTCAGTAAGGGTAAACAATAGAAGCCTGTAAATATTAACATGAGAATAGGGGTATGAGAACATGATCATATATTTAAAAGATCATACCCAACATATCAGATATCATAAAAATAATTCATGACATAAATCTTGAAAGTCTATTATACATGAATAATAAGGAAAAAATAATCTAATCCATAAAATTATAACATAGGAATAAATCATGGAATTTTGGTAGAGACATAAGCATATAATATGATTTCCATAGTACCCTAAGCATATCATAAAATACCATATTAGTATAATGGGTTCACTCCCCATACCATCTTGGTATTCATGTTTTACTATAATTTCCATCTTACTATCATGATGTCACTTCTCATACCATCTTGGTATTCATGGTTCATTCCAATTTCCATCTTAGTATCATGGGTTCACTTCTCATACCATCTTGGTAGTCATGGTTCACTCCCATGTCCATCATAATAGTCAAGGTTGACTCCCAAGACCATATTACTCTATATCATGAGATATAAATCTTTCCCTAATGCATTAGAGAGAGAGATAGGTCCCTCCCATGTCATCATGAAATCATATATACATTTTAAACAAAATAATAATTATTCATATCATAACCCATGAAATGAAATGTGTATCAAAAACAAGTAATCATATCATATCCTGTGGGAAATAATACAAGAAAATAATCATTTCATTAAATAGATAACCCATGAATGAATAAAATATCTCATAAAAATATAACGCATGAAAGAATTCTCTTTTTTGAATTCAATTATTTTTATATTTGAGAATATACGAGTATTTATTTAAATAATTCAAATATAATAGATTGAAATATATCTTTTGTTTAATTATTATAATTAATATCCCTTTATTCCAATGATTCTTTATATTTCCCATTTTATATCATGATTTGTTTACAGTATGTACATGGTATAGGTTTCATAGAACATTCACCTTATTGTTAAATAAAATTATTTTTAATTTTCTCATTTATTTATTAGTTTAATTATTCTTCCTCGTGATTTTATCAATTTCTGTATTTCCTAATGTAATTATAAAATTATTTCCTTCAATGATTTTTCCCTTTTTTATAATATCAATATTTTACATCTCAATTTATTTTAAAATATTTTTTCCCATGAAAAAATTGGACTTTTCCATCCTAGTCCTCTTTTCATCCTAGTGTTGTCTTCTCTTAGCCTTTAAATTTATTTCAAACACGTCATGATATCAATTCTAATGATATATTCCTTCAGATAATTTTCGTCCTCTACTGCATAATCGCCATTTTCTTGAGATCCATATTTTGATTGGTTGACCTTTTATTTCACTTATTACATGGGCACTCTTTGAGATATTTCTTTAGGATATATATCATCACCACTTTCTTCACTATGAAAACCCAATTTATCAATATATAGAAAGTAAATTATAAATGAATAAGGTGAAATCTTATTATTATCTTTTCATTAACCATATTATAGATCTCTAGTAGTGTTTTCTTAAATTTTTACTCATTAGCATGTTCCCTTCCAAGTTTCCTTGGATAGTAAATAAAAAAGGGACAAACTTTACCAAAATTAAAACATTTTAATGGTTTCATAACTTTGAACTTTACTATTCTACTTATTTTGAAATTTTTTAACATGATAGAAAGAGTTTCTATATAATATTTTATCTTAACACTTTCATCTGGATAGTCATATTTTTTACAATATTTAAATATTTGAGAGATTTAAAAAAATCTTTTTCATTATTTCCTTTTATTTTCAATGAAGGTATAATTCTAATTTAATATTTATTGAGATTCTATGGATTTCATCAATGGTGAACCCATCATGATCTATATCTTTTAGGGTTGTGATCTTCACATCAAATTTATCTGGAAGGATTCTTATTATATTTTTCACCACATTAGAGTCTTAAAGAGTTTATATGAGACCTTTTATAATTCTAATGATTATATTTTACTTGTTAAAACATTCATAAATAGGTTAGTCCTCTTGTATTCTAAAATCTACAAAATTGATTAACTGATTTTTAGCTCTACTTATTTTACATTCTTGTTTATTTAATTAATATCAAGAAACTTTTTAAAAAGTGTATTAGCAGTTCGGTAGCCCGAAACCTTTCTCAACTCTTTTTCTGATAACACCAATATTGATTCATTCTTATCCTTATCATTATTTTCAATGTTTCATTTATTAGTTAGGGTCTATGTTGAGGACACATTTGAAAAAATTAATCCTTATTGGACATAATCTAGAACATCAAGCCCCATAGAAAGAATGTAGGGTACCATCCATTCTTTACATAAATGGAACCCATTTAAATTAAATTTTGGAATGTATTTTATAGTAAAAAAATTATAATGATCCATAACATGACATGATAGTAAAAAAATATATTATTACTTTCTCTTATACAGATTGTTTGATCACTCAAGAGGTGATACACATTGATAGTTGGTGACTTAATGTATATATTTATTTAAATCCCATTTATACTCTCAGGCCTATTAAGTATTTATCTCCCAATATTCTTATTGATTACAAAATAAATATTCCCAAAATGTTTCATTACTAGGTTAAACTACTTTAATGATGACTACAACCATAGTGTTTCTTGGTTTTTATCCTACTCAAACATTACCCTTATTATATAAAAAGGAACTCAATAAAGGATTTAAATTTATACATGTAAAAGTATTAGAACCAAAAAATTATCATCTTACATCATCGAGAATACTAATAATTCTAAAAAATATATCCTTTATAAGTGTATGATTCTTGAATCACACTCCAAATGATTATTTTCTTCCACTTTTTTGTACAAAAATATATAATTGCTGATTTTAGTGTTTCTTCTCCTCCTTATATACACCAGAGTATGTATTCCTAAAAATTCACAACCATTATACTTATTTAATTTTTCTTATTTATATTTTTTAAATATCACATGAATAATATTTTTATGTCCAGTAATGAAAATGTATCTTGATTTTCAGTGGCATGGATCTCATTTCAATCGTATTTAATATTGATTCAATGATCTATCTTCAATTTCTCCTTAATACTTGTACATCATTACTTTTCATAATAATTTTAATTAACACAATATTCTTCTTATATTATGTTCCTAAAAAATTCAATAATTATTCTACTTGATATTTCCACACAAGCATGATATTTTGGAATCTCATTCTACAGCATAGACCTCTCTTAGAATGATCATCTTCTTCGGTTGTTGGTTATTCCTTGATATATTATTGAATCATGATACTAGTGTGATCGTGTTTTCTTATATCAATAAATAACATCACAAAATCATCTAATGATTTATTCTTTCTTTATTTATAATATTAAATTCTGAATATATATCATTTAATTTCATTCATTAGAACTCTAAATTAAATTTCCTCATAATTTCACCAATTAAAACATCATACATGCTTTGTGCAACTAAATTATCTTATTATATCCTCACATCACTCAATTATATTATGGGAACAAAAATATCTTAAATTTATTCGATAAATACATTTTTAAATCTTGTAGACCCGATTTTATCCTTATTTAACTAAATTTACTTACACTACATCACATAGCTAAATTCTCTTATGTCGACCACCTTGTGATATATGAATTTTTCACTCAGAAAATATATGTATCTTCATACATGTGTAGGATAATAATTCACAGGGATAATTTCATTTTCATTCTTCATTAATGTAGATAAATTATGTCACATGGATTCAATCTTCTTTATTTTGATTACATGACTGTTTTATTTTTACCATTCTATCTTCGTAGATCATTTTTCATACATGGATTCACTATAAGATAATTTTATATATTAATTCTCTAAAATATATTTCAAAGGATCAATTGAATGTGTAAACTCAATCAACTATTCTCAATCTACAATTCATTCAATTGATCTTCTATAGAAACTCATTCAACCATGTGGCTGACATAGAACTGTAGGACCTCCTAAATTAATACACATCAAGAAATTGACCGAATAAACAAATTTAAAAAAATTGATGAAAAATTGTTGATTTAATATATTTTCAACTATTTAATTATTAAACCATATCACAAAATTCATAGTAAAAAAAACTTATCCCACAAATGGTAGAATAAAACCTACATGCCTTCACCACTATCCCGCATACTTGGAAACAGTATTATTTTATAACCTATTGTAGATAGTACTTTCACTTCATTAGTTTATTTCTATAATAGAGATTTTAGATAATCAATTTTATGACTTAAAATTTATTCAAATAAAATACCACATCATTATCAATAGGATTTAAGAACAACCTTACATACTATTTTCATTAGTGCAGAAAAAACCACAACATTCTAAAGAGTATCCCCAACCTAGTGCCTCTTAATTTGATCAGACAAAACTAGTGCAACTAAATTTTGGTCTGTTATCAAAAACATTTGGTAACTTTTCATGGTGTTATAACTAATATAAGTGAAAAAATAATAATTTATAAAACTTCAATAAAAAATAAAAAAATGAAAACCCATTAAATTTTTATATTAGGTTCTCATGATAAAAAATGATCATCATTCCATCATATATGATGTGATGATAAATCTTGGGTGATCTAATAATGCCTATGAAAATCTGTGAAAATAATGTAGTTCATGAAATTTAATATCAAACCATGAAATCATATTACTCTCTTCTTTTTCTCCAAGACTTATTTCTTTGATCCTTTATATATAAAATCATTAAATACTAAAATATCACTAATCTTTCTTCTTTATTAAGCTCATATATAAACAATATGTAAATATAAATACCCTATAAAGAACATAGCTAGATTCAATAGTAAATTCATCATTAAATACACGCATAATAGTAATAATTAATCACTCTAAAATACTCCATCATTTCAGGTGGAACAATATTCTTTGATATTCCAAATATCTCAATCTGAATATTGAATTCTAGAAATATAAGACATTGGAAAAATTGTTATAATATGTTTATCCATATCATTACATCAAATAAACATATATTAATGAATTACAATTTGAAATGTTACCTCTTTTTACTCTTAACTATACACCCAATCATGTATATAGCATTGGAATATTTTTTATTATACATAATACACAAAATTATTCTCATAATAATACTCAGCATTATGTTTTTTGAAATATAGTCTCACTATAATTCCCTAAATTACATTGTCTTCATATCATATCCTCATATAAACAATCCATATTATGTTTTATTAACTATAGTTTCAAACTTATGATAATAATGTATGAGGCATACATCTCTTAACTCATTCGATCTTGAAAAAAAATCAAAACAACATAAAATAACATTATTAAAATATATGAGTAATTTATAACCAGATAAAATAGATTGACCAAAAAAGATATATCTATAATAACTTAGAATATAAAAATGGTAGAAAAAAATTATCACAATGGAAAATAAGTTGACTAATTTTCATATTCTCTTATTGGTACTCCATAAGTTGTTTAACCCTTTGTAATATTATGTTTATAATTGAGAATATGTTTACTAAACATCACCGTGAGATAAATCTAGAGAATGTAATCAAACAGCGATGACATGTGATCCTTCAATGCCACATCCTTTATTTAGAAATCATAAGCTCATATTCCAACTTAAGAGAAAATCCTTTAGTAAAATTATCATGAAGAGATGACTCATTTTCCACTCAATTCAAATATGTAATTTCATATTAATTCCACAAAATATATTCATTCAAAAATTCAATTAAATATACAATCAAAATCATTCTTTTCTTCTACAAGTTTTGAAATATTCAAACATAAAATATAATAAAATCAATAAAAAATAGATATATTTAATAATTAAAACATATTAAATAAATTTTTAAGTATCCACTCAATATTCTCCACCTTTTTGATAATTTAAAAACTTTATCAAACATTAAATTATAAAACATTATCATTTCTCCCAAAACAATTAAACATCTAATCATATCTCCCCCTGAACTGAATATCTCGACATCACGTCATTTTTTAACAATAAAAAAGATAATAAAAAATTAATTAATTCATGAAAAAATAATACAACACTCTCAAAAGGTAAACAAATCATTGTAATCAAAAAATTATAACAAAAATTATTAAGAATAAATAAAGATATAAAATTCACCACAATATTAATTAAAATTCTTAATTATAATTATCCTTAAACACAATCATAATAGTAATAAATCAATTAAAAATAGTAAAAAAACTCCCATTTCATCCTACCATCCTCTCTCTTGAATAGAAAATGTAGTAAATTTACATCTAACAAACTCTTTATAAATAAAAATGATTAAACTACAAGAAACTATGGAAACATATTAATGGTATCTATGGAATTAGAAAATAGCAATTAATCATTCATACCATTAACCAAAATCATAAATAATGAATACATGATCACAAAAAAATAAAAAATTCCAAAGATATCCTCATTATAACATATATGAACATAAAACATGAAAGGGTATGCATGCTAGCCATGTATAATAGATCACATGATAAAATAATGTGGTTAATGTTTCAATGGACTCTTCCTACTGCATTTGGGATCCAAAACTGAGTAAACTATCTAAAAATTTGAACACATAAAAAATATAATAGAAAATTAATTTTTACACATAACTAACAATCTATAAATTCTAGATTAATCAGAATCATAATGACCACATAATCTATATTGGGAGAAATTAATAAAATAATAAAAATTATTTAACTCAATTTTATCATCATAATTTCTAAAATGAACGCGAATACCAATTTTTTTAATGTAAACATACTAGGAATAATTTTTATTGAAAAAATATAATTCTTTTGTAATTTTAGCCATTCACCATCTCACCTTACCATTATCTTTTTTAATAGTCTCAAGATCATCATAGACTATAAATAATTCATGAAGTAGTATTTCTAAATATATCATTTTCTTTATCTAGCTTATTACATTATTTCTTTAACCAAAGTAAATCAACCAATATAAAATTGTTTATTTCTTCTTTTTTTTAATTCATGGAAATTAAATCTTTTAACCACTTGTTATACTCTTTAAGATTTTACAATTCAGAATAAAATTCCTTAAACTTTTCAATCTCAATAGATATAGTCTTATTTTATTCAAAAACATTCATGTATCTCTCCATTAGAGAAAATTGTATAAAAAATATGTTTTCTATTTTAATTGATACATTTATAATATATTGTTTCATTCCTCAATACCTTGATTATCATAACCAAAATCATTTAATGAACTTTTATCAATACTATTAACATTATACTTAGAAGATTCAACCATAAAACACATATTAATAGATGATCAAATATAATATTTAGAATAACTAGAATTTTACCTTTAGTTTTTTCTCCTATTTCCTTTCCTTCAAGGATATTCGAGCCTCATGTGTCTTGCTTTTTTACATTCAAAGCACACACATTATAATTTTTCAACATGGTCGAAATAACTGACTAAAATAATTATCCTTCAATTATTCTATTTAAAACTTTATTTCTATCTACACATGAAAAATAAAATATCTTCCAAGACCTTGTATAGTCTAGATCAAATGAATATAATCAAAAAATATATAAACAATCAATTAAACAAATAATCTAAATAATCAAGAGCTCCATAGGGTAATTTGTGGTACAAAATGTTACGTCCCAGCTAGGGTAATTACATGATTATAGGGGGGTGGGTGTGAATTTTTAATATTAAAATAAGCATAGTAACTTAAATTTTAATGTGAAATTTAGTATATAATAATATTAAAAAATTCAAGGACAAACAAGAGGTTTAGTCTGTATTGTGACTAGTGTAAGAAGTAATGTATAAAAAAACATTAGGATTTTTTATTAGTTCAATTATAAATGATTCAATGTATACTCACCACACTCTTAGAATGGTTATCATTTATTGATATAGCCTTTGAAAATGGGTGAAGATTAATCCCATAATTTTACAAAGGAGTATCCCTAAACTAGTATTTTATAATGGAGTAAGACAAACCTAAAAAAACATTTTCATGCGTGTAGAAAAAACACATACTTTATAAGTATAATTCCTAAAATAGTTCCATTTAACTAGACCAAACATAACTAATGAAACTACTTTTTTGTAAGGTATCAGAACTAGTATAAAAATTTTAAGGGTTGTATAACCCATTTATGTGAAATATTATAATAAATACAACTCGAGATAAAATAAAATAAAAAATATAAACACATAAAATTCATATATGTGGTGTTGCTGATGAAAAATGATATTTATACATTTACATAAGATGTACTGATAAATATTAAGAAATCCACCAATGACTTAATATATTGGTCTAAATAATGTATTTTCGGATGATCAGTATTGAACAATGAAATTGGGTCACTCTTTTCATTCTAGTCAAGGCCAATAGCTTCATCCCTTTATATCAACAACCTCCAATGTCTATAAATTCCATTATATTCCCTTATTAATTTAACATGGTAATAGTCTTTAAGGATAACTATCTTTTAAATAATGTAGTTATAATCAATATTAATAACATAATTAAATACATCCATAATAAGAAACCTTAAAATTTATGAAATACCCCTTGATGTCATGGGGAACAAATTTCTTTAATATTTATAAATTTTAATTAAAATATTGAAATCCAAAAATATAAAAAACAATAAATATACTAGAAATAGATCCAATAATATATTAACCTCATGAAATCGCTTTACAAGTCATTCTGAAATGAAATGTAACCATGGAAGACTATTAACTATACACTAAAACATGTAACAATGTTATGACATACTCTTGATTATATTTTATATAAACCTAAATTCTTGTGATAATACACATTAATAAATTCCATGAAATGAATCCTTTGGGTAAATTCTTGTGGTATGTTTTTATCATATCATATCTTCAATTAAGCACTTGACAAATAGTTTTTGAAACATAGTATCAAAATTTTAATAATAATGTATATATCTTCCATCCTATAAATCATTCAATACTATATAAAAATAATCTAAAGAAAATTTAATGTAATTTTTAAAAAGTAAGAGTAATTTAAAAACTATTTTAAAGAATAGAACAAACAATATAGATCAGCAATAAGTTATAATATTAAATTGATTGGAAAACGTAAAATTGTAACACCAATTACATTAAATCAATTTTCTAATCTCAAAATAATACTAAAAAATATGTTAGTATATTTATAAATGTGTGTTTAGACTTTATAATGAGTTGAATAAAACATAACCCTGAGATAAACCTTGAGAGGGTGTTATAGTGGTAATGACATATGAACCTTCAACATAGATTCCATTCTGTACAAATTCTAAGCTTATGTTCCAATTTAAGAGTGAATCCTTTGGTTGAAATATCAAATAAACCTTAATCACATTTCACTAAAATGAAATGAATAAGGTTACTTTTAATCCACAACATCCATTCATATAAAAACATAGTCTCAAGCTATAATAAATATCATTATTTAATTCTATATGTCTTGCAAGCTTCAAAGAAAAAATATGAGAAAAATAATAGATGTGATAGATAAGTTATTGTCAAAACATAATAAATAAAGTTGTAATGACCCACTCAATAGTGTTATATCAATTACACAAATAAGGTTATTATATATGTATATATGATTTATAAAGTATATATTTTAGTGAACATGTTCATATAAAGAAAAGAGTATGTTTAATTGAGATTACAACAGATCCCTTTATAGCTTGAGTAGAACTAGTGGTTTAAAAGAGGCCACTCGTGACATAAAATTATTAAATCAAGATTTTATATATATTTTAATTGATATAAAGGCCTATAGGAAACATAGTAAGTCATTTGGATAAGGATTAAATTTTAGATAAAGTGTTTATTCCTAAATTAAGAGAGTTTAATAAACCATGAAAAAGAGTTTTGGATGGATTCCCAAAGAGTAATGAAGATTTTTATATATTCCATATGATATATTTATACAAGTGAAAAAAATTTAGAAATATAAAAAAATAAGTGATATCAAATTTTATGGTATCCTAGAATTGTTACAGCCGATATAGGCATGAATTTTCATATATCATAACCTATGATTAGATATCATCCTATTTTACAATATGGTATGTGTTATATGATATCGTATTCATACATCACTACCACATATTGTAATTAGTTCCTTTATTTAAGAACCAATTATATTGTTTCATTAAATTTATAAATGTTCTTTTATGTTTGAAGTTTTTAAATACTTATGAATATTCCAAAAATATAAGTAATGTGCGGTGACTACCATGAGTTAGAAGTTGATACTCCTAATAATTTGAACCTCTTCATTAAATAAAGTGAGTCTATAAAAGGGATAGGGTCCCTCCCTTTGAGAGTACCCTAGATGTATTATATCCAAGCTAGATATATCTTTATGTTTTGTTTTTTCCCTATATATTCACAAATAAGGTTCTATCACACCATTAGTGATCACTAAATCTTATCATTATGAACAAAAATACAAAATACAGTGTAATCCCCTCAAAGGTAGAATGTTTTCAGTTATTGCTTTAGTAATACCTATCCAGAATAATCTATAGAATAGTAATATATGGAGATTTATTTTATTAAGGTAGACCAATTTGTGTGGTTTATATTATGAATGTTGATAAAATTAAATATATATCAAGACTATCATTGGTTTTTTCTTCTATTATGTTACTTCTATGAACACTATAATTCACATCAATATATATGTTGTTGAATTTATGATTAATTATATGTTTTATAGGTGATGTTAAATCCTTATTTAATGTTTGTTTTGAATTTAGATTTTAAATATAGCTATAAATTAAGATAATGTTTTTTTATTAACTAAAATATTTTTCTTCCACTAATGTGTTTTATGATAAATGAGTATGGGGATTTCCATTGGATATATTACACTCAGGTTACATAGGGTATTCCCATGAGCTATGTTTCAATGTGGATTAGGGTGATCCCAAAATCATACTCGTGTATGCATTAATTATGTGATGAATATTCTTCCTTATAATTTTAAAAAATATCCATTAAATCATATTTCAATACACTATTATTTGGTTACTCTTATATATATTTTACATGATAATTTTCAATAATATTATTTTTTATTTTCACAACGTGTTTATATGTTTAATTGTTTATATATTATCCATGTAAAATTATTTTATCTATTGAATCTACATACACCCCCACTCTGCATTCATTATTCTTGATGAAAAAATTAAGTATAAGTTTTTTTAGGTTTTTTATAATTGGTTTCCTTCCATATCGCAACATAAAATGTAGAAAGCTAACATTTTAATGTTTATTAATCTAAAATAAGAAATATATTAAATATCACTTTTCAATCACTCTATACAAATAAAATGAAAAACATTGATATATTTTTAATATTAAATATAATAATTAAAACATAGCGGTTAATTAGATAGTTTGAATTGATGTAACCATATCACATAATTGATAAAGTGAGTAAGAAAAAATTGCATCTGAAATCAATAGTATTCATTATGAAGACCATTTTCTATGATTGGAAGGGAGATAGATTCTCTAGGGTTTTCCATGAACCAACCCAAGTTGAACTCGAGAAGTTATAGTTTGAGAAAAACTATATATGGGACAAGTTCATTCATGTGGGGATTTATACATGATCTATGCTAGCGGAAATTCCACCTGAAACTGAAATAAAATCTTATATGATGCTTAGGTATTATACAGATACCATATAGGGTTAATTAAAGAATAAAGTTTTATTATACCAATATCAAATAAAATTTTTATATTCATATATATATATGAATTTTTATACTTTTCGAATGGTCATCTCTGCTCAATTTACATTTTGGATAAATAATATATTTTCCATAAATTGGAATTTTATTTTAAGAAAATACATTTAATCTGATTAAATTATGAAAATATATCTCTATTTTTTGTATAATAACTTAACATTTTGTTAATTAGTAATTTATATGAAAAATAATAGGCAATATACCAAAATTCATATTCATATAAAAAAATTTCGCTGTATTTTAGATTTTTCATTAAAAGTCATATTTATATATTAAAGGATGAGAATTCAAAAAAAAAGAACTTCATTTTTCAAATTATCATGGAATTATTAACTTAATATTGATTTTCGTATTCACAAAGAGATTTATTTTTATATGAATAAAAAAATTGTTTTTTCACAAAAAAATGACATTTATTACATTATCAATACATAAAAAACAAATAAAATATTCTAAAACCTATAAATTGATCAAATATTTATTTAAGGAATAATGATATGAATTTTAATGATATTTGTTTATAAATTTATAAAAACTATGTTTAACCTTATAAAACAAATTTCATATTTAAATTATAACAAAAAATTATTTTCAGATTTTTCATTTACTTAGACATTATTTTGGAAAATTTTGAATTTTTATTGATTATAAATAAACATAGTATTTATTTTATTTATATTAACACAATCATTTCCCTGAAAATTAAAAAAATGAAAATTTTATCTAGGACATAAATTTTAAACATAAAATGATCTTGTTATAAGAAATGGATTTTAAATATTTTGTGAGATAATACTAAAATTAATTTTTATAAATCTAAGAAATTTTATTTTATAAATTTTTTCTATATTGTAAATCATCTTCGTTAAATGGGTAAATAATTTAAAACATAATCGCATCCTTTAAAATTAGTTATCAGGGGTGAAAGTGGAGTTTTCGTTGTAAGGGTAAATTAGGGTAAATGTGATTTGATATCAATACACACCTAAAAAACATATACATTACATAAATTGTTGGAATATATAATATAATACACAAATATATTCCCAAAGACCGTATTAGTTTAGAGGCTTTGGAAACATGGAAACATAAACACTGGTATATAAGTGAGCTACATTATCTCCCACTAGGGTATCCATGACTATCACCATTATTGGACACATCATACATAATAGATAAATTAACAACCTGGGGAATGGAAATATAAGAAAGTGTGAGATCAGATGATCAATTAGGGTAAACAATGGTCATATATAAGAATAATCATGAATATAAGGTTATGACTACATTAACATAACATTAGAAGATCTTACCCTATAATCCAAATATTATAATCAGGAGTCATGGAATAAATATTGATGGTTCATAAGACCCAAATCAAAAGGAAATCAATATGATATGCCATGATAGAATAATATAGGAATAATACATATAATTTTGGTAGTCACATAAATATATTTAAATGATTTTTGTTTTAGTAAAGCCTTATTTCCAAGGTTATATTAGTATAATAGGATTATTCCTCAAACTATCAGAGTAGTCAAGGTTCACTCACAAGACTATCTTAGCACAAATAGTCTTTTATAGAACCAATTCTAATATCAGTTCCATCCATTTCTATGTCATGAAATATAAATTTTTATAAAAATTAATTTTATGTTGAGATATTCCCCACCCATCCCCTAATAAAATCATACATATGTGTTCCACAATATCATAAACAATAATCATAACATAACCCATGAAATGAAGTGGGTATCATAAAAATGTCACTATATCATAACCTATGGAAAGGATACATGATTTATAATCATTTAATCATATAATAAACCATGAAAATAATTGGGTTTCATAAGTGTGTATCATGGTATAAATAATGGGAGATAAATGGGTTTCATAAAGAATATGTCATCAAAAGAATAACCATTATTGAAAAGAATAAGAATTGTATCCTTTGATTATAATCTGAGTAATAAATAGAAAACATCAAATGATGTCATATTATATGAAAAATAATTTTGAAAAATATTTTAGAAACAATTCTTGAGGAAAATATCATTTCTTCTTTGAAAAAATGTATTTAAAACATAAAATAGTTTGAAAATATGTTTCTTTGAAAATAACTTTGAAGAAATATTAGAGAAAACTTGAAAACCATTTTAAAAACATTAATAAAACATAATTATTTTAAAATACATTTACATTGAAAATTAGATTAAAATATCATGAGAAAAAAAATTTCAAACATTGTTTTTGAAAAAAAATAGACTTCATTTCAAAGAGAGAAATCATGACTGATTTTCTTAAAAATTCTTTCTTAATTATATTAAGTACCAAACAGTGGATATCTGGTATCAATAAATGAAGATATTAGGAAAAAAACATAGGATAAAAAAATTTATATTTCTATAGAGATGGATCATAATATTTTATCAATGGGATCATAATTATAAAAAACATTCCATTAAATGATGAGATATTAACAATAAAATTTTACCACTTTTGTAAGTTTGAATCAAAGTACCCATGAAAGAATAAAATTAAATGTTGCTTATAATATCATTAAAATATGTATATTCATGATATAAGATTACAAATGGCATTATATACACCTTGTAATAGAATATAGATGCATAACCAAACATGTGTCTCAAAGAAAGAAAAATTGAGACAAAACTACATTACTGATTTGGTATCTTTTGAACTGTAAAACCCCATGAAATGAAAATAATAATATGTATATTTAAATAAAAATAAATATATTAATTAGGATCATATAATAAATTCATGGTAAGTATAATAACCACACAAAATAAAAAAGTGTTGAATAAGAAATAGGTTTCATAAAAATAAAAGTGAGACAAGAAACCCCCTTACCTTATCTATTGACTCTCACCATTCTTGTTAAACCTGATTGTATAATAAATATAAGTTTATCATAAATATAATAATAACTATATTAATTTATATAATTCCATATATTATTTTTTAATGACATTTTGTTACTTATTTACTGACAATTTCATGTTAAAGTTTTGTTTCTGGTAGTAAATTCATTTTTTTTCACATGTGTTTTGATTTGTTATAGTTTTTGTCATCTTAATTATATCATGATTTCCTAAAATCCATAATTATAACCACGATATAAATATCATATTTCTTCATTATATATTTATTTATAATAATCTATAAAATATAGTAACAGGAAATGAAATACACTCTTCATGGAGACGGTAGACTATATGTATGCATGAACGTTGTTTCTATTTTATTTTCATATTGAGAGAAAAAAAGTAAATGATACATACATATATATATATTATAATTATTATATAAATATTATTAACATATAACTCATGTTTTTATTAAATCCACTCTTAATTCATTTCACGTAAAGCATGAAGTAATCACATCGCTTTGAGGAGGCAGTAGTTCGAACACCCATAAACGAAGTTATCATATTCCCACAAAATAGAAAGAATTAAGGTATGTGTTATAAAATAATTATAGAATAATAATGAAATCAAAAATATAAATTATATCATATAAAAACATTAAGTACATAATTATTATCAACCATTATAGGTGGTAATGGAAGAACATACGACATTAGTTCACGAGGCGGTAGTCTTCCATACATATGAATGATGATTGAGTAACCCCTTTGGTGGAAGGGTGTGTAATTGTAGGTCATAATCATACCATGATAATATATTAATATTTTTATGATACATAGTTTATTATATCATCATGGAATAATAATAATTCATAGGGTGGGTAAAGAAGTAACACCAAAGTGTTCTTTAAACCTCTTTTTTAGGTAAATCATTTTCATTTGCACAAAAGGGATTCCCTGGTTGGATTTAATCTGAAAGTGAGGCCTCTAAAATGAAGGGTGGAAAGTTGTTTGGGGATTTGGTCATGGTTTTTTTGAGATAAATGTATTTAGATGTTTTAATTAGTGGGGGGGGGGTTAGTGCCCTTTTATAGGGGAGGATGAGTGACATTCTTGTAAATATAAATAGGTGAAGACAATTTAGAGGTCTCACTTACATAATGTCCCTAAAATAATAGTAAATTTTATATAAAAAGAATTATATAGTATAAATATCTAAATAATTTTTTTTACAATTTTCTAGGTCATTTAGCCTTTTTAGATTAACATTGTGCCACTAAGTAAACACGTTTTTACCATAATAACATTAATTAATTTTAATTTATTAACTAATATTTTTTGCCAAATACTAAGATGAACATATTAAAAATCAGAAATTGTTATTATTCAAAACATGGAATTCATTTTTCCAAATTCTAATCATAGAAGTGTTATAAATTAATCTAAAATTAATCATGTTGATGGGATGAGATGAGGAGTTTTTTATGTGAGAAAGTTCTAAAGATAGAAATTTTTTTATATACATTTTCAATGTAAAATTTGTTACACTTACCTAATTTGGATTAATTTATGTATAATTGATCTATTTATTCTTTAAAACTAAATTTAATTATCATTTAGCTATAAAAATAAATTAGATGAAAAACCAATTTTCAATTATAATTCAGTATTTTTTACTATTCATCCAAAAATGATACTTCTTATATAAATATCAAAAATTAACCCTAAGATAATTTTGAACTTTTTAAATCAAAAATGAGTTTCATTTTATCAAATTTAATTTATAAAACCTTCTAAAATTATTTTTATTATTTTTACAAAAGGATATTAAAAGTATTTCAATTAAAAAAAATAGAATTTTTCAAAACATACAAACTTTAATAAAAATTATATATTCCATTTTAAATATGTTTTATTTATTTTAAACCATTGTAAATTATATTTAAAAAATATTTATTACTATTTAGATTAATAATTTTAATGGACATGTTATAAATGTGTTTATTAGACAACTATAATAATAAAATGTCTTTTTGTAGATACTCGGTGTTGAGTTCAACACAAGAATACTTTGGTGTAGAGAATAACAAATGTTAAAGTGTTGTAGAATTTAATATAAGACATCAATGAAATTTAATTTATTTAAAAAATGATGTTCATAAAAACTCAGGGTGTTACATTCTACATTCCTCAGAATGATTTTCTCCCTTGAAATTCATCATTATGATACAAAAAAATGGGGATACTTTTCCCTCATCATATCCTCTAGTTCCCACATAGGTTCCTCTAATAGGTTATTTCTCTACAAGACATGGACCAGGTGAGTGGTTTTTTATAGAACATTCTCTGTATGATCCTTAATTTTATCTCATTATTCCTTATAAGAAATATCATGCTCCAATGGTATGAAATCTCAATTTAGTACATGTGAAGATTTAGCTATGTACTTCCACAAGATAGATATGTGGGAAAAATAATAGGCTTGAGAGAGTTTTGGTGGAAGATCCAAGTGATAGAATACTATCCTGATTTGATCAAGAATTTTAATAGGACCGACATACCAAATTCATAGTTTCCCTTTCTCCACAAATATTATAACCTTCTTCCATGGAGAAATTTGTAGAAAAAAATTCTCACCAACTTGAAATATTTATCACAATAATGGTTATCATTATAAAATTTTAGTTGATTTTGTGCTTCCTTGATATGTTGTTGAATGGTTCTAACATTATGATCATTTTCTTCAGTTGTCTTAGGTCCCAAAAGAATTCTTTATCCATCTTCATTCCAGTATATTGAATCCTGAGATGGAACCTCACTCACCCAGCGGCTCTCCTCTCTTCCCTCGCCCTCACCCTTGCCTCTCCTAGGGTTTCATGGCCCTCCTAGGCGGTGATGATTCTTTCCCTTTCTCCTGCCTCACCGTCTATCCTTTTTTCTTGATTTCTTCTTCATTATCCTTCTTTCTGGTGGCTTAATTTCATTGGGGTTTAGTCTCTGGTGCTCTCTGTCATTTAATTTATTCTACTTCTCTTTTGGACCTTCCGTCGACGATGATCTGCTGGTGATGCCCTCGGCCGTCCAAAAACTTCTCAAACCTCACGATCCTCAATTCCTCTCCAAGTCGGAGTTAGAGCTTTGGGAACAACATGGTTTTCGTTTAGGTGGTTTGGCAGTCAACGAGTGTTCCGGCGCTACCATGGTCGACTTGTTCTTGTGGCATCTAGTTCTCTACATCTAAATCGCTGGCTTCATTTAGAGCCCACAGCCCATCAGATCGCTTCTCTGACCTCACGTTTCCCTGTACCTATCCCTATCGGACCTAGTGCAGTGGTAACTATGTGGTTTTGGGATATGCATTTTGGTGTCCGTCGGTGCTCTAGGCGAGTCTTGATCGGTTCGCTCCTGTGAAGATTGTAACTAGTTTGTTAGATCTACTCGGTCTTTCTTCCTCAAATGCATCAATGAATGTTTGGTTATTTTAATGTGAGCGATGGATTCATTTAATTCTCATTTGGTGATGAATTCATTTCTGGATTCGGAGACTTTTTATGGTGTGGTGACGAACGTTGGCATCGACGGTCGAAGGAGAAGCGACGATGGCGTGGTTTTTTCTATAATGGAAACTATGTTGGGATGATATCTGGTAGGGTACTCATTGGAAAAGTGGTGACATCAAAGGGGCATGGATCTAGTCAGCTCGCGGCTCAAGATAACATGGTTCAAGGATGGGATTCGTAGATCTTTTCTTTTTGAATTTCAAACTAGGATAGGTGGTTTTGGTGATATTTTTCTGTTTCATGGTTTTTGAATTCTGTAATATGGTTTGAGGTTTGGTTTTGTGTGTTTCCCACTTTATCATAAAGTGGAATTTGAAAAATATAAAAAAATATGGATTTGTAGTATAGGGATTCATAAATAACCATCTAAATGCTTGAGTGAAATATATTTTTTTGAGAAATATATACTAGAGAAAGGTATTGATCCCATCCACATTTGAAATCTGAAAAAAATAACTAATAATATCCTCTTAATTTTGAATTATTCTTTCAAAATGAACATCAATCTGAAGACGATAATTTAATGTCTCTAAAATTTAGTGTAATGTTTGTAATTATATGAAACTATTTCGATACCATGCACTTTGACAACAAGTGATTTTGAGGTCCGGTGAGCCCAGAATGTATTTTTGATCTTTTTTAAGGAATGTTTAGTAAAAGTGAAAGCGAGATTCTATAACTTTTGAACCATTTATCAGATCAAAAATCTAATGGAACTATTGAACTCGGAATGATAGAATTCTTCTAGAAAGGACTTAACTTTGATTACAAAGGGTCGGATGGAATAGTTAATTTTTGGGACTTTTCTGAAAAATATTAAAACAACATTAATAAGTTATTTTATTTTTCTTTCACACTGTTGAGTAGAGGATGCAGACACTATGGTGTGGGGATGAGGTGAGGACGTTGTAAAATTAAGGAATCCCCTTAATGGATCGTTGTGAAAACATAACCGCTATGATGTTTCATAAATGAAATAGCATAACAATGCATCTTCACAGCGTAACAGAAACACTATGACATGTTTCTCTTTATTAAAAAAATGCATTGGTGGAAGGGAAATTAAACTTTAAGGATTCTCTGAAGAACCTTTGAAAAATATCCTCTCTAAATAAGAATGAAAAATGCCAATATATGTGAAAAATATTCAGCGCACCTCGAAGAATGGAGCCAGAAGCGACGAATGACGTTGACGTCTTGAAACATTGAAGACGTGATGCCACAAAAATGAATTTCAAAGAGGTAGGGGATTAATTTGTGAAATTGCAACCCCATTCTTATTCCAAAATTGATTAATGCGAATCAAACTATGAAAATATTGACCAATAAATCGTGCATTAATAAAGGAGGATGACTTATTTGGGGATTTTATTTAACTGGGGTTGATATTATCCTTGTTTGATTAGACAAAATCCATGAAACTCCCCTGATTATCAACTACGAATTCAGAGGGCACAGGCCAACATGAGAAAGACCCGAGCCCCTTTACTCCATGTGTTCTTTGTGTCCAAAAAATCGAATCGATGTGAAGCTGGTTTTGAGACCTCCACGGTAAAGAGAATATTCCTCAGAGACAGTAGGAACTGACAGAATAGAAAATGGACCACTGGAGCAACCCCAGTGGCTAGCTGAAAGAACCATTGGTGCTAGCCCATGGTGGCATTCACGGGCAGAGGACGTCGGCAAATCCGTCGGTGCATCGTTCAAGCAGTGGAGTGATGCAGTTCTAGGCGAGCTCTGTGTGAATGGTTGGCCCACATCCTAGCAACCCGAACGGTCTGGAAGCTGCGATTTTTTGACCGTGGTGGGAGGAAGGCCACGTGTATGTGGGTCCAGTAGGGAGGGGATATAGCTGGCCGCTACATCTCAGGCATGCACCACCAGCCGCCCGCACGTCCGGTCTTTGGGCTGGCGGGTCATGCCCCTAGCCAGTGGTCCGCACCCCCAGCCATTGGGTCGAACCCGCACCGGGGGGCCGAACCCACACCCAGTGGGTTGAACCCACACCGGTGGTCCAAAAATGCAACCAATGGGCTGGACCTGCATCAAAAGGCCAGACCCACGCCCTTTGGGCTAGTCCGGACTAGACTAGGTTTTCGGGCAACCCAACAGGCTGGACCCTCCACCAAACTGGGCCGACTCCAGCAAGGCACATTGGGTTTGGCCCACTTTTCAGGCCTAGATGGATGGACCCAGACCCGAACCAAGTCAGATCGAGTTAAACCGAGGTATATGGGACCCCCGGTCTAGGTTGGTCAAGATGGTCTGACCGGGTCAGACTGGGCCCAGACACAACCGGTCCCTACTTACAAAAATGCATGTATCTAACAAATTGGGCATTTTTTTGATGCATTGTTAGTGGTGGTGGGACCCTTGAGACGAGGCGGTCCTTCTGAGATACTCTACGTGAGTTTTTGAAGAAGTTGTCATATGGCTGGGTTGGATAGGACTCAAATCCAACCATTCCCTTTTTACAAAAATGCACATATATTACCGACCAGGGATCCGTTTGACGCGTCTCCTATTGAGTTATGACCCTTATGACGAGATGGTCCTTTGGAGTAACCCAATTTGGGAATTTATGGTAGTTGAGGTATGAACTATGTCTTGAGGATCATATTCTCTTTAAATTAAGTGTGCTATGTGCGGGAATCCAGTGGCTCGCTATGATTGGTGGAATGAATAGTGATATGGTGTGGGTTAGCACCTAGCAATCCTCTGTGGGTCAGTACCTAGACATCATATATGGATTAGCACCTAGGGATCCTATGTGGGTCAGCACCTAGTTATCATGCGTGGGTCCATCCCTAGTGACCTGTGTGGATCAGTGCCTTGCAACCCTGTGTGGATTAGTATCAGACCCTCTCAACAGAACGAGATGATCTAGCTCTACGACTAATCATATTTACTTATGTACTGAAGTTATACCTGGTGTGAATTTTTACTTTTACTTTATTCATTGTGTTTGAGATCTTTCTTGGTGGTATTGCCTTTGGGGTATTTCCTTTTTTGTGGTTTCCTTCATGGATTATGAAGAGACATTCGAGGGTCTTAGGGTCCCTACTGAATATTGTTATACTCACCCCTGCATTGGTTTCACCTGCACCTATTGTGTCTGGTGTAGATGATATACATCTTTGACTGGGAATTTGGAGAGCCATGAATATATTGTTCTCGGAGGTGGATCGATAGACGTGGGGTGCTGAATTGACATCCAATGGAGACTTGTACCTACCCTTCAGGTAGGATCCTCAGTGGATGACCTCCAAAGAATGTACTTATTTTGTAGTTATATTCTTTCATTTGGGCTTGTATTCTAGCCCCATTCCTTTTAGTTTACACACTCTACTCTCAGTGGTGGAACTTTTTGGTGGTTTTATTACTTTTCTTTAATTCATGGTTAGCTTTGTGTAGTTTTCCCTATTAGTGTTTTTATAATTTTAAAGGAAATCCCTTCCCTTTTTGGGATATGCCTTTATAGTGCTAGTCACCAGCCCCTGGCCTATGGATGGTGGTCTAGGGGTAGTCATGGCACGGGCCATGGAGTAAGGGTTGTGACAAAGTGGTATTAGAGGTCGGTTGGTTCTACCAGAAGAACTAAGAGTCTGTATTTTCAATGGGGGAGATTGTGTCAAGTGTCTTGAGTTTGGATTTCTATATAGGGATTCCAGTGTTGGTGCGGGGGCTGATGTATCCATACACCAGGACCCTGAATTCTATTTTATGACTCGGTACATGAAAACACTAGTTTCATGTGTTTTGGAAATGATTTTCTCTTGATCTCTTTTGATTCGTCTAACCATGTATAACTTATTGACTATGGTGCATCCGTTTCTCTATGGGATGAATCCATGAAGAAATCCATCCAAGAATCTAGTGAGATATCATGATGATGCTTCACTAAATGATGAGGCATTGGTGGAGGGACCACTTTCAGTGATAGTACCTTCGGGTGGTGTACCAGCAGCTCCACCGCCCAAAGAGAAGCAGTTGCCACCAGCCCCACTAGTGGATAGTGCACGCCAACTGAGGGCTCTCCACGAGTTCCAAAGATAGAGGCCTATAAGGTTTTGATGCGAGAGAGATCCTCAGCCAGCCGATGAATGGATGGAGGTAGTTAATTAGGTTTTTCTCCTAGTAAAGACACTTAAATACCAGATGGTAGTTCTAACCTCTATCCTTTTTCAGGGAATGGTAGGGAGATGGGGGAGCTTGGTGCTCCCAAAACACGAGGATACGACCTTTGTCTGGTCGAACTTCAAGAGACACTTTAGGGAATATTTCATACCAGCGATACTATGATCAAGTCGTATTCAGGAGTTACTGCACCTACAACAAGGAAGCTTGAATGTGTCTTAGTACTCAGCAAGGTCTACCGACATCTCCCTCTACTCCACTGACATGGTACGAGGCCCTTTTTTAAGGGCTCGGGCTTTTGAGTAGGGGCTTCAATGGAAGATTAGAGCATCGATGATTTTTCTCTGCATCATGACACATGAAGGAGTTCTAGAGCGAGTCCTACTAGTGGAGATATTCCTAGCTGAGCAAGCACCAATGGTGAGAGCAATGACCAGACGACAGGTGGCCATGTCATCTAGAGTAGGTAGTGGGAAGACAACGTAGAGGCCTAAATAGGCCAGGCTATCAAATGGAAGACCCTAGGATGTTGGGTTGGAGGTATAGAACTTACGGGGTAGAGGAGTTCATATAAGGTCTAGAGTTTTTTATTCATGCAGCGGACATGGGTATATGGATCGTGACTATCCAACTACCCACAAGGATGACCAACAGGCGATCGAGGGACTTCTGTGACAACGATAGAGGTTCGAGCGAGGATTTCTGCAAGGCGGTGGGCATGGCAGGGTGGAAGGCTGAGCGGAATGCGGTGGACGACAGTTTCATGTACTACTGGTACCACCCCTAGGAGGACCACCACAAGCTCTGGGAGCCAGTGGGTAGGGGCGGGGCCAGCTTTAGGAGATGGAGGCCTATGAAAACGGTGCTCTAAAGATGATTATAGGTACGATCTGTGTCTAGTAAACCTTAGAAGTTGTTATTATACACACAAGTTCTAGTCACTCTTTCCTTTACATAGACCTTATTTGAGTTTGGGAGATTCTGGTGGATCTATCGGCTTTATCCTTACGATTATAGACTCATACGAGAGTGGATATGACTATTACACACTAGTGCCATCAGTGTGATCTTACTCAAGTAGGTGAGAGCTTTAGCTAGGATATAATAGTATCAGCATCATGACCATACGACATCATCTTGGGTATGAACTACTTATCCATACTCTATACTCAGATCGACTATTTTAGGCACAAAGTGTCGTGTGTCCACGAGGATGTGACCAATTTTTCCTTCACTGGAGAGAAGGGACCCTTTGCAGCACGGGATGTACTTTCTCATAGGATGGTGTAGCTGAACAATCCCCAGTTGGCTATCCTCACCCTTAGTATGATGGACAAGGGGAGTCCATGCATTCATATATTGGTGGATGAGTATGATGATGTCTTTCTAGAATATGTCCTAGGACTACCTCCTCATAGAGAGGTAGACTTCTTCATTGAATTGTTCCCAAATACAACATTGATATCTACAACTGCATATTATATGGATCTAATGAAGTTTCATTAGTTGAGGGTATAGTTGGAAAACTTATACAGGAAGGGGTTTGTAAGGCCCATTGGTTCTCCATAGGCAGCCCTAGTGTTGTTTGACAAGAAGACAAACAATATCTTGAGGCTATATATAGACTTTTGGTTCTAGAATTAGGTGACTGTGAAGAACAAGTATCCACTATTGAGAATTCATGACATCTTGGTGTACTCAGCCTCATAGGAGAAGCACGCTACATACCTGCGGTTAGTCCTAGATGCACTTTGAGAGCACTTGATTTATGGTAAGATCTTAATGTTTTAGTTCTAGATTCAAGAGGTCCAAAATCTAGGACATGTCATCTCGGAGGGTATTGTAACAATGGATCCTTTTAAGGTATAGGAAGTGCTTGCTTGGGAGCCACCTAGAAGCATGAATGAGGTGCAATGTTTTTTGGGATTGGACGGTTACTACCGAAGTTTTGTTCCCAAATTCTCAATAGTGTCATCACCTAGGACAACTTTGAAGAAGAAGGTAAAACCCTTCTTGTGTATAGTGATATGAAAGTAGGGTTTCTAGGAGCTGAGGCAGAGACTGGAGTGTACCCCCATAATAAGACTACAAAAAGATGGTGTTGGGTGTGTAATCTACTTTGAGGCTTTAGAGATCAAACTGGGTTGTGTCCTGATGTAGCAGCGAGTAGTGATCACCTTGGAATCATGGTATTTGAGGTATAATTATCATTAATATGTGGCCCATGACTTATAGTTAGCAGTAGTAGTCCTTTCCATGAAGATGTGGCAGTATTACATGATGCATGAATAGTTTATCATTTACTCTGACCACAAGAGTCTCAGGTATATCTTCACACATATTTTCCTAAACATGAGAAAATGGTGGTGGATATAGTTCCTCAAGGACTATGACTTTGAGATAGTCTATAATCTTGGGAACGGGAAAATGGTGGTAGACGCACTCAGCATGTGGTCTGGTTTATAGTTGTTGAGTGAGGCGAAAGACCAACTAACCACGATACAGATATCCTTTGTGGATAGTTATGGAGTAGCTTAACTTCACCATATGATTGTCACTCCCCCACTCTTACAATGTGTTAGGGAGGCACAACTTGTGGATGTTGAATGAGAGTCCTGACATGCTCAGATATCCTCAGTACATGCTTCAGATGGATTTTTAATAGGGGGAGCACGTCAACCTTTTTAGAGGATGCTCTGTAGTACCAGTGACATCATAGGAGGAGGTGTTGAGGGAGTTACATATATTTCCTTTGGTGTTACATCCTGGTGTGGTGAAGATGTACTAGGACCTATTGTGTCAGTACTGGTGGCTAGGGATGACGAAAGTTGTGGAAGATTTCATTTCACGATTCCTAACTTGTCAGCAAAGGAAGGTCAAGCATCAGGTCCCGGCAGGCTTGACACAACCACGTGAGGTACTGGAGTGGAAGTGGGATGGTATCTTCATAGACTTAGTGATGGGTTGTCATGTACGTCAAGGGGCCATGATTCTATCTGGTTGATCAATGACTGACTCACGAAGTCGGCTCACTTCCTACCCATATGGGAGTATGAATCGGTAGAGGGCTTGGGATGCCTTTATGTCCAAGTAATATACCGGATTCACAGGGTGCCTTCGATGATCGTCTCCAACCATGATGCACACTTTACATCCTGATTGTGGAAGGGGTTTTAAGAAGCGTTCGGGACTCAGATACACTTGTGCACATCTTTTCACCCCCAAAAAAATGGTCAGACTAAAGGGACTATACAGACCATAAAGGACATGATTTGTGCTTGTGTCCTAGATTTTCGTCATAGTTGGGAGGACCACCTACCACTGGTGGAGTTTGCATACAATAACATATATTACTCCACCATTGGAAAGAAACTGTTTGAGGCCTTGTACGGACAACCTTGCATATCACACCTATACTGGACAGACCTTGGGGAGTCGGCACTCAGGGGTCCAAAGATGGTATAGGATTTTAATGAGAAGGTGGAGATCATCCAAGAGCAGATGATGAATTTAAAAAGTGGGCAAAAGTCTTATGCTGACAGGATATGGAGACCCTTGGAGTTTGAGGTGGGCGATCATGTATTCCTTCTGATATCACCCAAATGAGGATTATGAAGGTGTGGAAGGGTTGGAAAGTTTTCTCTAAGGTTCATCAAACCTTTTCAAATCCTGAGAAGAGTTATGGAGGTGTCATTCAACCTACCTCTTCCCCCATAGATTCACCGACTATATGATGTTTTCCACGTGTCGCAGCTGAGGAGGTATGTGCATGATCCATCACACGTCATGGATTGGGTAGAGATGGAAATTAATTATGGGGAGATATTTGCAGAGTTCTCGGTAGAGATATATGATCAACAGGATCATGTCCTTTGTGGATGGTCGATTCTCCTAGTGCGCATTCGGTGGCATCACGGGAACCTCCAAGAGGGCCCATGGGAGTATGAGGCCCATATTCATGCTCAATACCCCCAGTTTTTTTATTAGACCTTTTTTTGGATTTAGGGGATGTAAATCCATAATGTGGGTAGAATTTAATGTCTCAAAATATTAGTGTAATTGTTTTTAATTATATAGAACTATTTTGAGACCACGTTCATTGACATAACATGATTCTGAGGCTTGGTGAGCCTAGAACGGATTTTTTATCTTTTTTTAAGGAACATTAAATAACCACTAGAGTGGGATTTTCTAACTTTGGAACCAGTGCTCAGATAAAAAATCTGTGGGCACCATTGAAATCGGAATGCTGATATCATCGTAGAAATGACTTAACATCGACCGACAAGGGTTGGATGGAAAAGTTAATTTTTGGGATTTTTGTAAAAATAATAAATGTTATTTTAAAAGTTATTTTATTTTTATTTTGTAGGAGGTGGATAAAGACATGGTAGTGCGGAAAAGAGGTGATGAAGAGGCGCAATTAAGGAAACTCCTTAATGTATCATTGTGAAAATGTAACTGCTACGTTTTTTCATAAATGAAATAGTGTAATGACCCAACATGGAATCATAACAGAAATGTTGCAATGTGTTTCTTTTATTAAATGAAAGAGTTATTTGAAGGGGAATTAAATTGAGGGGATTCTCTAATAAACATATAATGAATTTATTCTCCAAAAAATAATTTAAAATGCTGACGAACGTCAAACAACATCAATGCACCTTGAAGAAGGGATTCAAAAGAGATGAACGAAATCGACGACTTCAAACCTCAAAGACGTAATTTTGCGGCAAAGAACGACAAGTAGGTAGGAGTTTAATTTGTTCAAGTTCTTCCCCATTCTTATCCTATAAATGATTAATGCAGATCAACCCATGAATAGGTTGATCTATGAATCATGTGTTTATGATGGAGGGTAAATTATTTTGTGATTTTATTTAACTGAGGTTGAAATTGTCATTTGTTGATTGGACTGAAATCCCTAGACCTCCCATGATTATAAACTTCTAACACCAAGGGTGTGAGCCGACATGAACAATGCTTGAGCCCCTCTGTTGCATGTGTTCTATTTGTCCAAACATCTCAATTGATGGAAATCTAGGTTTGAGACCTTCGCGGTAAAGAGAACATTCCTCAGAGAATGTAGCCGCTGACAGAATGGAAAACGGATCACCAGAGAAACTTTGGTGACCCGTGGAACGAACTGCCAGCACATTGGCAGTGGAGGTGGCATGCAATGATGGCCCATTATGGTTGCACGCCTGTTAGTGCACCATGGTGGTATGAGGTCATGGAGGGCTGGCTGTAGTAGCAGCGAGGGGACGCGGTGCTAGGCAAGCACCGCATGGAGTGGTGGCCCGCATCCAGGCCACCTGGACGAGCTGGTAGTCATGGTCATTTCACCGCAGAAGGAGGAAGGCCCTGCAACTGTAGGTCTAGTTGGGAGTGGATGCAGCTAGCTATCATGTCCTAGGCTCACACTACCGGTCACCCACGCTGCAGATCTTTAGGAAGGCAGGTCACGCCCCCATCCCCCAGGTCCGGCTAGTCCCATGCTCAGTGGGTTGAACCCGTGCTAGTGGGGAAGACCTACACCCAGTGTGTCGGACAACTGTTGGAAGGATAGACCCATACCCTTCGGGCTAGGCCAGTCTAGACTGGGTTGCCAGGCGACCCGGTGAGCTGGACCCTCGAGGAAACCAGGTTGGGTCCTGCGAGGCCCATTAGGTCTGGCCCATGGTCTCGACCGAAATAGACTGATCGAGACCTGAACTGGTCCAGGTTGATTCAGTTGAGTTAAATCGGGGTATGTAGGTCCCTTGGGAAGGGTTGGTTGGGTCTGTCCGATTAGGTCAGACCAGGCCAAGACGCAACGAGTCCATGTTTACAAAAACGTCTGTATCTCTCAAATCAGGTGTCAGATTGATGCATCGTCAGTGGAGTTGGGACCCTTGAAATGAGGTGTTCCTTCTAAGATACTCTACATGAGTTTTTCCGGAATTTTTCATATGTCTGGGTGGGATCAAACTCTAATCCAATTGACCCATTTTTACAAAAATTATTTTATCTTACACACCATGCGTCTATTCGATGCGTCATCTATTGTGTTAGGATGCTTACAACGAGACGGTCCTTTGGGTTTACCCTATGTGGAACTTCGTGGAGGTTGAGGTATGACTGATTTCCTGAGAATAAGATCTTATTATAATCATGAATTCTATGTTGCGAGAATCTCGTGGTTGTATTTGATATGAAGAATAAATCGCGATCTTATGTGGGTCAGCACCTAGCGATCATGTGTGGGTCAGCACCTAGATATCCTCTGTGGGTCAGCACCTAGAGATCATGTGTGGGTCAGCACCTAGTGATCATGTGTGGTTTAGCACCTAGAAATCCTATGTGGATCAGTATTTAGCAACCCTGTGTAGATCAATAGTAGAGCCTCTCAACAGAATAAGATGATCTAGCTCTACAACTGATCATGTTTACTTTTTTACTTAAGTTATATCTGGTGTGAGATGTATATTTTACTTTTTAATATGTTTTTCAGTTCATTCTTAGTGGTATTACCTCTTTGGTATTTTCTTTTCGATATTTTCCTTCGTGTATTATTAAGAGACCATCAGGGGTCTCGAGGACCCTACTATGTATTGTTATACTCACCCCTACACAGGCTTCACCCACACTTGTTGTGTCTGTTGAAGACAAAGGATATTTTTTACATGGAATTTGGGGAACTTGGACAATAAGGTTCTTGGAGGTGGATCAATAGATGTGTTGTGAGGCAGTGACTTTCAACTGAGAGTTGTACCACCCTTCAAGTAGGATCCTTGGTGGATGACCTCCATAGATTGTACTTCTTTTGTTGTATTATCCTTTCAATTGGGCTTATTTTCTATTCCCTTTACTTTTATTTTACACACTTTACTCAAAGTGGTGGTACTCTGTGGGGGTTTTATTGCTTTTTTCCCTTCATGGTTATATTCTTTCAGTTTGACCTATCTCTGTGTGTAAAAGTTTAAAGGTAATGCCTTCCCTTTTTAGGATATGCATTTCCAGTGATAGTCACTATCCCCTATCCTATGGAAGGTGGTCTTGGGGTAGTCACAAAATGGGCCCCGAGAGATGGGTAATGAAAGATAATCAGTTCTAAAAATCAATTCTGTATTGAGATCTTGCTGAATACTTTTCCATAACTTTGAGTTAAAACTAAAATCTTGATCAGATACAATTTGGATGTGGTACTCCATGAAACCTTACCACTTTCTTAATGTTTATCATAGAAATATGTTCCAGAGATAAGTATTATATTATTGTGATTAAGTGTGTTGATTTAATAAGTTGATCGACTACCACCCATATAGAATTATCCCATTTATTTGTTTTGTGGAGTCCAATGAAAAAATCCATAGTGATGTTCTCCCTTTTCCATTATGGTATGGGTAATGGATGCAATATCCCCTTAGAATTTTTTCTTTCAACATTAACTTACTAACATACCAATAATTGAGATAAAAAATCTATGATATCACTCTTCATTCCATACCACCGGAAGTATCCTTTCATGTCTATATACATATTTTTTACTTCTGGGATGAATAGAGAATGAATAACTATGTGATTACTCTATAAGATCCTTCTTCAAATCCAATATGGACGGAATCCATATATGGTTCCTGAACCTTTTCATTCCATCCTGATCAAGGATAAAATTAGTAACATTTCTAACTTTCTTTTGTAGTTCAACATCTTCCTCCAATACCTATTTCATTTTCACATAGATAGAAGGTCAAACATTTAATTGAGAATGGTAATATTTTACCATTCCTTTATGATTTCTAGGTCCTACTTTTTTAATCCAGAAATATTGGATCTTTTTTTATCCTAATCATAGGTAGGGTGACATGATCCTTTTGAATCAAATAATATTCCACCTTGTTTTCTTTCCTAGGGTGGTAATGCATTTAGAATTCATAATCCTTTATCATCTCTAAACATCTTCTATATTTTATATTCAACTCCTTCTGTGTGAAAACATACTTTAAACATTAATTTTTGGTATATATATTACACTTTTCACCATAAATATAATGCCTCAATATCTTTAATGATTAACGCAACTAACACCAAATAATGATTTGTGTAATGTTTTTCATGAATTGTCAATTTCCATGATCCATAAGCTATAACCATGTCATTATGTATAAGAAAACATTACAATCCCTTATTGGATGAATCACTATAGATTACAAACCATTCACTACTACATGGTAATGTAAGTATAGGTGCACTGGATAACCTTCTCTTTTGGTCCTTGAAATTTTACTCACATTCATCTACCCAAAGTAACTTGGAACACTTCTAAGTTAACATGGTCAAAGGATAGGATATTTTTTATTATTTCTCCACAAAACATATATAATATCAAGCTAAAACAAGAAATAATAGATCTCTTTCACTATGGTTGGTCTATAACAATATCCAATAGCCTTTATGTTTAATGTATCTATTGATATACCCTTTATTGAGATTATATAACCCAAAGATGAATCATTTTTCCTCCATAATTCACACTTTTTAAATTTTTCATACAATTTATCCTTCCTTTGGTTCTTTACTACAATACTCAATTGGTCTTCATTCTCTTCCTTTATCTTTTAAAAGAAAATAATATCATCTATAATGACTACTATGAACCGGTCGAGGTAATCTATGAAATTTGATTCTTCAAATCCATGAATATATTATCAAAAATATTAAGACCAAAAGGAATCATTATATATTCATAGTGTCCATACCTTGTATAAAATGCCATGTTGGGTATATCCTCCTTCTTGACCCTAAATTTTTGATATCCAAAACAAGGTCAATCTATGAAATGTATTTAGCTCCACATATTTGATCAAACAAATCATCAATACAAGGAAGAGTATGCCTGTTCTTGATCATGTTATTGTTCAACTACCGATAATCAATGAACAGACATATTGATCCATCTTTCTTTTTCAAGAAAAGTACAGGTGCACTCCAAGGTGAAACACTTGGCAGAATGATTCCATTATCAAGGTTTTCTTGGAGTTTCTTCTTCAATTCATGTATCCCATTCAGGTCCAATCTATAGGGAGTCTTTAAAATTATTTTAGAACCAATTATGAGTATATTGAGATATCAACTTCATGTTTTGGTATAAGGATAGAGAACTATTCTATAAAGACATCCATAAATTCTTAAAAAATATGAATGTCATCAATGTTGGGTTTCTCCCCAACCATTTGAGATAAACACCTCTTCAGAATGGGAATTAAGACCCATATACTAGATTTAATATCCATAAGAATTTTATAATTATCATCACATTGATAAGTGATCATAGGTTAATTTGAAATATCATAAATAACATCACTTCCATGAAAATTGAAGTGGGATTTATGTATACATAGCCAATCCATTCTTAAGATAACATCAAATTAAACTAGAGGAAGATTAAAAAGATTTGTAAAAAGAAAAATCCCACAAACATCAACCGGAGAGGAATCATATACATAATATAAAAGCACTATTACATTAAGGGTTTCCACTCCGAGTTCTAGAGTGGATATAATGTGCACCTTTCACCACATCATTATTTAACCCCTCATCAGAAACACTGATCACATGATATTTCCCCTAGTCTATTATCTTAATAGGTTACTAACATTTATCATCATCATTAACCTTATAGTATTGTAATTGGTTGGCATAATTCCCATCATCCTTACACTTGTAGCCCGGAAGTGGGGGAGGTTCATTCTGTCCAGATTTCAATATATTCACAATGTTAGCTAACTTATTCTCATCACTTCAGTAATCAAATTCGTGGTCATATTCCCATACTAACTAGAAGAATTTATTATACCCTTTAATACAATTTCCTCCATTCTACTTCCCATACTTAGAGAACAAAATAAAACTCAAAATTCATATCTCGGGGGATTTTAGATTTTCATCTAAACTACATCTACCTTTTCTTGTAAAAACCATGAGATTGATATGTACCACCATCCTATATTTATCCATGATTTCACAACGCACAATCTATTCATAGTTATTAAAGTCTCTTATATCTAACTCCCTTCTAATGCTTGGATTTAAGCCACTGAAGAATCAGTCTACCTTGCATTCAAGTTGGATAATAATACCAGAATCGTACTTCGAAAGTCTTGTAGTATTTCCCTCATAGGTACCAACAGACTCATAATCCCATTAATTTAACTCTAAAAATTTCTTCGTTGTCTTTTTATGAATAATATGTTCAAATTAATTATTTAATAATAAGTTCTTGAACTCATCCCTATAAATTGATTTAATTTAATCTTTCTACCATATATTTTTTATTAGATTCCCTCAATGTTATTCTTATCCTTCCAAATGATAAAAAAACAAAATGAATTTCTTGTGCTCTAAACACTGAATAATGTAACATATATTTTTAGTGGTACCGATCCATTTTTCACAATATAATGGATCAGAATACCGACTAAAAGAAGGTTGATTTTTCCTCATGAAGGACTCAATAGAATTTTGTACCCACCTTTACTTTTTTTTAGGATCACAATGATACATATCTTGAAAAAGTAGGGTGAGAATATAAATAATATTTTTCATTCGATATCCCATAGAATTCAGATTCTAAAGAGACCAATCATTTCATTTCTCATCACACTAATAATTAATATGGTTCTTTTATGTTTTATCAATTTTCTAAAAACAAAAATCATAGAGTAAGAAATAATAATCAAAGTAGGAAACTACATAATCATAAAATTTATTATTGTATGTCTAAACTATAAAACCTTTATTATACCATGATACCTTAGCTTTATCCAACAAAATTCATAGTTGACTTTTATCTAAATACTTCATGATGGTTTGTGAAGAGTTTTTTAATTTCCAATGAATATCCCCCATAAGTGTCAAAATAGGCGTTTAGCAAGGCCTATTATCAAGAACTAGTTCTTAATTGAGTCTAGGTCAATATGGTGTGTTTGGCGTTATTACCCCTAGGTAAATTTATTTCATATCCACATCCACATGTAGTATCTAGTGAGGGATGTATTGTTAGGAAACCACTCAATCTATCCTTTAGAAAAATTCCAGGATATTATCTTATAATTTTCCTTATTCCTAGACTTATCCACATAGACATTTCATTAAGTTTTTCTCATCCTATATTTCAAATGTTAACTAAGCCTTTTTTTCAGATACCAACTATAGCAACCCATACTTTACATACCAAGACATTACATCATTTTTTCAGAATATTTAAGACAATACACAAATAGATCCCAAAATAACTTATTTGTTTAGTGACTTTAGAAACATGGGAACATAAATAGTGGTACATAAGTGAGATACATTATCTCCCACTATCTTCTCAACGACTAGAACCCTTCTATGACACATCGTACATAATGAAAATATTCATAACATGGGTAATGGAAACATAATAAAGGGTGAGATCGAATAGTTAGTAAGGGTAAAAAGGGAGATATGTAAACATAATCATGAACATAAGGGTATGACAACATGATCATAACATTTGAAGATCATACTCCTCATATCAAAGATCATAACAAGGAGCCATGATATAAATATTAGAAGATCATAAGACATGAATCAATAGGGAATCAAAATCATAATCCAGGAAAGCATAACATAGTAATAAAAAATGGAATTTTAGCAGAATTAGAAACATAAAAAAATGATTTCTACAGTAGTCAAGGATCATTTAAAATTCCATCTTAGTAGAATGGAATCACTCCCTATAACATCATAGTAGTCAAGGATCACTCAAAAGCCCATATTAGTTTAAAAAATCCTTTAATGAACCGAGCCCACTCCCCATTATAGCCATTTCTATTTCATATGATATCAATATTTACCCAATTTATTAAAGGTATATATAGTTCTAACAAATGTCATAATGAAATCATACATATGTTTGCCACAATATCATAAACAATCATCATATCATAACCCATGAAATGAAATGGGTATCATATACATGTCATCATATCATAGCCTGTGGTAAATATATATATTTCATGATAAATTAATCATAGAATAATGCATGGAAAAAAGAGGGTTTCATATGTATGTATTATCGTATAACCTATGGAAGACCAATGGGTTTCATAAACAACATGTTATAAAAAACATAACTATTCATATATAGAATAAGAATGGAATCCTGGTAACATAACCCTACTAAGATATGAGTAACATAAAATGTTGTCATCATGGATGGAAAATAATTTTGAGAAATATTTTAAAAACATTTCTTAAGGAAAATATCCTTTCTTATGTGAAAAAATATTTTTAAAACATAAAATACATTGAAAATAACTTTGAAATATTAAAATTTAAAATTTGAAAAAATAATTAAACACTTTTATAAAATATAAAACATTTTTAATATCCCTTTTCAATGAAAATTATATTAAAATATCATTTGAAAACATTTTTCCAAACATTTTTTGAAAACATTGTTTTTGAATAAAACAAACATCTGACCAAAGTGAGAAATACGGTTAGATTTTCTTAAAGAAACTTTCTTAATATTATTAAGAACCAAAGAGTGAAAAAATGGTACCAATAAATGATGTTATATTGAAAACCCAAATTAAAATAAAATTCATCATAATTATTGAGATATAGATCATAATATTCCAACAGTGGAAGCATCATCATTAACAATCTTGAGAAATGAAGAGATTTTAGAAATAAACTCTTACCACATTAGTAACTATAAACCAGAGTCCTTATGAAAAAATAACATTACATGAAGTGTATAATATCATTAATATAATTATATTCATGATTAAAATTGTAAAATTTCTTTATATATACCTTATAAAATGAAGTAGGTGCATAAAAAACATGTGACTCAAAGAATAAAAATTATGAAAAAAGTACCTTACCAATTTGGTAACTTTTGAACTATAAAACCCCATGAAATAGAGATCATACAATGGATATGTAAATAAACATAAATTTTAGGATAATTAACATATAATAAATTCATGTTCAGTATATAAACCATAAAAAATAAATCAGTGGTGAATAACACATAAGTCTCGTAGAAATAAAAGTGATATTACAGATCCCCTTACCTTATGTCTTGACTCTCATCATACTTGTTAAAATATTATGTATAATAAATATAAGTTTATTATAAATATATTAAATAACCATATTAAATTATATCATAACATAAATTATTTTATTGTGACATTTTATTAACAATTTATAAACAACTCCATGTTAATGTTTTGTTTCGAGTATTAACGGCTTAGTTTTTTTCATGTGTTTTGATTTTTTATATTTTAGGTCATCTTACTTATACCAAGATATAATCGTCTATATAATGATAACCATGATATATATATAATATATATTAATTAGATATTCATTTATAATAATATATAAAAGATAGAAATAGGAAATGAAATATATCATTCGTGGAGATGGTAGGCCATACATATGCATGAATGTTGTTTCCATTTTCTTATCGTATTGAATGAAGAAAAGTAAATGCTATATATATATATTAAAATTAAATTATAATATTTATTTCATATATAATACATATGTTTATTAAACCCATGATTAATACATTCCATGTAAAATGTGAATGAATCACATCACTTTGAGGAGCTGGTATTCCATAGATCCATAAATGATGTTATCGTATTCCCACAAAATGGAAATCATTATGTTATGTGTTATATAATAATTAATGAAGCATAAAAATATCATATATATCATATATATATATATATATATATATTATAAAAATAGTAATCACATCATTATTCCCAACAATGAAATATGGTAATGAAAGAACGAACGACGCCAATTCACAAGGTGGTAATCTGTCGTACACACGAACGATGATTGTGTATCCTATTTGATGGAAGTTCTTATGAGTTTATGTCATAAACATAACATAAAAACATATTATTATTTTAATTACACTGATATTACAATATAATCATGGAATGATAATAATTTAGAGGGTGGATAATGAATTAAAACAAATGTGCTGGTTGGAGGATGTTACCTTTTCTTTGGGTAACTCCTTTTGTTTTGCATGAAAGGGATTCCTTGGCCAGATCTATTCCCAATTTGAGGACTCTAGGATAAATTTAGTGAATTTGGGAGGATATTTGGGTAGGTTTTTGCCAATAAAATGGTCTTTATATGTGTGAATAAGTGGGGGTTCCCTTTTTTAGTAGAGGAGGAGTGGCATTCTTTTAAACATTAAAATGTAAACACTATTGAGAGGTCTCTCTTACATAAGTTGACCCCAATAATTATTTATTTTTTTATAAAATAGAACATATGGTCATTATATATCTATAAAATATATTTTGGAAAAGTTTGGAGGACATTTATCATATTAATATTAATGTTTAATATCTATGTAAACTCATCATTACATTAATAGTTATAATTAATTTTAATTTATTTCACAAATTTTTTTGTCAAAAAATAATTTTACCTTATTATAAATTATAAATTATAATGATTCAAACTATGGAATCCATTTTTCCAAATTATAATAACAAAAATGGAAAAAATTAACTTATAATTAATCCTGCATATGGGATGAAACGATGCGTTTTTAAAGTGAAATGTTCAAAAGATTGAAATATTTGTATATCAGATTTCAATGTGAAATTTGTCCCAATGAAATAAATTTTATTAATTTATGAATAATTGATATTTTTATACTTTCAAAACAAATTTGAATAAAATTTAACTACATAAAAAAATTATATGAAAAAGTATTTTTTAATTATAATTCAATATTTTTCATTTTTCATACAAAAAATGAAACTTATCAGGAAAATACCAAATATCCACCTGAAGAAAAGTTTGACATTCTGAATTCAAAAATGGATTTTATTTTAACAAATAAAATTCCAAAAAGTTTATAAAATTAATTATATTATTTTTCAAATAAGTACATAAAAATTAGTTTTTTTGAGAAAATATTGTCTTTCAGAATACATAGACTTTACCAAAAATTAAATATTTCAATATAAATATGTTTATTTATTTGAAAATATAATAAATGATATTTTTAAAATATTAATTATTTTTAATATTAGTATGTTTATTGGCTATGTTAAAATGGCCTTATTTAAAAAATTATAATAATAAAATGTTGTTATGTTGAGAATTAGTGTTGCGCGTAGCACCAGATTAAATTGTTGTATAGTATAAATAATGTTTAACTTGGTGTAAAATGAAACTAAAGAAATAAAATAGATTTAATTTATTCAAAATAGGGTTCCTAAAAACTCTGAGTGTTACAGGTTTAACATAGTTGAATGGTTAAAACAGGTGAAAAACATATATAATATTGGATTGTGAAGGGAATCTAAAATTTATCTATTTTCACACAACATTATTTTCATTTTATGGATCCTTTTTCATGAATAATAGTGTAATATTATTTAAAAGTGATGATATTTTTCAAAAAACCCCACTATATTTACTTATAAAAGGAGCTTACTAATTCCCTATTTCTCCACAAATACTAAATATTTGGCTACAAAAACTCTACCCTAGTCTCTCATCAACACCCTCTACATTCCCTTTAAGCATTGTTCTAAAAAAATCCATTCTAAGGATACATAATGAGTTACCCAAGGGAGAAGTTAAAAGGGATAAGTAATACTCTCAACCAAACTTTTCTAGCTATTTACTTCTTCCACGCCCATAAAGCCTTATATATCGATGAAGTTATGATTTAAAAATGTTACTATGAAGAAGTGTGATTATATAATTTTAATATCTTTTTTAAACCTTCCTTTAAAATCATTGATAAAAATGAAAATGTTATAATCTGTATTTGTGAACTACCTCCTCCATAAATGGCATGTTAAATTTTACATCACTATCATAAATGGAAGGTATAAAAATAAAATATAATTAAATAATATGATATTTATAACACTATTATAATTTTTAAATAATAATTATATTATTTACTAACCCCTACCATTCCATGAAAAAGTAAAGTGTCTTTCATGTGTACTTGTAGACTTCTGCCTCAATGAAACAAGATGTTTTTTATCCTTAACCACCTAACATTTCTCAATTTTAAAATATATTTAGTTCTTAAAAATGATATTTTTTACACCATTAATATTATGTAGGAATAATATTGGGTATTATTTAGGCATGATTAATAATAAATGACTATAGTAACTTTAATAACTGTAAATGGACTTATCATGTAAAATTTATTAATTTCAGTCTATTTTGGGATATCACTTGAAAATTTATAGGTATTAATCTAATATAAAAATAAATAAAATAAAACTAAAAAATTATGATGATCGTGATTTTATTTGACATTTAAACACCTTTAATAAACCATAAATTTTATAGTGAAATTTACAAAAAAACAGAGTAACAATGATAAAGAGAAATAATATTAAAAAAAAGATAATAAATAGAGATTATAAAATTAAAAAATAGATGAATAAGTTTATTTTTTATATATATAATGAAAATTATTTAATTAATTATAATTTTAAGTGAAAGAGTAATGTGAATTCATATATGAGGTAGGGGATCTTCTATACTATCCTCATGACATGTTGGTTAAAGGTCCTCTTTCATTTTCTCACTCTTACATAATCTTATTTTCATGAAATTATTATATTTTATATATATTTACTATACATATATACCTAATTAAATATCTTATTCATTTTTAGGACTGTACATATTTTTTGTTCCCTTATAAATTCCCACTTTAAAGTAAACTTGTTATAAGAGAACATTTTTATTTCTTGTAACATTTTAAGAATCGACCCCTAATTATTTAATATATTACAGTCTTGTTCCTATTTTGGATTTATATAAAATAATAAGATTTTTCATTATTTAAAAATAACCTTTACATATTTAACAAATCATCACCCATGTGGATCACTTTTATTATTTATTCTCTCATATACTTCTTATGAATTTTCGATATTGAAACTCTATTTTTAGGAACTATATTCTTTTTAAAATTATTAATGTCTAAATGATTTAACTATTTATTATCTTGGTAATCATTATGATTTATGTATGATTTTTTATTCAATTTTTATGCATATATATTATTTTTATTATATGACTTGTAGGCCTGAAATCATATAGACCACTAATATGTTGGTTAAAGATTTATATCTCATTATATGTTATTTATGGGATTAAATAGTAAAACTAATACACCATGTAACTCTGTATATATTATTATTATTTTATTGGGACTGAAAATTGACTTATGTAAATGATGATATTTCTTATATTGTTACCACATATTTCATGATTGCATTATATTATGAATTTCATTTTCTTATTCCATGTTTCTATTATTATGAACATTATTTTTATGATATCTTGTTATGTCACTTGACTCTAATGTAATTATTTATTTCCAAAATTTATTCCCTTAATAGTATTTTAATCCCACCCTTTTTTATGTATTTTCTATAGGGATTTCTATGTTGTTCTAGAAGATATCTTATAATTAGGAGCACTATGTAGAGTTTAAAAAAGATGATTTTTTTATGTTTTAGATGATGTATTTATGTGTCTAATCATCAAAATATACTAGACCTCTAGATCCTTCATTTTTAATTATTGTAAATTTATTTGAAAAATTATGAAATATAGTGTGTTTAAGGATTGGGATTATATATATAATTTGTTATCTTCTCACCAAGGTTATGAAAGAATTATTTTTATCAGATAAAACAACTTAAACAACTTACTTTTAATAGTATCTTGATAAACCACAATCAGTTAGAAATATTTTTCTTATATGGTTCACATATCTATTTATTATTTCAATGAATATTTTTTTTATAATCCACACCAATAAAACTTCAATAATTACACACACAAAAAATATAAATAGTTCTCTACTTAAATATAAGTAAACTATTTACCAAAATCCAATCATATGTTCATGATTTTTTCTACATTAATTTCCCAAAATCCTTTAATACACTTCGATACATCTTATAAGATACTTATTTGAGAAAAAACCATAATATATGTTATATTATTGTGATAACAGATAAACATAATATAATACCATTAATATTTTATACACTTTTAATTTATGGGAGTATATATATATTTTTTGTACAAAGTCAAAATGATATTGGGTTATCATTATCCTTAGTATGTAGGGATTTCTAACTATCTTACCTCTCATAAATTCTTTACATGTATTATTTTACTATCTATTAAAAGGTTTCACGTCATTAAAAGTATTGAAATTTATAATATTTTCCATAATTTATTTATGAATATATCTCAATCAATGGTTCTATGAATTTTTTTACTTATCTATAGAGATAATTCTTGAATTTCCGTGGTTATTATCTTCAAAAAGGTTTCTATTTAATCTTATCCCTCACTTTAAGTATCATATATCCTAGACTTTAATATTTAAAATCCACTTTTAGATAAAAATTTATATCCAACTCCATAAATTGACACAAAAAATCAATAAGTTGTACATTATGTTTTACACAAATAGAACCTTGATGATCTCTATCCCTTATCCATTGGTATCTTTATTTATCCACTCCTTGATATTTTAGGATCATTCCTTCCCAAGTTAAATTATTGTTTTAAATTTTTTCTTCATGTTCTTCTAAAAGTTGACAATACCTTTAATTTTTGGAAAACACTAACTATAAATTATCCATGTGTACTTATTGTTAATCACCTTAAGTGAATTTTTAACCAGGTTTTCTATCTTATTATTTATCCTTTCCTTCTATAAGAGAACCCAATTACTTGAGTTGATATTTGATCTCTTAGAATTTTTTATTTTAGATTTCAGTCATTTCTTCCTCCTATTAGAAAAATGAAATTTTCTTCTTCAAAAAAAATACTTAAAAAATTCCTTTAAACATTCTTTTAAGGAAAAACTTTATCCACTCATGTTTAATGTGAAGTAATATTACTTATTTCTATAATTAGTACAATAAAAATAGTAATCAAAAATATATTTCTTATTCATTAAGAGGGATATGTCATTTTTCTTTATTGTTATCCAATTTATCTATCAACTCAAAAAAATCTTTTACTTTTTCTAATAGTCCATGAAATAAACCAAGTGACCATAAATTTTTTAATTTAATCATTATAATTAAATTTAGTTATATCATTTTAACATTATTATTATATAATCTAGATTTATGAAAGAATCTAATTATGTCTGAATGAGAGATATTTTCTTGTTGTTAATTTCATTACATATTTAGTCTTATATAATTTACCATTTTTTAGATTATTAGATAATTAATAATTATAAACAAGTTACGTTTTCCTAATATATTGGTATTTTGATTTCTAAAACACATTTTAAGTTGTTTTAAATATTCAACTAACACCTATTAATCCAAAAACACAAAATATATTTCAAGATTATTCCTTTTTATCTAACAAGACTCTTTTACCATTCAATTCATCTAAATTTTCCATCATTGAATCTAAAATTATTCTAGATCCACTTAAAGACCAAAATTTAAATTAAAACCTAGTGACTTTTATCATAATCCTCAGTAAGTGTCCAACAAGCAACTATAAACAATTTTTTTAAAAAAATTAATTTATTTTTGTATTTATTTACTCACATAGATATTCTTACTTATATCCTTCTTAATTTCATACATAAACTCTCCTTTTCAAATTTTATGTCTATTTTTTATTGAAACCACGTTTTCTCTTTTTCTTTCAATAGGTAACATCCTTTTTCTTTATTATAGAGTACTAAATATTTATTTTTCCTTTATATGTCTTTCAGTATATCTTAAAATTATGCTTCCAATTATTCTATATTAAAAAATTTACAATGTTTTATTTCCATTAAATATGCATTTGCTTTTTTTAATTTATTTAAAATGACTGATAGATATCATCCCTTAGATCACTATTTTTATTATCCACCACTAGCTACATTTATAATAAATAGTTACTTCAAAAAACCATAAATATTTGTTAAATAATAATGACTTCACATTCTCTACATTATCATCATATTTTAGGTTTATAGTGTTAGATAATAAGGAAAAACATTAAATAATAAACTGGACACTTCCACACAATGTAAATCTTTTCTACAAAATAGGTATTTTTGTTTAAATAACTATTTCATTCAAGACCCTTTTACTACTTATTAAAAAATTATAAGGATACTATTTTAACTTGATATATTTCTTACTCATTAATAAATTTTGTGAAAATCATTTTAAAATATGAGATGATCATAACAATATTAGTAGGGGATTTGAAAATAAATGAAATCCATTTGTCAAGCGAAAAACATCAAAACCAATTAAAATGATTACCCGTTACACAATAAAACACTGAGAACATAAATAAAAACATTTCCACATGTGAAAATAAATTATGTCTCAAATAAAACTATTGAAAACCATTAGAAATAGAAAGAAAATCTTGAAGGCATTTTGAGGAGCATGATAACTCATGAAAATTTTGTTTGAAAAACAAACATTTTTCTATTAGAAACACATAAACTTTTATTAGGAAATAAAAATAATTATATGTAACCCCATATAAATCATAAAAATATTATCTTAGGGAATCATATTTTTAACCCATTTTTACTCACGCTTAACCCATGATGAAATAACTAAAGTCTAGTTAATTATATTGGAGTAACCTACATAGTTATCTCTCTCATTTTCTCTTTTGAAGACTAAATCAATACCCAAAGTATTGAACAAGTATACTAGACTCACCAATCGTAATGCATTATATCTGGCTCACTCGTCATCATAAATAATCAAAATGTACCATATCCTCAAAAAAATCTATGATTTCATTTTTTATTAGAAAACAATTGAAAACTCATTTTAATCCATAAGAAAACCCACTTTTCATTTTTGTAAAATATTGCATTGAAAAACCAATTTCTTATGAAATATATTAATTAAAATTTTATATAAGAACAAAAAGTATTTATTCTTTGAAAAAAAACATAAAAATTTTAGATTAATCTTGATGAAAAATAATAGCTGTGATGATGGGAAAATGTGGTCATGTTGTAAACATTAAAATTCATTATTGATATTTTATAAAAAGTAAAAAAATAACTCATGTTGAAAATTTTAACAAGATTCCATATTAAAACTTGTAAATAAAGTAAAAAATAGTTAAAAATTAAGTTTATAAATCATTGAATCATAAATAAAAATATTCTTGAAACATTTAAAATAATATGGATATAGAGGAAAAAGTGTTGGAATGAAAACATTAAGAGTAGGATTTAAATAAAAATCAATTACCTTACATCATGTCTTGACTTATACAATTTATAAATTTTAAAAAATAAAATTATTTTACTTATTTAATTTCTTAATAAACTTTATAATTTTTATTTTTTTATCTTTATTCCTTTGATTTCATTTATTACCATTTTTATTTAGTTACCAAACAAATTAAGTTTACACCATATTTTTTTTGTAGTTATTCGATATTATATTTATAAAAAACCTTTATATGTTGATCATGGTCAAATAATTAATATTTTAGAATATTATTCATGAAATAATTATTATATTTTTATACTAAATTCACTTTTAAAATCAACCATGTAAAGTTCCCAAGAAAAATTATTTACATCCTTTAATGGAGATGGTAGTTCGTACATATGAAATAATTTTATTTTAATTTATATTATATATAGTAATGAATTAAAATTTATATAGTATTTTCTTTACGGAAAATTAATCAGGTTATAAGTATCAAATTCATTCGTTAAATTCATCCTTGTGAATAGCAATGTAATCCTAAAATTAATAACTAATCATACCACTTCACTAAGATGATAGTTTACACATACACATGAGTGACATTATCATTTTTTAATAGATGGGATGTTAAGAAGGAATATAATGTATTATTTTTAAATAATAATAATAATTTCGTAAATTTCATAAAAATTTATTAACTACATTTTTATAACCATTCATGTGAGGTGGTGATGAAAAACAGAAAACATCACTGTATGGAGGTGGTAATGAACACGTACACACAAGTGTTGTTTTTATTTACCATGTGATGGAAAACAGGTATACAATAGATACTCTATAAAAATAATGAACTTTTAGTATATAAAAGATACTAATTACATAATTTTAGAACTATTACAATATATTATATGGACGTAGAATAATAAATAAACATAAAAACGTTTGATTACGGATTATACCTCATCCTAGGATAACCTATTTTGTATACACATTAAGCATTTTATGATGGTAATTTTATAAATATAGAGACCCCTAGGATGTGTTGTGGATATTTTGGAAGGGGTATGGGTAGTGATTGGTTGAGATATAGTTCCTTATGAGAAATTAAGGAGATGATTCACCCTTATATAAGTTATGGGACTAACACTCTTACAATTAATAAAAGTTTTAAAATAATACAAAGTCTTATTCTTGGGAAAGTAGAACCAGTGAAACCCAATTTTTAATATAAGATGATTTATCAAATAAATTCAATCAACCAAACGTATGTATACATGTTTTCGATACATTTTAATCCTTTTATATTAGTTTAATCCCTTTTAACCCATTTTAATTTTTATTGAGATAATAAAACGTCTTTACATAGAGAATATATTTATATGAAAAAGTGGTCATTATAAAAAAATTTGCACACAGTGATTCCAAATATAGAATCTATTTTATAATATTAAATTTATAAATGTATTAAAAATTAATTTTAATATAATTATGAAAAATTTATGAAAAACAGTTTAGAAAAATTCTCATTTCATGCATAAATATGATTTTACACAATAATTATACATATTATTTCTTCTCATTATTTTAATTGGATTATAATTAAATAGATTAAATTTATATGACATTTGGATCATGCCAAAATCAAATGGAACATTCCTACAATAATATTTAATAAGAATATCCTAAAATAGTTTTAAATTTGAATAAAATATTACCTAAGTTCCAAGAAAATCAAGAATAGAATATTTGGTCAATAAAAAGACTTTATAAAACATTAAAATAAATTTAAACCATGATTATGTTATAAATGTTATGGTATTTTGTAAGATTGATAATTACCATTATTCACCCAAATATCAACTACTTTTGTATAATAAAAAATAATCCTAAGAAAAATTTGATAAGATGAATCCAAAATTGAATTTATTTGTATAAAATTCAAATTCTAAAATTTAGAAATCTAAATTTTAAATTAACCATGTAATATTTGAAAAAAATAATTAAAATAATAACTATTTCATTTTTTATTGAAATAAATTTGATAAAATTATTTGTAAACCAATGAATAATATGAATCTATAAATAATTAATAATAAACCAAAAAAATGATTCATTAAAATGATTAAATTGGTTGTCGCATTCCCATTATTTTAGGAATTGTGTCCGTAATTTTGTTCTTTAGGTAAACATGTGAGGGTATTTTACTGAATAGTTTTTTTATTACCATGTTAATCATTTGATTTTTCTATAAAACCATAACCTAATGAATCACATTATTCCAAAAATACCTGATCTTTTCAATCTGATATCTGAATTATATTTTCCTCATAGGAAAGATTCTATTCCAATCACACCACATCAGGGATCAAAACCTAAAATTCATCTGGTACATTTTTCCTCAATAATAATACATGAAACAAATCATGTACCTAAGATAAACTTTTAGGTAAGACTAATTAGTATTAAAATGATCCTGATATGTTAAAAATATTATATAGTCTAATAAACCTTGGAAGTAACTTTCTTTTTTTACAGTAATCCATAACACCTTTCCATGGGTATATTTTACGAAATTCATGATCACCTATATCATATAAAATTTCTTTACTCTTATTATTTTCAAAACTCTTCTGACTTCTCTAAGAATCCTTCATGTAATTTTGATTCATAATTACATTTTAAACCATTTCTTATAGTAGTTCAAGTCCCGACAACTTTCTCTCAATGAATTTATCCTAACATGATAGAGTCTAACACCTCTTTCCCTTTAATGCCTCAAAATGTTCCATTTTTATATTGTAATGAACACTATTATTAATTGAAAATTAAACTAATTGATGATGATGGTATAAAATTATTTAGAAATATAAGATAACGTTCCAAAAATATATCTAAAAGTCTAAATAATTATTTCTAACTGTCCATTAGATTGAGGATGAAAAGATGTACTAAAATTTATTTTAGTACGCAATGAAATTTAATTTCCTTTTAAAAATTATAGGTAAAGCTTGGATCATGATTAGATATAATAAATAAAGGGACTCTATGTAATCTGACTATATCTTTAAGATAGTGTATATAAATCTTATCCAAATACACACTATCCTGAATATGAATAAAATGAGTAGAGGTTTTCAATCAATCAATAATAACAAAAATTGAATTACTACCAGAAGGTGTATTTTGTAATACCACCATGAAATCCAAGGATATATTCTCACATTTCATTTAGGTTGTAGAAAAGGTTCAAGATTTTACATCAATATTTATCACTAATATATAAAATATCCAAAAGTAAAAATTTTCATGGTAAAATAAGAAATATATTTCCTCATTCCGCCACACCAATAATATTCTCTAAGATCTCTATATATCTTAGTTCTTTCTACTTGAATATAAAATATACATATTTGGAATTTACTAAATAATTAATTCATCAAATGAGTGTTACTTATCACAAAAAACTCTATACAAATCTTATAAAAAATCATTTTTAATGTTAAATTCTAGATACTTAACATTCTTTATAGAATCTACTCTTTCTTTCAAACCTTAAACATTATATTGAGAATCTTAATTATATTTAACTATTGTAATTTTATTGGAATCAAAACCAAAAGATGTGGACTTCATGCATGAAAAACATTTAAGCCAATATTCATTAAATAATTTTCCAAATTATTATGTTCTAAATATAGCATAACTGATGGTGTGTTATATTTTCAACTCAAGGTTTCAACTACTTTGTTAACATTACTTCTATGATAATGAATCATGATATAAAAAAAATTCAATTCCAAAAACCTCTCTTCCTCATTTCGAATTATTTTTAGGGGTTATATACTTTAATATTTTATGATTAGTTTATATTTCACATTTCACTATATAAAAATAGTGTCCCTAGACTTCTAATGAAATGAACTGCTTCAACAAGTTCATGGTCATACATATGATAATTCATTTATTTTAGTTTCAATTAATGTTATACATATGAAATTGCTTGATCCTTATGTGTTAAAACACAACAAATACAATTAAATGAAATATCACTGTAAAGGAACAATTTACCTTTTATTTTTCTAAAGGATAACAGTGGACCATTAAAAAAAATTAAAATATGTATAATAATTCATCACATCACTTCATCTAGATGAAGTTTACTCCATTTCATATTACCTTTGTTGTTGATGTAACCAATAAAATCGTTCTTATAAACTTTTGTCAGTAACCTGTTAATCCAAGAAAAATTTGAATCTTAGTGATATTTTTAGGTCTTGCACACTCTTCCACCACTTTATTTTTAATAGGATCCACTATTTTTCCATCTTTATAAACAATATTTCAAAAAAATGAAATCCTCTATAACCAAAATTCACATTTTATAAATTTTCTGTGTTACTTATTTTATTTTAATGTCTAAAAAAATTCAATATATATCATTCATAATCCTTATAAGTTTTGGGTGAACAAGAATTCCATTAATGAAACCCATAAAAACATTATCCATAAACTCCTAGAAAAACCAATTTATGTGATCTATAAGTACACTAGGCTCATTCATCATCCCAAAAGGAATAACCACAAACTCAGAGTAGTTATACCTAGTTTAGAAATATATTCATATAATTTCATACACCTCATATTTTTGGTAGTGATACCAAGACCTAATATTAAGCTTCGAATAATTATAAGATCCCTAGATATGATAAAAAAATTCAAAGATATATGGAAATGAGTACTTTAACAAAATGAAAATGTTATTTAGTTCTCTATAATAAATTAAATGTATCATAGAAACATATTTATTTATAATGTATATAACATGAGGAACTCATGGTGAAGTTACTAGAAAAATGAATCCCATACCTAGAAACTTTTCCAACTGCTCTTTTAATACTAAATGTGAAACTTAATCAATTCGATATGGGAGTTTTTAAATTAGCTTAGCATTACAAACTAATTCAATAGTAAATTCAAACAAATTATTATGAGTAAAACGTCGGAAATCATCATAAAATACATACATATATTCAATTACTACCATAACATCACTAATTTGAATAGATCCTTTATTTTTTAAAAATATATGAAGAATATTTTCTCTCTCATCTTTAATCAGTTTATTTAAATTTTAATAAGTTATCAAATGTCTGAATTCATTCTTATAGAAAAAATGACACTCGTTATGAAAAATAACACCTTTTGATATAAAATATATCTGAGAATGATAAAATAAAATCCAATCCATAACTATAATAACATCAAACCCTACAATAGAAAATACAGTATGGTTTTTAGGGAAAAATATTCAATAGATGATAACAGAAATATTTCTGTAAATTATTGTTTATTCTACCCCATGTATTTTTAAAAAAAATTATAATTTCATTTCTTGAGATGTTATTTACATTTTATTTGATTATTTCCAAAAAAAATAATTGATTATGTAGATCCTAAATCTAAAAAAACATCATAATAATACAAATAAACAGGTAATGTACCCATCAATAATTCATTTGAGGGTATAGTATCAGCTATAGTATTATAAAAAATACATTTCCGAAAATAACTACATTCTATATTGATGATTCTAAACTTTTCTATCTATATTTCGGCATATATTAGAATAATTAACCAACTGATTATAATTAAAACATCTCTCTACTAAATAACTATATTTTTTTCATTATCATATTGATTAGATCTTGTTTCCTTGTATACGTGATCCAAACAACTGATATTACAATATTAGTAACTCTTTTGGGATCCTATAAAATACTAATTAAAATAAATTTTACCACATTTGAAAAGTATGTGGCCCTTATCTTCAAATTTATTAGTTGTATTCTTCTCTATTACATTTCATATAGACTTATTTTTACTTTAATTTTTATGAGGTAAATAAGAGTTTGAGAACTCTATATTAGCTTTTTTAGGATATAAAAAAATCTCTCATAACATTTAAATATATGATAGGTAATTTGATTCAAAAAAATGGTTTTAGACCTATGTAAAATCATTAAATTTTACTATGATGGCCTTGAATGAAATTTGGTGCATACATAGACAAAATTGTAAAAAAAATTCTTAATTGGACACAGAGTATTATTCCTTTTTATTTAATCTATAAATTTACTTTCTATTCTAATTTAATGAAAATTAATAAAATAATTCTCAAGAAATATATCTTTAAATACCATCCAAGATATGGACTCATATCATCCTTTTTCTTAATATTCGTAATCATAAACACCCACCAAATGAATTAACATTAAACATAATAAATAATAAAAATTTCCTTTTTATGTTTTTTATATAACAAAAAATCAAAAATATTATCCAATTAATATATCTATCCTTTATATTTAATTGGGTATAAAGATGCATCAAAAGTTGGAGGGTGATATTCAATGAAAATCTCCACTATAAACATGTTCCTATATAAGGAATTTAGTCATTCTATGTCATGTGTTCTACCATTTTTAGCTCACATTAACTGAGTTAACACTGATATAAACTACTATATTCCAATCATTATAATTTGCTGATTTGGAAGGATATTATTCCCATGATGACATCATACACCAGCATCTCTATTTTATCTGTACTAAATTTTTATGAACATACATGAATTAGATAAAAAAATATAGAAATATTAAAAACCTATCTCCTGATAATATCACTACAAATATAAATATCTTAAGAGTTTATTTTACCATCATTTTAAATACTAAATATATCTAAACCTTAATTTATACTAATTATAACAAGTTGTTACATTAGTAACACATAAATATTATCTTAATAGTAATGATTTCATGTTTCAACTTTCTTATGATCATTTAGGTTTATAATTATATATAATTAGGAAAAATATTACATAAAAATTTTGACACTTCTAAATAATGTATATTTTTTCCACAAAAACTAGGATTTGTGTTTACACACTTGTTTCATTCAAGACACTTTTGTTTCATTGAATATGAGTCTAAATTAGAATGTTTATCCTTTTTGTAGTTATTACTTATCCTTAAATCTTATAAAATAATTATAAAATATTATATGAGAACTAAAAAACTCTGTGAGGGTTAAAAAAATAAATGAAATCCATGAGTCTAATGGAAATATAAAACCCCAGGAAAATTGTTACCTTTTCTATAATAAAACTTTTAAACATAAAAATAAAACAAATCCACTTGTGATAATCATTAATTTCTCAAATAAAATATTTAAATCTATTATAATTAACAGAAAAAACATAAATGAATCTTGAAGAACATGGGATCTCATGAAATCGTTCATTGAAAAATAATCCTTTAAACTTTTGAAGATAAAAAAAATCTTTCTTAAATAAATCAGAATTTTTTCATATAAAACCTTAACAAAAATAAAATAGGTATATTTGAGCATCATATTCATAAACTATATTCCCTCATTTTTAAACCATGGTAAAATAACTGAATCTCATCTAATTACATGGGAATATCCTAAACATTTATCCCCCTCATTTTTTCCTTTGAAGGATAAATCAATACCCTATTCATTAAAGTGATATATCTAGGTCACCTATATCAATGAGCTATATCAGGATCAACCATCATTATTTATAATTTTCATGTAAATTATAATGAGAAAAAAATAAAAATATTACATTATTTCATCATAACACACCATAAAATATCATTTTAATTCTTAAGAAAAAGTACTTTTAATTTTAACATAAAATTATTGAGAAATCTCATTTTTTTTTGAAAAAAGTAATTAGTGAAATTTTGTGAAGAATTTTTATATTTAATTCTTGGAAAATACATTAAAAATTATATATTAACCTTGATAATTATTGATTTATATAATTATGTGAAAATTTTATTACACTATATGTGTTAAAAACATTCTGTTTGAAATTTTGTACAAAGAAAAAAATAACCCATAAGGAAAACATTGAAAAGATACCATTTTAAAATTTCATAAATAAATTAAAAAATAGTAATAAATTACCTTTATAATCCTTTTTAGTCAAAATAAATTACATTATTCAAAATATTTAAAATATATGGGTGTGATGGAAAACATGTTGGAAATAAAACATTAAGATGAGAATTTAAATAAACAAACCTTACCTTTAGTCCCCTCATGCTTTGTACATTATCTAACTCCTAAGTAGTAAAATTATATTTTTTTATTAATTTTGTGATATACGTTTTTTATATAAATTCCATTTTCATTATTCCTTGTATATAATTTATTAAAATATTTATTTAGTTAGTAAATCAGTTAATTTTACATCAAACATTTTATAAGGTCGTTTGGTCATTAATTATAAAAACAATTATAAGTTAAATGTGATCAATGATTAAACATTCCAGAATCTTATTTATTTTATAATTATTATATTTATACACTTAATACACTTTTAAAATCATCTATGTGATGTTTTTATAAAAAATGAATCACGTTGTTTCATGGACATGGTTGTCCGTTTGTATATATGAATATTGTTTTCATTTTTCTAAAAGATGGAAAATAAGTAAATTAGATAAATTTATATATTTATTGAAACATATTTATATTATATTTAGTATATCCATAAGAATATATATATATATATATATATATATATATTTTTGTGTGTGTAAGGAGGAAATGTAAAATGAATCACATCATATCACAGAGGTGGTTTCCCACACATACGCATGAGTGATGTTTTAATTTTCCCAAAGATAGAAAGGTAAGGAGGTAGATAATATTTTATCTTTCCATAATCATATTATTGTAATAATTATCAAATATATTAATTAATTACATGTTTATAACTAAACTTCTAAGGTATTTATAAAAAAACACATCGCTTCGTGGATGTGGTAGTCCACATGTATACATGAATGACATTTTTATTTCCCATTGGAGGGAAATGAAGTAGAAAATAGTTATTCAATCAATATATTAACATTAAATTATAGATAAGAAACTAATTTCATTATTTTATAATCTTTATAATATATTATAAGTTCTTAAAAGAATAAATAAACTGAAAAGAGTTCAATTAGGGCATATACCTCCTCTTTGGATAGCATCCTTTGGTCAAATACTTCAGTATTCTAGGATGGGTCTTTTGAGAATAAAAGGAACTATAGTACATTATAATAATATTTATTACGGGATTTAGGTAGCTCTTTTTAAATATATTTCTCCAAATTAGTGTATAAGTGAGGAGAGGATGAACCCTTTTATAGGTGAGGGGAGTGGCACTCTTGAAATTATTCAAATGTTTAAACTTATATAAAATCATATTCATTGTAAAGTTGAACCAAGAAAAAATAATTTATAAGATAATATGATTATGTTTATAAATACGCTTAACTAAACACATTTAATTTTTTTATATTTTTTAATCCTAATCCCATTCTTTAATCCCTTTAAAGTAATTTTAACCAATACCGAGACGACTTACATTTTACCTGGATAATTTATTTATATGAGAAACAAGAGAAGGGGAATTATCACCAAATTTTAACATTATGATTAAAAATATTTATTATATTTTATCATATTAAATTTATAAATTTATAATGAATTAATTCTAATATATATACATGAAACACATGAAAAATAGTTTTTAAAAAAATACCAGTTTTAAGCATAGAAATGATTTTACACTAAAATTTTGAAAATTATTGAATACTTCGGTTTTAATTAGATTATAATTAAACCTAATATATTTTATATGAAATTTTCATCAATTAAAATAAAATTTAACCTTTCAAACACACTATTAAATGAAAATGTCTAAAAAAAGTTTTCAATTAGAGTAAAATACAAAATAAGTTCCAAAAAGTAAATCATGGGTTTAAAATTTTAAAATAATTCATTGAATAATTTATTTTACTCCATAAATAGATATTTTGTTTATAAAAATGTTTTTAAATTTTTTAAATCTATATTACATCATGAATCCATCATAAAAGTAATGATATTTTGTAGGAAAGGTAGTTTTCACTGTTCACCTAAAAATCAAATACTTTGAAAAAATACCAAAAATTCACCCTAATATAAAATTCATATGTGAAATCCAAAAATTATTTCTTTTTTATTAAATTTTTCTTCAAAAAATTATAATTTTAAAATGTAAATATAATTATGTATTACATGGAAAGAAATTTAATTAGTATAATAACTATTTCGTTTTTTATTTAATAAAATTAAATAAATTTCTTTACATAACTATGGTTAATATGAACCAAAAAATTGATTACATATAAATAATATTATTGATTCTTTATAAGTATTACCTTGGTTATCAAATATCTAGAACAATAAATTTCATTTATCATAATAAAGAATAACTCTAAATTTATGCCAACTTAAATTATATCTTCTACACCACTATGTATATTTGTAAGTCATCCAATGTCCCCTTATTGAGAAGCAATTGTCTAGGATTGAGACTTTAATTGTAACGTTATGGAAATTTTCTTATTATCTTCAATATATTCTCAATATATTCAATTATTTAACAATTTTTTTATATTAAATTTGATACAATAAAGATTCCATTAAAGGAATAATTAATGCATTAAATAGGGTAAATCTTCCAGTATAAAATTTGTTTTCATAACACATGAAGATTAAAATGTTTAAACTTTTTTTCATATTAATATATTTTATATTTTATATATATAATTTTCTTATATGATATAAAATCCATCATTTTTATTTATTCATTATTTCAGAGAGTTCCAAATGAGTAATATTGTGTTTTGGATTCGTTATTTAACATATTTATATATACATTATCCAATATAACCTATGCTTAATGAATTATATTTTATGGGGGTTATAAACCTAATATATTGATAAATAATATGATGGGATAAAATACAAGTATATTTTTTAGTATTGATGATGAGATTTATTTGAAAAGGGGTATATAACATCCTCAAAAGTCAAGGTATATTTTTTTAGTTACTAAATATATTGTTTTATTTTCTACTCCTAGAGGTGTGTTTAATGGGTATAGGGTCTCAAATTCATGTCTTAGATTTTGGAGGTTTTAGTGGATACATTGTTTCTAAAACAATTCCATCGATCAGCAAACGGTACTGGCATTGGGACCTACGATTCTGTATATCCCACTGGCTTGACTAAGGATAGTCATCAACAAGTCAATGGTTACCATACAAGATGTCCATTGTTGGAATTTTCATTATTTTATTCTAATATAAATTTTTTTATAACCCTCACCCTATTCTGTCACCATTCTGATGAAAATCTCATAGAGGTCATTCCCTTAGTTCCCTAGGAATCCTATTCCTCTCTTATTATGTTCTTAATTTCAATATCAATCTTTTGGAATCCATATATGTAATAACTTTTCATTTTATGCATAATAATCCTTCTTTATTAGGAAATTATAATATATCCAAGCCAATTGGATAGATTTACGAATCTACAACCAAGTCAAATAAAGGATTCATGATTTATTGTTAGATTAGTTTTGTGTTATGAGAAATGGTGGCCTCTCCTTGATACATACTAGATATTCATTTAGAGAATAATATATTTTGTTAAGTTGATGTGGATTTTATATATTGGAATTTTATATTCCTTGAATCCAAATTTTAGAGAATCTATCATGAAGGATTGGGTATATTTATAGTTAATGTTAGTGAACAAGCATGATCTGGGTGTCATCCCTTGATGGATCTCAGAAATTTTCATCAACAAATATAGGTATGAAGTAATTACCATCTTAGGAACATGTATGGAGTTGTTTGAAATTATAGGCTTGATTGTACATTCCTAGTATATAAATCCTTGTATGATATGGTATGTTGGATTTCATGGGTTTACCATGATACATTTTAATGGCATGGATCATGTTTTCATTACTATGTCACACCTTATATGTAGTTATATCATAGCCAATGGAATATTTGATATTCCATGTTTGATCCTTTCTATGCTATGAAAAACGTGTGTATTATTTCATAAACTATGGAATAATTATTATGATATATTAATGTATTATATTTTATTTCTTACAAGTATATTTTAACATAGAAAATGATACTTTTATTTTATTGGTCAGATTGAAAAGTGTCCCTAAGAGACTTAGATTCCCATTTAGAGGGGGAGCTTTAATGACATGACTCGTAGATAGTGGATCTAGGCATAATACAGATATCACCAGAGCTTGAAATGTGATTATCCCATGGGGGATAATTTCATACACCATTGGAAGACGGTACATATTCTAGTATTATATACCGATAGATAACATCCTTGCATATGTGTAAGGTTTTATTGATTTAGGGGTGCCAAAAAAGCATGCCATCAGACGAGAGTAGGTATCCATGGATAATATGTGTGAATTTACCTTAAAAGGATGCATGGGGTCATTACTTAATGGTGGAACATTTATTATTCTTAAATTAGGGATAGATATACATATCATGGTCTAAGTCATGTGATGGCTCATTATGACAATCTTTTAGAACAACGAGAAAACATGTACAACTAGGGTTTGTGAAATCTTGGTTAGCATACAATCACATAGTATATTATTTGTTATATTATTGTATGAAAATTTTCCATTATATTGTTACATAGGCATCTATATACATGTGAACTCATGTTATTGATGCATCAATGGTGTCTTACTGGGCTTATAATCACACCCAGCATATGTATCTTGGTGTATATGTAGACTTCATGATCAAGATTACATAAAACAGAAAGGTTTAAATGTTTGGTTGTTGAGGATCTGGGAGTTATAAAATTAACAAGGTTCTAGGATGGATTCTATAAATCCACCCGACATATTTATTTATTTGTTTCCATTTTTACAACTTATAAAAGTTCACCTACCACATTAGGGTCATGTTCGGTTAATTATTATATGACCTATGACATATTTTATTTCATATTATTTATTATTATTTTCTAATATTATTTTTATTTATCTTACATATATGTTTTTATATTGTGTTTTATGGATATTATTACTAAGGGTATAGTCTGCCCACAACACTTTTAGACCCTCACCACTAGTCGAAAACCAATTTTTTTAGGGGGTGGCATTGTAACACCCTGAGTTTTTGTGAATTTGTTTTCAAATAAATTAAATTTTCTTCATATATTATATTAAACAAAACTAAAAGTTAATATTTAATTACATGAAACACCAAGTTAATATTTCACTACACGTAACACTAGGTTAGCTTGCACTGCACATGACAATGAGTTTTCACAAAACCCTGACATACTATTAATATTATTATTCAATCATGCCCATTATTACCTAGACATTAAACTTAGTGATATGAATTTTAATTAATAATTTATAAATATTATTTATAATTTTTTTTGTAAAGGATTCATATTTATAAAAAGGAACTAAATTTTTAGTAAAGTCCTTATATATTTTGAATATACTATTTTCTCAAAAAAACGAATTTTATTTCATTTTGTGAACATTATTAATATTATTTTTCACACTTTTAGAAAGTTAATTTTATAAAATAAAATTAATTTTTTAAATCATCATGTAAAAATTAGCATAGGGTGATTTTTTGGTTTTTTTTAGAATTTTCATTTTTTGATGAAAGTGATAAATATTGAATTTTAATTGAAAACAACCATTTCATTTAATTTATTTATAATTTTATATTGTATTTTAAAATGTTTTTTAATGTAGAATTATTTCAATTATATATCATTTAATCCAATACATTTCAATGTAATCAATTTAATCTAGAATTTTGAAATGAAAGCATTTCAAACATTTTAAAATTTTCTGTTTAAAAACTAGAATTCTCACCGCAATTGTGGGTTATTTATTAATTAAATTTTGAAAAATTTGTGAAAATAATTTATAAAAATGGGTTAACTATTTTTAATAAAATTAATTTATATTATATAATGAGGTGAAATTATTTTTTGAAAAATAATAAATATTAAAAATAATAAAAAATGTATACATCAGTAAAGTAAAATATGCTTTTACCAAGGCTGAGGATGAGTGTTAAACTAAGAATTTAAGGGTTATAAATAACCCAAAACATTTAAAATGAAAATTATATTCCCATATTAAGAACTTATCCTTTATAGTCTCAAGTATGGTCCATTATTGGCTCCTTGTGACATGAAACAAATGTGGGAGCACTTAATTCTCTTAAAAAAATACCAATTGTGTCATCTCCCCCACTTATAAAAGGCCACACCGTCTCCTCTATTACTCATACCATGAAACCATTTTATTTTGGATAATACCTACCAATACCATATACCAAGTTCCCTTATAATGTCTTAGAATCCATATTCTGGGCATAAATCGAACCAAGGAAGGCTTTAAGTGAAATCCTAATGAGGATACCCAAAGAAGATGCGACACTTATTAATGGGCATTTTTTTTCTTACCTCCTCCACCTACATTGATTTTTATTATACCATTATGATATAGTAACCTTAGTATATTACATATAATAATACGTTTTTATGCTATTTTTTTGACCTGAAACCAACTCTTCTTCCATCAAATGGGTTACGAAATCATCGTTCATATGTGTGGCGGACTACCACCTCATTAACTGGTGGCATTCATTTTTTCCAATAACATCTATCACAATTGGACATAAAGATGGATTTGTTTTTTATATATTATATTTATGATATTATTTTAATTTTGGAATTATTATATAACACATACCTTTATTATTTCCTTTTTGTGGGAATATGATAATGTCGCTTGTGTGTACTGTGGAATGTCTCCTCATGAAGCAATGTGATTCGTTCATGCTTTACATGGAATTTATTAAGTATGGGTTTCATAAAAATATTTGATATATATAACATAAAAATTATTTTTTAATTATTATATATCATAAATTTTATTTTTTTCGAACCAATAATAAAATGGAAATGATGTTGACGCATTCATACAACTTACCATCTCCATGAATGGTGAATTTTATTTTTTATCACTAATTTTATGGATTATTATAAATAAATATATAATGAATGTATACTTTATTTTTATCATGTTTATAATCTATATATGGTTAAATATTTAACAAATTCATAGTATAAAAAATATCAAATCAAAATATATATGAAAAACAATGCGGTTATTGCCCGAAACATGACATTAACATAGAGTTATTAGTAAAAGCGTAATAAAAAGTCATAAAAATAAAATATATTGATATATATATATATATATGGTTATATAATATATTTATAATAAACATAAATATATTTTATAGGATTTTTGAACATGAATGATGAAACTTAAGACTAGATGTAAGAGAGTTTTTTCTCAAATGGCCTTCTTTGAGACGTGTGTTATGTTATGAACCTATATTCTTCCACATGGTGTATATACAACCCATTTGAATTGTAATATCATGAATGTTTTTAATATTTTGATATATTAAGATCCATTTTAGGTTATTTTTTCAGGGTACTAATGACTCAATGTTACCAAAGTGGTAATTATTTTATGTTACAAACTCATCTTATATCAAAATTGATTATGATTATATTTCCGTTGATAAAATTTCATGATCCACATTTCAATAAACTCATGAATTTTATTCTCCTAAATTTATTCATGATATTTTCATGCAATATTATGATTTTTCATCAATTTGGTACATAAAATAACTGAGTAATATTTTTTAATAAAATATAAATTTAATTCTCTCTTCAGTCGGAAATATATTTTCTTCCAAAACCATGTTTTATAATTTTGTTTTCATAAATTCATTATTATTATACTATTAATTTTGAAACAAATTTTTATCCATGTTTTACTTTTTATAAAACTATTTTTAAGGGATATTCATGTCATTTTCCAAATAATGACCATTTGGATTTTACTGAAAATGTGAAATGAATCATGGTTTCAATGTGTACGGAATGATCAGAATAACCCGCTGCCATGAAATATATTTTATATGAAGATTACTTTATATATTTTCAAGGTTATTTTCAAAGGAAAATAGATTCAAACCTTTTTATGTTTTAAAAAGTTAATTTCAAATTGGAACTGATAGTTTACCCAAGAAATGATTTAAATGATCGATCAAAATAATTCTCCATCTAAAATGAAATATCGTGATGTAATTTATGGTTTAATAGGGATATGAAATAAGGATACTATTCATATTATTTATTTTAATGGTTTTTATGGTAATATATTTATGCAACCCCTTTCTATTCTGTGGGTTATACCATGATAAAATTTTAATGAAACCCATTTCGTTCACCATGAGTTTTGCAATGATGAAGTAATGAAATGGATATGAAACCTGTCCATTTTCCATAGGTTATAATATTATGAGATGTTTATAAATCCCATTTCATCTCATGGGTTATGATATGATGAATGTTTTATGATATTTTGGCACACATATGTATTATTTTCATTCTATTACAAGTGGGTCCTATATATCCCTCTAATACAATTGGAAAATATTTATATCTCATGAGATACAAATAACTAGAATATGGATTGAACCCATTTCATTAATGTAATTTCTCCTCTAGGATGGTCTTTGGAGTGAACCTTGACTACTATGATGGTCTAGGAAGTAAACTGACACCACTATGATAGCCATTGAAATGATCCTTGAATAATATGGAAGTAAATTTATATTCTTATATTCATGTCACAATTCTATGTCTTAAGGAAATATTATTCTCTCATGGATCATGTTCTATGATTCACTTATGATTCATTCTTGTGAAATACAAATAATTATTCCATGACTAGAGATTATGATATTTAATATGTAGGTTGTGGTTTTAAAATGTTATTCACATATTCTCATACTCATATTTTCATATTATGCTTATGTATCTGCCTTTATTACCCTTATTGATCATCTAAGTTCAACCTTTCTTGTGATTCCTTTCCCTAGGATTGGTAGAAATTTATTTCATATGATATTTATAATAAGAGTTCTATTTTTAAAAATCATAGTAGGAGATTATGTAGTTTACCTTGGGACTTGTTATTTATGTATCCATGTTTTCAAAGACACTAAACTAATACAATAAACATACATGTATTTGGGTAATGTAATGAATATTAAAAAAATGGATGTAATTTCTATGTATTAAAAACTTGGGTCTCTATAGGAATGCATGAGGTCATGAGTAACTTTAGGTCGAACATGGTGATTTGGTTTGGGGTGTTACAAAATTGTATTAGAGATAACTGTGTTTATTTTATATTCTTATCATTTATTTTGGGACATGGTTTAAAGTTGATAGGTTGGTTGGAACAAATATAGGGTATTTTCCATGTGCCTAGATAGCTCATGTGTAATGGGACTCCAAGTTATCTTTGTAAGATTTATGTTATAGTTGTAGATATATAGTTTTGTACTAATCCCGATTTTCTTGAGTTGATACAGTTATGGGATTTGGGTGCATTTATGAATCTTTAATAGACATATAGGATCATTAGTAATGTATATACTTGTTGTTTTATATATAATATTTATTTAATTATCTGTATTTATTTTGGTCTTCTTTCAGTGATATTTCTATATTCTATACTATTGTGATATATCTATACTGGAATTAGTTAGTTGAATTATAGATTATTTAATGTTTTTTATATACATGATTATGGATAACATGTAGTTAAATAGATCTAGGATTTTTCCTTGGGTAGAACATAGAGGGTTATACAATAAGTGTGGATATCTATTGGGATAGATATTCTAATAGAAAATATCAAATGAGTGCCTTATAAATGATTAGGTTGTTCTCATAAGAAAGTTATCATAGGCATTTTAATTGTTAATTTGGAGTTTTAGAAAATTATACCTTAAAACTTTTGATGGGGCTATACGGAAAAGTAAACCAAAATGATCTCACAATGGGGGAAGTAGTAGTTCCACCACAAGATTCACTAAATGATAAACATGAGTATGCTCTTGTATATACCTTTTTTAGGGGGAAAACCTAGCCCATAATGGAGTCTTCTAGACTATGCATACGCAGGGTAGAGAGGAGTAGTGAACGATGGCTAACTATGATTTAGATATCTATATCCAAAATCCACCAGGATTATATCACACTATTTTTCCAAAAGATGCTAAGGATTTAATTAATATTGGTGAGACAATGTTTCATATTATAGGACCTTAGAGGATAAAAGGGAGAACATAGCTACCTTTATGTTTTAGGGACTCACTAGGTGATAGAGGGGCATTATGGGATATGTATTCAAGCATGAGGGTTTTACTTATGGAAATGTAAAGGAGCTATTATTCAAGGACATATTACCCGAAACACTAAATATAGACCAATCCTAGGATCCTATAGAGATTTGGTTGGGGTGGATGTCAATTTGTGATTACTATATTGTTATATATAGTTTCAATGTTTTTATCCTGTTTACTTAGTAATTAGGAACATAAGTCCATGAATCATTAGATTATCCTTTTTCCAAAGCTTAGACATCAGGTTAAGGGCTTTCCCCAAATGAAATTCCCATAGGTTCATTGAAAGGACCTAAATTTTGAGAATGATCTGGATGATGACAAGATTTTAAGTCTTCTTTTAACATTCAATGCTTTAACATCCAGGATTCCTAGTGATATAGAAAGTTCCAATTTTCATTTTATGAAGAGAAATTCTAAAGGGAAATAGTAGGGTAAAAATAAAGCTGATAATTCTCGGGACCCTTCTAACCCATATGTGAGAGCAGGTTCAATTAGGTTCTACAACACTGGATAAAAAGGAAATTTTTTGTACATCGTGTCTGTAGACACTAATATAATATAACCAATGTTGTAAGATGGTTGATTTACAGAACTTTTCTACCATTATGTCATGTCCATATTTTAGGATGTCAAGTAAGGGTATAGGTAGGGGTCCTTAGTAGTTGACCTAAACACCATAAGCCACAATTTCTCAGATGATTTATGCACCATAGAGGAAAGTTCATAATCTGAAGGCCAGTATGATGTATACGATTAAGGAAGTTCCAACTGTCAATGGAGTGAGACCTTTTATAGTTAGAGATACAGTTTTTTACCTATATTTTATATAATGATTTTTTTGATAAATGAGATTCCCATTATTTTATATCTACTAAATTTATTACTAGTGTAGATTTTATAATTAACTTAAATTTTGAGTTGGTCTCTCTTAACATTCCTTGGGATATAATGTAGGTTATCTCTAGTGAGGTCCTAAGTGTCCCATAGTTTTTCAAGGATATAAAAATCTATATAATATCATGATATTATTGATAAATAGTTTATTTGTGATATTTATAATGTACTATTTGACTAGTTATCAATCTCATGTTAACTACTCCCAGAGGCATGTATCTTTCACCACGACTTTAGAAGAGAGGTTCACATTGACAGGTGAGTGGGATGTTGAAGCCAAAAGTATGGGACCATACCTAAGGAATATTAGAGATATAATAGAAAAATTAGTGGTTTTTCATCTCATATTATAATCAATAGTATCACCATTTATCTTCCCTAAAATGGTGGATTATTATCAAGATTTTTTCCCAAATGACATCTCAAGGATTCCTCTAGATTGAGTAATTGCATTTGAGATTGAAAATATACCTGGGATACAATGGATATCGATTTATTCATATCATATAGAACCAATTGAGTTGAGAGATAGAATGTGATGTTATAATATTTGGATGTAAAGGGATTTATCAAACTAAGAACGCTTCCTTAGGGGTGCTCTAATGTTTTCCTCAAAGAAGGTGGATGACAGTCTATAATTCTATGTTGACTATAGGAATATGAATCTAATAATAGTGATGAATATCTAACATTTACCTATTATTGATGATATGCTTCATTATTTAGGAGGATCCTATTTCTTTTTCAAGATTGATATTTTTAGGCTACCATAAGTTATGGGTCATAGGGGAGGAAATTCCATATAAAATGTTTTGGATTATATATGGAGTATATGAGTATATTTTCACAGCTTTTGGGTTGAAAAATTCTCCAGTGGTGCTCACAGCTATCGGGAATATTATTTTCTATCCACACATTGACTTATTAATCATTTTATTCAAGGATTATATCCTGATATATTTAAGAATTTTGATATGCATGATAGACACCATGAGATTATATTTGGTACGCATCCATCATATGGTATTTATACCAAATTTTATAAGTTTAGGTTTCTTATTTAGGAGGTGTGGTTCCTTTGGAATGTAATTTATGAGGTTAAAATTTTAATGGAACCAAAGAAGGTTGATGATGTGATATCATGGACATGCCCTAGGAATGTGTTTGAAATTAGAATTTCACTTATGCTTTTGGGGTACTCTCGATGTTTCGTCCAAGACTTCTTCTATACTGAATCATTGTTGAACGAGATGACTAAAATAAAGTTAATTTTTAGTGGTTTGGTCTACAATAATAGGCATTCCAAGGGTGAAAGATGAGATTTATGACAACTACACTCTTGGTTCTTATAAAATAGGGGGTTGAATAAGGAGTGTACTATAATTTTTTAGGTGTTGGTTAGGGTGATTTTTTGATGAAAAGGGGAAAGGGGTTGCTTATAAACCATGTCAATTTAGATCCCATGAGTGGAATTACCTAGTTCATTAATTATAGTTTGTAGTTATGGTCCACACTCTAATTTTTTTGAAACATTATATATTTAGTTAGAGGTTTAATATCTACATAGACCATAAGAGCATAGGATACATCTTTTCTTAGTAGGATCTAAATATGAGTTATATATTCTTGGTGGAGTATCATTTTTAAGATTGAATATACTCTAGGGAAAGGATATTTCATAATAGATTCTCTCTATAGGAGAATGATAGAGATGTAGGAGCTTGGAGAGTGACCTTCATAGGAGGACTAATGCTTAAGGATTTTAATGGATGAGTGGATACTGTTTTCATATGAGGATCGTGGAGTAATAAATGTTCAACCTTTGGTATCATGTCTTATTTAGTTGATTTTTAAAGGAATTATAGGAGGGTATCATTAGTATATAGTGATTTGGATATTCTTATTTGGGGATGATTTGATCCTAGGGAGTTCCATTGATAAGGGAAATGTGATCTATTATCATTGGAGGATTGTAGTGTTGGCTTCCTTAAAGAAAGAACGTAATGGGAGACTCTGATTATTCAAAATGGATTGTCCATACATGGTTTGAAAATATCTTCCAAGAAATATAACACCAATTTTAGTGGATAGGTATTAATAGGGACATCATTGATTTTATTTTTTTATTACTTAACTACTAGAGGGTTAATGCAGAGAATCCTCATTCTATTGGTTTTCTTTAGTCACATTGGGTGCCTATATGAAAGTGGGAAAATTTGATTATGGTATTCATGATGGGGTTACCTAGGAACCCAATTATTAATGATTCTATTCGGGTCATAGTTTCTTGATTGATAAAAGTTTCTCATTTCTTATCGATTTGAGACACCATTTTCAAGGATGAGTTTAGAAATATTTATATACAATGGATGGTATCCTAAATAGAGTTCCTTTGAAAATCACTTCGGAGATGGGAAACCATTTCACTTCAATATTTTAGTATAGCTTACAGTGGGATTTGGGTACCCAAATAAAACAATGTATAATGTATCTTCCATAGATAGATGGACTGTCAAAGAGGATGATTTGTATATTAGAGGATATACTACAGGCATACATTATGGACATTGCTGGAGCTTTGGATGATCAAATAGTCTTTTTTGTGTTTGTGTAAATTTATATCTTCTAAGATAAAATTATGATGGAACCTTTTTGAGGATCTTTATGGATGACTATGTCACTCATTTCTATGTTAGCATGAAGCTAGAAAGGTAGTAGTTGTAGGGATGTGTATGGAACAGGATACATCTGAGAGAGTGAATGTGGTCTATAAGTAATTAATCACCACCTAGAGTAGGAAAAGATCATATTATTACTATATGAGGTGACCTTTTTCTTACACTATGGGTAATTGAGTTTTCATTTGGGTAAGTTTTAAATTATGTAATCAATTGTTACAAAAGAAAGGAATGTTATCTTTGAAATTATTTCGATTGTTTAAGATTACTAATCATATCAGGACAATGTACTACTATTTATATCTTCCTTCATGATATCAAGGTATGCATGATGTGTCCATGTGTCTATTCTATAGAGTTATATGATCAATCCTACACATATGATTTACTATGTGGACATTTAGCTAGATCTTGACTCATCATTTGTGGATTGGCCGATGTGGATCATATACTAGAGTGGGAAAGTGTATTAATGGCAGATAGAACCACTTTTAAATGTTCAATGGAAGCATGTTAAGTTACAAGAAGAAACATAGTGTCATGATTCCTATGTTCATATAAATTTTCCTATGTTTTTTTATCAAGATCCTTAGAGAAAATTCTTAGAGACAAGATTTCATTAGAGGGGTAGAATAATCACTTCCTCAACCTTCAAGGTATTATTTTTTCAAATTATTATATCTATCATCATGTTTTATTATTTTAGAGGTTTATTTGATGGTTATGGGGTGTTAGAGTTAATTCATGGAGTTTAAAATCTTTATTGGGTTTCATGGTGGCTAACATAAGGCCACCAGTTAGCCGATGGAGTGCACTGACCAACTAGTGATGATGGAAGCTAGACCTATAATTATACGGACCCTATCAGTCATCCAGTGGAAAATTAATAATGCCTATATTTTTTATTATCAAACCAACTAGATAAAAGCTTTTCCATAACTTTCTGGTGGTTCCATCGACTAGTCGATGGGTTCTATATACTAACTGGTGGTTCCTAAGAGAGATTTCTATTAATAATGTTTTCATTATTTTACAATAAAAATATTTTTAGAATAATTCTCACCATAATACAACCCCATTACAACCAAAATCTCTTAATGGTTTCTCTTATTTTTCTTTAGGCTTCTTATTCCTTAAATCTTGGGTGCTATAAGTTTAGATAAATCTTTTAGAATCCATATAGGTATGATATATAAGTTTTAAATATAATTACACTTATGTAGAATTGATCCTAGATCTAAGATATATTGGATAGATCAATGAATATCCACTTAGATAAAAAGAGGGTTTCATGATTGATTGATATAACCAATATCAGATCATGAGAATTAGTGACCTCTCCTTGATCGATCTTAGATCTTCCATGAGAAATTAATCTATTTTGGTAAGTTGATGTAGATTTCATCTCTAGGAATGATCTCTCACTTGAATCATAATTCTTTACACTCTATTATTATGGATATAGTCTTTTTCCTATAAAAATATATTCATAGATATTATTTGGGTTTCATACCTTTGTGAATCTTAGAAATTAGCATTAACAATCTAAAGGTTGGAATTCTTTACCATCTCAGGCCCTTTCATATAGTTTTCTGAAATTATTTTCTTGAGTGTATGTGTGTATTATAGACACCATTATATGATATGGTGTGAAGGTGTGTATGGGTAGCCAGCTATGCCTTATCATGTTGTGTATCGTGTAGTAGCCTAAAATTTTCACAAATAAATATTACATATTTTTAAATGAATATTATTTTAATAAAATTATAATGCATGATATAATAGTATAGGTTAAGTGTCTTTGGAGGTTTGATACAAAATATTATTATTTCATAAAATATTTTCAACATATCCCATAAATATCTTCTCATGTATTACTCTTTTTAGACACGCCCTATATAAAACCTTTCTTTATGACCTGGGTAAAGGGAACATAATAAAGGGTGATATTAAATTCTTAGTAAGGGTGAAATAATGAGATATTAATGATCAGTTAATCATTACATGGGCATAACAACATTTGAGAAAACACACCCAATATATCTTTGATCATAATAATGAGTAATGGAAAAAATCATGGTAGTTAATAAGACATGAATCAAAAATGAATCACTGAACATGAGTAATGAGATCATAAAATTGGCATAGAAATATGCAAAAAACAATAATTTTATAATATTGTGAACATTTTTAAATAGAAATCGGTCCAATCATTAAATTAAGGATATAAAATCAGGCCCTCGTAGAAACTTATGGACATGAAACCAAGTTCACTCATAAACCTATAAACATAAAACTAGGTCAATTTATGAACTTATTGATATGAAACTAGGTCCACTGATAAACATATGTACATAAAATCTAGGTCCATTCATAAAATTATGACCATGAAAATAGGTTCTCTGATAGCATAATTAACACATGAGTTATCCATCATTACCCAAGGCATTAGAGGGATTTAAATGACCCAACCATCACATAATCATAATCCAATAATATATGGGACACCATATCATAAATATTTAATATTATATTACAACTCGCGGAAATAAAATGAGTTTCATAAACATTTCAACATTTCATCATAGCATAACTTGTTAAAAGTAAACAAGTTTCATGAACATCTCATAATAATAATAATAATCAATACAGAGAAATAATAAAGATGGTATCATTATATAATTTACTAAATAAAACATATGTAACATAAAAGGACATGATCATTATAGGAATATTCATTTAAATTATCTGTTGAATAATTTTGGAGGAAAATATCATTTTCATTTACAGGTAACTTATTTAAAATAGAATAAATTTCAAAATATTATGGAAAAAAATTCATTGAAAAGAAAATTGGAAAACTTTAAAGGGTTCCCCAAATAATTATGATGTAATAATGGTGGGAAATTTGGTTCCTATCATATATGTTAAAATAAAAATTCCTTTCATATTTTTAGTATAAATTAAAAAGAACCTCCTTTGAAATTTATTAAGAAGATTACATTTAAACATTTTTTAAAAAGTAAAATAGCGGTGAAAATTAATTTAAAATATAATAATAGAATAATAAAAATACACTTGATTTGTTTTAAAACATGAAAATTGAAGAAGAATAATTTTTTATCAAAGAGTTAAATAAATCCATTTTTTCTTAAAAATATTATTTGAGGTGCTTGAGAACATAAAGTGTGGAAAATGAAAAAAAATAATGTATTCTAAAGAAATAAAAAGTTGATAATAAAATTAATGAGATTATTTAGTGGTATATTATGAAATTTAATGATGAAAAACTTTTTCATAAACAATTCCAATAAAAAATGAGATTTTATCAAAAAAACCCTTAAAATATTGATTACATTTGAATAAAAACCTCATAAATAAGATAACCTTATATGTATATATAAATCCACACAATTTTCATGAAAATAATCATAAGATACATTTAGATTCATTAAAAAAACTTATTAATGTTGTTAATGATATGAATATTATATATATTTATTATATATATATATAAAGAGAGTCATTGAAAAAAGGTCAATAGAGAGAAATGAATTACACCATTAATGGAGACAGTAAGACTTACCTATACATGAGTATTTTTTTCATTTTTCAAATGATTGAAAGAAATAAAGGTAAATAATAATTATCCTTTAAATAATTATTATTATATAATATATAAAATATATATTTATTAAATATATTCTTATTATCATCCCTGTAAATTAGATATGATAAAAAAAATCACATCGCTCTGTAGAGGTGGTATTCCACACATACACACGAGCGAAAATATTGTTTCAGATATATTAGAAGACAAGTAGATAGATATTTTATTATAATTATAAATTTATAATTCTGTTATAATTATCATATATAAAAATTAAATCCATTATAATAACTATCCATGAAAGATAGTGATGGTAAATGAATTTTATCGCTACGTGGAGATGGTCAGCCATACATATTCCCAAGTGATACTTTCAATACCAATTTGATGGAAAATAGGGTGAATAAAGGTGGTTTAATAATAATAATAATAATAATTCAGTACATTTAGGATACATAAGTTTTTTATTTTATGAATAATATCATAGATTTAGAGTAGATATAATAAGAAACAAATTGAAAGAGGTCGGGTATGATGATTACCTCTTATTTAGTAGACCTCCTTTAGAACCCTTAATAAGGACCGTTATAATTTAATTTTAATGATAAATTACTTTTAAATAATGTCTATTGATGTTTAAAATATAATTACATAGTGTTTGGTCGAGAAATAGGGATCAAGGGGTTGTTGATAAGAGAAAGGAGGGCTGGCCTTTAATATGCGAGGAGAATAGCACTCTCGGAATTTCATAAAAGATTAAAATATAATAAAGTAATTATCATGAAAAATGTTTCCAAATGGATATAGATTCAAAGATAAGGTGTTATTAGGTTTAAATCCCTTAAAATAATAAATTTTTGGTAGGTCTAGGTGGTATTTTAAACCTTATATTTTTGTTTAACCCCTTAGTTAACATATTTCAACCACTACCATTATAACATCTTTTTCACTCTTAAAGGGTTATATTTTTACATATAAGGTATAAATTGGATCATAAAAGACAATATAATGATAATTTAGATAATATATCATTCCATTTTTCGTATTTTAATATTTTTTTGATTTTTAAATAATTTAATAAAATATTATTTTTCACATAAAATTATTAATGTCATTGGGACACTATTCATATAATATGAGTTTGAAAACAACATGAAGACAATAGAACTAGTATAAAGATCTTTTAAAAATTTCCAATATGATATATTTATATAATTTTATTGAAACACATTAATTCATCCAAATTTTATTAATTTTACTATTTTTTAAATCATTTATTTTATTTTTCTATTAATTGAATAAATATTATGTTTGTATTGCCTTAGAAGTTATGGAAATTATTCAATAAATAAAAGATAAATATAAACTACTCTGAAAAACAAAATTAATTTATAATTAAAATAATCATTTATAACCCATCATAACCTCTTTTTACCATTATGATCAAATATTAGAGATATTAAAGTCAATAGGGTGATATTTGTGACTTTATCTTTTACATGAATTCTTGTAAAGGTCATAATTACTAAAATATTGTACCAATTGACCCTATATTATTGAATAAGATATAAATGGATCAAATCCACCCATAAATTGGAATAAATAATGTGTTATAGATAATTTCAAGACTTATCCCAATGTTTTAACCCTCTTTTACATGTTTTAACCTTATAGTGGTGACAAAAAACTATTATGGTTACTACTCATATTGAAAAATGTAAAAGGGACATACTTACAAAATTTTTAAATTTAGATTCCATATATGGAATAGTTTTTTTAAAATTAATTTTTTAGAATTTTTATTTATTAATTTATGATAAAATATAGAATGGAATAAAAACATTTTTTTCAGAAAAATGGCTTTTTAAGTATACAAATATTTATACACGAAATTAAACCATTAAATTGATTAAAATTAACAAAAATGGATTATTATTAATATAATTGAACTAATTTTATTTTTAAACCATTTTGAAACAAAATAGAACCTTATAAATGCTTGAAACAAAAATATAGTTTTCAATAAAAATATGTATTTTTTACTATTCACTTAACAAATAAATCAGTCCAAAGAATTCTTAAAAATTAACTACAAGAAAATTTTTACATATCGATTTCAAAAATGAATTTTATTTTATCTAATAGATATTATAATGTTATCTAAAATTAAATATAATATTTTCTCATAAAAATAAATAAAATTGTTTTTTTGAGGGAATCATATTTTGAAGCATAATATGACATTACAAAAAATGATTAGTTATTAATAGTAAATAATTATATTTAATTAATTAATACCTTTATATATATATATATATATATCATAATGTGGTTATTTATATTCATTTCCACTAATTCATTGGCTATGTTATAATTTTTGTATTTAAATAATAATATTATGTGATTCATTTAAACATGATGTTGTGTGTTGTATATGTTATCTAACAGAAATTTATTCTTTTAAAACCTCATAGTGTTGCATTATCCCTTTTAATAAATTTTCTCCTAAAAATTTAAACATGTTCCCAGTAATCATGGGTTGGACATTTGAAAAATCATTTTTGTAAAACCTACATTGATAGAAGGGTTAATAAATATTCCTCTTAAAATAGGGAAAAGGAAATAGGAATATCATTTTCAATAATGAAAAACAAGGTTTAAAAATAGGATAACATTATTGGGAAGTAAAAATATTGACATGGAAAAGAAAACTAACGCTTAAGGATTAATAGAGAGTGATGGAGAACATGGATAGAAGAAAGTTAATGACCACAAACTCATAAATCTGTAATGGGTAAAAAGACAATCAAATCATCAGAATTGAAGGTAAAACTATAAAATTTTATTTGAATATAATTTTACTAAATTTGAGGTATTATTTTATAATAAAGATAGTTAATATGAGAAAATTCACTTACTTAATTTATTTACATAACATAAACACAATTTTATCTTTTGGTTATGCTTCATTCAATTTTTATTTCATATCTTACTTCATGAAATGAATATTAAAGATGAATTTATCATTCATAAAGATCTAAAATTAACTTTAATTGGATCATAAGATCTATAAAATAATGACAAGTCATTCCTCATATCTCTATACTTACAAAAACCATACTAATTAATAATTGTTATCCAATATGATAAATAATCATTTAAAATTAAACAATAATACCAAAATATCAACCATTCCATATGTAGTTAACCTTAAAACCATTCTAAAATATGTATAAGCAATTTTAAAATCCAAACAATAGAAATAAAGTTGCCTAATTTATAAAATGAACTTAACATTAATCCCTCAAACAATATGATGTAGATCTAAATGTTATTTACCAAATATGTGAATAACCTTATCATATATTCTCTTGAAACATGGTAATGACGAAAATTATTATAAAACAAAAATTAAAATATACATGGTTCAATAAATTAACTCCACTATTAAAAAATTAAATATTATAAAATATATTCCAAATATATAAAAATTATATAAAATCAATAAAATAGAACATTAAACACCTTTTCATCAAATCAGTAATCAGTTATAGAGACCTTAATACCATCCTAGTAAGTATATCAATAATCACTTTATCTCAAATAGTCATTATTATTTCAACATTGTGCATATATTAAGGCTTATCTTCCCTCAATCATGTGTTTTCCCATAAAATAATACCATAAAATTAATTCACATTTCTTGTTCATCTGTTCAATTCAATATATTACTGAAAACAAATTAATGAAAAACTACTATAGAATAATCATTAAATTTATCATGATTCTTAAAACAAGTATACTAATGAAAAATATACTTTTACATCATAATCCTATAATTTCAATACATAAACACATTAATAATTCCACTTCCTTCTTAAACCATTAGCTATGTTTTGTCATGTTATTTATTAATACCTTCTTCTATTCATATATTATTCAAAATATCTTTATCATAAAAGGTAATAATTTTACTTGTATAACATTGCTGATATAATTTTTTAGAGTTCCTATTAGGATATTGATTTTCATAATTCCCATATATTCAAGAATTAAGACATTCAAACATTGATGATACCATTATGAAACTATTATTATCATCCATTTCATTAACCAAAATTTAAATTTTTTATAAACGCCTAGGATTTTCATACATGGATATTACATCCTTTTGTGAAACATTTCTTACATTATATAAACATATGTCAAAAGAAATTATTAGTTTAGTGCCTTTGGAAACCTGAAATCATAAAGAAATGGTTCATAAAATATCTAATTCTTCTCCCGTTTATTTATTAATAACTAAAATATTATTTGAAAAAAAAAAATAATACCTTTATTTATTTACTAAGTAAAAGAATCATAAGAAAATGGTGATCTCAGATGCTCAATAATGGTAAACAAGGGAAATACACAAGCATAACAGGAATATAAGGGTATGAGAACATAATAATAACATTTGAAGATAAAATCCTATATATTAAATATAATATAAATGATTCATGGAATAAAGATTGGAGTTTAATAAAAAAAATGAATCATAATATAATCAAGAGAATAAGTCATGAAATAATAACATAGAAATAAATCTTGGAATCTATGGAAGACACATAAACATGTAATATCAATCCATATAACTCTATTCTCAATTCTATAACATTAAATGTAACTTCATGAGGGATTAACCATCTAGGTGGGATGCAACACCATCCCCAATCACTATCCTTTCCCTATAAGTGGTCTGGATTCACCATCTTCCCATAGTAGATTGGGTTTTCCCATCTTCCCATAGTGGATCGGGTTTCCCCATCTTCCCATAGTGGATTAATCTAGTTAACTTCATTTCCATTATTATTTCATGAGATATAAATATTTATCCAATATATTAGAGGGAGATATAGGTCCCACCCATCACATAATAAAAAACATACATTTTCATTCCACATGAACATAAATCCTATGAGAACCTATAAAAACAAATGAGGTTCATATACATTTGATCATAACATAAATAATGGAAAAGAAACATAATTCATAATTCATAATCATAAAACACCATAAACATAAAATACTTAGAGAAAGAATAAGAACAGTATCATTGGATCATATACCCAATATAACATTTGTAAAAAAATAGCATTATCTTATATGGAATATAATGTTGAGATATCTCTTTAAAGCATTCCTGAGAAAAATAATCTTTCTTCTTTGAAAACATTTTCTTTTATTCAAATGATGTGGAATTTTAAAAGAAAACATTTTCTGAGAAAATAGACTTTTAATATTGTAATGGAATCATAGATGGATTAAGGATTTTTAAATTTTAAAAATATTTTCATGTTATATATGTTAAAAAAATCCGCTCATACTTTTTTTGGAAAATTCATAAAGTACCTAATTCGGAAAATAACAAAAAGTATTCCTTTAAAATTATTTTATAAAAAATAAAACATGATTAAAAATAATTTAAATAATTTTTTAAGAATATTAAAAATATTTTGGAATTTTTTTAAATAAAAATTGACTTGGAAGAAAATATTCCATTGTGGAGACATAAACATAAACAATCTCGAATAATAATGAGATTGTAAAATAACCCTTACCACATTATAATCAGAAGAATAATATTCTACATTAATGAAAGAAAATTATATGGATATTAAAATACTTTAATATTTATAATATTACTCATAAAATACACTGATGGTTAGTATATATACCACACAAAATAAACAAGTAGTGTATAAGGCATGTTTCCCCCAAAAATAAAAGGGAGATAAAAATCCCTTACCTTATGTCTTGATTATATTCACACTAATTCAAACCTACTATATAATAAAAAAATTATTATACATCTAAAAAAACAATATTCATATATTCAATAGAATATATGAGTTTATTATGACATTATATTACTAGTTTATTAAAAATTCCATGTTAATGTTACTTTTCTGGTAATATCTGTGTTGTTTTTCATATATTTTTTTAACTTTTTGTTTTTTATAATCTTACATAGATCATGATTTACTTATTTATAGAATATAAAACATTATATAAATATCATATATATTTATTATGTGTATATTTAAAATAATTTATAAAAGATATAAATATTAAATTCAATACATCATTCATGGAGATGGTTGGTCATACGTATGCATGAATGTTGTTTCTATTTTATTACAGTATTGAAAGAATGAAAGTAAATGAAATATATATATATATATATTATAATTATATATAATTATTATTTCATATATATCATATAATTTTACTAAATTCTTCCTGAATATATTCCATATAAAGTGTAAATGAATCCCACCGCTTTGAGGTGGCCAAATTCCACACGTCCGCAAATGAACTTCTCATACTTACAAAAAATGAGAAGCATGGATGTATATGTTATATAATTATTAAAGAAGAATAAAAAATGATAAATATTGTAAATTTCATATATAAACCAAAATTACTTAATTATCTCCACCCATGAAAGGTGGAAATCGAAGAATGAGGGACATCGGTTTGCAAGGCAGAACTAAGTTGTACACATGAACGATGATTGTGTATCCCATTTGATAGAAGTGTGTCTTATTGCAGATTGAATACTTAATATAAGAGAATATTATTATATTTATGATACTTACATATTTCTATAAACATTAAATAAAAATAATTGAGGTCTTTTAAGGAACAAATAAAACAAAAACTTTCATTGATAAACATAATCTCTTCTTTGGGTATCTACTTTCGATTTGTAAAAAATGACTTAAATAGGTAAAATCATCCTTGATATGTCCTATTGGGACCAAAAGGTTTTATATTCTTAATTTAAACACCCATTATACCAAACCTCACAAAGGGATCAAAATAAAAACAAGAAGTTTCCAGGAATAAAATTAGACATACAAAAATCTAAAATGAACTTTGGGATATAACTTATAGACTATCTACCTAGAATTCATTGATGAAAGCACTCCCCAATGAGGCCCTAGATTCATATTCAACCACCATTCAAAGACTTACCCTATATTTAATTGGAAATGTAGAGTTTTAGTGCTTCAAATGGAGATAAGAGAACGATTAAAACACTAAACCAAAAACATAAGCAATAAAGGGATTAGTTTAACACCCCAAGCTTCCACCAAACGCTTCCCTTTCAATAATACAGTAGCATGTGTTGTACGCAACTTTGAGTTCTAACACACACACCACAACGAATCAAACTAGCCGTTATGAATAGTAATACCCACTTTTTGAAATTTTATAAATTTTATCTTTCAAAATGGACTTCATTTTTTGATTAGGTATATCGAAATAATCCTGGGGTGAAATTTTGGTATTTTTCTGAAAACTTTCAATTTTTGATGAAAAGTGAAAAAACACTGAGTAATAATTTAAAACTGAATTTTTATTTAAATAATTATTTATTTTATTTAAATTTAATTAATCTCAAAATAGATACATAATACCTATATAAGTTCAATGTAATTCATTGGAGTTAGTTTAGAATAATTTTAGATATATAAAAATGTTATTGAACTTTTCACCGTCTTTTACCCACCTCCTAGGAGAATTTGGAAATTCACATAAAACATAATTTTACCACCTCTATGAGTGGAATTTCAAAAATCTGAGAGACACGGTTAATATCAAGGAGTAAAATGTGGTTCAATGAGATGAAAATAATTTTTGGGGAATAGTAACTTTTTACTTTTATTTACCACGGTTAAAAGTAAATAAGGTAATTAAGGGTAAAATTGATATTAATATTACCCTAAAACATGTCCTAATTCTATTGGACAAGTGTATATAGACCATAAACAACATTTGGAATAAAATATTATCATTTAGGTCCACTTGTATTAGATTAGGACAATTATTATTATTTAATTCAAAGAAGAGTTAAAAGAGTTAAAATCAATGTTTATTTACTAAATCATTTTTAATATAAGTATATACATAAGATAAATTAGATTTTAAATATTAATTAGAAATCTAAAAATATTTCCTAAATATTGGTATTTTATTTATAATTTTTATACATTAAATAATTTAATTTATTTATGACACAATGATGATGCAGTAATTACCATAGTAGTGAAAAATTAAAATAATTGATATTATAAATACCCAAATAAATATAATTTAAGACTTTTTATAAATTACACTAATTTTATAGGTTAATATGACATATTAGTATTGATTTAATTGACTTTTTTCGAAGTAATCATTCTGTTATGATTTTCACAAAAATCAATTTTCCAAATAGTGTCAAAATTGACAAAAAAGAGTTTCTAAAACAAATATTATATTATTAATTGATATTCAATTTCTAAAAATCTAAGGTTCATCCAAAAGACTTATATTATAATAGCTGTATTATTAATGGACCACTTGGGGGGTCTCTTGGAGGTATATAGTAATTTTATGAACTATAAAATATAAAAATACAAAGTGACATGGTAAGTGTCAAACTAATTAACTAAGAGTTAAAACTAAAAGATAAGGTTAATATAATGACCCAAACCTGTCTAAATTCTATTGTTTGAGTGGATTTGGACTCATCCCCACCATAAAATTTAAATAATCTACTTTGGAGCTATTATAAACCGAATATGAATTTATTATAAAATAATATTTCTATCTTTTCCAAAGGTGCCCCTCACCCCTCTTATAAAAGGGCACTCCACTTTCTCATTAATTCTCACCTTAAAATCCTTTTGGTTCGGCCAAACCCTGCCCAAATACTCTCTCAACTTCCCTCAATAAAACCTAGAGGCCTTAGTTTGATGATAAATCCCAACTAAGGAGCCCTTTTGATCAAATCAAAAGGAAGAACCCGAAGAAGAGGTAATGTTTTCACCACCCTTTTTCAAATTCATTTCTTCTTCAACTTCTTCTTTCTTTGTTATTCCCATTCTAAAATAATGAATCCATTATCTATTATATACTGTAATATTCTTATAAATATGGTACAACCATATTCCGTATTCTATCCATCCTTTGAATGACATGTCACCATACGTGCGTACGTACGGCTTACCGTCTCCTTGTCGTGGTGTAATTGTTATTAAATATATTATTATTTGGATGGGTATAATAATGATTTGTAATTCATGTAAATAATAAATATAACATTATAATTATTCTTTATATATGATATACCATCCAATTAAATATTATTTTAATATCAAAATAATGATATTGTCGCTCGTGCGTATGTACGGACTACCGTCTCCACGAACGCGACGAGATTCATTCTCCATCATATCCATTCAATTATAATTTTCAATTGATGATTTAAAAATAATGTTTAAGGACTTGATATCATTCTGGATATTACTAATAGACAACCTATCCATGAAAAACATGGATTATATAACAACACATATATAAGAAAACGAGTAAGTTAACACCCGAAACGACGATAATACTAAGATATTATTAACAAAGAAATGTTAAAAGATCATATATGAGAACCATATAATGTATATGATTCTTTTATAATTTAATAACAATTTTTTCACCATTACACAGGAGGTTAACCTACCCCCAACCAAGGAAAAGTACATGGTAAGGGTTTATTTCCCAATCTCTTCATTATCCGAGGTTGTTTATACGTAATAATCTACTAGGATTTATTTATCATCCACAATCATGTTTCTTCAAAATGTTTTCCAAAACATTTTTACTATTTACAGAAATATGGGTTAAAGTCATTTTTACCCTTTTTTGACATTTTATAAGATGTTTATAAAGGAATCTTTCTGTCGTTTTCCAAACAAGGTGTTTTTTAACCTTTTCGACAGAATTAAGGTAAGAATGTTTTTTTTGACTTATACAGTGGGTGCGGATATTTTCCACCGTTATAAAATCGTTGAAGCCTCCCTTACAAGATTATAAGAATATTTTCAAAGAAAATGTTTTATTTTATAAATATATGACTCTTTAAATGATTTCAAAATAGAAAGAGATATTTCTTTAAAAAGTGTTTTGATTTCATCTTTGTCAACATCCTTTGATGGATTTTAAGTTTATTTGGAGTTGATTTATTATAATAAAATACTTCCATATTTTATTGATGGTTTTGTGATATGTTTGACTATAGATGTGTTATTTTTATACCATTCATGGTTTATAAAGAAAGTATTTACATTTCGTATGCTAGTTTTAATATGAATGTTTATGTTATGTTTAAACCTATTCATATGAAGAATGCATTGGACTTAATTTGTGATGGGTGGAGCCCGCTATAGCTCCTTGATGCATCGGTAGGTCTCATGAGACAAACTAGTGTCTTGGTACAAGGCCTTGACAAAATCTTATTTGTAGTCTTGGCACGAGGCCTTGGATATGTGGTTATGATAGTCTGGCATTATGCATTCCATCATTATGAAGGTCGTTATTGATATTGCATGTGATTATTCGATTAGTAGAATATCTATGTGAATAAGTAAATGGCATTATTTCATTTTATTTTTTCCATATTATGTCGACGTTCAAGTTGAAAAGGCTTTTTTTAGTTATACATTACCTTAAATATTTATTCTTATTTATGAAAGTTTCCGCTATATTGTTATCCTTACTGGGAATTTGAGCTCACCTCTTTTCTATGTTTTATTTTTCCCAGGATGTGAAGAAGTATTTTATGAATGACCTTCAGGGATAGTATGAGAGGATAAGAGTGTGGAATATGGAGACTACATTGTTGTAGTTTTTCATTTTATGATGTAATGTAAACATTATGAATGTATCTAGTGTTTCCAAGGCTATTAAACTAATCGGTCTTTCGAGACTTGATCTTCTTGTGATCATTCCAATGTTATGTAATAATGCACCAACTCTGGGTATCTAGGGTTGGGGCATTACAGATGGTATCAGAGGGAGGTTTAGTAAAAACCATTGAATCTAGATTTAGATAAACTCTGATTAGAGCACATAGACCAAAGAAGGACTTGGGGGATTAGTATATAATAACTTCCTAGAATTTTGGTATTGTAGTGATTTTGGGAGTTTTCTGAGAAATAAATCCCTATCTGGATACGATCAGGTAGAGGCGGCTCTGGAACAGATGTACCTAGGGGTAAAACCTGAAAACACTGCTTTGAGCTAGACTCAAACGGAAACTGGTGAAGGACAACGAGCTTTACGGCACTCTTGGTTACGACACTCTCGGGCGATATACTTAGGATAACTCTCATTTTCCTTAAAAATCATTATGAAGGGCTTATGAGTATATAATTCCTCAAAGAAAACATTTTTATGATTATGGATTATATCCATAAATAGTTCAATTTATGTTAAGTGTTTTAGAAGTATAGAATTATGTATTTTGATTCATAAACTAATCTAGTTTATTCCATTGTTTAGAAATGGCACCTAGTGGAAGAAATGGAAACTATATCAATGCACACACTCCATGTAGGGATTTGTATCCTACTCAAGATAATTATAGTGGAGCTGGTGATGCCACTGGTGCTGATCAACTAATCACCATACTGGGACAACTCACTCAGGTTATGAATAATATCCTTACCCGTATGGAGCACCCTGATCCACAACATGGAGGATAAATGTTAGATCAATTCATGAGATAACAACCACCAACATTCAATGGGTGTACAAATGCATTGGTAGCTGAGCAATGTATAAATTCCCGAGAGAAAATATTTCTGGCTTTAGGGAGTAGTGAAAGTTAAAAAGTTATCATGGTAGTTTACCGCCTCACTGGAGATGCTGATCAATGGTGGTCATTGAGTAAAAACATAAAGGAAGAAGATGAAGTATCAAATATAGAATCGATGGGGTTCAAAGATCTATTTTTAGAAAAATACTTTCTTCGTGACCATCGAGCAGATATGGAAAGGCAATTTATGAGTCTGAGACAAAAGGAGGATGAGAATGTCGCAACGTATGAGGCTAACTTTACGAGGTTAGTAAGGTTTGTTGGAGATTATATACATAACCCAAGAAGTAATATTGATCGTTTCTTTTATGGGTTAAAACTGTTTCTCCATCGAGCATTAGTCTCACAATCCTTCTCATTGTACGAAGACATTGTCTCATGTGCTATCAAGACAGAAACGGAATTCTCTATGTCCTATGACTTTAAAGCAAAGCAAGAGAAGAAGAGATCTGCTGATCAATATGGGAATGGAAATAAGGGGAATAAGGGAAAGGATGAATATCCATCCTGTGCTAAATGTGGGAAGAAACACCCCGGTACTTGCTTAAAAGGAATGAGAGTCTGTTACAAGTGTGGTGAAAAAGGCCACCAAACTCGTGATTGCAAGGGGAAGAAGGAAGCTACCGATGTCCAATGCTACAATTTCAGGGACATGGGACAATATGCAAATGAATTTCCTAAGTGTCAATGGAATTTACCTCAGAAAAGGCCAAGGGATCAATGCCAATCTTATGTTATCACTACTGCTGAGGTAGAAGCTCCGAAAGACATGGTGGCATGTAATTTAATGGTTTCCTCAAGTTTAGAAAATGAATTTTTTGATTCTGGATCATCACATTGTTTCATATATTCCTAGTTTTCGAAGAAAATTAGATATTTCTAATTTGATTTAACAAGGGAGTTATCATTTAAAACTCCTAATGGAAGTATCATTGCAACAAAGTTTTGTGAATCAGTCCCCATTAAAGCACATAAATGTTCTTTATTTGCTGATCTCATCATCATACCTATGATTGAGATTGATATAATCCTTGGTATGTACTGTCTTTAAGAACATGATACAAAGATTTATTGTAAGAAGAAGGAGGTTATTATTTTTGATGATTATGATAAGGAACACCATATCTTTATAGAAGAATCGTCACCACCTAATTCTTATCTAGATCCACCCCCAGTAGCTCAACTAAATTCGATTATTGAGGAGGAAGAGAATGAAATGACTGTGGGTGAGGAAATTAATGTTCAAATAGAGGATGTACCCGTTGTGAAAGAATATCTAGATGTGTTTCCAGAAGATTTACCTAGACATCCTCTAGAACGAGAAGTTGAATTTTCCATTGATTTAATTCCTGGATCAAGGCCTATATCGAAGACCCATTATAGAATGGCAACTATAGAATTATTTGAACTAAAGAAAAAACTTGATGAATTGAGTAATAAGGGATTTATTCGTCCTAGTGTTTCTCTGTGGGGATCCCCTTTTCTTTTTGTTAAAAAGAAAGATTGATCTATTAGGTTATGTATCGACTACAGGGAGATCAATGCTATAACAATAATGAACAAATATCCCCTAACACGCATTGATGATTTATTTGACCAACTGCATGGAGATCAATACTTTTCAATGATTGACCTTCGATCTGGATACCATCAGTAGTGTGTGAAGAAGGAAGACATTCCGAAGACAACATTTCGAACCAGGTATGGGCATTACGAGTTTACAGTAATGCCTTTTGGATTGACTAATGCACCCTCTGTATTCAGGGATCTGATGAATAGATTTTTCAAGTAATATCTCGATGAATTTGTGGTGGTATTTATTGAAAATATCTTTGTATACTTCAAAAGCTACTAAGATCATGAAAATCACTTGCGCATTAACCTGAATACTCTGAGAAAACATGAATTATATGGAAAGTTTAGCAAGTGTGAATTCTGGATTCAGGAGATTTCTTTTCTTGGCCATATTGTCTCTAAAGAAGGAATCTTTGTTGATCCTTCTAAGACCAAGGAAAGCCAAGAATGGCCAGCACCTATGATTATAACTGAGGTACGCAGTTTTATTGGTTTGGAAGGTTATTATCGACATTCCGTCCAGAATTATGCCCGATTGGCTAACCCATTAACGAAGCTCACACGTAAAGGGGTTAAATTTGTTTGGATAATAAAGTGTGAAGAATGTTTCAAAGAACTTAAGATAATATTATTCAATGCTCCAATATTGACTCTATCATCGAGAAATGATGGGTTCGTTATTTATAGAGATGCATCGAATAAAGGACTTGGTTGTGTCCTTATGCAGAATGATAGGGTTATTTCCTATGCATTACGACAGTTGAAAATTCATGAACAAAAATATCCTACTCATGATCTCGAGTTACCAGCTGTGATCTTTTCATTGAAGATATGGAGACACTACCTCTATGGTGAAAAATGTGAGATTTTTACTGATCACAAGAGTTTTAAGTATATTTTCTCACAAAAAGAACTCAACATGAGGCAAAGGATATGGTTTGAATTACTCAAGGATTATGATTTCATGATACACTACCACCCGGGGAAGGAAAACAAGGTGGATGATGCTTTGAGTAGAAAATATCAAGGAGTTTTGAACGTGATGAGAATTGAAAGGGATCCTATTTTCATGGATCTAGTGAAGATGGATATGGGAATCACCATGGAAGGTGAAACATCAATGATTTTTCAAATGGTTGCCAAAACATATTTACTAGAAAGGATTAAGAGTTCTTAGACTGATGATGACGAATTTCAAAAGAATATTAAAGATGGGAATGATGGGAGATTGAGAGACTTTGTGTATGAAGATGGAATTTTGAAATTTGGGAAGAGACTTTGTGTTCTCGATATACCTGATCTAAAAAGGGAATTGATGGATGATGCTCATAGTTCTAATTTCTCTATACACCCTGGGAGCACCAAAATGTATAGAGATTTGAAGGAATATATTTGGTGGGACAACCTGAAGAGGGAGATTGCTGATTTTGTGTCAAGATGTATGGTTTTTCAACAAGTTAAAGCTGGAAGGCAACAGCCTGGATGAGTCATGCAACCTATTCCCATACCAGAGTGGAAATGGGACAATATTATGATGGACTTTGTCATGGGGCTACCAAAGACTCCTAGAAGGAATGATTCAATATGGGTCATTGTTGATCATCTTACCAAGTCAGAACATTTTCTTACTATAAGGGAAGATTTACCACATGAACGACTAGAAAGACTATATATTAATGAAGTTGTGAGACTTCATGGAGTACCCCTATCGATTGTTTCTGATCGTGATCCCTGTTTTACTTTTAGATTCTGGAAATGTCTTCAGAAAGACTTGGATACTGAACTTAATTTGAGCACTTCCTACCACCATCAAACAGATGGAAAATCAGAATGAACAATTCAAACCTTAGAAGACATGTTGAGATCCTACTCACTTGACTTTCAAGGTATATGGTAACAATATTTACCTCTGGTAGAATTTTCTTATAACAATGTATTCCATTCGAGTATTCATATGGCACCATATGAAGCGTTATACGGAAAGAGATGTCGCACACCAACCTGTTGGGATGACGTTGGTGAAAGAAAACTTGAAGGCCCAGAACTGGTGGAGGAAACGATGTAAAAGGTGAAGGTAATCCAAAACCATATCAAAGAAGCTCAAAGTATGCAGAAAGCTATGCCGATAATCGAAGGAAGGATTTGGAATTTCAAGTCGGTGATCATGTTTTCCTGAAGGTATCTCCATGGAAGGAAGTCATACATTTTGGTAAGAAAGGTAAATTGAATCCCAGGTACATCAGACCTTTCAAAATTCTAGAACGAATTGGGGTTGTATCTTACCATTTGGAGATGCCTCCAAATCTCTCCAGAGTTCACGATGTGTTCCACGTATCACTATTGAGGAAATACATGCCTGACTCAACGCATGTACTCACCTATGAGGAATTAGAACTGGTACCCGATATGTCTTATTGCGAAGAGCCCGTCAAGATTCTTGATATGAGAGAACAATTACTGAGAAACCGAACGACTCGTCTGGTAAAAGTCTAGTGGAGAAACCACAAGATGGAAGAGGCAACGTGGGAACCCGAGGAACTTATGATGAAGAACCACCCGAGTCTTTTCATGCGGTAGTATTCTAGAAATTTCAAGGATGAAATTATTTGAAGGAGGGGAGAGTTTAACACCCCAAACTTCCACGGTACGCTTCCCTTTCAATAATATAGTAGCGTGTGTTGTACACAACTTTGAGTTCTAACACACACACCACAACCAATCAAACTAGTCGTTATGAATACTAATACCCACTTTTCGAAATTTTATAAATTTTATCTTTCAAAATGGACTTCATATTTGGATTTGGAATATCGAAATTATCCTAGGGTGAAATTTTGGTATTTTTTTGAAAACTTTCAATTTTTGATGAATAGTGAAAAAACACTGAGTTATAGTTTAAAACCGAATTTTTATTTAAATAATTATTTATATTTTTTAAATTTATTTAAGGTCAAAATAGATACATAATAACTATATAAGTTCAATGTAATTCCTTGGAGTTAGTTTAGAATAATTTTAGATATATAAAAATTTTATTGAACTTTTCACCGTCTTTTACCCACCTCCTAGGAGAATTTGGAAATTCACATAAGACTTAATTTTACCATTTCTGTGAGTGGAATTTCGAAAATCTAAGAGACATGGTAAATATTAAGGATTAAAATTTGGTTCAATGAGATGAAAATAATTTTTGGTGAATAGTAACTTTTTATTTTTATTTACCACGGTTAAAAGTAAATAGAATAATTAAGGGTAAAAATGATAATAATATTACCCTAACACATGTCCTAATTCTATTTTACAAGTGTATCTCAACCAAAAAAACCTTAGGAATAAAATATTATCATTTAGGTCCACTTGGATTAGATTGGGACATTTATTATTATTTAATTCAAAGAAAAGTTAAAAGAGTTAAAATCAAAGTTTATTTACTAAATAATTTTTAATATATGGTTATACATAAGATAAATTCAATTTTAAATATTAATTAGAAAGATTAAAATATTTCCTATATAATGGTATTTTATTTATAATTTTTAGATATTAAATAATTTAATTTATTTATGACACAATGATGATGCAGTAATTACCATAGTAGTGAAAAATTAAAATAATTGATATTATAAATACCCAAATAAATATAATTTGGGACTTTTTATAAATTAAACTAATTTTCTAGGTTAATATGGCATATTAGGATTGATTTAATTGACTTTTTTAAAAGTAATCATTCTGTTATGATTTTCACAAAAATCAATTTTCCAAATAGTGTCAAAATTGACATAAAAGAGTTTTTAAAACAAATATTATATTATTAATTTAAATTCAATTCCAAAAAATCTAAGGTTCGTCCAGGAGACTTATATCATGATAGGTGTATCATTAATGGACCACTTGGGGGGGTCTTGGAGATATATAGTAAGTTTATTAACTATATAATATAAAAATACAAAGTGACATGGTAAGTGTCAAACTAATTCACTAAGAGTTAAAACTAAAAGATAAGGTTAATATAATGACCCAAACCTGTCTAAATTCTATTGGTTGAGTTTTTTTCGACCCATCACCACCTTAACCTTTAAATAATCTACTTTAGAGCCATTAGAAACCGAATATAAATTTATTATAAAATAATATTTCTAGCTTTTCCATAGGTGCCCCTCCCCCCACTTATAAAAGGGCACTCCCCCTTCTCATTAATTCACACCTTAAAAGCCTTTTGGTTCAGCCAAACCCTGCCCAAATACTCTCTCAGAAATCTATCCTAAGGATCCCTTTTGATCAAATCAAAAGGAAGAACTCGAAGAAGAGGTAATGTTTTCACCACCCTTTTTCAAATTCATTTCTTCTTCAACTTATTCTTTCTTTGTTATTCCCATTCTAAAATAATGAATCTGGTATCTCCTATATACTGTAATATTATTATAAATATGGTACAACCATATGCAGTATTCTATCCATCCTTTGAATGACATGTCACCATACGTGCGTACGTACGGCTTACCATCTCTACATCGTGGTGTAATTGTTATTCAATATATTATTATTTGGATGGTTATAATAATGATTTGTAATTCATGTAAATAATAAATATAACATGATAATTATTCTGTATATATCGATATACCATCCAATTAAATATTATTTTGATATCAAAAGAATGATATTTTCGCTCGTGCGTACGTACGGACTACCGTCTCCACGAACGCGATGAGATTCATTCTTCATCGTATCCATTAAAGTATAATTATCATTTGATGATTTAAAAATAATGTTTAAGGACTTTATATCATTCTAGATATTAATAAGATACAACCTATCCATGAAAAACATGGCTTATGTAACAAAACATATAAATGAAAACGAGTAAGTTAACACCTGAAACGACGATAATACTAAGATATTATTAACAAAGCAATGTTAAAAGGTCATATATGATAACATAATAATGTATATGATTCTTGTATAATTTAATAACAATTATTTCACCATTATACAGGAGGTTAACCTACCCCCAACCAAGGAAAAGTACAAGGAAAGGGTTTATTTCGCAATCTCTTCATTATCTGAGGTTATTTATACGTAATAATCTATTGGGATTTCTTTATCATCTGCATCCATGTTTCTTCAAAATGTATTTCAAAAAAAATTACTATTTACAATAATATGGTTTAAAGTCATTTATACCCTTTTCTAACTTTTTATAAGTGGTTTATAAAGGAATCTTTCCGTCATTTTCCAAACAAGGTGCTTTTTAACCTTTTCGACAGAATTAAGGTAAGAATGTTTTTTTAAACTTATACGGCGGGTGCGGATATTTTCCACCATTATAAAATCTTTGAAGCTTCCCTTACAAGCTTATAAGAATATTTTCAAATAAAATGTTTTATTTTATAAATATATGAATCTTGAATGATTTCAAAATAGAAAGAGATATTACATTAAAAAGAGTTTTGATTTCATCTATGTCAACATCCTTTGATGGATTTTAAGTTTATTTGGAGTTGATTTATTATGATACAATACTTCCATATTGTATTGATGGTTTTGTGATATGTTTGACTGTGGATGTATTATTTTTATACCATTCATGGTTTGTGAAGAATGTATTGACATTTCGTATGCTAGTTTTAATACGAATGTTTATGTTATGTTTAAACCTGTTCATATGAGGAATGCATTGGACTTAATATGTGACGGGCGGAGCCCTATATAGCTCCTCAATGCATCGGTAGGTCTCATGAGACAAACTAGTGTCTTGGCACAAGGCCTTGACAAAATCTTACTTATAGTCTTGGCACGAGGCCTTGGCTATGTGGTTATGATAGTCTGGCATTACGCATTCCATCATTATGAAAGTGGTTATTGATATTGCATGTGATTATTAGATTAGTAGAATATCCATGTGAATAAGTAAATAGAATTATTTCATTCTATTTTTTCCATACTATGTTGAAGTTCAAGTTCAAAAGTCTTTTGTTTTACTTATACATTACCTTAAATGTTAATTCTTATTTATGAAAGTTTCCGCTATATTGTTATCCTTACTGGGCATTTGATCTCACCCCTTTTCTATGTTTTATTTTTCCCAAGATGTGAAGAAGTATTTTATGAATAACCTTCCGGGATAGTATGAGAGGGTAAGAGTGTGGACTATGGAGAATATATTGTTGTAGTTTTTCATTTTATGATGTAATGTAAACATTATGAATGTATCTAGTGTTTCCAAGGATACTAAACTAATCGGTCTTTCGAGACTTGATCTTATTGTGATCATTCCAATGTTATGTAATAATTCACCGAATCTAGGTATCTAGGGTTGGGGCATTATAGTTAGACATACCCAGAGCTTCTATATACAACCAATGACACTCCAAATGACCTAGAGATGAAGTATAATAACCCTTTTAATCCCTTGAGATATATTATTCATCACTATGGTTGATAGGGAGATGATGGGATGACATATCGGGTGAGGGTTTATAATTCTATAATAGAATTTTAGTAATTTTTACCAACTTTACAGGGGTGCATGGTTTACCCTCACAGTTTGAAAAACAGTGCAAAAACTATGTACTATCCACTGTCCTGGAGAAGCTGGGTTGAACTATTACCTAAAAGTCCCTATACAATTTTCCAAACATGCACTAACCATGTGTTATGCCTCTATCCAAGGATGCACGGTTACCTGGGAATTCTGTATGGTTTTTTTGATTGTGTGCCAACCATGCACCTTGTATAGATTGGCCCAGTTTTCCCCTTATTCTATCTTGATCCCTTAGAACACCTCAAAGACCCCTCTTACTCGTCAGAACCACTTCATTAACCAAAAACAAGATATTTAAACAAAATTTTTAACAAGGAAATACATTCATGATGTTTGGGATCTTACAGTGTTCACCTGTATGCACTAATACATATTTATTGGAATGTTACATATAGGTATTACACACTATGTGATCATGGAATAGAATATTAGGATTAATTAATCCATGTTTTATAATCTATGTAGAATACTTATTCATAAGAATTAAATTAATGTGATAGGTTCACCCATAATTATATAGCGCTTTAGTTCATTAGGTAATGTTTTAGTCTCATGAGACATCTTGCTAGGGATTAGGGAGTGAACGTAATCCATCACATGACTTTTTCCATCACTATGTCTTGTTAGTTATCCATTACAGTTGTCTATGATGTATTGTTCTATGTTTTTTTCACATTTTCCCATGTTGACTTTATGATTATCAGGCTATATCATTTCTCATTGTCCATGTTTATGATTCTCATTAATTTTATTTCCAATTGATATACCAATCTTATAACATGTATTACTTTCTTTATGTTATGTCATTTTTATTACCTTAATAGGATTTATAGCTCACCTATCTCTTATGTATGTCCCAAGGTTATCCCATACAATTTTAAGTATGAAGGAATAATATGATCTTGTTAATTAATTTTTCCATAAAGATAATATATTCCCTATTTTAAGTTGTTATGTAATATACATAATTCCCAAATTCACTAGACTTATCAATATTCTAGGTTTTATTGTGTGTAATATTATGTAATAAATAAATAATGAATGTGTAATAAAGATAAGGTCTTCCATTGTTGGAATCAAATGACAATTTTAGTTATTTTGGGGATTAGGATTAGAAAATTTAAGAAAACCCCTTAGGGGTAATATTTTTTATAAGAAAAGATCCCTAAATTTTGGTAATAATGGAGTAAGTTGTTTATCAATAAAATAAATCATTATCTAGATACTATAATTGGATGTGGGTCTGAAATAGATATACATAGGGGTAAAACCCAAAAACACCACACTAAGCTACACTCAACCAGGAACTTGTGCACAATAATGGGCTGTGTTGTACACCTAGTTTGACACTCCTAGGGGAAATTATTTGGAAATTTATAGGTTAATTATGAACCATTATTAAGGGAATAATAAGATTCCCATAATAATATATGTTAGGAAATATATCATGGATAATTTATATTTAATCCTATAAATTCATAAGTTAAGGAAAAAATGTTATTTATAAGTTATCCTTTTAATGAAATTGGATTCCCTTCTATGCTCTTAATAATTAGAAAATTATCATCACAAAGTCTATTTAGGATAATTTATATGGTTAGAACAAGAATAGAAAAGTGAAATATAGGTTTATCATTCATATTTCTATACATTTTTTTATATCATGAAAGTTTAGAATAACTATTCAAACACAACCATAAAACATAGAAGTAGAGTTATTGGTCAAAATAGAAACTGGGGAAATTATTGAATTCTATGTATATATCTCCACCCCTATCACAATTTATGGGATGAACTTACTTGAAAACCTTCTAATACCCTCTTCGGTGGAATTTTATGAAATTATGGGCATGGATTGTACTTTCCAATATAGAGCCAACATAAATTTCCACAATAAGGAAATCACTCTATATCGTGAATCTTCCTCATATTCTATCCAAATTTAAGGAGATGTATGAATCTTATTTGGTTCCAAAATCCAAAGAGAGGATATTATTTCCCTAAGAGACAGAATATCTAGCTCAAATGATTGATTTAAAGGAAAGGGTAATCCATTAATACATGCCTATTTTGAGGTAATATACTAAAGTGTTTATAGTAGAATTTCATGGACATCATCCAAGATGAGAGGATTGATTTTGAATTGAGTTTATACTGGTGGAATTAACATTATCCAACACTCTGTATAGAATGGATATTTTTGAACATCAGGAGCTGAAGAAATAACTACATGAGAATCTAGATAAAGGGTTCATATGCCCAAGTGCTTCATCTTGGGGTGCATCAATCCTCTTCGTCAAGAAGAAGGATAGGTCAATGCGCCTTTTCATTGATTATCATGAGCTCAAAAAGATCAAGATAAAGAAAGATTATCCTCAACCATTGATATATGACTTGATTGATCAGGTATGTGGAGCATAATACTTCACCAAGGTGGATCTACGGTCAGGGTATTACCAAGTTAGGGTGAATGAGGATATCCCCAAGATTACATTTCGTTCACGGTACGGGCACTATGAGTTCATATTAATTCCATTCAAACTCACTAATACTCTAGTAATATTCATGGGCTAGTTGAATAAATTCTTTATATATTTTTTTAAAAAATGGTAGTATTTAGAGATGATATTCCAATATACTCCAAAATCAAAGTGGATCATGAGGAGCATCTCAACACTTTGCTAAAGACCGTACAAAAGGATAATTTTTATTATAAGTAAAACAAATGTGAGATATATTTGAAGTAATTCTCGTTCTTGGAGAATTTTATCATAAGAAATGGGAAAACTATGGACCCTTAAAAGATAGAAGTAATTAAAATATGGAAGAGGCCAAAATATGAGACAAATATCTGTTGTTTCTTTGGATTAGTTGCGTACCACCATCGATTTGTGAGAAATATATCGTGATTTTCAAACCCGATGACCAATGTAACATGAAAGGGGGAAAGTTTTCTTGTAATTATTAATTTTAAGATATATTTAATTAGTTGAAAAAGATTCTTATCACTGCACCTATACTCACACTACCCACAAGTGGAGATGTTTTCATGGTTTTAAGCGATTATTTAAAGAAGTCCATGGGATCTTTATTAATGAAGAATAAAAAAGTGGTAGACTATTGGAAATTAAATGTTTTTTAATTGATTTACCCAATTAATAATCAATTTTTGGATGTAGTAATATTTTTTTTGAAAATCTGGTGGAATTATCTCTTTGAGAGTAGTTTTAAATATATAAAAATCACAAAATTACCAAGTATATATTCACACAGAAAGAGTTGAATATGTTCCAATGAATAAGTTTAGATATGATCAAGGGCTATGACTGATCAATCCCCTATCTTCTTGAGAAAGTGAATACAGTGTAAGATTCTATAAATAGAAAGGATCTAGCAATTTTATCAATGATGAAAATTGAAAACGATCTGATATTCTTTGACATGAAAAGGATGGATATGAGAATCACAAAAAAGGAATATCATAAATCTTTTCTTAAATGATTTCTCAATGAAAGGATAATGTATTATCAAAGAAATGATGTGGGAATTTATAAGAAAGTGGAAACTATAGGAAAAATGAAATCCTTAGAGTTCAATGTTAATAAAGATGGAGTTGTGAGATTTGGGTCAAGATTTTGTGTAATATCAAACCATGAGTTAAATAATGATTTGTTGGATGATGTGAATAGCTCTTTCATCTTTATCCATCCAGGGGAAAAAAGATGAATCAATATCTCTGAGAGCACTATTGTTGCGACAATATGAAGTAGTATATCATGGAATATACATCAATATGTTCTATATGTCATCAATTGATGTTGGAAAGGAAAGAATACAAGGGGATGATGCAACCATTACCAATACCTACATGGAAATGCGAAAACATAACCACAGACTTTTTCACTGGTCTTCTAAAGAAATCAATAAGAAATAATGTTGTCTTGGTTGTGGTGGATCTTCATAAAAATACTTCACACTTAATTACAATTCGAGAAGACCTCTCACTTAATCAACTTGAAATGATATACATTAGAGAATTAGTAAGGTTTCATGGAACACCAATATTTGTTATATTCAATCAAGATCCATGATTTACCACTATGTTTGAGAAGAGTCTTTGACATGCCCTAATTATTAATTAAACATCATCATGGCTTATCACCCTAAAATCGATGGTCAATATGAGAAGAATATCTAGCCACTCAATGACATATTGAGATCATGCTATATTGACTTCAAGGGAATATGGGACCAAAATATTCCTCTAGTTGAGTTTTCATACAAAAATAGTTTCAACTAAAGCATATAAATGGATCCTTATGAGTCCCTTTATGGGAAGAGGTGTTGAACACCCGCGTGTTGCGATGAAATTGGGGAATGAAAACTTATTTTCCCCAAAATGGTCGAGGAAATTTTGGAAAAGGTTGAGACCATTCAATAGCACAAAAATGCTTCTCAAATTCGACAGAAGAGATTTGTTGAAAATCATCAACAAGACTTATATATTGATTTTCGAAACATGTTATTCCTCCACATATATCAATGGATGAATTTGTTGAGATTTTAACAGAAGGGATAGCATTTTCCAAGATACATCGGTCCCATTGAGATCCATGATCGCATCAGAACGGTGGATTATCAAATAGAACTCTCACATAACCTATATCAAGTACGTGATGTATTCCATATATCACTATTGAGGAAGTACATTCCATACCCCTCACATGTACTCAATTCATAGGTTTTACCGTTGGATAATTATATTTCCTATGAAGAGAAGACGGTGAAAATATTAGATTGTAAAGTCAAGGTTCTATGGCATAAAACAATGAACCTTGTCAAAGTGAAGTGTAGAAACCATAAGTTTGAAGAAGAAACGTGGGAACTAAATAAGTTTATGAAACATAATCAGCAAAAAAAATTAGTGCGTGAAATGAAAATTTTGAGGGTGAAATTTCTAATTGGGAGAAGATTGTAACGGTCCGAACTATTTAAAATAAAATTCCCATTATAATTAAATTAATTATACTATTATGTATTATGGTTATAGAAAAAACATGCAATTATTTGGTTTCATTATATTCTTTATAATTTAAAATACCCTTAAGAATCATTACAATTGATAATAGAGTTGTTTAATGGTGATAACATGATTAATATAAATATAGGGTTTTAACAAATCTAATTAAAACAAAAAATGGAAGCGATGACCTCAACCAGTATGAGCGTACCCTATGATTCCCATTTATTGGAGGTAATAATTGATAAATGATATCTAGGATTTTTCCATGACCAATCCCATGTTGAGATCCAATAACTTAATCATGATTAAAATTGTTTATGGGATAATTTCAATCTTATCGAGACCATGGCCCAAACCAAGTATGTCGAACCACCCAATGAAAATATTAATGTCGTGCACCTTAACCTTAGGATATTTTCTACTATATTAAAGAGATATGTATTATTACCCTAATAGTATGAATATGTATATTACATTTTCAATATAATAATGGTTTTATTTACTTCTACTTTATAAATAATTTTGATTTCTATATAATAAAGCACAAATTTTATTTTTAATATTGAACATCATTTAAGACATTTATTTAAATGAATTAATTGATTTTTAAAATATATAATATTTTATTGAAATATTATTTTTAAATAATTTTTATTATATATACTTTTTTAAATATTTTTTATGAAGTCAAATATAAATTTTATAAGGGTTTGAAAACTGATATAGTTAGAAAAACTACCATTTCCCAATAAATGTTGATTCTCATTTTAAAAGTAAAAATTTAAATATATATAAAATTATTTATATAAAATTAATATTATTTATGGAATCAGAAAATTTAAATTTTCCAACAATGAATTTTTTATAATTTTCTAAGACAGTCGATATTTAGGTAAAAATTAAGTACGGTATAAATATATTGTGTGTATTATGACATAATAATGATGCAAAAATGATGTAATAAATACTATAAATGGTATCTAAGACCAAATATATATTTTCCATAATAAATAATTTGATTTTAAAGTTATTTTATTAATTTTTTAAATCCATTATGAATCCTCCAAAACTTATAATATATTTTAAGGTTTCAAAATCATTTCTGTAAGAGTATGACTCACTTCCACATAGAAAGGGTATTATTTTTATATGTTCATCCCATTCCCTTATAAAATAATGAAAACAAATTCCATTTTTTAGGAAACATGGGAAAATACCATAGTATGTTTTTTGGTTTTGGGTATTTTATTATATAGAATCCAAAACCCAGGTTTTAGAGATGATTAAGAATTATCCACTCTTTTCCAACATAAACCCACCCATGATACAATTTATATTCACTAAATATTCTTGAAAAACATTCTTATTCTTACCTAAACTCTCTAGATTACTCCAAATGTGTCTCTAAGCTCTGAATAATCTCTACTCAAACATTTGGAGTGACACTCTCAAGGTAATGGATCATCTCATTCTCCTCCTTATTCAAATTTATTCATTATCTTGTGTATTTTATCTCTAATTCCTAATGATTGGATATGTTATTCAATATCACCCTTATTGTATGTTTTATGAATGAATTATTAGAGACCCATTTCACTCTCATTAATCCATTCAATGAATATTTATACACCCCTGTTATGCAGAGGATATTTCAATATGATTTTCTATGCCAAAAAATTGTGTAGTGAATACATATACCCATTTACTATCAAAGGTTTTAAACTTTATACACTAATACTTATTTATTTCAGACTTACATGTATTTATTCCCCAATCCATGATCATAAAAAAATATTTTATTAAGAATGAATCCATTTTTTATGGTCTATGTGTCACACTTAAGAAAGAGAATGAAATGAATGTGATGGATGCACCATGAATTATATATTGATCCAATTCATTGTGTAATGTTTTAGTATCATGAGATTTCTTTCAAGGGATTAGGTAGTGAACCTAATTCATCAAGGGAAATTTTATATCAAGATGTCTTTTTAGTTGGCCTTAACCTATATTTATGATGTAGTTTTTTAATTTTTTTTCCAAATTTCCCATGTTGCCTTTATGATTGTCATGTCATATCATGCATTAATGTTTATGTTTATGATTCTCACTCCTTTTATGCACCATTGATATGCCTATTGTTTAACATGTATGACCATATTCATGTTATTACCTTTTTATTCTTTTACTGGCCTTTATAGCACACCCCTTTCTGATGTATGTCCCCAGGTTATCCCATGAAGTGTTAAGTACGATGGAATAATATGGTCATGTTAAGGAAGTTTTCAATAAATATGATATATTACCTATTTTAAGTTGTTTTGTAATGTATCTAATTCAAAAATACACTATAATTATCAATTATGCAGGTTGTATTAAGAGAAATATCATATAATAAATTATGAATTAATGTGTAATAAATAGAAGGTTTGTTATAACAACCATAGTTAACCTTTTATCCATCCTATGAAAAATTAAAGCACATTATATGTGTATATACGACTTATCATCTCATCATTGTGGTGTAATTTTTTTCTACATCAATTTACCTGAATGGTTATAATGATGAAAATAATGTATATAAAATATAATTATCAAATGATATTAATTATATAAAATCAATATATCATCCACTTACTTATACTTTCAACCCTTTATAAATGATATCATAACCTATGCATACGTACGTCCTATCATCTCCATGAACACTACTGGAAATATAATATTTCCCAATGGTTCACAATCATTGGGAAAGCTCCTGTAACCGTTGGTATATGATATACCAACGGTTCTGATAACCGTGGGGAAGTAAGCCGTTGGGAAAAGGTTTTCCCAATGGTTTACTGGAAACTGTTGGTATAGGCTCACAAAAGCCACCCTATCCCAACGGTTCTGCCAAACCGTTGGGATAGTTTTTCCCAACGGTTTGAGAGAACCGTTGGGAAATATCAGTTTTGGGATAGTTTTCCCAACGGTTCTCCCCAAACTGTTGGGATATCCCCATGGATGAACTCTTTCCCAACGGTTTAGAACAGTTGGGAAAAGAGATATTTTCCAACGGTTCAATGAACCGTTGGTAAAAACTTCTTTAGGATTATATGCCAATAGTTTTAAACCATTGGCAAATCCTATGCTGCAAATTGCAGCAGCCTGCAATTTGCACAGCCCCTTTCCATCAGTCCCCTCTCCATCAGGCCTCATTTTGACCTCATTTGCAATCCAATTATTGTACCTGCAATAAAATAAAACATACATATACAATTACGAACAAATTCATACACATTAAACATATAATGGATCCTGAAACTATACACATCCATAATTAAATTAGAATTCATAAAGTAATTATAAACGTACATAATTCATATAGAATTAAATTTAAAATTTTAATGACAATTATATGTGGAATCCGAAATTCAATTCATAATTTGATCGGTTTTTTCTATACCATATATTTTTACCTCAAATGATGTCCATTTTAAACAAAATACATACACCTGAAGTGATACCGGCCACACCGCACCTCAGATTGAGGCGGGGTTGACTCTTACATGTCACATTTGACCCATGGATTGTTGTGCTAAAGTATCGACAATATCCGAATTCGTTTGGTCGGTTTTCCGTATTCCAGTTGATGTTTTTCACTTAAAATGACGTCCTTTTGAAACAAATGACGGAAACTATGAGTGGTGTCGACCACACCGCGTCTCCAATTGAGGCAGGGTTGATTCGTACATGTCACATATGACCCATGGATCGTTCTCCTAAAGTTTAAATGGAGACCGAATGCGTTTGGTCGGTTTTCCATATGTACTTAAAATGTTGTCCATTTTAAACAAAAGAGTGACACTTAGACTAATCCTAACCACACCGCGGCTCAGATTCATCCCGGGTTGGCTCGTACATGTCACATATGACCCATGGATCGTTGTGATAAATTATCAAAAGATTCTGAATGCGTTTGGTCGGTTTTGCGTATGCCAGTTGTTCTTTTCATTTATAATCATGTCCATTTTAAACAAAAGAGACAGAGTTAGAGTGGTGTCGGCCACACCGCGTCTTGGATTAAGACGGGGTTGACTTGTACATGTCACATATGACTCATGGATCATTTTGCTAAAGTATCGATAGAATCCGAATGCGTTTGGTCGTTCTTCCGTATGTCAGTTGATGCCTTTCACTTAAAATGACGTCCTTTTGAAACAAAAGACGGACACTTTGAGTGGTGTTAGCCACACCGCATGTCGGATTGAGGCAGGGATTATTCTTACACATCAAATATGACCCATGGATCGTTCTCCTAAAGTTTCAACGGAAACCGAATCCGTTTGGTCATTTTTCCGTATGTACTTAAAATGGTGTCCATTTTAAACAAAAGAGAGCCACTTAGACTTATCTTGGCCACACCGCGACTCGGATTCATCCCAGGTTGGCTCGTACACGTGACATATGACCCATGGATTGTTGGGATAAATTATCAACAGCTTAGGAATGCGTTTGGTCGGTTTTCCGTATGTCAGTTGATGCTTTTCACTTAACATGATGTCCTTTTGAAACAAAAGACGGACACTTTGAGTGGTGCCGGCCACACCACATCTCCGAATTGAGCTGAAACCACCGTGCAACATTATAATTATTATTCGTGACGTGTACGCGTAGACGGCACGTCCATCGGATGTGCGGTTTGCACGGTACGACTCAATATTCGTGTTTTAAGTGATGCGCGCGCTTTGTAAACGCGCGTGAGGGGGGGTCCAAAAGGGCCGAACAAAGTTGGAATGGCCTGAAATCAGACGACAAATACGGGAGAGTGATTTATGAAGTGGTCGAGCAGACAGCACATCAATCGTACGTGCCGTGTGCCCGCGGTAACCGACAATGCAGTTCTAGTGTCATAAACGGCCAAAACGGGCGTTCAATGGTCAAATTCATAGCGGACGACCTCATATTGAGCTGAAACCACTGTGAAAAATTCTAATTATTATTATTGATGTGTACGCGCAGACGGAACATCAATCGGACGTGCGGTTTGCGCGGTACGGCTCAATATTCGTATTCTAAGTGATGTGCGCGCTTCGTAAACGCGCGTGAGGGGGGTCCAAATGGGCCGAACTAAGTCGGAATGGCCTGAAATCAGATGAAAAATAAGGGTGAGTGATTTTTGAAGTGGTCGAGCAGACGGCACATCAATTGGACGTGCCATGTGCCCGCGGTGACCGACAACGCAGTTCTGGTGTCATAAACGGCCAAAACGGGCGTCAAACGGTCAAATTCATAGCGGACGACCTCGGATTGAGCTGAAACCACCGTGAAACATTATAATTACTATTCGTGACGTGTACGCGCAAACGTCACGTCAATCGGATGTGCGGTTTGCGCGGTACGGCTCAATATTCATGTTTTAAGTGATGTGCGTGCTTCGTAAACGCGCGTGAGGGTGGTCCAAACAAGCCGAATGATTTTGGAATGGCCTTAAATCAGACGAAAAATACGGGTGAGTGATTTATGAAGTGTTCGAGCAGACGGCACGTCAATCGGACGTGACGTGTGCCCGCAGTGACCGACAATGCAGTTCTGGTGTCAAAAACGGCCAAAACGGGCGTCAAACGGTCAAATTCATAGCGGACGACCTCGGATTGACCTGAAACCACCGTGAAACATTCTAATTATTATTCGTGACATGTTCGCGCAGACGGAACGTCAATCGGACATGCGGTTTGCGCGGTACGGCTCAATATTCGTGGTTTAAGTGATGCGCGCGCTTCGTAAACGCACGTGAGGGGGGTCCAAACGGGCCGAACGAAGTCGGCATGGCCTGAAATCAGACGAAGAATACGATAGAGTGATTTCTGAAGTGGTCAAGCAGACAGCATGTCAATCGGACGTGCCGTGTGCCCGCGGTGACCGACAACGCAGTTCTGGTGTCAAAAAGGGCCAAAACGGGCGTCTAACGGTCAAATTCATAGCAGACGACCTCATATTGAGCTGAAACCATCGTGTAACATTCTAATTATTATTCGTGACGTGTACGCGTAGACGGAACATCAATCGGACGTGCGGTTTGCGTGGTACGGCTCAATATTCGTATTTTAAGTGATGCACGCGCTTCGTAAATGCGCGTGAGGGGGGTCCAAACGGGCCGAACGAAGTCGGAATGGCCTGAAATCAGACGACAAATACGGGTGAGTGATTTCTGAACTGGTCCAGTAGACGGCACGTCAATTGGACGTGCCATGTGCCCGCGGGGATCGACAACGCTGTTCTGGTGTCATAAACGGCCAAAACGGGCGTCAAACGGTCAAATTCATAGCGGACGACCTCAGATTGAGCTGAAACCACCGTGCAACATTCTAATTATTATTCGTGACATGTACGCGCAGACTGGATGTCAATAGGATGTGCGATTTGCGCGGTACGACACAATATTCGTGTTTTAAGTGATGCGCGCGCTTCGTAAACGCGCGTGAGGGGGGTCCAAACGGGCCGAACGAAGTCGGAATGGCTTGAAATCAGATAACAAAAACGGGTGAGTGATTTTTGAAGTGGTCGATTAGACGGCACGTCAATTGGACGTGCCATGTGCCCGCGGTGACCGACAACGCAGTTCTGGTGTCATAAACGGCCAAAACAGGCGTCAAACGGTCAAATTCATAGCGGACGACCTCGGATTGAGCTGAAACCACCGCAAAACATTCTAATTATTATTCGTGACGTGTACTCACAGACGGCATGTCAATCGAACGTGCGGTTTGCGCGGTACGGCTCAATATTCATGTTTTAAGTGATACGCGCGCTTCGTAAACGCGCGTGAGGGTGGTCCAAATGGGACAAATGATTTCGAAATGGCCTAAAATCAGACGAAAAATATGTGTGAGTGATTTATGAAGTGGTCGAGCAGACGACACGTCAATTGGAGGTGTCGTGTGCTCGCGGTGACCGACAACGCAGTTCTGGTGTCAGAAACGGCCAAAACGGGCGTCAAACGGTCAAATTCATAGAGGACGACCTCAGATTGACCTGAAACCATCGTGAAACATTCTAATTATTATTCGTGACGTATACGCGTAGACGGCACATCAATCGGACGTGCGGTTTGCGCGGTACGGCTCAATATTCATGTTTTAAGTGATGTGCGCGCTTCGTAAATGCGCGTGAGGGGGGTCCAAACGGGCCGAACGATGTCGGAATGGCCTGAAATCAGACAACAAATACAGGAGAGTGATTTTTGAAGTGTTCGAGCTGACGGAACGTCAATCGGACGTGCCGTGTGCCCGCGGTGACCGACAACGCAGTTCTGGTGTCATAAACGGCCAAAACGGGCGTCCAACAGTCAAATTCGTAGCAGACGACCTCAGATTGAGCTGAAACCACCGTGCAACATTCTAATTATTATTCGTGACGTGTACGCGTAGACAGCACATCAATCGGACGTGCGGTTTGCGCGGTACGGCTTAATATTTTTATTTTAAGTGATGCATGCGCTTCGTAAACGCGCGTGAGGGGGGTCCAAACGGGCCGAACGAAGTCGGAATGGCCTGAAATCAGACGAAAAATATGGGTTAGTGATTTCTGAAGTGTTCGAGCAGACGGCACATCAATTGGACGTGCCATTTTCCCGCGGTGACCGACAACGCAGTTCTAGTGTCATAAACGGCCAAAACGGGCGTCAAACGGTCAAATTCATAGCGGACGACCTCGGATTGAGCTGAAACCACCGTGAAACATTCTAATTATTATTCGTGACATGTACACGCAGACGGCATGTCAATTGGACGTGCGGTTTGCGCGGTACGGCTCAATATTCCTGTTTTAAGTGATGCGCGCGCTTCGTAAACGCGCGTGAGGGTGGTCCAAACGGGCCGAACGATTTCAGAATGGCCTGAAATCAGACGACAAATACGGGTGAGTGGTTTTTGAAGTGGTCGAGTAGACGGCAAGTCAATCGGACGTGCCGTGTGCCCGCGGTGACCGACAACGCAGTTCTGGTGTCATAAACGGCCAAAACGGGCATCAAATGGTCAAATTCATAGAGGACGACCTCGGATTGACCTGAAACCACCGTGAAACATTATAATTATTATTCGTGACGTGTACGCGTAGACGGCACGTCAATCGGACGTGCGGTTTGCGCGGTACGGCTCAATATTCGTGTTTTAAGTGATGTGCGCGCTTCGTAAACGCGCGTGAGGGGGGTCCAAACGGGCCGAAAGAAGTCGGAATGGCCTGAAATCAGACGACAAATACGGGAGAGTGATTTATGAAGTGTTCGAGCAGACGGAACATCAATCAGACGTGCTGTGTGCCCGCGGTGACCGACAACGCAGTTCGGGTGTCACAAACGGCCAAAACGGGCATCCGACGGTCAAATTCATAGAAGACGACCTCAGATTGAGCTGAAACCACCGTGCAACATTCTAATAATTATTCGTGACATGCATGCGTAGACGGCACGTCAATCGGACGTGCGGTTTGCGCGGTACGGCTCAATATTCATATTTTAAGTGATGCACGCACTTCGTAAATGCGCGTGAGGGGGTCCAAACGGGCCGAACAAAGTCGGAATGGCCTGAAATCAGACGACAAATACGGGAGAGTGATTTATGAAGTGGTCGAGCAGACGGCACATCAATCGGACGTGTCGTGTGCCCTCGGTGACCGACAACGCAGTTCTGGTGTCATAAACGGCCAAAACGGGCGTCCAACGGTCAAATTCATAGCAGACGACCTCAAATTTAGCTAAAACCACCGTGCGACATTATAATTATTATTCATGACTTGTATGCGCAGACAGAATGTCAATCGGACGTGCGGTTTGCGCGGTACGGCTCAATATTCGTGTTTTAAGTGATGCGCGCGCTTCGTAAACGGGCGTGAGGGTGGTCCAAACGGGCCGAACGAAGTCAGAATGGCCTGAAATCGGACGACAAATACGGGTGAGTGATTTATGAAGTGGTCGAGTAGACGGCACGTCAATCGGACGTGCCGTGTGCCCGCGGTGGCCGACAACGCAGTTCTAGTGTCATAAACGGCCAAAACGGGCGTCAAACGGTCAAATTCATAGCGGAAGACCTCGGATTGACCTGAAACCCCCGTGAAACATTCTAATTATTATTCGTGACGTGTACGTGCAGACGGCATGTCAATCGGACGTGCGGTTTGCACGGTACGGCTCAATATTCGTGTTTTAAGTGATGTGCGCGCTTCGTAAACGCGCGTGAGGGGGGTCCAAATGGGCCGAACGAAGTCGGAATGGCCTGAAATCAGATGAAAAATATGGGAGAGTGATTTCTGAAGTGGTCGAGCAGACGGTATGTCAATCGGACGTGCCGTGTGCCCGCGGTGACCGACAACGCAGTTCTGGTGTCATAAACGGCCAAAACGGGCGTCCAACGGTCAAATTCATAGCAGACGACCTCCGATTGAGCTGAAACCACCGTGCAACATTCTAATTATTATTCGTGACGTTTACGCGCAGACGGAACGTCAATCGGACGTGCGGTTTGCGCGGTACGGCTCAATATTCGTATTTTAAGTGATGCATGCACTTCGTAAACGCGCGTGAGGGGGGTCCAAACGGGCCGAACGAAGTCAAAATGGCCTGAAATCAGACGAAAAATACGGGTGAGTGATTTCTGAAGTGGTCGAGCAGACGGCACGTCAATTGGATGTGCCCTGTGCCCGCGGTGACCGACAACGTAGTTCTGGTGTCATAAACGGCCAAAACGGGCGTCAAATGGTCAAATTCATAGAGGACGACCTCGGATTGAGCTGAAACCACCATGAAACATTCTAATTATTATTTGTGACGTGTACGCATAGACGGCACGTCAATCGGACGTGCGGTTTGGGTGGTACGGCTCAATATTCGTGTTTTAAGGGATGCGCGCGCTTCGTAAACGCGCGTGAGGGTGGTCCAAACGGGCCGAACGAAGTCGGAATGTCCTGAAATCAGACGACAAATACGAGTGAGTGATTTATGAAGTGGTAGAGCAGACGGAACGTCAATCGGACGTGCCGTGTGCCCGCGGTGACCGACAACGCAGTTCTGGTGTCATAAACGGCCAAAACGGGCATTAAACGGTCAAATTCATAGCGGACGACCTCGGATTGACCTGAAACCACCGTGCAACATTCTAATTATTATTCGTGACGTGTACGCGCAGACGGCACGTCAATCGGATGTGCGGTTTGCACGGTACGGCTCAATATTCGTGTTTTAAGTGATGTGCGCGCTTCGTAAACGCGCGTGAGGGGGGTCCAAACGGGCCGAACGAAGTCGGAATGGCCTGAAATCAAACGACAAATACGGGTGAGTGAATTATGAAGTGGTCGAGCAGACGGCACGTCAATCGGACGTGTTGTGTGCCCGCGGTGACCGACAACGCAGTTCTGGTGTCACAAACGGCCAAAACGGGCATCCAACGGTCAAATTTATAGCGGACGACCTCAGATTGAGCCGAAACCACCGTGCAACATTCTAATTATTATTCGTGACGTGTACGCGTAGACGGAACGTCAATCGGACGTGCGGTGTGCGCGGTACGGCTCAATATTCGTGTTTTAAATGATGCACGCGCTACGTAAACGCGCGTGAGGGGGGTCTGGGGAGTGTCTGGGGTCCAAGGAGCAGGGGGGGCTGTCCGGGGTCCAGGGAGGGGGGGGGCTGTTCGGGGGGGCTGTCTAGGGGCTGTCCGGGGGCTGTCCAGGGGTAGTTCGGGGGCTGTTCGGGGGGCTGTTCGGGAGGTGTTCGGGGGGTTGTCCGGGGTCCAAGGAGGAGGGTGGGGGCGGGCTGTTCGGGGGGCTGTCCGGGGAGTGTCCGGGGGGTGTTCAAGGGGTGTTCGGGGGGATGTATGGGGTCTAAGGAGGAGAGGGGGGGTTGACTCATACACGTCACATATGACCCATGGATCATTGTACTAAAGTATCAACACAATCAGAATCCGTTCGGTCGGTTTTCCGTATGTCATTTTTTGTTTTCACTAAAAATGAAGTCCATTTTAAACAAAATAGAGACACTTTGAGTGGTGTCGGCCACACCACGCCTCGGATTGAGGTGGCTTTGACTCGTATACGTCACATATGACCCATGGATCGTTCTCCTAAAGTTTCAACAGAAACCGAATGCGTTTGGTTGGTTTTCCGTATGTACTTAAAATACTGTCCATTTTAAACAAAAGAAAGTCACTTAGAGTGGTCTCGACCACACCGCATCTCAGATTTAGGTGGGTTTGACTCGTACACGTCTCAAATGACCCATGGATCGTTGTCTTAAAGTATTAACACAATCCGAATGTGTTTGGTCGGTTTTCCGTATGCCAGTTGATGTTTTTCACTTAAAATGATGTCCTTTTGAAACAAAAGACATACACTTTGAGTTGTTCCGACCACACCCCACCTCGGATTGAGGCGGGGTTGATTCGTACACGTCACATATGACCCATGGATCGTTTTCCTAAAGCATCAACACATTTTGAATGCGTTTGGTCAGTTTTTCGTATGTCACTTTTTGTTTTCACTTAAAATCTTATGGAAATTCATATAGAATATTTTTATATCATATTTAGTATGGATTAGATTTTAGTTGATCGTGCTATGAAACATTTCAGAGCTAATGAAATTAAGGAAGGTGGAGGGGCTGTCCGGGGGGATGTCCGGGGGGGGCTGTCCGGTGGTTGTCGGGGGGGCTGTCCGGGGACCAAGGAGGAGGGTGGGGGGGGGCTGTGCGGGGTCTGTCCGGGGGGTGTTTGGGGGTTGTTTAGGTGTTTGTCTGGGGTTGTTCAGGGGGTTGTCCGGGGGTTGTTCAGGGGGTTGTTCAGGGGTTGTTCAGGGGTTGTTCAGGGGTTGTTCAGGGGGTTGTCTGGGGTTGTTCAGGGGGCTGTCCGGGGGGTGTCTGGGGGGTTGTCCGGGGTCCAAGGGGGAGGGGTGGAGGGGTTGTCCAGGGGGCTGTCCGGGGGGCTATCTGAGGTCCAGAGTGGAGGGTGGGGGCTGTACGGGGGGTTGTCCAGGGGGATGTCCGCGGGGCTGTCCGGGGGGTGTTTGGGGGGGTGTTCAGGGTCCAAGGGGGAGGGGGGGTTGTCCAGGGTCCAAGAATGAGGGGGGTTGTCCAGGGAGTTCTCAAACACACAATCACTAAAAGAAAACAACATCCATAAAAACAGACAATATATAAAAATAACTCAACTCCAATACTATACTACGAGTCTAGATAAAACCAACAACTAGAATATATTAAACATCAAATCTCAGTAATATAAGTCAAAAATGTAACGAATCAATATGTCCCACATCCGCATCACCATCACCATCATCATCATCATCATCACCTTCGTCATCGTCCTCCTCATCGTCCTCACCCTCCACAGTGCCTTCCTCCTCACCTTCGCCCTCCTCCTCACCCTCCTCATCTCCCTCCTCTTCCGCATCAGACACCTCTCTATCATCATCTTCAAGCTGGACATCGGCCTAACCACCACTGGAACTGCCACCTGGTGCACCATATATAGAATGTATCGACAACATGTATTCATCAATTGCTGGGCTGGCCTCTGCTGGAAGTGTTGGACGTAGAACTTCAATAAATTTCATAAATGCACTATTTTCCCTAGCAGACTGTTCTGCCGTCTCTGTGGCCCTTTTCTCAGCCTGTTCTGCATGTTCCCTATCTTGCTGCAGCTCGGTGGCACTACAACTCGTACCTGAGGTAGGCCAATACCTCATTGGGGCTATCCTAGGTCGGCAGCGTACTCTGCCAGAATGATCCTCTCCCAACACCTGATGTAAGTGATCAGATGGCCCAAAATTGTCTACTTCTTGGGCATCGAGGGCCTCTAAAGCATCCTGTTACAAATATAAATATATTATTAACTTACAAAATAGATATTAAATTATAAAATCAACAGATTAAAACTTACAATCTGCTGCTGAGTCGCTTCGTTGACAGCACTTCTATCCTTTTTTCGTCTACTCGAGAAAAACAGTTTTGCTCGAGGCACACGTCCTTCAATATTTTGTACTTGCCTCTACAATGACATTGAAAACAAAAGTTATATAAAAAATTTATCAAATGATTAAATAATTGAGGAAACAAAAGAAAATTTAAGTCGTAAATAACACTTATAAACAATTGTCATACCTGCTACCTCTCATGATCCGGCATCGTCGTGCGTCCTAGTGTATGGAGGTATTTTTTTGCATCAATGTTTTTTTATTTTTTCCAGATGATTCCTAAATAAAATTCGATAATGCAAAGGATAATATTAATGCAAAACTTGAAAGTTATTATTTAAATACCTCAAATGTAATTCATACCTTAAACTGGGTACTCGTCCAATGAGTAATCATCTGACGATACTTCTCTATAGGACAATCATCCACGACTGGTACTGCCTCTAACTCAGTGCCAACTCTAGCACGCCATCCAATATACAGCTCATGCTTGTAGGCTCTCCAAAGCTTGCCTAAATCCTTTAGACGTTCCAGTCGTGCACCCTCACCATCAGGAAAATTAAATCGAAGCTGAAATCAAAATATTAATTCATATAAATACAAAAATAATTCATGGAATTAAATAAAACAGATTTTTTTACCCATATCTCTTCCCAATCTCTATCTTTGACCTCATGTGGAAAATGTCTCTATGACAGCGGGCTGACGGGAATGATGTCGGAGTATTTGGAAAGCGTCGCCAGAAAACTCCGACATTGCTGCCCTGTTTTCTCAACCATCTGATTGTCTTCATTATATTCCACCATAACCTGTGTGCGACGGTTCCACACCGAACGCATGCGTGTACGGCCCCGCCCCTACCTCCTGTCAGTAGATGTATCTGTCATGAAAGAAAAAAAATATTTTATCAAAACATGTTATAATGAAAATAAATATTGCTATAAAAATTTGTTAGGGTTTTATAAATATACTTGCGCTAGTCTGATCAATGAGTGGCGCCGGATCCACAGAACCTGATGGAACACCCTCTGGTGGAACAGGAGTTGAAGACAATGGAATATAAAAGCTCAGAGAGACATAAGTAGAAGTAAAAGAAGATGGAACAGTTGTATGACCTGATGCTGACTGGGGAGTGGGAATCATCATGGGATGTGAAAATGATGGGGCAGAAGATGCAGAAGGTAGCGAAAACATGGGAGGCCTAAATACCCTGTGTGTCCCTAACGACACACCGGGATCAGAATGTGGGAAGGCTGAAATGTCAGTGGGAGGGGCAGGGTCTAGTCGGGCACGCGCAGCTCTACGTCCACCTCTGGTACGAACCCTCCTCGTACCACCGGCCTGAGTACTAGGACCAGTACTAGTCTACTCATCGAATAACTGTCGACGTAACGGTGGATCCTACAAAAAAGTTACAAAAAAATTAATCACAAGACATTATATATTCTGTAATATATATATATATATATATATATATATATATATATATATATATATATATTTGAAATAAAGTACTCACTGTAGGCACTAATGGTGGAATGCACATCTCCTCCATCCGACGATTGTTCTCCGCCATTTTTTTCTTCATCTCTCTTCAATTGGCTGCATTTTCTGCATTTGAAAACAAATATGTAATTAATTAGAAAAAGAAAATTAATGTGTAAACCAAAAAACTAAATATATGAGGGAATGAGGGGATTCATTGGTAATTTAGCTATCAATTGTTTTAGAAGAGCCTGAATGAATTTAATAAAACATACAAGTTGTAATGTTCACCAAGTTAGAAATATTGTTTTATTTGGTTTGAATACAGTTCAATTCCAAATTAGAAAATGAAATTCAAATAAAACAACAACCAATAAACATTGAAAATTCACATAACGGTCAAGTCAGCTAAAACATATTTGTGATAAATACTAAATAAATATGAATATTACCAACCTTAACAACCCAACTCGAGGTAAACCAAAACAATTGAGAACATGGAAGAATGATTATATATATTTCCAAAAACAACTTCAGGTTCACAATAAACTCTGACAATTGAGCTATTGGAGTCATCAAAAGAAATAAATGGATTGGTTCCAATGGCAATAGGGACAGTGTCAATTCCATCATCAAATGTCTTGGAATTACTTCAACTATGACACCAAATTCAGGTTGAAGTTGATCTTTGACATAAAAAACTTGTTTAGCCATTGATGCCAACACATATGGTTCTTCAGTAGCAAGAGTGTGGGTCATATTAATTACTCAAAATCCACAATCATCAATAAATGTGCCATGTATCGTCATCGAATCAAACCAATGGCATTTCATCATTGTGACTCGTCCATGAGAGTAATAATCCAATATTATTATTTTCTCAACGACTCCATAATAACCCACATTTTCAAGTCGCGGTCTACTATCTGATGCACTGGCATAACAATCTGTTGTGGAAGTAACCATAATACCATCATGTTGTGTTCTCATGTTTTTGGCTCGTTCAGTGACAATAAATCTGTACCCATTGATAACAATTGATTTACAGTCACAAACCACGGTATTAGGACCAAAAGCCAAAGCTCTTATTTCCTCAGAGATAGAGTCAGCATACAGAATCAATACCTGCAATATAAATGACAGTTAAACTTAAGTAAATATTGAAATAATTAATTTAAACAGTAATATGTTTACCTTCAATTTTAACCAAGCAGAAAACTCTTTGCTATGCAAAGTCTCTCTCCTTATCAAAGATAAAGAACGATGCTTCCTATTTATCCTTGTTTTATGTTCCCTGTAGATAAAAAATATGAATAGTTTAACAGATATATATGTAAGATATACATATTCAATTTTGTTACCTAATATAGTCATCAAAAAAATCATAGTTGAACAAAACTATGCGATGTGCCATCTCCCGCTCTTCATGGCTTAATGTCTTCAATGTATATGATCCAGGAATTCCTCCTGTTTGAGGAAGTGATGGAAAACTGGGTTCAATTTTCTCATATTGTTCTTCTTCATTTTTCATTGGTCTGTTCATTCTTGTAGTATGATCAGACAAATACATCGAACAGAAATCCATACAATCTTGAGCCAAGTAACCGTTCACGATAGAATCTTCGGGATGATTCTTGTTTCGAACATAAGACTTTAATGTGAACATATTTATTTCAGTTGGATACATCCAACGAAAAGAAACAGGTCCTCCGAGAAGTATTTCAGTTGGGATATGGACAGTCAGATGCAGCATGCATGTGAAAAATGATGGGGGAAACATTTTCTCCAACTCACACATAATTAATGGGGCATCTGTCAACATTTTTTGCAAGAAAGACTTGGACAACTTCTTAGAAAAAAGATCTCTAAACAAATGGAACAACCGAATAACACCCACCCTTACATTATTGGAAAAAAGATGACGGATTGCTATTGGAAGCAACTCATGCAGTAGAACGTGATAATCATGAGTCTTCAAAGATTTTAGCTTCAACTCTCTTCTGTTGACCCGTTTAGATATGTTTCTTGAATAGCCATCAGGAACTCTAATAGTCTCTAATACTTCCAAAAATTGTTTTTTTTTTCAGTACGTGTCATCACATAATAAGCACATGGAAGTTGCCATTTATTTTCACTGATACGCACAGGATGCAATTCTGGTCTGATGCCTCAATCCACCAAGTCACGTCGAGATCGTAAATCATCTTTTGTATTCCCCTTGACATTTAGAAGAACTGAAAGCAACATTTCAGATATATTCTTCTCAATATGCATTACGTCTAAGCAATGACGTAGAAAATTGGTTGATCAATAAGGCAAATCAGAAAAGATACTCCTCTTCCTCCAATTGTAACAGATTGCTGTGGAAATATTCTTTCTCTTTCCAGATTTCATTTGACCCTTCCCTAATGAAAAATTGAAATCTTTCAATTCATTAAGCACATCAGTTCTAGACATACGCTGAGGTGGATCATCGGTCTCTATAGTATTATCAAATCTTCGACGATTCATTCTATATGGATGATCCTTTGGAAAAAATCGTCGATGTCCCATAAAACTGAAACTACAACGATGTTTCAGTCTTCTAAATCGTGTATTCTTCATACAAACTGGACATGACAGTTTTCCCTTCGTGCTCCATCCAGACATCATTGCATAAGCTGGAAAATCATTGATCGTCCACATAAGCGCAGCACGCATATGAAATATGTCTTTCGAACATGCATCGTATGTGCGCACACCCACATCCCAAAGAAGTTTCAACTCTTTTATTAAAGGTTTCATGTATACATCAATATCAATGCCGAGATCAGAAGGACCAGATATGAGTATACTCATGAAAGTGAATGATTTTTTCATACACAACCATGGGGGAAGATTATAAATGTGTATAAAAACTGGCCATGTGTTGTGAGAAGTAAGCATCTGCCCAAATGGATTAAAACCGTCGCATGAAAGACCCAGCCTCACATTACACATGTCAGCTGCAAAATCAGGATGTCGAGCATCAAATATCTGCCATGAAAATCCATCTGCAGGATGAACCAACTCATCATTAGTCTTCTTTTTCTCGGTATCATGCCATTTCATTTTTATTGATATGTCATCAGACATAAAAAGATTCTGGAGTCTGGGGATCAATGGAAAGTTCCACATTACTTTCTGTGGAATGCGGGATGGTGTTCCATCAGATTTTGACTTCCAGCGGGATGTGCCACATTTTATACATTCATTTCGTTTAGCGGTTTCTTCCCAGAATAAACTGCAATCTTTCGGGAAAGCATGAATTTTGTTTCTGGAAAATCCAATTTCTTCAACTAACTTCCATGCCATATAGTCGTTTGAGGGAATATCTACATCATCTGGAAGTAAATCCTTTAAGAGGGTAAGAATGTAATCGATTACTGTATTAGAAATCCCATAAATAGTTTTTCGATGAAACAATCGGATTAAAAATTCCAGCTTTTTCATTTTATCGCATTGTCGATATACTGGAGTCGTGGCAGCATCATTCAATTTTTTCACCCTATCAATATCATTATTTTCACTAGATGCATCAGTTGTCCTCATATCGACGTCTTCTTGAGTCGAAATCCTTTCTTTTTCATGATGACGAATAAACGTAAACCGATAATCTAACAAATTCTCCATTCCAGTCCTTTCATTTCGATCATCACCAATTTGAGATTTCATTTTCTCCCCATTGTGATACCACACAAAGTAGTTTTCTTGAAAACCATTTTTGGTTATGTGGTAGCTGACTTCTTCATGACTCAACCAAGGTCTACCAACTCAATTGGAACATGGGCAGTGTATGCGACCACTATCTGAAGCATTGTGAAATGCAAAATCTATAAAGCTCTCCAAATTGTTTTGAAAATCGCTTGAGATACGATCGGTTTCATACATCCAACTTTTGTCCATTCTGTAAAAAGAATTCATATAAGTCATTTTGTCATAAACAATTCAATAGGATTGAACTTTAATAGAAAATACATTTAAGTAAATGATAAAGGAAGAAAATAATCATGGTATCAACTACACATGTGAAAAAAACATACTAATGTGTTATTGGAAAAATGTAAAACCAACAAGAACTTAATGTGTTATCACATCAGAGCATGCCTCATCCCATAACCATATTAGTAGGGTACCCTTGTGGACAGCCCCGCCCACCCCCGTGGACAACCCACCCACCCCCATGGACACCCCCTACCCCCTAGATAGCCCAACCACCCCCGTGGACAGCCCACCCACCCCCCTCGACACCCCTTCTCCCTATGGAAAGCCCCCCACCCCCTTGGATAGCCCGCCAACCCCCCTGGACACCCCTAACCCCTGTGGCCAGCCCACCCACCCCCCCTGGACAGCCCGCCCACCCCTCCTTGACAGCCCGGCCACCCCCGTGGACAGCCCGTCCACCCTTGTGGACAGCCCGCCCACCCCCGTACTCCCCTGGACACCCCGTACCCCCCCCCCCCGGGATAGCCCCACCCACCCTCCCAAACAGCCCACACCCCCTCCCCTGCAACCTCACCACCACCACCTAGACATACCAACCCCCCTGGACACCCCACACACCCCTCCCCCACCAGGACACCCCACCCAGACCCCCAGGACAGCCCACACCCCTTGGACAGCCCCGCCCACCCCCGTGGACAGCCTTTCCCACCCCCGTGGACAGCCCTGCCCACCCCCGTGGACAACCCACCAACCCCCGTGGACGCCCCCTACCCCCTAGACAGCCCAACCACCCCCATGGACAGCCCACCCACCCCCCTCGACACCCCTTCTCCCTATGGACAGCCCCCACCCCCTTGGATAGCCCGCCCACCCCCCTGGACACCCCTACCCCCTGTGGCCAGTCCACCCACCCCCCCTGAACAGCCCTCCCACCCCTCCTTGACAGCCCGACCACCCCCGTGGACAGCCCGTCCACCCATGTGGACAGCCCGCCCACCCCCGTACTCCCTGGACACCCCGTACCCCCCCTGGATAGCCCCGCCCACCCTCCCAAACAGCCCACACCCCCTTCCCTGCAACCCCACCACCACCACCTAGACATACCACCCCACCTGGACACCCCACACACCCCTCCCCCACCAGGACACCCCACCCAGAACCCCAGGATAGCCCACACCCCCTGGACAGCCCCGCCCACCCCCGTGGACACCCCCTACCCCCTAGATAGCCCATCCACCCCCGTGGACAGCCCACCCACCCCCCCTCGACACCCCTTCTCCCTATGGACAGCCCCCCACCCCCTTGGATAGCCCACCCACCCCCCTGGACACCCCTACCCCCCGTGGCCAGCCCACCCACCCCCCCTGGACAGCCCTCCCACCCCTCCTTGACAGCCCGGCCACCCCCGTGGACAGCCCATCCACCCTTGTGGACAACCCGCCCACCCCCGTACCCCCTGGACACCCCGTACCCCCCCTGGATAGCCCCGCCCACCCTCCCAAACAGCCCAAACCCCCCTCCCCTGCAATCCCACCACCACCACCTAGACATACCACCCCCGCTGGACACCCCACACACCCCTCCCCCACCAGGACACCCCACCCAGACCCCTAGGACAGCCCACACCCCCTAGACAGCCTCGCCCACCCCCGTGGACAGCCTTTCCCACCCCCGTGGACACCCCCACCCACCCCCGTGGACAACCCACCCACCCCCGTAGACACCCCTACCCCCACAATCCATTATCCAAAACATATCAAATTGGTTTGAACACAATCCATAATTCCCACAATCCATTATCCAAAACATGTAAACGTTCACGATAGTCTCCCCCAACTCTGATTTACATGTTTTGAACACTCTCCTTCCAAACATAGAATACAAAAAAATTAAAGAAGTATTCACAAACACAAACAATATCCTATTTAGATATTAATTTCAATAATCAATTAAACCACCAACACCTGGAAAAAATCTATTCATTAAAACAACTACAATAATATGGTTGAGATCAAATTTTACCTATTCGTATGGGGGTGTACCTGTTGGGATGGGGGTGCTGGTGTTCTGATTCGCGAGAGCAGTGGAGGGATGGGGTTCGCTGGAGTAGCGGAGCAAATAGATTAGGGCTCTTTCTGAATGGGGAGAGGAGATCATGATCTGGAATTTGGGGGAAACCTTTGCCAACGGTTTATAAAAACCGTTGGCAAAGGCACACATTTCCCAACGGTTCCAGCGAACCGTTGGGAAATGTGTGAGTTTAGCACCCATTTCCCAATGGTTCTAGTGAACTGTTCGGAAAGGGTCCACCGAAATTCCCTTTTCCAACGGTTTTGTTAAACCGTTGGAAAAGGCTCACTATACCAACGGTTTAAGTAAATCATTGGTATACTACCGTTGGGAAAAGACCAAATTCCAGTAGTGGAAGCAATGTGATTTATTTTCCCTATTTACATTTAAATAATGATTCTAGAAACGTATTTAATGTATAAATATGATTTATATGGCTTTTATATCATTTTTTATATGATGAATCCATGATAAAAGTGGAAGGATAGAAACTACCAAACCAAAACATACATGAAAAATGAAGTGATTACCACCTAAAACAGTGATTTTTGCAATGAAATGATAATTAACGAGTGATAAAATATTATAATGTAATCATATATGGTATTATATATGTGATTATGTTTATAGAATGTATTTATAATAAATCTATATTAATTATGTATGAGGTTCAAACATATGGGATGAAAATCGAACCTATGGTACAGGGCTTCATCTTAATTTTCTTTCATTGAGGTAAATTTTGATGTTTTGCACCTATATTATTTTATGAGGTGAATATAACACCACTTTCACATGTTATTTAATGAATTAATTTATTATAATTATATATCAGGATTTTTTATTATTTATTTATTGATGGGGAATACAATTTGACTGATTACAAATTTGTAAGGGTTTCTTGCCTCACTTTTACATTTGTGAGACATATGGAATATTAACTAATTATTTCTATTGCGTGGTGTATATACCTCCCCGTTAATTTTTTATATCATTAATATATTTAAATTCATGGTATTTAAATTTTAATTTGAAGTTATTTCTTTTCAGGGTATTATGAATCAAAAGATACTCAAGTTGTAAGGGTTTATTTCACAATATCTTTATTATTCAGGATTGTTTATATTTAAGCCTCAACTTGGGAATATTTTTCTTTCCATGACCATGTTATCCAAAAAAATCAATTTTTTTTATTATTCTCCTAAAAAATTTTAAATTCATTTTACTTACGTTTATCTTTTTAAAAAAATGTTTTAAAAGGTATCTTTTTTCCATTTTACGAAGGAGGTACTTTGTTCCTTTTCTGAAGAAATTTCCAGTGGAATGTTTTTTCAAAATATATGGAATGAGAATATTTTATTACTGTCATGAAGTTTTAATGATTTTATTTTTACTTTACAATTTTATAATTTTATTTACAAGTAAAATTTTTTCATCATATTTGAGCATTTGTTTCAAATTGAAAAATATATTTTCCATAAAATTGTTTTAAATGATATTTCGATTGTAATTTTATTAATCCATGACAAAAACCCCTTTATTTTAATTATTCACCACTAGATATATATTGAAATGATACCATCTTATGAATCATTAACTTACTTTGGATTATTGGATATTTTATTTCTTTCAAATATCCATATTATATTTGTCATGGATATGATTATTTCCTAAAACGTATACTCATTTTTATATACGGTGATTACTTTGAAAGTTATTTTAAAAAATAGGGAAATAATGTTAAATAAATATCTTTTATTTATTATAGTGATTTTTTCATAATACTTTTTTATTCTAGAATTAAATTGATTAATTTGATATATGAGAAATGTGTTCTATATGAAAAACATGGGTGGAGACCAGTTATAGATATCCCCTTGATGAATAAATAGGTCACATGAGACAAATAAGTTCTCCAAATTATATGGGTTTTTACCCATAATAATTTAAATTTATTATGAAATTTATTGATATTATAGATAACATGATGATTGAAATCATGGAATTCAATATTAATCATTTCCCTCATCAAAAATTTGGTTATTATTATCCCTGATATTTTCAATGTGATATTATTTTTGGATTCATATTGTGCACAAGTTGTTGATTAAATAGAATTTTTTCCAATTATTAACTTTAAAATGTGGATTATTCCATATATTCTCATTATATAAATGTTATTGATTAAATATCATGTGTGTTTAGTGACTTACCTTTCCATATTTATTTTGTTTCATATATTATTGATTCATGATAGGTTTTTTGTACATAACCTTTATATAGAATTTAATCTCACCCATTTATTATGTTTTATTTTACCTATTATTCCAAGAAATGTTTTATCATTTATATACACAGAAATTCTATAGGGAATAATGATGATCTCAATATAAAATTATTTTCACATTTTATGTTTTAAAATTTAATTTTAATTTTAGTTATATATTTGGTTTACCAGGACTACAAAACTATTCAGTCCTTCATAATGTGATTCCTTGTATCTAATACCAATGTAATAAAGTAACCATAGAATCTAGACTACTATAGTTGGGGTTATTATAGTTGATATCAAATGAATTTTAGTAGATTCCTTGAGAACTAGATTTAGGAAAACATAGATCAGGGAATATCACCATATGAGTGACTTTAAGGATAAATATAAGTATAGGATAACATCGTATTGATTTGGTAATGACATTGGAAAACCTATGTTTAAAATAAGGACTCATATATTGAGAATAATTTCTAATGATTTAGATATCCCTTAAATAATATAATTTGATAGATCAATCCACTTATTATAGATTGATGATTACACATTAACATCGAATGTAATAGATAATGTGATGATTCTAAGAAACCAAATAGAAAGATAATGGGAATCAAATATATTGGGATAATTACTAATCATTTATCAAGATATATTATTAACAACCTGCACCTTAAACAACTCTCAGACTCACCAAAGAAAATAAGAATACATTTTACTGAGAGCTTGGGTAGTATAGGAAATGGGAGAAAGAAGGATCAATTTTATTCATTTCATAATTTTGTAAAGAGAACCCATTTATAATTTCTCTAAATAATATTAAAATTTTATAATTATGGTAAATAAGGATATAAAAACAAAAAATTATGAGGAAAAATGAAGTGTGTGATGGAAGAAAAAATTGCAACCTAGGGACGCATTTACAGTTCGTTGTCTTAAATGTGGGGAACCTGGGTTATATCTGGTTCAATTCACTCCTATGAATTTTTACACCTAGACTAACTAGGGTTTTATATTTTTTTCCAATCATTGTAGTGGAATGATGGAACTATTATGTAATGGTATTCAATAGATTTTTTGAAGAACTATTTTAGTTACGGTATTTTGGTTATCATGATCATGAAATATATAAGGATTATGTTGATTTTTTAAACATATATTTCTTCATTAACATAAGATTTAAAGGCACCATCTTGGGTTTATGAGTATAATATTGATCATAAATTTAAAATTGTAAACACCCTTTTGAGGTTTTATGATATGGGTGTTAATTTGAATTATTTATTCTTTGGGAGACATTATAGCCATACAATATATTAGTTTAGTATATGTTTTAGTTTTTAAGGAATAATTCCATTACATTTTTTCGCATAATGTTAAAGGTAAGTTTAAACTTTAAATTTTATATGATATTATATTTTATGTTAATTATGGGTTATTATATATTTTGGTAATTTAAAATAAAAACCAAGAGATAATAATTGAGGTTGAAACATTTCATTAATGTTGAATACATTAAGGTTATTTTTTTAGAAGTTTATCACATTTTTTGTAATTTTTTAAGGAATATATTAATATATTTATAGAAAAAATGGAAACACATAGGTCAGGCGACTACTCATCACATCCAGAATGGTTGTGAGGCTTGAACCCACAACTAAAAGGCGATGAGGGTAATTCACCTACTGATGGCCTATATAATTTAGTAGTTATTATGAAATAGTTTTAATTTAATTAAAAAATATGGTAGATAAAGGATAAGTTAATTTTATGAACATTTTATTTGTTTTATATATATCCATGGGATTAGAAATTGATTTGGTGTTATGTGCTTTATATTTTTTTGAATACACTCACTATTTTGGAAACCCAGCATGATTAAGGTAAATATAATATTATAGAATTTTATTTGAGGAATAAATGTTGAATTTTATTTTCAGGGAATATATTATTTTATAATGAAATTATGTTGATTCTAGTTATTAGTGGAAATGGTTAGATTTTCTTGGAGATTATATGTTTAGATCTTGCACATTATTAGAGGTAAATATTAAATTTATCTAGGATGACTAAATGATCTAATCCTTCAGGTTTTGGGCTGTAAATCTTAGGATAGAGTATTTTTGAATAATTTTAAGGATACTTATTTATTAAATGATATAAGTTGGATTTTTGGTATTAATATTGAATTTTGGGATATTAAATTAGTTTTCTTCAAATGAAGGTTTATTCTTCTTGGAAAATATTATATCTTGTACTAACCATATTGGTTTTGGTTAAGGTCTTATGTTATGAGGATTATATTTTTTTGTTATGTGTATTTTTTTATCTGTAAAATTTTATTCTAGTTGATTAGGTATGGGAAAAATCCATACTCATCATTTAGAGAAAAATATGAGTTTGTGGTGGAAATTGATTAAATAATGAAACTCTACTTATTAAATAATTATATTTTATTATTTTTTTTCTCTAGGAAGTAAAATAATTACTCAACTCTAGGAAAAGGATTTTGGAAAAAAAACATTATATTTTCATTTTTCATATTGAGAAATCATTTTCCATTCAACCCATTACAAATTTATGGTTTATAGATGGTTAACATCTACATTACCATGTTCTCTATCACTTTCATTCAGTCCTTTGGGGTTATTTTTTTCTTCTATATCCATGTTTTCACTTCCCACATATCTTTAACTACATTAAAACCTATTATATGTTATTAAATATGTCTTTCATACTTCCCTTTCTTATTTTCATGTGGAAGATTTAGAGACCCTTTTTACAATGTGGGATTTCTATAATGGAATTTTAAAAATATCTACCCTTGATTTTCAAAGTTCAATTTAAAATTGTGCGGTTGTAATTGAATTAACGTGGGAAAAATTTTACATCCTAATATTTTATAATATATAAAAATTAATCTATATCTTTTGGTTCATGTAACACTAAGATTAAATTAATCATAATATATTATTAAATTTATTATTTTGACACGATTTTTATAAACTAACCATTGAATTGGTGGGTGTGAATTGGATTAACAATTTTATTAAATATATATGAATTTAATATTCAATATAATGTTACTCTTAGTAAAAAAACACATAATTTTTAGTAAATACATTTTATTCTTACAATATATTTTCTCTTCAAAAATCAATTTTTATTGCATTCTCTGAGAAAGTAAATATAAATATATTTTGAAATTTTATAAATTTTATTTGGAAAAATGAACTTAATTTTTTATTTCATAATATTATAATTATCTTATAGTGATATTTTGTGAATTTTTTAAAGAGATTATGTTTTCAATAAATAGTGAGAAATATCTATTTTTATAAATCTAGGAATTTATTTCTATTAAAAAGTACATTAATGATTTAAATTTGATCTCAAAGTTACTTAGGTAATATTTGTTAATATATAATATAATTAATTACAATTTAATCATCCTTATAACTAATTTTTGTGTAAGTACATTTTTTGGCTTAAAACACAATTTTAAGAAAATGGTTTCTTGCTACGTTTTTTCAATTTAATTTTAAATTAAAATTAAGCATATTATGTGTTATGAATTTTAAAAATATTATTCTATATTTTTAATAATTGGTTAAAATTTTATCAAATAGTTCCCTTTTATTATTAATTAATTACAAGTAACCATAGTAATGTTTATTAACACAATAAAGGGTAATATATGTAATTAAGGGTAAAAATAATATGATAAGGACTATAAAATGACACTAAAACTTGAAAACAATTTATTGGATGAGTAATTTTCTTCCTTAATAATTAAATTTTATGTTATATGTTTATTTATGTCTATTTTGAGGAGGCTATAATCTTTATAATGTTTTATTTAAAGAAAAGTCAAAGATATCACATTCAAGTTTCTAATAAATATAAAACTTTTAATGTCTGTTAATAGAGAGGATATTTGGACTATAAATATTATTTTGAAACATAGTATATTTATCCAAAACATGGTAATTTTTTAAATTTTTTAGTGATTAAATAATTACCCTAAATATTATCCAATACTAATGTAGTAATTATTCAATTAATAGAAAAAAGTAAATGTTGTTAAAATTATTAAAATTTATATAATTATAGATATTTCAGGTGATCCAATTATTTAACCGAATAATATGACATATTATCATTTTTTTAAAATATGTTTTTAAAATTTATCTTGTTTTAATGATATTATAATGTCAAAGTAATGAATAATATTAAAATTGACAATAATGAAATTTCATGAATATAATATTTTAATAATTTATTTGAAAATCATTAAAAATTTAATCAATCACAAATTAGATAATATATGCATGATATATTCATATATTATGAATTTATAGGCTATTTGGAAGTATTTTTCTTTAGAATGTACTTATTATATTTTAATATTTTGAGAAATTCCAAAAGTTCCCCTCACTTCAATTATAAAAGAAAACCCCCTTCCTTCACTTATTTACCCCAATTCAAGAAATATATCTCAAATAAAACTTCCCATTTCTCTTCTCAACATAATTTTCTAAGTTTTATTAGTTCTTTTACTTCCAAAATTCTGCCCCTAGTTCCCTTAATAAGATATCTAAAGAAAGTCTGCTGAAGAAGTGGTAATCGTCTTTACCAACTCTTTCAAGTTTATTTATTCTTCTACATCCTCTCTATGTGCTTTTTACACATTAAATTAATAAATACAGAATCAATTATATAATATTATGTTATTAGTTTTATAACACAACCATATCCCATCGTTTTTCTATCCTATGAAAAATGAAATCATTGTGCATGAATACGTACGACTTATCATCCCCATGCAGTGACGTAATTTGTTTTTCATCACCACTTTACCTGGATGGATATAATGATAGAAATAATAGATATATAAGAAACTTTTTACATGATATTTATTATGAAAAATTAATATATCATCAAATTCAATATAATTTTAACCATTTAGAAATGATATTGTCACTCATGAATATGTACGACCTACTGTCTCCACGAAGCAATGTGATTAATTTTATATTATCACCTTTCAAGAATGATCATGAAAATGTTTCTAATGAATAAATATGATATATATAGACTTATTTCCATTATTTATATGATTTAACAGTGATAAGTGGGGATTTACCAAAACTACCCAACCAAAACCTACATAAAAAATGAAGAAATTGCCACCTGAAATATTGATTTTATGAATGAATTGATAATAAATAGGTGATAACATATTATAATTAAATAATATACTGTATGATATATATTAATATTGTTATATAATATGTGTATAATAAATCTATTTTTTTTAAACATGAGTTTAAAACACATACAACAGAAATCAAACCGGATATAAGGGACTTCATCTCAATTTACTTTCATTGAGGCATATTTTGATAATATAGACCTATATTATTTTATGTGGTGTATATAATTCCTATATGACCTTTTATATCTTGAGTTTTTTTTATTCTCACCATATTTAAATATTTTTTAAATATTATTTATTTATATGACATGCATTTTGACTAATTACAAAGTGGTAAGGATTTCTTGCCCCACTTTAAATTATGTGATATATATGTCATATTCACCACTTATTTATTTTGTGAGATGTATATACTAAAAAATTAATTTTTTATATCATGAATATATTTATATTTATTTTTCCGAATGTTTAATTTTATTTTCTTTCTTTCATGGGTCTTATGAATCAAAAGATACCCAAGTGGTAAGGGTTTATTTCACATTCCCTTAATTAATAAAAATTATTTATATTTAAGTATCTTCTAGGAATATTTCTATTCCATATCCATATATTCCCAAAATATTTTCTATTTTTTTCTATTTTCCTATAATTTTTTAATTTCATTTTACCCATGTTTAACTCTTTGCTACAAGAAAATTAAAAGGTATATTCTAGTCATTTTTTAAAAGATATACTTTGTGCATTTTCCAAAAAAATTACAAAAGGAATTTTTTTAACATATATGGAATGAGTGCATTTTCCAACCATCATGATTCTTTAATTCTTTCAGGATTCCTTTACATGTTTACACTTTTATTTTCAATGAAAATTTTTTCCTTTTTATTTTCACATTTTCATTTTAAAAGTTAATTTCAAAGTGAAAAAGGTATTCGCTAAAAAGGTTTTTAAGGATATTATAATGGTAATTTTATTCATAATTAACAAAAAAACATTATTTAAATTATTCATTATTTGGTATATGTCGAAATGATACCATCCTTTCAATCATTCACAGACTTATTATCATTGGATGTTTTATTTCTCTTAAATATCTATATTCTTTGTGTCATGGATATGATTATTTCCAAAACCATATAATAGTTTCTTCATGAAATGATTACATTAAAAATTATTTGAATAACTAGTGAAATAATGTTAAATCCATAGTTTTTACTCAATATTAATATTTTTTTATAAGGCATATTTATTTATGAATTAAATTTATCATTTTGATATATGAGCAATGCATTGGACATGCAAGACATGGGTGGGGTCAAATTTTAGATAGCCACTTGATGCATCGGTAGGTCTCATGAGAAAACTTATTTGGACAGATTAAATGGTTTTTTACCCATAATGACTAAAATTTCTTGTGCAATCTATTGATAGTATAGATACCATGATGTTTGAGATCGTGGAATTAAATATTAATCAATTCTCTAATTAAGAATTATTTTATTATTATCCATGAGATTTTACCTATGATATTAGCTACCAATTCTAATTGTGCATAAGTTATAGATTAAATAGAATTTGATTCAAATTATTTACTTTTCCATAATATTTATGCCTTATCTTCTTAGGATAGAAAGTTTATTTATTAAATAGAATTTGTGTTTAGTTATTTACCTTTCCATATTTATTATATTTTATCTATTATTGAATCATTATGGAATCTATTGTACTTAACCCTTATTGATAATTTGATCTATCCTCTTTCTTATGTTTTATTTTTCCCAGTAATTCTCAGAAATGTTTTATCATTGATATATAGGGACATGCTAGGGGGAATAAATATGATCTCATAATAAAATTTTCTATGAATTTCATGTTTTAAATTTTAGTGGTAATTTAAAGTATATATTTAGTTTTACAAGAATGCTAAACTATTCAGTCCTTCAGGATATGATTCCTTATATCTAATACCAATGTAATAAAGTAACCACCAACTATATACTACTAGAGTTGAAGTTGTTAAAATTTTGTATTTGATGTCTACACATGTTAATTTGGAAAATTGGTTAACTATTATTCATGTTAAAGACATTTACTAATTAGTTGTAATAATTTTCTGTAAAAAGTTATTGAAAATAGTTGTTTCAAAGTATGTATAATAGAAAAATGGGGCATAAAGGTTCCTTCCATATATTTTTTGGATCATTTTTTTGTGTTATGATGCCCCTAAGATAGTTTAATGATTTCATGGTTCCAAATTCCTAGCATATAGACTTTTTTATTAACGTTCAGTTGATTTTTCATATGGAAGTTTTCTTAAGCCATAGTCTTTATGATTTTTTGTGGTCATTTTTCAGTCTCATGCTTGAATGAGTTTATACATATAGATGATTGAATTTTGGGTAGAGTGAGTGAATTTTATTGAGTGTGCACATATTGACGATCCTTTAAATGATATGTTGTTGAAATAAAAAAATAAAATATCCTACAGTGAAGACAAAAAAGAAAAATGACATATGTAGAAGGAATGGGAAAAAAGGAAAAATGCATGAAATCTATATGAAAGTAATTAAAGCTGCATATGATAATTTATCAATGTGAGTAAAAAATAGAAAAGAAATTTATCCTATGGATAATTATTCTATTCATGTATGAATATTTCCATATCTTCTATGTTAATAATGAAAATATCATACGGTGGTTGTCGTAAGATTTTTTATCTACATGAGGCCACATAAGGAAGTTTAGTTACAGGAGGATAAATTCAATTATATTGTATTTGATAAAGGGATTTATCTTAGGAATGTAAGATGTTTGTGGGAACACAAGATAACTGAGTTATAAGAATTTCTTATAAGATAATTCATATATGTGAAGCACACATGTTGTTTTACTTTTTGAAATTATGAGGACCCAAAAACAATATTTCTATGGAATTGAATTAAATGATATATATTTAAACATTAATATTCAAAAAAATGAGTCTAAAGGTGAATATTATTATGTGGTGTTCTTTATTAAGATCAAACATCATGATCATTCTAATATCATGATTCGAGAAGCGATCAAGGAAGAATTAGTTGTATAAGAAGAATTTGGTGCTAAGGTAGTTCTAAACTATAGAATGAGATTCCACACCATCATTTGTAGATGGAAATATAAGGATAACTAATTGTTTTGGTCTTTTTATGGGACATAGAAAAAGAAAAATCCTATATTAATTGAAATTTTTTGAGAAGTAAAGACTCCCAAGTCTTAAGGAGGAATTGAAGGAAGATCATTGGATCGGTCTTCAATAATTTTTGAATTAGATATGTGTCACTAAAAATAAATGGAGATTTCAATAACTATATATGAAAATATAATTAACATGATATTTGGTGAATATAAATAAGAATAAATGAAGGAAGTGGTGGGTTGAGAATACTGAAAAAGAGGAACTGATACTCTATTGTATCAAAGGAGTAGAAGAAACATTTAGATCAATCACGAGAGATTGTTGTATAATAAATCAAAAAAAGATCATCATATGGAGTCTAAGTGAAGGCTCATAGACTCATCAAAAATCCTTCTTCAGAAGGTGTTGTTTTCTCAGTGATATGATATTGTAATTGGTTGGTTCCAGTAGTTGAATGAGTTCAAAGATATATTATTTATTATATTTATATTCATAATCAGAAGGTAAATTTTATGTGTGGGAAAATAACTACAACACATCAGGGGTGTATTCATCATTAAAGTAGGTGAACATTGTTAATAAAAATGTTTTTTAATTTTTTCCCTTTTATCATACAGGTGAATATTTAGATAGAACTGCTTAATAATAATGAAATCATAAAAGTGATTTAAATAACTATAAACATAGATTCCCCCCCCCCCCACTTAGTTTGTATCACCCCTTGAGTGATCCAATAGTTTCTACTTCTTAAATTTATAAGTTATAATTCTATATTATAAATTTCTAGGTTTGGTATGAATCCAATTTAAAAGGTTATACATAAAGTGGATATCTATTCTCTTGGGGTAAGAGTGTTAATTGTGGACATAGGATTATTTGGATCCAAACTACTATAAAATCCTTATGTTTGCTTGTTTAATTTACTATTTAAACTCTTCACACTACTCATTGTACTACTTATTTATGATTTTATTTTTTAATCTTATTATCCACAAAATTTCATATTTTAATATAATTTACTCTAATTATATTACGACTGAAATTTCACCCCCTCCTCTTATCATATTGTCACCCTAGTTAGGATCTCTCATTTGGTATCAAATCTTTTCCTTTGGATATCTCACTTGTTTATATTATTTTTTCAATTTATTTTTAATATCTTATTATGGATATATTAATATTAATTAGATAGTAAAATATATTAAGAGATATTTTATATTTTATAGATAGATAGAAAAGAAGTTTAAAAGAGAAATATTCAAGGAAAATTATATTGTAAACTCTTTAAAACATACTGAAACAAGATAAAATTTGGGCTTTAAATGTAGAAAAACATGACACATGAAGAAATTATTCCCTAAAAGGAATGTGAAGATGACACATAACCAATGGAATGAGTCTAAATATTTTGATACTTGTAGTCCATCATCTGGTTATGTGTCTTTTACAGATAAGTCTATAGAGGTTAGTGGTAATCAAGTTGATTATGAATCTTCTAATGATTTTGGTTACGATATGACTCGTATTAAATAATTAAATAAGATATGTGATAGGTATTTAGAATAATTTGAGAAAATTTAATTTATACACTTTCCACTTAAGGAGAAATATAAAAAAGATGTTGAAGAAAATACGAAACAAGGGCATGAGACTGAAAAGTTTATAGAAGTTGATTCTAAAGTGTAAAATCTTAAGAAATATAATAAGGGGGTTAATGAGACTATTTTAAAGAATGAATAAAAATAAAGAATAAATTAAATTAAATGTTATTTTGGATGATTTATTTCATTTAAATAAAGAATGTAAGAATCTTGATAAAGAATGTAACATTGAGAAATACTATATAATCTAGCAGTGGTATAGTTTGTGATGATCATGGAACTATTATAAAATATAATGGAAATATAATAGGTTAATTGACTAAATTTACAAAAGAATATGATTTGATTATAAATCGTATTCCTGATAATGTTATATAAAATATAAAATTTGGTAGTTTTGTTCATTTTTGGAATAGTGACGGTAAAATTAAGATGAATTTTTTCTATTCTTTTGTTAATTGATTTAAACTTTCCTAACATATAAATTATAATTCTTATTTTTCTTTATGTTTTATAAATTAACTTGTGTGTAAAAATGAATTTACTACTATATTTATTATGGTTTTAAATTTGTAGATATTTCACTTAGATTGGGTTCTAACACACTCATTTTTTATGAGTATTTTTAACAAATTTTCAATGATTTTAAATAAATTTCAATGAATAATGACCATGAATTCAATTTTTTAACTTAAACTTTGAAAAATATAAACATCTAAGTAAAATGATTTTAAATATGAAAAAATATTAAAGTTGGCATTCATGTCATTAATTCTGTTGATACTTTGTAAGTGAGTTTGAAGTGTTTTTATCTATGTTCATATTTTTTAAAAGGGTAACTAAAAATGTTTTTGGCTGAATTAGTCCTTCAACTAGTGTACATGAACTACTTAGCTAATCTAATAGGGTTTTCTTGTCACACATCCCACTAAGAGGCCCATATAGGGGTAACATGGTTGAACCAATGGGAAATAATAGGTGTCCAAAATCTAAGAAGACCATCCCATGGTGGTGGAACCCACAAGTTGGTAGGAGGAGAACTTCATTAGGACATGGTGGTCTATGGTGGTGGGGGGGGACCTCCAACCTCTATATGACTTCACAAGCTTCTTAATAAGTGATTTATCTTATAAACAATCCCAACCTCATCCTTCCATTTCAATGTGCGGTGTTATTCTCATGGAAATATTCATTGATTAAAAAATGTGTACCCACCACCCCCTCAAATTTTTCTTACACCCCACATCGAACATTGACTCCACCATGCTCCTCTATCATTTTCATCTTTTTATTCATCCTATCACTTTTACATCACCACGGAATCACGATATTCACCACTAAAAGCTTGGTTTAGAGCTAATCCTTCACATCCACTACATAGGATCACCTATGAATCCACAACTGAAACCCATGAATCAAATTTTGAACTCTCTAGGTCCACTATGATGGTTGTAGGGGTTGACGAATATTTGAGCGTTTCTACTATTCTATCGCCCCTTCACCACTACCAAGCACCATGCCACCACTGTCTCATTTCCATTTTCTAATTCATTCCACCATGTAAGTCTATAATACAAGAACTCATGGCTTTATATTTTCCTTGCCAAAAGCACCATCAATGAATTTTATTATTTTTTAATACTTAATATATTCAGGTGTTTTATTTTGAGAGATGAAAACCATAAGTATTTAGGGATAATGATATCATTTTTTTACATTTTAAACCCCCAATATGTTGGAATATATGAATAATAAGGGTATGTGGAAGAGGTTTCCTTACATTCTATAAATTAATAATAATAACCAATAGAATGGGGACTGCAACCTAGAGTATAATCAAATACACACAAAAACCTTGAAAGAAACATAGGATAGGTTGTTGTGTAGAATAAAAGGAGAGGCAGACCCTCTACCTCCCCCATTCTATTTATGAACCACATGTTCCTCTCCACATTATTTTTATTTTCATGTTTTCTTATACCTATTCTTCTTTAATGATCCCCCCTTCTATGTTAGGGTAGAAGGTCTTATGGTTTATAGAATAATAGGGGACCCCTTTATGATGATTCCATCCTAATTGAAATCAAAATCAAAATTTATTTCATATTTATTAAATAGTTCTCAACTTTACAATCATTGAAATTAAATTAAATATCATTTCTTTTTTAATTAATTAAAAATATTTAAATTGATTTGGTTAAGGGTTTTATTCTCCTAATGCTTGATTTTTGTGGATTACACTGACTCGTTGATCTAAAATCATGTTGAGAAGTGTTTTGGATATTTATAAACACATGAGGAAAGAACAGTGGAATATTTTCAGTATTTATGGAATGTCAATACCAGATTTAGTATTGTTTAAATAACTTGATGAATGAACACCATGAATTTCACACATTGATAAACATTAATTAATGGAGAATAAAAGTGAAACAATTATTAATCAATTAATTTTATCATTTGATAGAAAAAAATTCTCATTTTTATAAAGGACAATGATAAAATTACAAATGATAAAACCTAACCAAAATCAAATCACATTTCTCTCTTCTGAATTTGATAAATCCAGATTTCATTGCTTTCTATTCATTATAATCTTTTTCTTTTTATTTAATTTTTCACTGGGGACAACTAGATTAAAACACTTATCTCTATATATGACTTTGTTTACTATTAATACTACACCCCTTGGGGGAATAAATCAATTTTTCCACACCCCACAATAGGTGTGCATCAAAAATGGTTCCACCTCAATGGATTTTATTTTAATATATAACATTAAATTTTCATGACTTGGACCTCCAATGAAGAACTATTTTTTTACCTTGAGATAAAAAAATTACCTAACTAGGATTAGTATTATTAATCATGAAAAAAATTTCAAGGAATAAATTTATAGTAATGTATTACAAATATAAGCTTTGAGCCATGAAAATGATAATTAGTACACAATAGAGCTTAAGGGACCTGTGTTCCCCATAATTTTCCAACCAACAAAATCAGTTGTCCATTCCTGCAAAAAATTAATTGATTTTAAATTGTGTGTCAACATGATTCATATATACATAAATTCCAAGGGATTTTATGTGAACACCCCAACTAACACATTAAATAATTGTGTTTTTTTTGTACAAAATGCAAACCAAGATAAGTAGTTAAGAAGGAAGTAAAGTGGAAGTCATTCCAATCTTCACTTTTGGGAGAAGATAAGGAGTGGTTTTATAGCTTACAACTTTAAAATATCTATGATTTGGATTGTCTCAAACAAATAACAATAAAAATGTTCTTCCCAGCCTCTTGGAGAACAGAAATTATGATAGAGATATAAGCTACCATTGAGACTCTTTATTAATATAAGGAATGATTCAAGAATCTTATTCCAAGATTACCAAATAAAATAGTTCAATATCACAAATTTTTGATCTTTTTCTACTAAGTATTTTAATAAAACAAGATGTAGCTCATGGATTCATCATATGTGGGGGAATTGATTAAAAAATTGCCAGCATAATATAAGAACATCATTGAGAATATAACACAAGATTTTTAAAAATTCATAATAAGAGGAACTGGTATGAGAGGCACTCATGAGTTAAGAACTTATGACTCATCACCTTTACATGAAACTAAAATTAAATAATTGAAAATCCTAGTTCGATTAATGGATATAAAGAAGGTGAGTGAGCATCCATACCCACCATAGGTAGGTAGATTATGTTCATCACCCATTCATTATAATGATCAATGTTCTATGATATAGGGTATAGAGAGTTGTGAATCCATATTCCACCCAAGGAAATTTCAATAGAAATAATAATGGAGAGAAGTAGGAGCCCAATAAAGATTTTGAGGTAAAAAAACAATTTCAGACACCATTTTTTCAATCATCCACCTTTCTAGTAGTAATATCAAAACCCCACACCATTCCAACAATCATAAAAATATCCCCTCCAAAAACAACAATCCTTTCAACCACAACATTTCTAAAGAAATAATTATGAACAAACATTCATTTGTGCATGAACAAATGAATAGAATCTTTAGAACAAAGTTGTAGGATTGTAAGGTATGATTTATAAACTCACATACCAATTTGGTAGTTTTATAGACATTCTAAAAAAGAATCTTGGAATGCAGCTAATCTAGACAGTTCTAAATCCCATGGAGAATTTCAGAACAATTACAACATAATGTCAGAAAGAGCTTCTTCCACATAAAAAAAGTAATTCATGTGATCTGAACCAACATTCTGAAGCTTAAATTGTCCATTTAAAATAAGGGTACTAGAATAGTGAAGTAATAAAGAATAATTTTAGGAAATAGAGCCCATAAACACACTTACAAAAGGAATAATGGGAGAAAAAATATATCAAGGCATCATTTCATTATATGGTAATTCAATCAACAAAGTTTTAAGAATAGAATCATCATAAATTGATCCAGTAGACCTTTCCAAAAGCTAAAATTGACATTCCACTACTAGAGAAAATAAAAAAATTCAAAATATGTGAAAGTTTTAAAATAGATTTTCACTAAAAGAAATAGGATTGATAGGGATGAAAGAATCAACATTTTTGAGAGTCTCTGAGTAATTATTACACCACCACTTCTTAAAAAATTTCATGATTCAAGTACGTTTTCTATTCCTTCTACTATAAGTTCTTTGGAATTATTTAATTATTTTTATGATCCATGTGCTTTTATTAATTTTATGTCTGAATCTGTATTTTCATCTTTCAAAATAGGTGAAATGAATCCTAAAATAGTGGTTTTACAACCAAAAAACTGATTTACTATTTTTACAGCTGAAGTGTTATAATATGTTCTTAGAGGAGTAGAAGGACTGATTTTTCCTCATACTTTTATATACTCACCACAGAGGAAGACATAGCACCCAGAAATTCACGTATTATTTTTAGAAGACCATTTCTAAATAAGGAAAACAAATATCATCAATGTGCATGAAGGAACCCTCACCATGGATCTATGAGACACAAAGGGGAAATTAAATATTCGGGACTCCAATCAGAACCCTTTAAAAAGTCATTCACTCTTTTTAATTTTACATGAAGAGGGTATTGATTCCATCAATTATTATGGAATGGTTCAATAATTATTAGCCTTTGGAGATCACCTTGGTATTGAAAACACTAGGGAATAAGTGAGTACTCAAAAATCTAGAAATTTTACCATTAAAAATCTAGAACAAATAACCTCTAAATTCGATGATAGTTTACTAGAAGAAAAATATATGATTCTATTTACTAATGAAATTAAATGTTTTGAAGTGGGTAATTTGAATTCACTCGCATCCACAAAACAACCCCAAAATATTTAATTAAAACCAATTCCTTATGATATAAAATATTCTTACCTCATAGATAGAGAGAAATTAGCAGTGATCATTTACAACAATCAATCTGGGACCCAAGAATGAACACTGAATAACATTCTAAAATTAAATGATCAATACATAGGATACGTCTAGAAAATATACCCAAAATAAAACCAAATGTTTGATCCCAAAAAAACTTTTTTGAGGAGGAATCCTGGCCTATTTGGCATCCCCAGAGAATACTTAACCCCACCATAATGGAGTTTATTAAAAATAATATTGAAGAGATATTGGTACCCAACATCATCTACCTAATTTATTAATCTTAATGGGTCTTCCCCATCCATGTGGTTCCCAATAAAACAGGCTTGATCATTGTGGGAAATTAGAATAATGAATTAATTACAATGATAGCTCAAAACAGTTGGAGGTTAAGAATTGATTAAAGAAATTTGAATCGCCACCTAAAAAGACCACTTCCCATTTTCAATAATTAATAAAAGTATTGAAAGGTTATCAAGAAGGATATATTATTTCTTTTTGGATTTTTTTTCGGGTTATTTTAAAGTAATAAATTCCTCATAATACCAAGAGAAGACAACATTCACCTATCCTTTTGGGATATTTTTATACTAGAGGATACCTTTCTAATTGTGAAATTCCCTAGATATATTTGAGATATGTGTGGAATGAAATTTCTTAGATTGCATTGAGTACTTTCTAGAGCAATTTTATGACAACCTTACTATTTTTGGAAACTCCATTGATCATTGTTTAAGGAATATGTAGAACATTTTGAAAACATTCATAGAAAAAATTATAGTTTTGAATTTTGAAAAATTTCACTTTATGGTTGAGAAAGGAATAATTCTAGGACATATAATCTCACAAAATTGGAATTTAGGTAAATAAATATAAAGTTTAAGGGATCAAATATTTTCTATATCCAACTTTTTTAAAACATATCAGATCATTTTTTGGGTATGTGAGATTTTATAAAAGATTCATCATGGACTTTAGTAATATGTTTCTTATAGTTTAAGTATTATTTTTAAAAGAAAATGACTTTGTTTTAATGATAATTGTATGAAAAAATAATATGTTTATTAACCCACCAATAATGAAACCAGTGAATTGTGAACATCTATTTGAGATACTTTATGATTGATCAAACTATGTTTTAGGAGCAGTTCATTCCCAAAGAATTGAAGGAAGACCCCAAGTCAAAAACAATGGCTCAATAAACATGGATTGTACTTAGATAAATTACAAAACCACTGAAAAGATGTTTCTTATTATAGTATTTGAATTAAATAAATATGAGTCATATTTAATTGGAACTAGAGTGGTTATAATTGCTGATCATGCATCACTTAGGTATTTGATGAAAAAGATTGATGCCAAACCAAGGCTAGTGATACAGATATTAATATTGTAGGAGTTTAATATATAGTTTAAGGAAAAAAAGGGAGCTAAAAATCATGTGGTATATCACCACAATAGGCTACCGAACATTGTTAAAATAGAATTTCCTAAATTAATCCCAAATAATAATCACATAGCCAGAGAGTAACTTTACATAATAGAAGGTGCAGTAACATGGTATTCCAACATAGGAAATTATTTGTCTATATATCAGGTAACTTTATCCTTAAATATCATTAAAATATTAATCTCAAGGCTGAATTAGGATTTAATATTTGGGAAGATCCATTTATCTGTATAAAATTAATGACCAATTCTTAAGAATTTTCTTTACTAGAAAATGAAATAGAATCTGTTTTCAATTTTTATATAATATTTTTTATAGAGACCACTTAGGATCTAAAATAATGGATATAAATGTATTGGGATTTATAATTTATTATTAAAACCAATTAAAATATGATCAATAATATTGTAAAAAATGTGAAAAGTGTCAATTTTCTTGAAATATTACAAAAAAAGATTCGCAAAAACCGAATCCTTTGTTGATAAATATTTGATGTATGAGGAATTGATTTTATAGTACCCTTCCCCATGTATTTTTGGTAAGTCTTGTATTTTACTTAATGTGTATTATGTCTTTAAATGGGTGAAATCTAAGGCCACCAAAACTGAGGATGCCAAACTTGTGTGTGATTTCATCAAGGCTAGTATATTTTTTTTGTTTGAAATTCCAAGATCCATCATCAATAACAAAGAGTATCATTTTTAAAATATAATAATGGAGACTATGATTAAAAATTATGGGGTTAACCATAATACATCCACACCTTATCATCCAAAAAATGTCCAAGTTGAAGTGTCTAATCGGGAGATAAAAGGTATTTTAGATAAAGAAGTCAAACCAAATTGGAAGGATTGGATCCAGAGGCTTGAAGATGACATTTGGGAATACAGGACATATTAAAAGAAGGAAACCCATTCACTATAAATAGGAAAGACCTTTTATTATTACTAATTTATATCCTTCCATTTCCATTCAGATCAAAAAATTATAGGAAGGAAACCCATTCACTGTAAAAGGGTAAATGTTGAAAATGTTCCATGGAATTCCACCAAAAGAACCAGTGAAGGGGCTCAAACTTCTCCAACCTATCTACTAATTTCTTTCCATTAGGTTAGGTTGAACCAACTACATTAAAAAAGGTAATTCCATGAGTCAAGCCAAGTTTTAATTATTTCTTAGTAATAAGGATGTTTATGATTTAATTACCTCTCCCTTCACACCTCTAAGCTGTAATGGAATCGTTCTTACACTGGTATGTGTTGTTTTGATTTTACAGGATCATAATGAAAAGAATTCATGAGTTATCTCCAAAATAAGAGTGGAGGATAATTAAAAATATTAATAGGATAGGGAGTTAATTCTTATACTCTTTATTTTCATGCTCCCATCATTTTTCATAGAAGGTTTTTTATGATTTAAACTAGGAAATTGCATGCCCTCATTGGAATTTATGATTTACTCAGATTATCTAGGAGATATGAGTTTCTTAGTAATATTTGATACCAAATTTCAGATTTCAATTATAATGAAATTGAATTTTTGAAATATAAAATTTAATAATTGAATTACATCATCTATATTAAAATTATAAGTCCTTGTATATGGGAATTAAATGATTCATGTAAATGAAATCTCCCTATCATTTTTTATGCTTTGAATTTCTAAAATTCATGTTAATTTAATTTTTATTACAATTCATTCTTTGAGTAATTTTCTAATTTTATAATTTCCATTCCCAATAGGGTTTTTAGACTTTGTATTTCTTATTTTATCTTGAACCAATTTTTTCAGTGATCTTGGTATATTCCACCTACTAGAACATGAATTTTAAATTATTGAAGGAATGACTTTGAAAAAAAAACATTTTAAAGTATTGTAGTGTCTTTTGAAAATACCTTATACTTGAGACAACCTAATAAATAAAAACTTATTTATCCCATAGAGACCATGAATAACCCTTTTATGGATTATTCATATTTCAATACATTTTTTTCCATTCTTACCCTATTCTTATTATTTGTATCATATTTTAAAGTTGAAGTGTGGGGGTGAAAGGAGTCATGAAGAAAGGGGTGATTTATAATGTAATAAATAAGTGTTGGTGTGATAAATATTTGGATTGATCAAGGTTTTTATTCATTGTACCCTTTATTATTTTACCCTCTTAAATTAAAAAAAAGATAAAATGACAAAAGGAACCAAAAAATTAAAACATGGTTAGTGATTTTGGAAAACCAGAAATCTGGATTACTAGATTTGTGATTTTTATCATATGTGGTCAGTTGATGGATGAATGATTTATTTCAAGAATAACTTTTCAAATAATGGGAACTAAAAAAATAAAAAATATAAAAAAAAGGAAATAATAAAAATGTTCAAGAGGTTTCACAAATCATTTATTATGCTTTACATTGATTATAACCATAATTTGATTTTTGGGGGAAGTGTGAGTTGCTACTTTGAAGGGGAGAATGTCATTACACTTTTACTTTTAAAGTCATCCAATATAATTTAAGATAGAAACCTATTCTTTGAGTCTTAGTTTTTTAAAACATCAATTCCAACCAAAATTCATCCTAGATTCATTTGAACCTTTATTGAAAGTCATCAGGATTTTATGTGTCTTTTGTCTTTACAAAGTGTAAAAATTAGGTCCATTACAATCCTATAGAGAAAGACAATTTTATCATTATATGAGCATAAATATACTTCAATTGTATCATGAATGATGAGAGAAAATATTAAAAGAATAGTTAAATCATGATTTTTAATACTTAATAAAAATGTATTGAGGAACTTGAATTAATTAAAGGATAAGTTTCTCCAATTTAAAAAGGGAAAAAGTAATATACTTGAGTGAATTGTTGCTTTGAAAAATGTGAAATTTAATTGATATTTTATGCAGAATTTTTAAATTTGATTTTATATTGAGAATTTTTTTAATTTTTTATTTTGTAATTAAAATAATGATAACATTGGTTCCCTTTAATTTTTAATTTTAAGATTTTATGCTTAAGGAAAATCATAGTTTATGTTTGGGGGTATTTGACACACTAATTTTCCATGAATAATTTTAATCAATTTTTAATTATTTTAAATAAATATCATGAATAATTCTCATTAATTTTCATATTTTAGAGAAATGTGGGAAAATATAAATATGGAACTAAAATTATTTGAAATAAGTATAAATGTTAAAGTTGGTATTCATGTCATTATTTTTGTTGAAACATTATAAGTGAGTTTTAAATGTTTTCATCTATGATCATATTTTTTAGGAGGGTAATGAAAAAAATAGATCAGGTTGAAGCAATCCTTTAGCTAGTGTTCAGAAACAACTTAGTCAGCCTAAGATGGCTAGTTAGTCATGAAGCCCATCAGGAGCAGCCACTAGATCTAGAAAGACACGGGGGATCAGGCTTGTGCAGGGTTACGAGGAGTGAATATGCAAGAATTCTTAAGTGGTCAGAATCAGAACACATTGGACCATTGTGATTAAGCCCATCTTATTGTGGGAGGAACACTTCACTGGGATGGGGTGGTCCACAATGTTGGGTGGATGTCCTCTGACCCCTCTCTGAATTCTCTAGCCGCTTAAGAAGCACCTTTTCTTATAAAAAATCACAAACTCGTCTTTCTTTTTTGATGTAGGATGTTATTATACTATTAATATTCATCCTTTAAAAAACATGTGCCCCCACTCAATGTTTTTTTATTCCCATACTTAGACACTGACTCCAATGCACTCCTTCATCGTTGCCACATTCTCCCTTGGCCCGCCAACACTACTTCATCTTGAGACCTCCATCTCTACCACTAGAAGATCGGTCTCGAGATCATCCTCTAATGCCACCACCAACCTCCAAATCCTCATTAATACCCCATGAATCGCATTTTGAACTTCCTATGGACACCATGAAGGTCAGAGGGGTTGAGGAAGATTATAAATCTACTGCCACATTGCCTCCCATTCACCACAACTGAGAACTATGGTACTACTACCTCCCCACCACATTCACATATATTTCTCCATGTGTGTACATACACCAAGAAGATATATCTCCACACTATTTACTCCTAAGACACCATCCATGTGTTTTTTTATTTTTGAACACCCAATATATTTGGTTTTTTTGCTTTTGAGAGACAACCACCATGTGTCTCTTTGGGAAATATACCTTTATTTTTAAATTGTTAACACCTGAGATGTGGGATGGTATGAAGAAGAAGGGGGAAGACAAGGTTCCTTCACTGCCTATAAAAGAATAACCAGACGTGAAATAATTTGGACCATGACCTGGAGTAGAACTGGATACACATTGAAACCATTAAAGAAACATAGTAGAAGATGATGTGGAGAAGAAAAGGAGAGGTAGACCCACTACCTACCCCCTTTCTGGATATGACCCATCTGTTCCTCTCCAATAACTTTGTATTTTTATGTTTTCTTCTCCCTATTTTTATTCAATAATCTCCACTTCTATAGTGGCCTAGAATTTCTTTTGGTTGGGTTAAGGAGATGCTTAAGTCCTAATTGAAATTAAAATCTGAATTCTCTTAATATTATTTTGAATGTATTTTAATTTGATAATATTTGAAATTAAGTTAAATAAAATTTTGATTTGATTTAAGATGGAAGTTTAAAATTTCTTTTACTAAGGGTTTTCTTCTCCCTCTTTATGGTTTATTTGGATCGCACCGATCAGTTGATCTAAAATCATGTTGAGAATAATTTTAGTGGTTGAAAAACATATGATGAAGGAATCATTGACTCATTTGAGTATTTGGGGAATATCAATACTTTATGTGGTATTCCCAAAATAATTCAAGGAAGGAAGACTATGACTTTCACAAATTGATAAATATTAATCATGGTGAATAAATGATAAAATATTATTACTCTGTTCATTTAATCATTTGATAGAAACAAAAAATTAAATTTTATAAAGGACCATGATAGTGTTATAGTAGGTAAAACCTAAACAAAATCTAATCATGTTTCACTCATCTGAATTTCATAAACCCATGTTTCTTTTCTTTTTAGTCATTATAGTCTCATTATTTAATATAATTTTTCACACGTACCAACTAGATTAAAATATTTATCTCTGGATATGACTTGGTTTAATACTAATAAAAATCCCATATGGGAAAATAAATTACTTTATCCACACCCCATGATAGGTGTGTGTCATGTTTCCAAAGGAACTTTGAATAATTTAGGGGAAACTAAACTACTCTATTTTCTTTATTGGTCTATTATTTTTTGCCAGCATAAAAACCATTTAAAAATTTATAATATAATATGTTAGTATGATGATATTTGTTGTAATTATCTATTATTTCTTATGTCAAGGTATTTATTAACTTTTTTACTTTACTATAATGTGCAATTAAATATATTTTTTTATTCAATTAATTGAATATCATTAACAAGTTTTCTGGGATTCTTATAGTTTAAATTGTTTACATTCTGAAGGAATTGATGATTTTTTCATTGATTGTACTATCTATTAAAGAGAGAGAAATATTGGATAAAAGGGGACTATTTTTAATTTTTTTATTTTATATAATTCTATTATTGTTGTATTTTTGAAGACATATAATTTTGAACTATTATTGAGCGAGCAGTGAATTCAATATCTTTTTTCCTTTAAGCATTATTCTTATAAATTTTGTATTACTATACATTATTGTAATTTGGATAAAGATAATTAATATTTCATGATATATTTGAGTTACTGTTCTTATATTTTTTATAATTTAAAAAAATGTTAGAAATGTTGTGTTGTTCTCGTTCAGTGGGAGAAATTATGAGATGTTTGGTATTTTAGGGGTAAGTGTTATAGTTTCATATGTTAGTGTTTGATATAGTTTTATAATTATTAAAAGGGTATAATTTTTATTAGATCATTTCCACTTATTTATTATATTTTAATAATTACATATCAGGCTCATTTATTATTTTATTATATTTTATGTTTTAATCTTTCAATGTCTGTAAAAGAAAATAATTATTTTGATTCTACCGTGAGATTATGTTTTTAGAAAAATGCATATTGTAAAATAAAATTGAGATTACATATTTTTATTGAGTTGGATATGTTTTAGGTCCTCGTTATATGTTGACCAAAGGATTCATTCTAAATTTTGAAATTGGGATTACTATTTCTAAAAAACAGAAGCTATGTTCAGGGTTCACATTCCATCACTGATACAATTCTCTATCATTCTTTATCTCAAGGTGACATTTTAGCTAATGTATTATAAAGTTTTAACTTATGTTTTTAAAGAGTAAAATATATTCTAGATTGAAATTTCCCTTAGGATCAGTGTAAACTCCTTAGAGTTGTGTGAATTATGTGTTTGTTATTTTTACAAATTTGGTAATCTTATTTGAGTCTTGAATCCCATTTGGTTATTACCCTCAATTTCTAGTAAATATAGTTGAATATATTTAATTATTAACTAAGAAATAGTTCCACATGTAGTGAAAGTGATTATAATAAATAGATAATGTGGTATTTAAAAGGTTTGGATCAAAGGCCTACTCATTTCCATGATTGATTGTTTAACTCAATCATGGTTTATCCACTATACTAAATGCATAATGATAATGGATTAGTTCTTAACACACCTATAAAATGTCTCAATGTGTATACACTTACCTTATTCTCAAAATACTTCTCTCAACAATATCTTTTCACTATATTAATAGATTCACACTATAATCTCCTTGCATACATTGTTTCCCAAAAGTTCTATGGATTTACACCATGTATATTATGATAACCAATATTTTTATACACTTTATTTCAGGATATTTTACATTATGATATATAAAAAAGATCCCAAAATAATGGGAGCCCAAGCGTCTTTCGATAATTAGATATATATCAAAATAACATTAAATTGGTATATAACAACATTATTTAAAAACTCATTAACATTCCCTTAAAATTCAATTTCTCTTCTAAAATTTCATGGGATAACATAGATACATACTTATGAAAGGGTTGATATATAAATAACATTAAGGTAATAATAAAATTATATAATGAAGTAAAGAAATACATGTGAGTCAAGAGGATATAATGGGGGCATATAAGGTGAGAATCCTAAGCATGATCATCGAATCATAATAAAAGATGATAACATCAAGGCATTATAGTAATATGGAAAAATATACAACTGGAAATCATAAGCATAATTCAAGTCTAAATTCTCAGACCTAATAAAAAAGTGTGCTAATCCTAACCACTCATTCACTATAAATGGTATCAAACGAGATAAAAAAAATTAACCAATGCATTAGAGGGTTGTGTAATTATAGGCCCACTTGTCATATTTATATCATGTACATTCATTATAATCTAGATAGATAATACAACATAATAACATCTTCATCAAATTAAATAACAAAATTAAGGGAGTATGGGTAACATACATGGAATTACTCAACAAATTAATGATAGGTAAAACTAGTTTAATACCCTTGAGTAGAAATGGGGGAGGGTGTTATAATATAAATTTTTTGTATGGAAAATAACAAAATAATTATAGAAGAATAATGAGTGTACATTAAGGTTCATATAAGGGACTAATGAGAGTTAAACTTAGTATCTCATTACTTAATAATAATACGGATAGTAAAGGTACACGTAAAATAATATTCCAATATGAACCTTTGGAAATCAAAAGAATTAACATAAGGAAAGTAATTGAATAAAGATGAGGAGGAAGATAATCTCATGTCTTGAGAGGGTGATTCTCAAAGATTAGGATGGACTTTTTAAGATATTTGGAACACCATGGGAGGTATTTAAAGAGTGTCATGGAGAGGAAATTCATGCTAAATTGTTTTTTAGTTTTGATAAATTGGAGGTTGGGTTAGTATTTATAGTAAAAGAGAGGGGAATTCATTATTAATTTCTAAACATTGGTTTTGGACTCTAAGTAATAAAATAATCAATACCACATATATTCACATGTTTTTTACAAATTTTTATAATAAAGAGGAGTTATTTAAAATATTTTATTTTTTTAAGACCAAAAATCACTAAAATATTACAATTCATGATGTGGAAGTGAGTCATGTTCATAAAGAGAAGTTTTTAAAACCATAAAATATAACATAGGTTTTAGAGGATTCCTTGTAGGTTTTTAAAATTAATAAAATCACATCAAAATCAGATTATTTAAAGGGGAGATATATAATTAGTTATATATGACTTTTACAGTACTTTTTTCATTAATTTTGGTCTATTTTGATGTTATAATAAATACCGTATATTTATACCACATTTAATTTCTACGCAAAAATTTGACTCTCTCAGAAAAATTTGAAGAATTTACCATTGGATAATTTTTATGTGCTGGTTTAAAAAATTAAATTTATTTTAACGAAATAATTTTATAAATATAGAAATTTCTTCTTTAAATTAAAAAAATTATTTATTAAAAAATACTAGTTTTCATTACACAAATAACATTTTTAACCATATAAAAATTACATGGGACTTTTTTAAATTATATAATCTTTTATATTTAAAAATATATTATTAAAATTTAATATTTTATGAAAATAGTATTTATTGAAAAATTATTTGATCTATAATTTTTTTTATGAAACTACAAATTTTGAAAATATAAAATTTTGGTTACTTTGTATCAAAATATTATTTTTATCAAAATTCTCATATAATCAGGTATATATATAAATTAATCTTGAAAAGGGTTGAATATAATCACTATTTTATTACTATAAAAAAGATATAAAAATATATACTACTGGGGTTTAGATATATAACCCTTTTTTAATCACCATATTCCCAAAGGGTAGGTGTATGATGGTACTACTATCTAGGGTGGTTCAAAAAATTTAGTTTGAGAGGTGATATATAGGAGCTTGAACTTCTCCCATATCCAGTTTCACTTAAGTTTCTATTGTTGAATCTCATCTTGGTATTGGTAATGGGAAAATATTAGTGATTATATCTCCCTCAAAAGCTCAAATAAATGGGCTTCATATGGTAAGATCATATTTGTCGATTCCATTACATATTCCTTCTACATCAATTAGATCTTTTCAAATCCCTTGGTATTTAATAATATTAATAGTAACTATAGAAAAAATGTATTATCAATGGTTATGATGATTAACAGTCTTTTAACCAAAATATAATAATTATAGCTATATTTTATAGTTGTCCAAAATAACTAAAAAAATATAGTGTATTAGTTTTATATAACTACATTAATTAATAAGCAATTTATTCATTCTGAAGAGAATATCATTTATAAAAGTTTTCACCATTACATGCTTCCCCCCTTCATAAATTTATTCCTTGAAATTTTATTTAATACACTGAAACAGAAGAGGATATGTATGTTTCATCACCTCTTATAGTTCCCATAGTCCTAATCAAACTTTTGGTTCTTCTACATTACTTTGACATGGTGATTTTTCTTATCTCATAGAACCTATTCTCTATGATGTAATATCTTCACCGGCTACTCGTATAAAATATCTTTCTCCAAAGGTATCACCTCTGGATTCAGTATAGGTGAGGGGTTTAGTATGTACTTCCTTAATAGGGATACATGTAACACATCATGTAATTGATATGGGTTAGGAGGTATTTATAGTGGATAGTCCATATATCCAATGTTATATAGGATATCAAATGGTCCAATGAATCTAGAAATAAGTTTTCCATCCTTATAAAATATCATTACTTTCTTCCATTGTGATATATGATAGAACACCTTATCTTCGAACTCAAACTCCAAGTATCATTAATGACTAACTATATTTTTTCAACTTTTCATGGATTTCATATGTTGATGAATGGTTTGAAACTTTTTTTCAATTCTTAGATAATATAAAGTCACAACAACTTCTTATATCCAACTTCATCCCATCATATTTCATTATAGAATTGAAATTGTTATTATATGAGTACTCCATTGGGGTAATGTATTGATCCCAATATCCTTGTAAGTACATTAAACATAATCTCTATATATCGTCTATATTTTGGATGGATCTCTAAAACTAACCATTTGTTTCATGGTGATATGCACCAATAAAACATAGCATTATATCAATTTCATGCTGAAGTATTCTCTAAAACCTAGAAGTAAACCTAAAATCTTAATTAGATACAATATAGATTGGTACTACATACAGTATTATCACTTTTATTATCCATATTTTTTCAAGTTAGTCAATAGTGAAATCTTCTTTGATATTAATGAAATATGATAACTTTATAAAGTGATTAACTACCAAACAAATAGTGTTATTTTCTTTATATATTCTATGGAGTCCTATAATGAAATCCATAGAACTATTTTCCTATTTACATTCTAGTTTGTGAAATGGTTGCATCATACCCTTAGACTTATATCATTAAATATTTTTTCTTGTCATACCAAGCATCAATATACCAATTTTTAAATCTCCCTATTTATTTTATCCCACTAGATGTTTTTTCCTTAGGCCTATATACATATTAGCCCTTCCTTGATGAATAGAGAATGATAAGATATGTGTATAAACCAAATGTTACCTCTTTAGTTCTAGTTTTTATTGGACAAATATATAGATTCCAAACCATATGACTTCATATTTAGTAAATTTGAAATATGGAATATTCACTACCTTTCTCTATAGCTACATGTCATCTGGTTGGGTCTCCTTGATCCTCTCAACAATGGATGGTTCTATAATTATTTGAGAAATTTAGGATAAAACCCGATTTATTACTCCTATGTCCACCCTTTTCATGGAGAAGAATATTGTATCCCATTCAATACTCATAAACGAAATATTTGTGTTATATTTTCTACTTAGAACATCATACACTTTATTTTCCTTCCTATGATGGTAACAGATTAAACAATCATAATCCTTTTTCAGCTCTAACGACCATAATTGTCCCATATTGATCTCCATTTGTGTGAATATGTACTTGATAATTTTATAATATATATATATGTCACTACTATTATTGTAGATATAATGGTTTTAAATCATCTATGAAAATATCACTACAACCAATTCTATAACATGTATTGGTTAATTCTACTCACGGATCTTTAATTAGTAGGAGACATAGGCTATAACTTTTTCATTTTTCATGAGTAAAGAACCCATTAAATTTTTAGATTCATTGTTATATATCAAAAATCCTTCCATACTATTTAGTAATGTGAGTGTAGGTGTAGTGATTAAACTCTTATTTAGCTTTTTAAAGATATCCTCGCGTTCATTAGTCTAGAATAACATTACTCCCTTACGAGTTTTCTTAGTTAGTGGGTTTTAAATTCATGATAATTTTCTCACAAATATATAATAGTGCATATCTAATCCAAGAAAACTATGAATATCCATCATAAATTTTTGTTGGGGATATCCTTAAATCATATATTTTTTAAAGGATCTATATACATATCTTTATTGGTAATAACATTTCAAATGAATGTTACTTTCTCCATAAAAAAATTAATTTAATATACCTCAAATATAAATTTTCCTTTTATAATAGCATTACAATGCTCTTCATGTTCCTCTATTTTAGAGTAGATAAGAATATAATTTATAAAAACTATCACAAATTTTTCAAGGTAATCTCTAGAGACTATTAATTAAGTCTATAAAAGTAACTACAGTATTAGTTAGTCCAAATGGAATCACTATGAACTCATAGTGCCCATACTTAATAAGAATATCAGTCTTGAAAAAATTATCATTGTTAACTTTTACTTGATAATATCCCAACCCAATATCCACCATAGAGAATTACTAGGATCCCCATAGCTGATTAAAAAATTCATCAATAGGATTATTTTTCTTTTATCATGATCTTGTTTATCTTATGATAATAAATGCAATGTAATAATGAACCATCCCTCTTATTGAAAAAAGGATCGGTGCACCCCACAATGAAGCACTTGGGAATATAAAACCTTTATCCATAATCTCTTATAGTTTCTTCTTCAACTCAATAGGTTTAGTAGTGGCCATTCTATATGGATTCTTGGATATTGAAAAAACATTGGGTGTAAGCTAGATTGAGAAATCAACTTATCAACTAGGAGGAATACCATGAAACTATTTAGGGAACACATCATCATATTCTCTTATAATGAGAATGTTATTCGGGATTCTATTTTCCTTAGTCTCAATCATCTGAGATATATGTGCTTGCTCATAATACAATAATATGCATTCTTCAGATGATGACTCCAATGAATATACCAACTCATCCTTGAAAATATATATAATCATTATGTGGTTTTCGATAAATAGGGTAATTTTCATCTCTTGTAAATTTATTTTTTTTCTCTAGACACGGAAAACCAATCAATACCCAGGATAATGTCAAATTTCATGAAATAAATTATCATAATGTTTTTTATGAAATTCACCTTGAAAATATTAATTGGGGATAAGTTATATACTTCGGATTCAATAATTTACCCATTTCCTGTTTTCACCACTATCTCATATTTTATGTTTCAAGGTGGTGTTTGAATATTTTGACTAAACTTGAATTATATGAAGGAATGTGTATGAACATAATCAAATAGTATATTCAGCATCCTTGAAGGAATAACAAGCATACCTACCACCACATCATTTTTAGGAACCACCTTTGTAGTAATTATGGAATATTATTTTTCCTTATCTCTAAGACTTAGATGTTTTTGTTTCTAGTTATATTTGACAACCCTTGGATTAGCACATTATTTCACATAGTGTCCTTGTTCCTTGTAGTTGAAACCTTGGATAATAATATGGGGGTTGAACGGACTTTACATTCTTCAATAACATTGTTTGGATTCTCTCATCATAATTCTGTAGCTATTTTCCCCACCTTCCCACACCTAAAACATTTTCTTACCCCCTTTTGAAAATTTCTATAATGCTTCTTCCCACAATTTTTAAAAGTGGGATGTTTGAATTTCTTAATACTTTTATATTTATCTATCACTCCACTAAAATTAATATTTATTTCCACTCCAAATCACTAGTCCCATTAGACCCTTGAGATTTACTAATCTCAATTTTGACATTGTTTATAGCTATTAGAGTCTTGAATCAGAAAATATTTTCATAGAATTAGATTTATCCCAATAAATAAGTGGTCAATATTTCTTTTCGGGTCAATGATAATTCCAAAGGAAAGTATTTCAAGTCTTATAATTTCTTCCTCAGTTTCCTCAATGGTTTTGTCCTCTTTTTTCTTAAGGCCAAGGAAAACCCTCTCCTTTTTAAGTATGAGAGTGTGAGTAAAATATTTATTGAAAAACATTTTTCTGAATTCTTTCCACTCAAATTCATATATCTCTTCCTCAAGCTTTGTTTTCTTGATCATATCCCCCCATTGATCAACTTCACCCACCATGTAATAAACAACCAACATGACAATATCTTTCTCAGATGATTAAATTATAGAGATCATCACATTAGCGGAGTTGATTCATTGTTCCATAATAAATGGACATAAGGTCCACTAAAATTTTTAGGCATTTGTCTCATAAAGGTCAAAATTACAATCTTCAGTTTCATAGGGGAATTTGGGTGTTTCTAATAATTCATGTTTTTGTTTAAAACCTGAGTTAATTGTATTAGTATTTCCATGAAATTATCAACTCCTGCTTCCCTCGGGTTGGATATCTCATTTGGGTATTCATCACATTGCCCATCAGATTTTTTTTACTCGATTCCTCTTATTTATATCGATTAACTAAATAAAGTAAAAATTATTGATGATAATTTTCAAAATATTAGACACATAAAATTTAAACTATGAACATTGAATGGATTATTCATAAAAGAAATATATTTCTTAACTTGTGAGTTTATTGGTTACAATCTAAGTTATTCATGGAATATTTTCTAGAATTAAATTTTGTAGGAATTTTTATTCCCTTCATAATTGTTCTTAAAGAGCATACTAACTTAAAAAATAATATCCCTTATTAATTTAAAACACTTTTTGCATCAAGTAATCTTTATCTTATACCAGTTAAATGTGGATTTTATACACAATGATATATTTAAGGGTAATTACCCCTAGTTATATCTATGAAAAATCCATATCTATTTTTTATATCCATAAAGGAATTATTATTTCATAGAAACCACTCACTCTATACTTTAGAAAAATTTATGTATTTTTTCATATGTTTTGTCTTATCCCTATGGTTGTCACTAAGGTTTTATAATCCTAATTCCCAAAAATAACAACACCTTTCTTTCATACCAACTATGTGAACCCATATTTTGTATACAATTTATATTACGATCTATTAAATTAATATACATAACAAAAATCCCAAATTTTCGAGAGGCCTAGTTAATCTGGGTAACATGATACATATCAAAATGACTAGAAATAAGGATACAATGAAATTTTTTAAAAACTCCATAACAAGCCTTTAAAATTCCATTTATCTTCTAAAACTTCACGGGATAACCTGGGATATACATTTGAACGGGGAAAGATATAAAGCATGGTATGGGAATAATCAAAGAATAAAATGATGTAAAGTATTACATGTGATTCAAGCTCTATGACATGGTGACATAAAAGGTGATAATAATAATCATGAACATTGGATAATGATAAAATATTATGGCATTAAGGAATTATACGAATGTTAAAACAATATAAAACATGACATCATAAGTATAAGTCAAGGATAAAAACTGATACATCATAACGTAGTGTTATTAGGATAAACTCACATGAACCATATATGTTTTACCATGAGATAAAGAAATTTATAAACACATTGAAGGGATATATAATTTTAATTCTATCAATCACATTCATATAATGTACATGCATTTATATACCACACAGATAATACAATATAAGAACATATTCAACACATATAATCACAAAACTAAAGAGGGTGGGTTAAATAAATGGAAGTACCACATTAATGAATGATAGGTTAAATTTTATTAATAAACTTGAGTAAAAATTGGGATGGGTATTCACAACACAAAAGTTTTGAATGGTAAATCATATAATAAATTGGTCATCATAATGGGTGTAATAAATGATCATTTAAGGGATTGATGAGAGTGGAATGTGGTATCTCATTACTTGGTAATCATAAGGATATTAAAGGTATGTGTAAAAGAATATTACAACATAAAAAATTGGAAATAATAAGACGTAATACAAGGAAATTGTTTGGATAAAGAAAAGGAGGACAAAAATTCCTTACCTTGATAGGGTTCTTCTAAAAGAATAGGAGGAGATTCTTAAGAGCCTGGAAAATATTGGGAGGTATTTATAGAGATATAGGGAGATTAAATTTGTGATAAATGGTATTTTATTTATGAGGAATAGGAGTTTGGGTGGGTATTTATAGAAAAAGAGAGGGCAATTCTTTATTAATTTCATAACAAAGTTTTTTACTCTAAGTAATAAAATAATCAAAACCACAAAATTTTACATGGTTTTCCCCAATTATTTTTTCCAAATAGGATTATTTTATAAAATTTTATTAGGTTAATAAATTAACTCATTAAAATAATACCATTCATGATGTGTAAGTGAGTCATATTCATAAAGAATTATTATTGAAACCTTAAAATATAATATATGTTTCATAGTATTCATTATAGGTTTGTAAAATTAATCAAATAACCTCAAACACAAAATATTTTGAAGTTTAAATATGTGTTTAGTTTTTTATTCCTTTTCTGTTATTTATTACATCACTTTAGTACTATTATTATGTCATAATACATTCTATATATTTATAACATATTTATTATTGAACAAAAAATTATACTATGATATGAAATTTGGAAAAATTAACCATTGGATAATTTTTGATGTGATGGTTTCAAAAATGATGATTATTTTAAAAATATAAGAAATTTTATTTTAAAGAAATATATTTATTTATTTATAAATACCATCTTTCTGGATATAAACAAAATTCTGACCCATATAAAAATTACATGGGAATTCATTAAATTATATAATCATTTATATTTAAATAAAGAATATTTAAGTATAATACTTGATGAAAATAAAATTTATTTCAAGACTCATTGATCTATCAAAATATTTTTTAAATTGAAACTATATATCTCTCAAAAATAAAATTTTTGTTACTTTATATAAAATTCTAATTTTTATCAAATGCCTTATATAATCTTGTTTATATAAAAAGTAGAAATGGGAAGGAAAAAATATAATCAATGCTTTATTTTTAAAAAAACAATATAAATTTATACTACTGTGTTCTAAGTACATAACCACTAATTTGATGAGTGTAATCCCTAAGGATATGGTGTGAAATTGTAGTACATTATTAGAGTAGTTTGGAAACCATTGTTTGGACAGTAATCTATATGATCTTGAAGTTATCGTATAAATCATTTTTATACATGTTTATTTATTGAATCTCATTTGGGATTTATCAAGAGAAAAATATGTTGATTCTACCTCCCTTGGAACCTCTAATAAATGGGTTTAATTTGTTAAAATCCTATAGTCTATGCTCATTTTTTCTTCCTTTTGTATGAATTAGATCATATGATGACCCTTAATATATACTAATATTGAACTTCAGTATAGAATGGTTATAATATCAATGGTTATGATTCATAATGGTCTTTTAAACTTGAAAGAAAAATTATGGATATATTTTATAATAGTCTAAAATAAAAAATGAAATATAGTTGATGTGTTTTCTATAAATACATTACTTAATAAGGAATTTATTCCATAAAAAGAGAATTCTATTTATAAAATTTTGGGTTGACACATATTTTCACATAGTTATTTTATGTCCTCCTTTAAGTTATATCTACATGTATGCTTGGTATGATTTTGGTTCATCAAACCTAATCGCCTTACTCTTATTGGAAGATTTTTCAAGTGAAATTAGTTCACATGTTGATTAATACAAGAAACTTAGTCTCCACTTTCAACTCGGATTTATATATATCTGGAACCTTCTCACCAATATTTATCACTTAAATGATCTCACGTGATCTTCTAAAATCCAATAACTCCTCTATTTATAAATGTCTCAAAAAATATAATCATAACATTCATAGAAAGGTGGTTTCTCCTCTATTTCTTATTACTTATTTTTATTACTACAATGGAACACTAATATGATCATAGAATAATGGAAATATCCTTATTTTTTCTTAAAGTTCGGTGGATATATGATCTCACAATCTATTTATTACGGGATCCTTTTAATTTAAGTGCACACTTGGTCTCCCTGCATACCTATTTTCACCTCCTTCAAGATATCTAGTTCTCTTGACAAGCTTATTAGCTTCTTGATGTTATTCTTCAATATTTCATTAGTTATTAATTTTATCACAAGATATATGTTCAAATATTTTCAGTATTTTCCATATACCATAAAATTTCTTTTATTTAATTTTATCTTCAGGATTCAATAGAAAGGAAATTACATTTACACTTTGTGGGTGTTGGAATTATAAGGCCACATCCTTAAACCTTACTTAATCTTGAGTTATTACAAGATTACACATTGAGGATCTTTTCGGGTTTAGAGTTTTAGAGAATTAGATCATAAAACTTGCATTACATTCCACATATAAACAAAGTGGTTACATAAAGATAGTATTCTTCATTCCCATCAATGGAAACATATTTAAAATAAAACATGGATTCATTCTTGACACTTCCTTGACACTATCATCATATCATGTACCTTTCCCTTGACCTGTGAAAAACATTTCAAAAAAACATGGGATGAGCATAAAAAGCTCAATAAGGGATATAAAAATATGGAAAGGAAACATGGGTACATATATACATAAGGATGAGATCATACTTTACCCATAAAACATAAGCACTTTAACATAACTCATCAAATCATGAATAAATCATAGAAATCATAAGACATAAAGGTAACTTGAGGCATTCATAACATTCTTACGTAGGGAGTAACCCTCTTGGTTACGTTTGGAATACCCATCACAGTATATTACCTAAAATATCTTCGGAGAAACCTTAACGTTTCACACCTTTGCGTTACCCAATGCATTGGAGAGCTATATCGGGCTCACCCACCCTTAGTCTATCACGGAACCACCCGTCTTCATAATAATGCCCAAGAACCTCAACATAATCGTATCACATAAAACATGCATAAAGGAAACATAACACTTCCACCTTTCAATCACAAGATATCAATATAACACATTGATATAAAAACATTATGAAAACCATTTTCAATACCAAAATAAAAGGAAAGTAAAACATGGTATTTATTTTTCTTTTAAAAAAAAGTATGGCTTGTAGAGGAAGCCGAAACTCAAATAATGGTCACAGCGGCAGAGAAGTCGTTGTCGCCGCATACGTATGACAAAAACATTACCTTTTGTTGTTTAGTAAACTCTTTGTATAAAAAATATTCCTTTTGGATAAACATAAAAGTCAAAGGGGTTTATACACCGTATAAAAGAAAGTTGTATATAAAATAAAATATTCCTCAATGAAAGGAGATTGAGACGAAGTCCCATACCTCGTATCCGACATGACCCGACTGTCCTTTAATCTCCTGAATAATAAACTTGACTTAATATCTACTTGCTTATGAACCTTTTTCAAGTTCATTATTCCTTTTATACCATGTTATGAACATCATGTAATCATTTAAGTTAATAATGTTCATTTTGTCGGTATTTGGTTCTTAAGTCCAAAATAGACTTCTTATACTTACATGTTGCTAATTTGGTCAAAGGTTCATTATATCCATAATGATATTAATGATTTTGATAACATATATATCATATATATTTATCATATACATGTATTTATAATATTACATCACATTTAGAGGTAAGAAATGAAATGCACCGTTCATGGAGACGGTAAGCCGTACGTACGCATGAACGCTACTTCCATTTCTATTTCATATTTTCTGGAATGGAATCATAATTATATAAGAGTATATTATAATTCCAGTATAATAACATATATAATATCATTAACTTTATCCTTTACACATCCCACATATGGTATTAACGAATCAAATCAGTTTCAGGGGGCGGTAGTCCGCACTTCCTAAAATGAAGATATCGTGTTTACCCATAATGGAAACCATAAAGGTATGCCCAAAATGAAAAAAAAACAGAAGATTAAGGAAAAAATAAACATATTATATATCATATATAAAAATAGTGACATCATAATGGCCACCTTTGAAGGTGTTAAATGAGTATTGAACAATCATCGTTTCGGGAGGCAGAATTTCGCCATCCACGGAAACCGTATGTTCTTTAACCATTTGATGTAGTTTTGTGAGAGTGTAGCTCAAATAAATCTTATAAAAACATCCTAGTATATTGAAGATACTGGTTTTGTTACAAAAGAAGTAAATAAAAAGATTTTAGGGGGTTAGAGAAGCAAAATAAAACAAATGAACATGAGAGAATGAATTACCTTTAAAAGTGTAACTCTTTTTGATTTGAGCCTAAAGGCTTCCTTTGAAAGTATTCTGCCCAAAGGGAATCCTCTAGGATGAGGAGAGGGATGTGGAGAGAGTGAATGGGAATGGTTTGGCTGAGCCAAAGGCTTGAGGAGTGTGTGAAATGAGGTAGAGGTGGGGGCCTTTTATAAAAGGAGAGGAGGGGCACTTTTGGAAAGTAAAGTTAAGTTACTTTATTTTAAAAAGAGTTTCGGATTCAAAAGATCCCACATTGCTATAATTCGAGGATAAGGTGATAAGGATTCGAAATCCACTCATTCAATTGGTTTTTTCCATGTGTAGGTTTTATATTTTTCATTATCTTTCCATTTTATTTAAATCGTTAAATAATGAGGTCATCACTGCATCATCATGATGTCATAAATAATTTAATTTATTTAAAGTCTAAAAAAATACTATTATGTAGGAAATCTTTTTATATTTCCAATTAATATTTATAATCAAAAATCTGATCTTTATAACCCCATGTAAAAATTGTTTTCGTAAAACATATTATGCTTGTGTCATTTTTACTTTTACATTAAATAAAAAGTTATTTATGTCATTTCCCAACCAAAGTGAATCCATGGGGTCCCCAAGTTGACCCATGGATTTTATTGGTCGGCCATGACACAACCAATGAGGGTAGGAATTGTTTCAAGGTCATCTTATTTTATTAAAGCATTATTTTTACCTTAAACTACACTAATTACCACTAATCACGATTAAAACTTAATAAGTTACTATTCACCAAAAAATTATTATAATCTCATTGAACCACATTTTACTTATTAATGACAACGATTTAGGTTGGATTTTTGAAATTCAAAACACAATTATGGCAAATTTTCATTTAAACGGAAAAATCAGTTTTTATAAGTACCACTGAGTGGTTTCACTATTCATCAAAAATTGAAGTTTTTCATAAAATTACCAAAAATCCACCCTAAGCTATATTTGATATTCCGAATTCAAAAATGAAGTCTATTTTACAAAATTCAAAACATATAAGTCACATTAATTAATTTAATAATTAATTCCCGCTGTCAGAGCAAATAGCGTGTTTTTATGAAACAATAAGTATCAAAAGATTGACACCAATTTAAGTCCAATTTCAAAGTGAAATTGATTCCAATAACCACCATTGGATTAAATGGTAAAAATATATTCTAATTTCAATTCAAACCCAATTCAAAAGATAATATAATAAATTAGATTAAAAAGCAGTTTTGATGTAAAATGCAGTATTTTTCACTATTCATTAAAAAATGAACATTGTCAGAAAAATACCAAAAATTCACACAAAGTAAATTTTGATATCCCAATCATAAAGAATAAGTTTATTTTGAAAAACTTTGTTTATAAAATTGTCAAAAGATATATTTAAAAAGGGTTTCCCATCATAAGGCAGTAAAACAATCTTTTAAGAATATTAGTGTATTTCATGCTTAAGATTGGATTTCTTTTCATTTTAAGCCTCTAAAACACTATCTTAATCATTAATAGACATAGATAAAAATATCTATTATTCATTACTTACTTGGGATGTTACATCCTTCCCCCCTTTAGAAAATTGCGTCCCCACAATTTATTTACTTATCAAATAAATGGGGGTACTTATCCCTCATTGCATTTTCAAATTCCCATGTTTCCTCTTCAATCATGTGGTTTTTCCACAAAACCATTACCTGGTGAATCACCTTATTCCGTAACACTTGCTCCCTGTGGTCAAGAATCTGGACCGGTTGTTCCTCATAAGATAGGTTCTCTTCCAGTTGAACTACCTCTGGACTCAAAACATGAGATGGATCTGGCATATACTTTCTCAACATCGAAACGTGAAAAACATTGTGTACCTGAGATAAACTCGGAGGTAAAGCCACTCGGTATGCAATTGATCTAACTCTCTCCAGAATTTCGTATGTTCCAATGAACCATGGACTCAACTTTCCTTTCTTACCAAATCTCATCACACTTTTCCAAGGAGAAACCTTGAGAAAAACATGATCACCTACCTCGAAAGATAGATCCTTCCTCCGGTTATTCTCATAACTCTTCTGCCTGCTCTGAGCTGTTCTCATGTGTTTCTGAATCAGCAGAACTTTTTCTGCCATCTCTTCTACCAATTCTGGTCCCATCAACATCCTTTCACCCACTTCATCCCAGAAAGATGGAGTTCGACACCGCTTCCCATATAATGCCTGAAATGGTTCCATCTGTATACTGGAATGAAAACTGTTATTATATGAAAATTCAACCAAAGAAATATGTTGGTCCCAACTTCCCTGATAATCCATAGAACAATCTCGTAGCATATCCTCCAATGTCTGAATTGTTCGTTCTGACTGCCCATCTGATTGAGGATGAAAAGTTGTACTAAAATTTGATTTCAGTACCCAACGACTTCTGAAGGCCTTTCCAAAAGTTAGGAGTAAACCTGGGATCACGATCCGATACAATGGAGAGAGGAACTCCATGTAACCTGACTATCTATTTAATATACAAACAGGAAAGTTGATCAAGAGAGAAAGTATCTCGTATAGCAAGGAAATGAGCAGATTTGGTCAAGCGATCAACAATAACCCAGATTGCATTATTACCTCGATATTTCTTAGGTAATCCAACAACAAAGTCTATGGATATATTCTCCCATTTCCAATATGGAACTGGTAAAGGCTGAAGCATCCCTTTTGGTAACTGCCGCTCTGCTTTAACCTGCTGACAAGTCAAACACTTCACAGTAAAATCAGCAATATCTCTTTTCATTCCATCCCACCAGTAATACTCCCGCAGATCTCTATACATCTTAGTACTGCCCGGATGAACTGAAAACGGAGAACTATGAGCTTCACATAACAACTCTCTCTTCAACTGTGAATCACAAGGCACACACAATCTCTTCCCAAATCTCAAAACACAATCATTATCAATGTTGAATTCAGGCAACTTACCTTTCTGAACCAGCTCAACCTTTTTCTGCAACTCACTTTCTTGCTTCTGTGCTTACTTGATTCTATCTGATAGAGAAGATCTCACTGATACCTAAAACAAAACAGAAGTACTTCCTGCACCAACAACTTCTATGCCAAAGTTCATCAAATCCTTAACCAAAGGATCACGTTCCAAACGCAACATTGTTAATGAAGCATTACTTTTTCGACTCAAAGCATCAGCCACTTTATTTGCTTTTCCCGGATTGTAATGAATTGTACAATAATAATCCTTGATTAATTCTAGACATCTCCTCTGTCTCATGTTTAACTCTTTATGAGTGAATATATACATTAAACTTTTGTGATCAGTATATATTTCACACTTTACTCCATACAAATGATGCCTCCAAATTTTTAAAGAAAAAACAACAGCAGCTAATTCCAAATCATGTGTAGGGTAATTTACCTCATGAGTTTTCAACTATCATGAAGCATAAGCAATTACCTGATCATTCTGTATTAGGACACAACCAAGTATTTTCAATGAAGCATCACTGTATATAACAAACTCACCATTCCTGGAAGCTAGTGCCAAAACTGGAGCATTCACCAATCTTCTTTTCAATTCCTAAAAACAATCATCACATTCTTTTGTCCAGATAAACTTAACACCCTTCCGAGTTAGCTTAGTCATTGGACTAGATAACCGTGAAAAATTTCTAACAAACCTTCGGTAATATCCCGCCAAACCAAGGAGGCTACGAATCTCGGTTACATTTGTGGGTCTTGGCCATTCTTCCACAACTTTTGTTTTTGCAGGATCAACAGTTATTCCTTATTTAGAAATAATGTGAACAAGGAAAGAAATTTGTTGCTACCAAAACTCACACTTGCTGAATTTCACATACAGTTTCTTTTCTTTTAAGGTTTGTAAGATAACCCATAAATGTATTTCATTCTCCTCTTTACTTTTAGAAAACACCAAAATATCATCAATGAAAACCACCACAAACTTATCCAAGAACTCATGGAAAATTCTATTCATTAAGTCCATGAATACAGCAGGTGCATTGGTTAGCCCAAAAGGCATTACTACAAATTCATAATGGCCATATCTCGTACGGAACGCGGTCTTCGGAATATCTGCCTCCTTTACCTTCAGCTGATGGTACCCCTATCTCTGGTCAATCTTTGAAAAAAACTGAGCTCCCTGGAGCTGATCAAACAAATCATCGATATGAGGCAAAGGATATTTCTTTTTAACAGTGATGTTATTCAAGGATCTATAATCAATGAAAAGTCTCATAGAACCATCTTTCTTTTTAACAAATAAAACAGGGGCACCCCATGGTGATGTGCTAGGTCTAATGAAACCTTTCTCTAATAAATCTTGCAATTGCTCCTTCAACTCTAACAGTTCAATTTGTGCCATTCGATAAGGGGGTTTTGGAATTGGCTTAGCATCAGGAACTAAGTCAACAGTAAACTCAACTTCCCGATCTGGTATTATTCCAGGCAACTCATCAGGAAAAACATCAGTATACTCATTTACCACTGGCACATCATTAATCTGAACAGTTCCTTTTTTTTCAACGACGTGTTCAAGGTAACATTCATTTCCATCTTTTACAAATTTCTCGGCCTCTTGATATGTTATCAAAAGTAAGGGTTCATTCTTGTTAACAAACTGAAAGTCTTTCTGAAAAGAAAATTTTTTAGCTCTACAGTCAATCATAACATGGTAAATAGAGAGCCAATCAATACCCAGGATAACATCAAACTCTACTAGAGGTAGAACAATAAGGTTTTCAAGTAGGTTCTTTCCACAGATAAGGATAGGAAGATTCTTATAAATTCTTTTTGCCTCAACATTTCCCCCAAGTGTTTTTACCAAAAGTTCAGGAGTCATTTCTTGAGATGGTATTCCCATTTTACTAGAAAAGGTTTCAGAGATGAAAGAATGTGTAGACCCCGAATCAAACAACACACTAGCATAATCTGAAAAAACAAAAAAAGTACCTGATACAACTTCATTTGATGGCCCGACATCTGCTGAAGTAGTTGCAAAGGATTTCACCACCCCTTTCTGCTTGTAGTCTAACTACTTCCCATCACTCAAGATCTTTGTCGGACACTCGTTTGCATAGTGACCCATCTCATTGCACTTATAACATTTCACTAACTATAAATCAAATTTGTTCTTACCTTCACCTTGATCCTTTTTAATGCAATCACGAGCCTTATGTCCCATCTTACCACATCGGTAGCACTTTCCAGAATTCAGAAGACATTCCCCAGCATGCCTTTTTCCACATTTATCACAAACTAGAAACTTAGTTCTCTTACCATCAGACTTTTTTGAAGAATTCTTACCTTTCTCCTGCCACCTCAGTCTCTTCTTCTGCTGGTTGTTATAGAACACTTGGTCATCGGCAAACTCCATTTCCACCTTATCAGCACATCGAACAAGATTTTCATAACTTTTAAACTCACGAGAATCTAATGCCCTTCGGTATTTTGGCTTTAATCCTGAGTAAAAATGATTGATTTTACTATCAAGGTCTCGGATAAAATTTGGAGCATACCTTGCCAATCGAGTGAAGCATTCTTCATAGGCAGCCACTGAGTCTTCCTCTTGCCTCAATTCCAAGAATTTTTTTTCCATCCTAAGTCGAACAGCCTTAGGAAAATACTTCTCATGAAACATACCTTTGAATTCATCCCAGTCAAGAGCATCAATCTCATCGGCGTCCCAGATATTTTTAACCATAGACCACCACTGATCTGCTTCACCCTCCAAAAGGTAAATAGCAAGACTAACCTTTTGATTGTCTAAACACCCCATGACATCAAAAATCTTCTCCAGTGCTTTAATCCACCCTTCAGCTAGCATAGGGTCAGATGATCCTCTGAATGATGGTGGATGTTGCCTCATGAAATGTTCCACCAATGACATGTTCCTCTGCGGTTGATCTGGCTGATCTCGTGCATGGATACCACCACCATTTATCGCTTGAGTCAACTGCGCCATTACTACAACAAACTGTTCAGTTCCAATTCCGACCATTTCTGGATGCTGATTCGGAAGGTTATTTCCTTCTGTATTCCTTCCTAGCACTGCTTCCCTGTTTCCTCTGTGGAAAACCATTCTGAACAAACATGTCTTAAATGAAGCAACATGGTAATATTCAAATGCTATATCATTTCAAAAAAAAAATTGGATAATCATTTAATATAATTCTAACTCCTAAAGTTATCTAAACCAACCTCTGATACCAACTATAAGGCCCCAGCCTTAAACCTTACTTAATCTTGAGTTATTACAAGATTACACATTGAGGATATTTTCGGGTTTAGAGTTTTAGAGAATTAGATCATAAAACTTGCATTACATTCCACATATAAACAAAGTGGTTACATAAAGATAGTATTCTTCATTCCCATCAATGGAAACATATTTAAAATAAAACATGGATTCATTCTTGACACTTCCTAGACACTATCATCATATCATGTACCTTTCCCTTGACCTGTGAAAAACATTTCAAAAAAACTTGGGATGAGCATAAAAAGCTCAGTAAGGGATATAAAAATATGGAAAGGAAACATGGGTACATATATACATAAGGATGAGATCATACTTTACCCATAAAACATAATCACTTTAACATACCTCATCAAATCATGAATAAATCATAGAAATCATAAGACATAAAGGTAACTTGAGGCATTCATAACATTCTTACGTAGGGAGTAACCCTCTTGGTTACGTTTGGAATACCCATCACAGTATATTCCCTAAAATCTCTTCGGAGAAACATTAACATTTCACTCCTTCGCGTTACCCAATGCATTGGAGATCTATATCGGACTCACCCGCCCTTAGTCTATCACGGAACCACCCATCTTCATAATAATTCCCAAGAACCTCAACATAATCATATCACATAAAACATGCATAAAGGAAACATAACATTTCCACATTTCAATCACAAGATATCAATACAACACATTGATATAAAAACATTATGAAAACCATTTTCAATACCAAAATAAAAAGAAAGTAAAACATGGTATTTATTTTTCTTTTAAAAAAAGTATGGCTTGTAGAGGAAGCCGAAACTCAAATAATGGTCACGGCGGCGGAGAAGTCATTGTCGCCGCATACGTACAACAAAAACATTCTCTTTTGTTGTTTAGTAAACGATTTGTATAAAAAATATTCCTTTTGGATAAATGTAAAATTCAAAGGGGTTTATACACCGTATAAAATAAAGTTTTGTATAAAATAAAATATGCCTCAATGAAAGGAGATTGAGACGAAGTCCCATACCTCGTATCTGACTTGACCCGACCGTACTTTAATCTCTTGAATAATAAACTTGAGTTAATCTCTACTTTCTTATGATCCTTTTTCAAGTTCATTATTCCTTTTATACCATGTTATGAACATCATGTAATCATTTAAGTTAATAATGTTCATTTTGTCGGTATTTGGTTTTTAAGTCAAAAATAGACTTCTTATACTTACATGTTGTTAATTTGGTCAAAGGTTTGTTATATCCATAATGATATTAATGATTTGGATAACATATATATCATATATATTCATCATATACATGTATTTATAATATTACATCACATTTAGAGGTAATAAATGAAATGCACTGTTCATGGAGATGGTAAGCCGTACGTACGCATGAACGCTACTTCCATTTCTATTTCATATTTTCTGGAATGGAATCATAATTATATAAGAGTATATTATAATTCCAGTATAATAACATATATAATATCATTAACTTTATCCTTTACACATCCCACATATGGTATTAACGAATCAAATCACTTTCAGGGGGCGGTAGTTCGCAATTCCTAAAATGAAGATATCGTGTTTACCCATAATGGAAACCATAAAGGTATGCCTAAAATGAAAAAAAACTGAAGCTTAAGGAAAAAATAAACATATTATATATCATATATAAAAATAGTGACATCATAATGGCCACCTTTGAAGGTGTTAAATGAGTATTGAACAATCATCGTTTCGGGAGGCAGAATTTCACCATCCATGGAAACCGTATGTTCTTTAACCATTTGATGTATTTGTGTGAGAGTGTAGCTCAAATAAATCTTATAACAACATCCTAGTATATTGAATATACTGGTTTTGTTACAAAAGAAGTAAATAAAAAGAGTTTAGGGGGTTGGAGAAGCAAAATAAAACAAATGAACATGAGAGAATGAATTACCTTTAAAAGTGTAACTCCTTTTGATTTGAGCCTAAAGGCTTCCTTTGAAAGGATTATTCCCAAAGGGAATCCTCTAGGATGAGGAGAGGGATGTGGAGAGAGTAAATGGGCAGGGGTTGGCCAAGCCAAAGGCTTGAGGAGTGTGTGAAATGAGGTATAGGTGGGGGCCTTTTATAAGAGGAGAGGAGGGGCACTTTTGGAAAGTAAAGATAAGTTACTTTATTTTAAAAAGAGTTTCGGATTAAAAAGGTCTCACATTGCTATAATTCGAGGATAAGGTGATAAGGCTTCGAAATCCACTCATCCAATTGGTTTTTTCCAGGTGTAGGTTTTAGAGTTTTCATTATCTTTCCATTTTATTTAAATCGTTAAATAATGAGGTCATCGATGCATCATCATGATTTCATAAATAATTTAATTTATTTAAAGTCTAAAAAAATACTATGATGTAGGAAATCTTTTTAGATTTCCAATGACTATTTATAATAGAAAATATGATCTTTATAACTCCATGTAAAAATTGTTTTCGTAAAACATATTATGTTTGTGTCATTTTGACTTTTACATTAAATAAAAAGTTATTTATGTCATTTCCCAACCAAAGTGGATCCATGGGGTCCCCAAGTTGACCCATGGCTTGTCTTGGTCGTCCATGACACAACCAATGAGGTTAGGACATGTTTCAAGCTCATCTTATTTTATTAAAGCATTATTTTTACCTTAAACTACACTAATTACCACTAATCACGATTAAAACTTAATAAGTTACTATTCACCAAAAAATTATTATAATCTCATTGAACAACATTTTAATTCTTAATGACAACCATGTATGTCGGATTTTTGAAATTCAAAACACAGTGATGTCAAATTTTCATTTAAACGGAAAAATCAGTTTTTATAAGTACCACTTAGTGGTTTCACTATTCATCAAAAATTGAAGTTTTTCAGAAAATTACCAAAAATCTACCCTAAGCTATATTTGATATTCCGAATTCAAAAATGAAGTCTATTTTACAAAATTCAAAACATATAAGTCACATTAATTAATTTAATAATTAATTCCTGCTGTTAGAGCAAATAGCGTGTTTTTATGAAATAATAAGTATCAAAAGATTGACACCAATTTAAGTCCAATTTCAAAGTGAAATTGATTCCAATAACCACCATTGGATTAAATGGTAAAAATATATTCTAATTTCACTTGAAAACCAATTCAAAAGATAATATAATAAATTATTTTAAAAATCAGTTTTGATGTAAAATGCAGTATTTTTCACTATTCATTAAAAAATGAACATTGTCAGAAAAATACCACAAATTCACACAAAGTAAATTTTGATGTCCCAATCATAAAGAATAAGTTTATTTTGACAAACATAGTTTATAAAATTGTCAAAAGATTGATTTAAAAAGGGTTTTCCATCATAAGGAAGTAAAACAATCTTTTAAGAATATTAGTGTATTCCATGCTTAAGATTGGATTTATTTTAATTTTAAGCCTCTAAAACACTATCTTAATCATTAATAGACATAGATAAAAATATATATTATTCATTACTTACTTGGGATGTTACAGGAATAGTACAAAAATTAATTATTTTAATAAACCAAAAAAGCATTTTTTTTATTTTTAATTATTTATTTTTATAATGGAAGTTAAATATTTTTCTAGTAATTTAGAACTATTCCTAAGTCTAGAAAAGACTGTAAATCTGGAAAAGTGATCACAAGTCAAGAAATATTGTCTAAGATATAAAGTGACCAAAAATTCTATATTGTCCATAAGAACACTCTCTATTAACCATATGAATGGAATTGAAGAAGTGAAAATTCATAAAGTACTAAAGAGAGCGAAAAAAAATGTATCAACTATATAAATATCTGATCAACTATTGAATAAATATCAAAAATTACTTAAGAGACTTCAATAGAAATTAAAGTGATTGTATTATATCTCATAGTGACTACAATAGTCTATCAAAAAAAATTAAGGGTTTAAGTGATCATACATCTTAGTGGATTGGTTGATTTCCCATTCAATCAACCATGGTAGATTTCATGTAAACTCTTCAAGTGATTGTATTCTATATCCACTGAGTACATGGTATACCCCATAGGTCATTAAATCAAAAAGTATTGGAGTTACTATACGTTGAATCCAATCAACTACATGATGAAGTAAATATTCCATGTGAAAATGTTTGTATTTTAGAAATTTTAAAGGGATTACATATGACGTCAAGCTACCACAAGTTTTATTGGAACAACTACATGATAATGTTGAAAATCAGCTAAGTATTAGGTCTTCCATAAGTTCATAAAAAGAGACCCCAAGACTTATAAAGGGAATTCAACCACATTTTTTTCTAATTGTTAGAGATTCTATGGATGATTTGACATGGAATATTTAAAGAAACTATATCTAAAAGTGGTAATTATATTTTAATAAATATATTCCAACCACATTCTTAGATGAATTAAATGCTTGTTCATAGGCATTAAATGTATCTAAATTTTATTCTGAGTATGAGGATCCATAATGATGGATTTTTAACATATCTTTTTGTTAGAAGAATTATTTCCCTAGAATAAGTAGAAGAAAGTAAGAAGGATTTTTTGAGTGTAAAAATTGGAAACAGTACTCTTTTCCCAATATTATGATGCTATGATTTCATCTAAACTTCATTTTAGGATCTAATAGAACTTTTCAATCTTCACTTATCATCTCAGAACTGAATGAGTACACAAAGAACAGAAGAGACATTAACAAAACTATAGAATCCTGGGATGGATTATGTTCCACTAAGAGATAGTGAATCGGTGGTACATTCATTTTTACATATTCCTTTTTTTACTTTGAATTAAACCTCTAGAACATGTTAGGGTTCTTAATCCACTCATTGATTATCTCTAAATATCACTTCATGTGTAGTAAAAAAATAAGATAGGGAAGCACACCATATTTACAAGGTTTGGAAATCAAAGTCCTACTCTTCTCTATGTTGGTTAGATACCCCAACATGGATTCTCTTCACCATCTACACACATGAATACAATTTATTTCAACTAAAACTGAAATATATCTACTCTAAATCCAATTTATATACCCCATTTTCTTTTGGATCCAACCAAAATACTTCTTACTCCAACTCTAATAGAGATACTCCTTTTTCTCCTATCTCCAACAAGAAGACTTCAACTACTCTCAGAACAAACCATAAGTATTGACCTTTATTGAAGGTTTTGATCCACTATAGGCTGATATTTGATCTTCCTGCATGATCTTGTAGGATCATACTTGCTCGTGCACTTTTTTAATAACTTTTTCAATGCTAGTCTCAAAAATCATTTCAGATTTGGTGCAATCAGGATTCTCTTATTCAAATTATTCGGTACATGTAATTATGTTCTTCAATAATTACCCATTTTTGTCTCACTATGAAAATTCTTCCTTCAAAATGTATGAAAGGTGTCTCAAAATGATCATGCACTACTATTATATATTTCTTATAACCTGGATGTACATATTTATACACAAAATAATATGGTGCATGGGATCTCAATAAATTTCATTGTATAAAGTAACCAATTTAAATCCTCAATTAAATGTGTTAAGAATCAAAAAAAATCATTTCGTTATTCAAATAATAATACCTGACGAATCATAGGTATTATATCTCCAAAATTAAATACCCCATAAACTGTGGGTATTCTTTTACTCATTTTGAAATACCCCATTGACTATGGGTACAATTTCACTCATTATGGATAGCCCATAAAATTTGGGTATTCTTTCTCTATAAAACTCATTTCAGACACCTTATGGGTTCTCATCTTCTCATGGGACTTCTTTTAAGCTGTGGATCATGCTTGATTGCATACATTTCATTCATGTGATTAATATTATCTTTTTGAATTGCATATACCCAAATGGTTTAGGTTTCCTTTTCTATTATTATTCATGTCAGTAGTATACTCAAAGTATGGACTATATGTTCATTTCAAATGCATGATGATATCGGGTAGCCTATTCTTCTAATGCAAGTAAGTAATCACCTGTGACTCTCCTATCTACATTCATTCATGCACTTAATTTTGAATACTGAAAGGTATCAAGTTTCCTTCACTATTTATCATGTGAATAAACTAACATGTTCACACAAATTATTCATTTAGCATACCCACAACTCAAATCCCTGAAGGCTCAGACATAACACCCTATTTCAGCAATATAAAATTTTATTTCAGAAGATATTTTAAGGTAAATGTGGGAACCCATCAAAATTCAGGATATAGAAAAGGATCAAACCTTATATGAGATAATTAGTCCATTCAAGAAAATTTTAAAATGTTTTGAATGCTTTACCTTGTATAATATCCATTCAATGGAGGTTACCTTTTTATCTGGATTTTCATTGATGAGATCATTGAAGTTTTATGCCCTCTTTTCATTGGTCTATACATTCTTCTCTAAGATTATTTTCTCCTTATTGAATCCACGTATCAAAATATAATTCTATTTATTATACTAATATATTTTTTCTTCTTTCAAATCAACTCACTGTGGTCTTTCAAACATTTTTTGGGAATCCAACATAGAGACAATAATCAAATAAATAATCCTCAAGAATATATTTTTTATATTTTGGATAAGCTCATGGGTGTTCTATATGTTGACTTCCACTTTATCTTCACACTTCGGACCATTAGCTATTATTTCTATTTTTTATCTGGGACGATTTCCTATTTTACTGGGTTTCCACAGCTTCGGCATAAGGATATGTTTCTAGATTCACATGAAAACTAAGATCCATACACTTACTTACCTCTTGTAAAAAAGATATAAATGCATCATCTTTTATACTAACCTTTTTCAATTCCACAACCCTTTGGGGGTGTCAATAGAAATAATATATTTATTTTTAAGGAAGGAACCTTTTCTATATGATCTTGTAACTGGAGGACTGAGAATATTTGTGTATTCATTTCATCTTTGTGGCCTCCTCGCATGCTTTGTTTCTTAAAATTTCATAACATGGAGAATAAATGCCTGAACACTTCTTATTACATGACATATTGTTATCTTCATTCAATTTTCATTATTTCAATGTGAAGATGCATGGATTCATCATTTCGATCATACCTATGTAACAATATCAAAATTTAATTTTTCCATGGGATTATACATCATTCAATGATCATCACAGCACAAAGTTCTATCTGTTTATGAATATCCATGAATAAAACATATAAAAAATGCATGTATGGATCTTAGATGAATCATAGGTGTTCGATGTTTAATTTTAAATGAATTTATGGTCTTATATTTTATCCATGGAAGTTCTCACATGATTGTTTGTGGATCTTCAATGGTTGAAGAATATGCTCGACTAAAACCCCATTGATTCTAGATTAAGATTACAATGTCAAGCTAAATCGAATGGTCTGAATTGAAGAAATCAGATGGTGCATTTTTAATGAATATATTATTAATATAGGAATACTACACACTTTTTTGTTGTCCTGCATCAATTTTGTATCTATTCTAGGCCATGGTATATTACTCAATACTTCCCAATAGCTCACCAAAAGTCTTGAACCCCCACTAACATTTATCTATTTTGGATCTCTTTCTATCAGGATTTTCCACATGGCATCACCTCTATTACTACCATGCACTATCTAAAGGCCTTATACATGGTCTCTCCCTTCTCTTCCACCCTCAATATTTCTCGAGCTGGTTCCCTTGGTCATAGTTGACCTCCTAGTACCGCATAATCCCTTGGTTAAGCAAGCATAGGCAAGCCTATTAGTTATTTTATTTTTTATATGAGGAATAAAATTAATACTTATAAATAATAAATAAAAATATCTAAGTAAATAAATTAAATTTAAAGCTCGCTCAATTAATATTCCAAGAAAACTTCTTCTCAAATAAAACTTCTCTTCCTCTTCCTCATGCAATTCTTCTTTAATATTATTTTCCTTAAATAATATTACATGGACTTAAATAATTATGCTTGAAATATTCAAAACATAATTTCATTAATTATTTTCATTGTCTTTTATTTTTGGTAAAAAATGTGTATTCTCTATAGAACATGTCTTTTACATTTGTGACGACTTCAACAATTACCAGAGCTGAACATGGAGAATTCTCAAAGCGTGAAATCCAATTCTATTTCATAAATCCATAACAATTCTCTAAGAATCACACTTCATCAACATATTGTATGTTTGAAAAAAATGAAATATGGGATCAACAATATCCCCCTTTTTATTTATTTTTTGTCCATATATCTTCACATATTTAATAAGTCAATATTTTTTTTCAAAATTTCTCCCCCTTTCACAATAAAATGTGAAGGACGAGTGGGGGACTTCTCAACTCATATTTTTCTCAAAAAAATATTGTATTCTTCCTTCCATAAATATTTATTGATCACGCCAAAGAGAGGGATGATATCACATGGTTCTCTTAGCAAAGAACCATTAGTTAATCAACTCTAAGTCTATATGGGATAACCTATTGTACAAACTAAGAGAGATACAACCATGGTTCTCTAAACTGTCCATAAATTAACATGTTTGTGTAATCATGCATATAAATTCTCAATTATTATACGAGGTGTTTCAAGAAATAATATTTATCATTAAAAATACTATATCCCACACATACATAAAAAAATGTAAGGTAAAAAATACATACCCATGACTTTGTCTGTAACGCCCCGACCCCAGTTACCCAGAGTCGGTGCATTATTACATAACATTGGCATGATCACAAGAAAGATCAAATCTCGAAAGACCGATTGGTTTAGTAGCCTTGGAAACACTAGATATATTCATAAGTTTTACATTAAATCATAAAATGAAAAACTACTACAACAACATAATGTTTCCACAATCCACACTATTAACCCCTCATAAAATCCATGCAGGTCATTCATAACTTACTTCTTCACATCCTGGGAAAAATAAAACATAGAAAAGGGGTGAGCTCAAATGCCCAGTAAGGATAACAATATAGCGGAAACTTTCATAAATAAGAATAAACATTTAAGGCAATGTATAACTAAAACAAAAGCCTTTTAAATATGAACATTCAACATGGTATGGCATAAATAAAATGAAATAATGCCATTTACTTATTCACATGGATATTCTACTAATCGAATAATCACATGCAAAAATCAATAACCACTTTCATAATGTTGGAATTCATAATGCCAGACTATCATAACCACATAGCCAAGGCCTCGTGCCAAGACTACAAATAAGATTTTGTCAAGGCCTTGTGCCAAGACACTAGTTTGTCTCATGAGACCTACTGATGCATCGAGGAGCTATAGCGGGCTCCACCCATCACATATTAAGTCCAATGCATTCCCATATGAAAAGGTTTAAACATAACATAAACGTTTGTATTAAAACTAGCATACGAAATGTCAATACTTTCACCATAAACTATGAATGGTATAAAAATAGCACATCCACAGTCAAACATATCACAAAACCTTCAATACAATATAGAAGTTTTTTATCATAATAAATCAACTTCAAATGATCTTAAAATCCATCAAAGGATGTTGACATAGATGAAATCAAAATTCTTTTTAAAGAAATATCTCCTTTTATTTTGAAATCATTTAAGATACATATAAAATAAAACATTTTCTTTGAAAATATTCTTATAATCTTGTAAGGGAAGCTTTGAAGATTTTATAACGGTGGAAAATAGCCGCACCCGCCGTATAAGTTAAAAAAACATTCTTACCTTAATTCTGTTGAAAAGGTTAAAAAGGAACTTGTTTTGAAAACGACGGAAATATTCCTTTATAAACCTCTTATAAAAAGTCAAACAATGGTATAAATGACTTTAACCCATATTCTTGTAAATAATAAATATGTTTTGAAATACATTTCAAAGAAACATGGATGTGGATGATAAAGAAATCCTAGTAGATTATTACGTATAACCAACCTCGGATAGTGAAGAGATTGTGAAATAACCCTTACCTTGTACTTTTCCTTGGTTGGGGTAGGTTAACCTCATGTATAATGGTGAAATAGTTTTTATTAAATTATACAAGAATCATATATAATAATATGATATCATATATGATCTTTTAACATTGATTTGTTAATAATATCTTAGAATTATCGTCGTTTCGGGAGTTAACTTACTCATTTTCTTTTATATGTTTTGTTACATAAGCCATGGTTGTTGTATCTTATTCATATCCAGAATGATATCTAGTCCTTAAACATCATTTTTAAATCATCAAATGATAATTATACTTGAATGGATACGATGGAGAATGAATCTCATCGCGTTCGTGGAGACGGTAGTCCGTACGTACGCACGAGCGACAATATCATTCTTTTGATATTAAAATAATATATAAATGGATGGTATATCATATATAAAGAATCATTAACATGTTATATTTATTATTTACATGAGTTACACATCATTATTATACCCATCCAAATAATATTATATTGAATAATAATTACACCACGACGTGGAGACGGTAGTCCGTACGTACGCACGTATGGTGACATGTTATTCAAAGGGTGGATAGAATACTGAATATGGTTGTACCATATTTATACTAACATCACAGTATATGTGAGATACTGGAGTTATTATTTTAGAATGGTAAGAACAAAGGAATAAGAAGTGGAAGAAGAAATGAACTTGGAGAAGGGTGCTGAAATCATTACCTCTTCTTCGGGTTCTTCCTTTTGATTTGATCAAAAGGGCTCCTTAGGTTGGATTTCTGATCAAACTAAGGCCTCTAGGTTGTATTGAGGGATGTTGGGAGAGTATTTGGTCAGATTTTGGCCGAACCAAAAGGCTTTTAAGGTGTGAAGAAATGAGAAGGAGGAGTGCCCTTTTATAAGAGGGGTGAGGGGCACCTTTGGAAAAGCTAGAAATATTAATTTATAATAAATTCATATTCGGTTTCTAATGGCTCCAAAGCTTATTATTCAAAGGTTAAGGTGGGGATAGGTCTAAAACCACTCAACCAATAGAATTTAGACAGGTTTGGGTACTTATATTAACCTTATCTTTAAGTATTAACTCTAAGTTAATTAGTTTCACTTTTACAATGTCTCTTTGTATTTTTATATAATATGGTTAATAAGCTTACTATATACATCCAAGCGACCCCCAAGTGGTACATTAATGATGAAAATATCATTATATAAGTCTCTTGGCCGAACCTTAGATTTTTAGAAATTTAATATCAATTAATAATATAATATTTGTTTTAAGAACTCTTTTATGTCAATTTTGACACTATTCAACAGTAGATTTTTGTGAAACTCATAAAATATTGATTACTTCGAAAAAAGTCAATTAAATCAATCCTAATATATCATATTATCCTAGAAAATTAGTTTAATTCATTAAAAGTTTCATATTATATTTATTTGGGTATTTATAATATCAATTATTTTAATTTTTCACTATTATAGTAATTACTGCATCATCATTGTGTCATAAATAAAATAAATTATTTAATGTCTAAAAATTATAAATAAAATATCATTATGCAGGAAATCTTTTTATCTTTCTAATGAATATTTATAATCTAAAATCCAACATATATAACCCTATGTAACAATTGTTTTTCTAAAAGATATATGCTTGTGTCATTTTTGTATTCATTTTAACTTAATTAAAATAAAGTGTCATTATCACTTACAAGTGGATCCATGGGGTCCCAAAATAGACCCAAAGATTCCCATGGTCGACCATGTATCAACCAATAGGGTTAAGACACGTTTTAGGGTAATTTAGTATTATTATAATATTATTTTTTTAACCCTTATTTACCGGATTTACCCTTAACCGTGGTAAATAAAATATTTACCGCAGTAATTATTCAAAATGTCTAAAAATAAAAGTTACCTATTTACACAATTTGAAAATCCTGATTCCAAATATGGAATCCATTTTCCTAAATTCAAAACACAGAAGTGGCAGAAATTAATTTAAAATTAATTCCCGCTGTCAAAACAAAAAGCGTGTTTTTAAGAGATAATAACTATCAAAAGATTGACACTCGTTTATGTTCGGTTTAATTGTAAAATTATGTCCAATGACCAACATTATATTAAATGGTAAAAATATATTCTAAATATACTTTAAAACCACTCAAATTCATAATTTATCACTATTAATTATTTTGATTAAAAAAGTTGTTTTTAATTAAAACTTAGTAATTTTCACTATTCATCAAAATATGAAAGTTATCCGAAATGTACCAAAATTTCACCTTAGGCTAAATTCGATATTCCAAATCCAAAAATGAAGTCCATTTTCAAATATAAAATATATATAATTTCAAAAAGTAGGTATTACTATTCATAATGGCTAGTTTGATTAGTTATGGTGTGTTAGAACTCGGTGTTGCGTACAACACACGCTATCACATTATTCAAAGAGAAGCGTACCGTAGAAGCTTGGGGTGTTACATTCTCTCCTCCTTCAAATAATTGCGTCCTCGTAATTTCTAGGGTATTACTGCATAAAAAGACTCGGGTGGTTCTTCATCATAAGTTCCTCGGGTTCCCACGTTGCCTCTTCCATCTTATGGTTTCTCCACAAAACTTTTACCAGACGCGTCGTCCGGTTTCTCAGCACTTGTTCTCTCGTATCAAGAATATTGACGGGCTCTTCGCAATAAGACAGATCGGGTTCCAGTTCTAATTCCTCATAGGTGAGTACATGCGTCGGATCAGGCATGTATTTCCTCAATAGAGATACGTGGAACACATCGTGAACTTTGGAGAGACTTGGCGGCATTGCCAATCGGTAAGCTACAACCCCAATTCGTTCTAGAATTTCGAAAGGTCCGATGTACCTGGGACTCAATTTACCTTTCTTACCAAAACGTATGACTCCCTTCCACGGAGATACCTTCAGAAAAACATGATCACCGACTTGAAATTCCAAATCCTTCCTTCGATTATCGGCATAGCTCTTCTGCCTACTTTGAGCTGCTTTGATGTGATTTTGGATTACTTTCACCTTTTCCACCGTTTCCTCCACCAGTTCTGGGCCTACAAGTTTTCTTTCACCAACGTCATCCCAACAGGTTGGTGTACGACATCTCTTTACGTATAACGCTTCATATGGTGCCATCTGAATACTCGAATGGAAGCTATTGTTATAGGAAAATTCTACCGAAGGTAAATATTGATCCCACATACCCTGAAAGTCAAGTGAGCAAGATCTCAACATGTCTTCTAAGGTTTGAATAGTCCGTTCTGATTGTCCGTCTGTCTGAGGGTGGTAAGCAGTGCTCAAATGAAGTTCAGTATCCAGGGATTTCTGAAGACTTTTCCAGAATCTTGAAGTAAAACGGGGATCACGATCAGAAACAATCGATAGGGGTACTCCATGAAGTCTCACAACTTCATTAATATATAGTCTTGCTAGACGTTCCAGGGGTAGATCTTCTCTTATAGCAAGAAAATGTGCTGTCTTGGTAAGACGATCAACAATAACCCATATTGCATCGTTCCTTCTAGGAGTCTTTGGTAGCCCCATGACAAAGTCCATCGTAACATTGTCCCATTTCCACTCCGGTATGGGAAGAGGTTGCATGACTCCTCCAGGCTGTTGCCTTCCAGCTTTCACTTGTTGACAAACCATACATCTTGACACAAAATCAGCAATCTCCCTCTTCATGTTGTCCCACCAAAAATGTTCCTTCAAATCTCTATACATTTTGGTGCTCCCAGGGTGTATAGAGAAATTGGAACTATGAGAATCATCCAGAAATTCCCTTTTTAGATCAGGTATATTGGGAACACAAAGTCTCTTCCCGAATTTCAAAATTCCATCTTCATACACAAAGTCTCTCAATCTCCCATCATTCACAGCTTTAATATTCTTTTGGAATTCTTCATCATCGGTCTGAGAACTCTTAATCCTTTCTAGTAAATATGGTTTGGCAACCATTTGAAAAAGCATTGATGTTTCACATTCCCTGGTTATTCCCATGTCCATCTTCACTAGATCCATGAAAATTGGATCCCTTTCAATTCTCATATTGTTCAAAACTCCATGGTCTTTTCTACTCAAAGCATCTTCCACCTTGTTTGCCTTTCCTGGGTGGTAGTGTATCGTACAATCATAATCCTTGAGTAATTCAAGCCATCTCCTTTGCCTCATGTTGAGTTCTTTTTGTGAGAAAATATACTTCAAACTCTTGTGATCAGTATAAATCTCACATTTTTCACCATAGAGGTAGTGCCTCCATATCTTCAAAGCAAAGATCACTGCTGCTAACTCGAGATCATGAGTAGGATAGTTTTGTTCATTAATTTTCAACTGTCGTGATGCATAGGCAATAACTCTATCATTCTGTATAAGGACACAGCCAAGTCCTTTCTTCGATGCATCACTATAAATAACGAACCCATCATTCCCCGATGGTAGAGTCAATATAGGAGCATTGACTAATCTTCTCTTCAGTTCTTCGAAACATTCTTCACACTCTTTTGTCCAAACAAATTTAACCCCTTTACGTGTGAGCTTCGTTAATGGGTTAGCCAATCGGGCAAAATTCTGGACGAAACGTCGATAATAACCTGCCAAACCAATAAAACTACGTACCTCAGTTATACTCGTAGGTGCTGGCCATTCTTGGATTGCCTTGGTCTTAGAAGGATCAACAGAGATTCCATCTTTAGAGACAATATGGCCAAGAAAAGAAATCTCCTGAAGCCAGAATTCACACTTGCTAAACTTCCCATATAATTCATGCCTCCTCAGAGTCTTCAAGATAATGCGCAAGTGATTTTCATGATCTTCGTAGGTTTTGGAGTATACCAAGATATCATCAATAAATACCACCACAAATTCATCGAGATACTCCTTGAAAACTCTATTCATTAGATCCATGAATACAGAGGGTGCATTAGTCAATCCAAACGGCATTACAGTAAACTCGTAATGCCCGTACCTGGTTCGAAATGCTGTTTTCGGAATGTCTTCCTTCTTCACACACAACTGATGGTATCCAGATCGAAGGTCAATCTTTGAAAAGTATTGAGCTCCATGCAGTTGGTCAAATAAATCATCAATACGAGGTAGGGGATACTTGTTATTTATCGTTATAGCATTGATCTCCCTGTAGTCGATACATAACCTCATAGATCAATCTTTCTTTTTAACGAAAAGAACAGGGGCTCCCCATGGAGAAACACTAGGGCGAATAAATCCCTTATTACTCAATTCCTCTAGTTGTTTCTTTAGTTCGACTAACTCTACAGTGGCCATTCTATAAGGGGTCTTTGATATAGGCCTTGATCCAGGAATCAAATCAATAGAAAACTCAACTTCTCGTTCTGGAGGATGTCCAGGTAAATCTTCCAGAAATACATCTACAAATTCTTTCACAACAGGTACATCCTCTATTTGAACATTCCTTTCCTCACCGACAGTTATTTCATTCTCTTCCTCCCCAATAATTGAATTAAGTTGAGCTACTGGGGGTGGATCTAAATAAGAATTAGGTGGTGACGATTCTGCTCTAAAAATAAGGTGCTCCTTATCATTATCATCAAGAATCGTAACCTCTTTCTTCTTACAATAAATCTTCGCATCATAGTCCGAAAGCCAGTCCATACCGAGGATTATATCAAACTCAATCATAGGTATGAAGATGAAATCAGCAGATAAAGAAAATTTATGTGCTCTAATGGGGACTGATTCACAAAACTTTGTTGCAACGATACTTCCCTTAGGAGTTTTAACTGACAACTCCCTTATTAAATCAAATTTGAAATATCTAATTTTCTTAGCAAACTGGGAAGATATGAAACAATGCGATGATCCAGAATCAAATAATGCATTTGCTAAACTTGAGGAAACCATTAAATTACCTGCCACCACGTCTTTCGGAGCTTCTACCTCAGCAGTAGTGATAGCATAAGCCTGGCCTTGATCCCTTGACCTTTTCTGAGGTAAGTTCTCCTGACGCTTAGGACATGCATTTGAATAATGCCCCATCTCATTGCAATTGTAGCACTGAACGTTGGTAGCTTCCTTCTTCCCCTTGCAATCATGAGCTTGGTGGCCTTTTTCACCACACTTGTAACAGACTCCCATTCCCTTCAAGCAAGTACCAGGATGTTTCTTCCCGCATTTACCACAAGATGGATATTCAACCTTTCCCTTCTTCCCCTTATTTCCATTCCCATATTGATCAGCAGGTCTCTTCTTCTCTTGCTTTACTTTAAAATCATAAGACTTAGAGAATTCCTTTTCGGTCTTGATAGCACATGAGACAATGTCTTCGTACGATGAAAAGGATTGTGAGACTAACGCTCGACGGAGAAATGGTTTTAACCCATCAAAGAAATGATCAATATTACTTCTTGGGTTACGAATATAATCACCAGCGTACCTCGCTAACCTTGTAAAGTTAGCCTCATACTTCGTGACATTCTCATCCTCCTTTTGTCTCAGACTCAAAAATTGCCTTTCCATATCTGCTCGATGGTCGCGAGGGAAGTATTTTTCTAAAAACAGATCTTTGAACTCCCTCCATTCCATATTTGATACTTCATCATCTTCCTTCGTATTTTGAATCAATGACCACCATTGATCAGCATCTCCAGTGAGGCGGTAAACTGCCATGATAACTTTTTCCCTTTCACTGCTCCCCAAAGCCTGAAATATTTTCTCTAGGGAAAATATCCATTGCTCAGCTACTAAGGGATTTGTATTCCCATTGAACGTTGGTGGTTGTTGCCTCATGAATCGATCTAACATTGATCCTCCACGCTGAGGATCAGGGTGCTCCATACGGGTAAGGTTATTATTCATAACCTGAGTAAGTTGTCCCAGTATGGTGATTAGCTGATCAGCACCAGTTGCATCACCAGCCCCACTATAATTATCTTGAGCAGGAGGGAAATCCCTACATGGAGTGCGTGCATTGATACGGTTTCCATTTCTTCCACTAGGCGCCATTTCTAAACAATGGCATAAACTAGATCAGTTTATGAATAAAAATACATAATCCCATACTTATAAAACACTTAACATAAATTGAACTATTTATGGATATAATCCATAATCATAAGAATGTTTTCTTTGAGGAAGTATATACTCATAATCCCTTCAAAATGATTTGTAAAGAAAATGAGAGTTATCCTAAGCATATCCCCCGGGAGTGTCGTAACCAAGAGTGCAGCAAGGCCCGTTGTCGTGCACCTGTTCCCGTTCGAGTCTAGCTCAAAGCGGTGTTTTCGGGTTTTACCCCTAGGTACATCTGTGCCAGAGCCGCATCTACCTGCTCGTATCCAGACAGGGATGTATTGCTTGGAAAACTCACAAAATCTCTACAATACCAAAATTCTAGGAAGTTCTTCTATACTAATCCTCAAAGTTCATCTTAGGTATACGTGCTCTAATCAGAGTTTATCTAAATCTAGCTTCCAAGGTTTGTACTAAACTTCCTCTGATACCAACTGTAACGCCCCGACCCCAGTTACCCAGAGTCGGTGCATTATTACATAACATTGGCATGATCACAAGAAAGATAAAATCTCGAAAGACCGATTGGTTTAGTAGCCTTGGAAACACTAGATATATTCATAAGTTTTACATTACATCATAAAATGAAAAACTACTACAACAACATAATGTTTCCACAATCCACACTATTAACCCCTCATAAAATCCCTATAGGTCATTCATAACTTACTTCTTCACATCCTGGGAAAAATAAAACATAGAAAAGGGGTGAGCTCAAATGCCCAGTAAGGATAACAATATAGCGGAAACTTTCATAAATAAGAATAAACATTTAAGGCAATGTATAACTAAAACAAAAGCCTTTTAAATATGAACTTTCAACATGGTATGGCATAAATAAAATGAAATAATGTCATTTACTTATTCACATGGATATTCTACTAATCGAATAATCACATGCAAAAATCAATAACCACTTTCATAATGTTGGAATGCATAATGCCAGACTATCATAACCACATAGCCAAGGCCTCGTGCCAAGACTACAAATAAGATTTTGTCAAGGCCTTGTGCCAAGACACTAGTTTGTCTCATGAGACCTACCGATGCATCGAGGAGTTATAGCGGGCTCCACCCGTCACATATTAAGTCCAATGCATTCCCATATGAAAAGGTTTAAACATAACATAAACGTTCGTATTAAAACTAGCATACGAAATGTCAATACTTTCACCATAAACTATGAATGGTATAAAAATAGCACATCCACAGTCAAACATATCACAAAACCTTCAATACAATATAGAAGTTTTGTATCATAATAAATCAACTTCAAATGATCTTAAAATCCATCAAAGGATGTTGACATAGATGAAATCAAAATTCTTTTTAAAGAAATATCTCCTTTTATTTTGAAATCATATAAGATACATATAAAATAAAACATTGTCTTTGAAAATATTCTTATAAGCTTGTAAGGGAAGCTTTGAAGATTTTATAACGGTGTAAAATAGCCGCACCCGCCGTATAAGTTAAAAAAACATTCTTACCTTAATTCTGTTGAAAAGGTTAAAAAGGACCTTGTTTTGAAAATGACGGAAAGATTCCTTTATAAACCTCTTATAAAAAGTCAAACAAGGGTATAAATGACTTTAACCCATATTCTTGTAAATAATAAATATGTTTTGAAATACATTTCGAAGAAACATGGATGTGGATGATAAAGAAATCCTAGTAGATTATTACGTATAACCAACCTCGGATAGTGAAGAGATTGTGAAATAACCCTTACCTTGTACTTTTCCTTGGTTGGGGTAGGTTAACCTCCTGTATAATGGTGAAATAGTTGTTATTAAATTATACATGAATCATATATAATAATATGATATCATATATGATCTTTTAACATTGATTTGTTAATAATATCTTAGAATTATCGTCGTTTTGGGAGTTAACTTACTCATTTTATTTTATATGTTTTGTTACATAAGCCATGGTTGTTGTATCTTATTCATATCCAGAATAATATCTAGTCCTTAAACATCATTTTTAAATCATCAAATGATAATTATACTTGAATGGATATGATGGAGAATGAATCTCATCGCGTTCGTGGAGACGGTAGTCCGTATGTACGCACGAGCGACAATATCATTCTTTTGATATTAAAATAATATATAAATGGATGGTATATCACATATACAGAATCATTAACATGTTATATTTATTATTTACATGAGTTACACATCATTATTATACCCATCCAAATAATATTATATTGAATAACAATTACACCACGACGTGGAGACGGTAGTCCGTACGTACGCACGTATGTTGACATGTTATTCAAAGGGTGGATAGAATACTGAATATGGTTGTACCATATTTATAATAACATCACAGTATATGTGAGATACTGGAGTTATTATTTTAGAATGGTAAGAACAAAGGAAGAATAAGTGGAAGAAGAAATGAACTTGGAGAAGGGTGGTGAAATCATTACCTCTTCTTCGGGTTCTTCCTTTTGATTTGATCAAAAGGGCTCCTTAGGTTGGCTTTCTGATCAAACTAAGGCCTTTAGGTTGTATTGATGGATGTTGGGAGAGTATTTGGTCAGAGTTTGGCCGAACCAAAAGGCTTTGAAGGTGTGAAGAAATGAAAAGGAGGAGTGCCCTTTTATAAGAGGGGTGAGAGGCACCTTTGGAAAAGCTAGAAATATTAATTTATAATAAATTCATATTCGGTTTCTAATGGCTCCAAAGCTTATTATTAAAAGTTTAAGGTAGGGATAGGTCGAGAACCACTCAACCAATAGAATTTAGACAGGTTTGGGTACTTATATTAACCTTATCTTTAAGTATTAACTCTAAGTTAATTAGTTTCACTTTTACAATGTCTCTTTGTATTTTTATATAATATGGTTAATAAACTTACTATATACAGCCAAGAGACCCCAAAGTGGTACATTAATGATGAACCTATCATGATATAAGTCTCTTGGCCGAACCTTAGATTTTTAGGAATTTAATATCAATTAATAATATAATATTTGTTTTAAGAACTCTTTTATGTCAATTTTGACACTATTCAATAGTTGATTTTTGTGAAACTCATAAAAGATTGATTACTTCGAAAAAAGTCAATTAAATCAATCCTAATATATCATATTATCCTAGAAAATTAGTTTAATTCATTAAAAGTTTCATATTATATTTATTTGGGTATTTATAATATCAATTATTTTAATTTTTCACTATTATAGTAATTACTGCATCATCATTGTGTCATAAATAAAATAAATTATTTAATGTCTAAAAATTATAAATAAAATATAATTATGCAGGAAATCTTTTTATCTTTATATTGAATATTTATAATCTAAAATCCAACATATATAACCCTGTGTAACAATTGTTTTTCTAAAAGATATATGCTTGTGTCATTTTTGTATTCATTTTAACTTAATTAAAATAAAGTGTCATTATCACTTACAAGTGGATCCATGGGGTCCCAAAATAGACCCAAAGATTCCCATGGTCGACCATGTATCAACCAATAGGGTTAAGACACGTTTTAGGGTAATTTAGTATTATTATAATATTATTTTTTTAACCCTTATTTACCGGATTTACCCTTAACCGTGGTAAATAAAATATTTACCGCAGTAATTATTCAAAATGTCTAAAAATAAAAGTTACCTATTTACACAATTTGAACATCCTGATTCCAAATATGGAATCCATTTTCCTAAATTCAAAACACAGAAGTGGCAGAAGTTAATTTAAAATTAATTCCCGCTGTCAAAACAAAAAGCGTGTTTTTAAGAGATAATAACTATCAAAAGATTGACACTCGTTTTTGTTCGGTTTAATTGTAAAATTATGTCCAATGACCAACATTATATTAAATGGTAAAAATATATTCTAAATATACTTTAAAACCACTCAAATTCATAATTTATCACTATTAATTATTTTGATTAAAAAAGTTTTTTTTAATTAAAACTTAGTAATTTTCACTATTCATCAAAATATGAAAGTTATCCGAAATGTACCAAAATTTCACCTTAGGATAAATTCGATATTCCGAATCCAAAAATGAAGTCCATTTTCAAATATAAAATATATATAATTTCAAAAAGTAGGTATTACTATTCATAACGGCTAGTTTGATTAGTTATGGTGTGTTAGAACTCGGTGTTGCGTACAACACACGCTATCACATTATTCAAAGAGAAGCGTACCGTAGAAGCTTGGGGTGTTACATTGTCTCATCTTATCATCTGCCAAGAACATCCCCTTAATTGATATGATTAATAAAATTAATAATAAAGGATTAATGTTTGATTTCCATACCTTAACTTCCAATTTCATCAAGCTATTTATAAATTCAACATTATCTATGTAGTGAAGATTTAAAAAATTTATCGCCATAATTATCCCCCATAAAGAATGAACTCATCTTCCTTATCATGGAAAATGATTAATTCCATGATGAACAAAACTTATCCTTAAATTCAATACATGTTAGATTATAACACATAAAATAATGGGGAATAATAAGTAAAATATTTTCTTATTTAGAAGAAACATTCAAGGTTGGAGTTTTCTATCATCGTTCATTTCGTATTATTTCCTAACTCATTATTGGATGTGGTTTATTTTGTATTGACATGATTCATGGATTGTGCATATATTTTCTTCCCATGGACCTATTTTTTTGGTAATAACTTTTTCTACCTATTTCACAGATGGAAGAACCTCTTTACGAAAAAAATTTCTTTCCCACCAAGATTGTTGATGTGAGTTATCGTATTTTGGTGGTTGAACACCCTTTGTTTTCAATCAATTTTATTTTACAAAATATTAATCCTATTTTAAATAATTATTGTAATTTTACAAAGATAATCAATCTTATGTTAATTCCTAATAGTGGAGTGTCTTTATATATTTTCATTACTCTTCCATGAATTATTCAAAGTGAAATTATTTTCCATATAACTGAGGTTAGAAAAAATAAATCATTTACCTAAAAATTCATACCTTATTTGGTCTCTTCTTGATTGAGATGATGAAACCAATGGAGTTACTCAAAAAAATTTGGGATTTTTGGATTAGAAACATCTACTCATGATGTGGCTAAATTTTCCAAAATAAAAACATTTTTGTGTTTATTTCTTTTGATGGACCTTATTAGTTTGTGCATGGGAAAACATTTTCCTTCCAGATTTCATATCTAGGATCCTCTTTGTTTCTTTACAGATTTAGATGTCTTTTGAAGGGATCATTATTGTCTCTGTAGATATGTTTATCTTCTACTACAGTTCTCTTATTTTCATGTTTTTCTCTATTAACCTAGCAACCATTATTTTATATCTAAAGCAATATCCATACTTGATTGTCCCCTTTCTTAATTATATGTTTTGAGAGATATAGAGTTAACATTCAACTCCTTATCTATGGATATTTTCTTCAAAATATATTTGAAAATATATTCTATTATATCACTTTTCTCCTTCATCTTGGTTCCCATTTTCATTGAGTTGATATTTAAGGCCACTTCATCTCTCCTTAATTTTTTATTTTCCAAGGTAAAATCTTTCACGATTGAATAATAAAATTAATGCATGATAATCCATTGATATTATTTTTCATTTCATAAGATTTAGTTGGGATAATAATGTGATTTTTTAACCTCATAATCACTAGAATAACATTTCTATTTCATCTCTAAGTGTGAGTATGAAATTTTACATTATTTCTGCACACAAGGGTTAGAATTAGAAATAACAAAAGGTTATAATTTTACCTAGATTGTAGAAGAAAACTTTTATGATGTCTTATTCTTATTTTTATTATTATAAATGGAAAGGAGATTGATTTCATTTCCAATTTTCATATTATCTTTAGGAAAACGCGTTCCTTCTTCATTTTACCCTTTCTAAAATTTCTTGAAAGAAAGAAAATGAGATCCTTATAATCATCATTAGATTAAGTATTTAAAAATTATTGGATATTTATTAGTGACCTATCCAATGATATCACTTATAGAGCCCCACGAAATATTAAGTTTCACTAACTATGGGTGAATCATTGGTTCTCTCATTTTTATAAATTCATTTTTTACTTTGAATTCAACCTCTTTGACTTGTTAAGGTTCTCGACCCACACTATAATTATATCTCAATCTCACTTCATGTGTAGTAATAAAATAATAAGGTAAATAAAAAATATTTAAAAGGTTAGATAATGAGTGGCCCACCCATTTCCATGTTGGTTAGACACCCAAACATAGATACTCTTTAATATATCTACAGCTACATACAATTGATTTTAGCTCCAATTAAAATTTTCATGATTCGTCTCTAACCAAGAGACTCCATTTAATTTTGGCTCTAACCAAAAGATATATTACTCTTACTCTAAGATAGAGACTCTTTTTTCTCCTAACTCCAACCAGAATACTTAAACTACTATAGGCATTAACCAAAAGGCTTCACCTTTGTTGAAGTATTTGATCCACTATAGGTTTATCATTGATCTTCCTCCTAGATATTTTAGGATTTGACTTTCTCATGTACTTACTTAAGAACATCAGTAATTCTGGTCTTGATACTCCTTCCAAATTTGGTGTAATCTAGATTCCCTTCTTAAAATTCATAGTTACATGCAATTAGCTTCTTCAAAAATTACCATGATTTTCCTCACTCTCAAAATTATTCTTGAAAAATATATTCATGGTGTCTAAAAATGATATTGTACTACTATTATATATTTCTCTTTACCTGCATGAACATATTTATACACAAAACAATATGGTTCTTGGCATATTAATAAATTTTAAGATTTAAATTATCCCAGATAAATCCTCAACTAATTGTGTTGAGAATTAAAAATACTTAATTTTATTCCTTAAATAATAATACTAGATGAATCTTGCGTATTATATTTCCCAAATTAAATACCCCATAAAATATGGGTATTATTTTACTCATTTTGAAATACCCCATTGACTATTGGTATTATTTCACACATTATTAATACCCTATAAATGGTGGTTATTCTTTTCAATGCAACTCATTTAAAGAACACAATAGGTTCTCATCTTCTCATATGGTTCTAGTTAAGTCATGTTTCATCCTCGTTTTCATTCATATCATGCAGTCGATTCATTCTATCTTTAAGAACGACTTCTAAAAAATGGTTCAGGTTTATTTTTTTATTCTTCTTCTAATGGGTCGAAAAAAATCATGCACTGTTTATTCATTTCAAATTCTTGAGGTGATCGGGTATCCTTTTCTTCTTATACAGGTAAGTAATCACCCCCAACTCCCATGTCTATAATAATTCATGCACTTCATTTTGAATACCTGAAGTTATTAGGTTTCCTGCACTATTTCTCATGAAAATAATCTCACCTATCCATAAATATTATTCAATTTAAATACCCAAAACTAAAATTCCTAAATACTCATAAATAACTCCCTATACATATATAGGTTTATTCATGTTTCATAATGTAGATAATTAATACTTTAAGAATTATTATCACACAAAATCATGATATTTTCATTCAATTTTCATGAATTCCCTGTGAAGATACATGTATACATCATTTTTATCATACTTCTGCAACAATCTCGACATTAACTTTATCCAGGATGTTCTTATTCATTCAAAGATCATCATATCTAAGGGTTCCTTCTATTTATGCTTGTATATGCATGAAACATGTTCACAACACCTACATGGTTATTGTCTAGATCATTGGTGTTCGACATGACCTAATAAATATGTTCTTGGATATATATTTGATCTAAAGAAGACCATACATGATTGTTCATGGATCATCAATAGTGAAAGAATCTACTCAAGAAAAACTATAATGAGTATATACTAAGATTTCAATTCCATGCTAAATTGAATGGTCCAGATCATGTGGAATATGTTTTATGTGTATATTTTCAGAATAGAAATGGTAACAACTATTGTGTTGTCCCAAATCAATCTCAAGTCTTTTCTGGGCCATAGTATAATACTCAACACATCCCAACATCTCTATGAAAGTCCTAAACCCCCATTGGAACTACCCTAGGTTGGATCTCATTCCATCATGCTACACCACATAGCGACACATTCTCTAATCCCATGCACTCTCTATGGGCCTTAAACATGGTCTCTCCCTTTCCTTCCACTCGTGGTCTTACCCGAGATGGATCCCCTAGGGGAGGTTCATATCATTGTCCCTCATGAACCCTAGATCAAGGAGTCTTAGGAAGGCCTATTGGTTGGCCCATTTTTAATATGAAAAATCAACTTACAAATAATACTTAAAAATATATAAGTACTGAAATAAAATTCCAAGATCTCTCAATTAAGATACCAAGAAAATTTCTTCTGAAATCATACTTATCTTTTACATCCTCATGCAATTATCCTTCAATATTATTTTACTCAAATAATATTACATTTATATTAATAAATATGTATTAAATATTCAAAAAATCATGAAAATCATTATTTTCATTGTCTTAAATTGGGGTAAAAAATGTGCATACACCATAGAACATGTCTTTGACATTTCATATCAATTGAACAATCATCAGAGTTAAACATGGATAATTTTTCAATAATGACATCTAATATCATTTCATGAATCCACAAAAATTCTCCAAACATCCCATTTCATACACATATTGACTGATTGAAAAAAATTGAAACATGGGATCAAAAAGAAAAATTGTTCTTTGAGAATCTATAGAATCGAGCTTTGAATTCTCACTTTATATGTTTTTATTACCTTGGAGTTGTGATTGAATATTTGTAAATCTGTTAATGTAAAAAATCTATTAGAAAATAGAATAGAACTCAGACACTCTTAATGTATTTCCTTCATATTTTTACTCCCACAATAATTATATAAGAGGATGTGTATTAGCCTAGATAACCCTATGTGCCAATGTAACCTATAAATAATTCAATTTTTGGATCATATGTATAATTTTTAATAAAATTTCTTGGCAGGGGGTGATTGTCTAGTAGAGAGGATTATTTATCATCTTGATACTAAACCTCTTGTATTTTTTTAAATTTCATTGTGTGATTTAAATTTATTTTCTCTATTTTTAATTTTTTTTTAAAATAACTTTTTAAAAACTATATTTTTATAAATTTCATTTAAAAGTTATATTTCTACTATTTAATATAAGTATATTAATATCAAAAGATTAGGATAATCTTAAGACTATTATAACAAGGTTTTGACAAAAATTCAAATAGGTGATTTCAAATAATTAAATTAGATTTAGCTATTGTATTAGATAACTAGATGAACTTCAAAATTGGTGTATTTTGTTTTATAAAATTATTTTTAACAAAAAAAAATATCGGATAATCTATTCACCCACATAATTATTACTCTACTATAAATAATAATGGGTATCAAATTTTTTTAATTATTTCTAATTTTTATTTATCTATTTTCAATTTTGATTTATTTTTTAACCAAAATATCTAAATTTATTTTAATTTGATTTTATATCTTTATGGATAACAATAGATTTTATGGGAATGCAACAAATAGACCTCCATATTATAATGGTACAAATTATCCTCAATGGAAAGAAAATCATGAAATTCTAGGTTTGTAAATATAAACTATAATAAAATATCAATATAAAAAACCAAAATCTATTAGTTGTAAATGGATTGATTCAACTAAGGAGGCCTAAGAAAATAGTCATGAAGTAATTAAAGATTTATTTTTTTTATTAGAATAGTATGAATTTAATAGAATATATGTATGTGATAAAACTCTGTAAATTTAGGAAACCTTAACTGTGTATCATGAAGGGACATTTAATGTAAAAGAAATGATTTTAAATATATATGCTATTAAGTGTGTAAGATTCAAAAGGAGACCTGATGAGTCTATTTATAAAATTTATCTCATGTTTATTGAGATTAAAAATGTGATCCATTCACTCAGAATAACTATTTATGACAAGTATTATGTAATGAGGATTCTAAGATGCTTTCCGGACAGATGGAGATGCAAAAACCATATCAATTCAAGAATAAATTGAGGAAAGAAAGTATCCAATAAAGAAACAAATATGAAAGATTATGATATAAAACTTAGAACATAAAGTAAATGAAAATTATTTTAGACTAAATAAATAAATTACACTAAAATAATCTCATTAAAAATCTCAAGAAGTAATAAAATAAGTGAGAACCATTGGAAGTAATGTTTACTCTAAAAATGATGTATAAATATATCATTTGACAATAATATTCAAGAAATTTTATAAAAAGAACATTTTATTTTGGAAATTAAACTTCAAGGGAAATTTTAATAGGAAATGGGATTAGAAGAATGATATTAATTTTGAAGTTACAGTTTATGACTGTAAAATGAAAGGACACATCAAAGTTGATTATCCAAATTTAAAATATAAAAAATAAGTATAAACAATGAAGGAATAAATAAAATAAATAAATGAATTCCAATTGGATTACTTCTGAGGACAGATCAAGTGACTCAGATACTTTCTAATATTATTTAAATGAAAAGGAAAATATATGATTTATGGATACTTCTCTATTGGTAAAACCAATTTAAGCTACTCAAATTTTTAATATTTATTAATATTAAAATAATGATGAAAATTCTATGTCTAGTAAATATCTATTTGAGTATTATAACATGATGAAAGAGACCTATAATGAGATAAAAGATAAATATAATAATTTAAATAAAGTATATGTTTTATTTACTATTGTCAAATCTGATCTTGTTATTGGAAACAATAAGAAAAAACTTCTCCTCAAATAAAATAATAACTTGAAATTTGTAAATTATAAACTAAATTATGATATTTAACGTTTTCCAATAATAAATAAAACCATAAATAAAATTATAGGTTTTCATGTTTTACCAATACCAAGTGTTAGTTTTTGTTATCAGCTTATAAAAAAACAAACTCAATTAAAACTATTTTGTTTCTAGTTCAAATACTATAAATAAATATGAATTAAATTATATAAATAGAACTTATAAATGTATAATAATATAGTTTTGACCAAAATTCTCTTATATTTCAAATAATTTTAAATATATTCAAAAATTTGTTAAGAAATATTCCAAACATATATGGATTCCCAAATCTTTAATTACAAACTGTTTTGGATCCAAACCTATCTAGGTACCAAAATTAGTGTATATTTGATTGATTGTAGGAAACCATCTTTAAAATATCTGGTAATAAACTATGGTATCTCTAAATTTTGTGTTCTAGAAACATGATAAGGTACTTCTCATGTTTTCAAATATTTTCCAAAGTCGGTGGTGGTCATCTCACCTTTAGTGATAATGAAAAAGGAAAGATTATTATCCTTGGTCAAGTTGGTAATTCTAAAACATGATTAATTTATTAAGTTTTTTTATTTATATCTTAAATTATATTCTTCTAATTATATATAATTTATTTGATTATGTATTTTATGTCAAGTTTGAGAATAATTCACATAACAATTAAGTTTCTATATTTAATTTAGTGGTTATTTTCATAATGAATGAAAATTGTTATGTTGTTGATTTAAATTCATTATTTTCTCAAAAAGTTTCTTATTTAAATGTATTTCACCATTAATCTTGATTGTTTCATATTATAATTGGTTATTGTAATATATACTCTCTTATAAATCTAGTTAAAAGGGTATTAGGTAATGATTTACCTAAACTAGATTTCCAAAAAGACAAATTATAAAATCTTTATCTAAAGGGAAGGAAACATAAAATTTATTTCAAAACAAAGAAATAGGTTTCTACCTATCAACCACTAGAAAGGGTACTCATCGACTTGTTTTTACTATATATAATTTCAATATTATAAAGAAAACATTATTCTTATGTAATTTTTTATTATTATTCAATGTTTATATGGGTATATTTTCTAACTCAAATGTTTGAATTATATATATGTTTCTCCAAGTATGAAAATTATATAGAAAACATTTATGTAATTACCATTAATAATGTGATAATTAATCATGATAAAGAATTTTAAAATAAAGACTTTAAATCCTTATTCTCACAACATGGATATAATTAAAAAATTACTACTCCTCAAGCACCTTAATAGAATGGGGTGGTTGAAAAAAGGAATAGAAACCTTCTTAGAATATCATAGACCATTCTTAAGAAATGTGACACGTCATTTATTTTTGGGATGAAGCTGTAAATACTTCTTGTTATGTAATTGATAGGGTCTTAATAATAAAATTTTTAATAAATACTCTGTGATAATTATGGAATGGGGGAAAGGCTATGGTAAATTAATTCATCACTTTTGAATGTAAATTTAATATTATTAATACAAATCATAATATATAAAATGTTTCTTAATAGAGTAATGAGGGGATTTTCCTTAGTTATTCTACATCCAGTAAATCTTATAGAGTCTTTAATAGAATAACAGAGCCTATAGAAGAATATGTTTATATCACATTTGATGAAATAGATCCACATAAACCTAATTTTTCATGTGAAGATTAAAAGTATGATATATCTCATTTTAATATTAATAACACCTCTATGAATAATAAACCTACTACTAATTTAACTTAAAAATATCCCAGTAAAGACCATTTAGAAGACTCATTCCCTGAGGAAAACCTAGAGGAATCTACTATACCTAGAACCATTAGAACCAATACATACCATAATTTAGATATAGTTATTTAATATTTAAATATAATAAATAAAACTTGGTCATCACATATAAATTAGGTTGTACATCAATTCTTTTTGTCACATATTGAACCCAAAAACATTAATGAGGAAATTACTTAGGAACATTGGGTAATGGTTATCAGGAAGATTGAATAAATTTGAAATTAATAGAGTATGTGAACAAGCTAAGAGACCTAAATACTATTTAATATTTAGTAATAAATGGGTATGTAGAAAAAAGTATTATGAATATGGAAGTATTATTTTAAATAAACCAAGATTGGTAATTCATATGTATGGTCAAGAATAATGCATTGACGATGAGTAAACCATTTCTTATCAAGAAATACCTAAATCCATTAGGATGTTTCTTTATTATGTATCACATATAAATTGAAAATTATATCAAATGGATTCTAATAGTGAATTTATAAATTTTTATATTATTGATCCTGGTTTTTTTAACAATACCCAATATTTTCAAATCCCGATTGACCAAATCATGTTTTTAAAAAAATCACTTTATAGTTTAAAACAAGCACCCAGAGCTTCATATGAGAGGATCATCAATTCTATTATTTCAAATAGTTTTAAAAGATTATTTTTTATATTTCCTTATTTATTAAAATAACTTCAAAGTATGTTTTGGTTTCACAAATATATGTTTATTATGTTATATTTGGTTCTTTATGAAATGTTTTATGTGATAAATTTTAAAAACTAATGAAATGTAAATTTGAAATTATTTGCTGAGTGAACTAAAATTAATTCATAGATTCCAAATATTAAAAAAATAAATTATTTTAAAATATATTAAGTATAATAAATATCTTTTAAAACTTTTGGTCATGGAAATATCAAAAGGAAGTGATACTCTAATGAGAACCACCAGTAAATTGGATGTTGATGAAACTGAAAAAACATATGACCAAACCATTTATAGAGATATCATTTAGATTTTAATTGACTTAATAGCCATTTGTGATGAAATTATATTTAGTTGTTCAATTATTCACATGTTTAACCAAAATATAGGGAATAGAATTTTTGTTATTTTAAAAGGATTTTCAAATAATTCAAAATTACAACCAATTTAGGATTTGTCTATTCTAGAATGAATTATTTGGATTTAATTATGGTCATAGATGTATTTTTGGTGGAAATAAGTTAAATATAAAAATAACCAATAGAAAATTTCATTTTTAAGAAATTATAATGTATCTTAGTGTGGTAAAAATGTGGTTTCATTATCTACTTCTAAAGTTAAGTAGGTGGTTACCGGTTGTTTTTGTGCACAGATTTTATAGATTATGCATACCTTTTTAGACTATAGAGATCAATTATGAAATTTAATTATAAATTTTTACATGAAAAGTTCTATTAACATTTCTAAAAATAAATTATTTAAATCTGAGACAAAGAACATTGATATAAGACATCACTTTTTGAGAGATCATTTTCAAAAATTGGATATCACTCTTGAATTCATTAGTATAGTACATTAGTTTGCGAACACTTTTAAAAAACCTATGAATTGTGAGAGGTTAAATTATATCATAAATGATTTAAGGATGATCAAATTTTTTTAATTGTTTTATGTTTAATTTTGTATATATTTGATTTATTTATTTATAAAATTCATTCAGTTAATATATAATGTTAATGTATGCTTATATTGAATAGTTTGTTAATTTTTTTCTTTCATTTTAAAGCTACCATATGTGTGTTTATGTATTTTATGTATATGTTATTTTACTTACCTATTTTACTATACATAGTTACGTAAAAGATTTTAATATCATATAACAGAATCTAAATCATTGTGTTCCATTCAAACCAAAACTAAGCCCTCTTTCGACCCTCTTATGACAAAATCTTGGACTTTTGAACCCAGAATCATTATTTTGAGTGGTTTAGATGAAGTGACCTATAATGACCCAGCCTTAAACAATAAATAATCTTGAGTTATGTCAAGAATTCACATTGAGGATCATTTTAGGTTTATAGTTTTAGAGAATTAGGCCATAACTATTACATTACATCTCTAAAATTACAAAGTAGAAACATCTACTCAGTTTCCATTTTTTCATAAAATAAAAACTCTTAAAAAATAAGAATTTATAGTTTAATGTTTTAGAAATCATGACTTTTCCTAGATCCCATCCTTGACCCTATTTATCTTTACATCCTGTGAAGAACTTTTCAAAACATTAGATGTGCATTAAAATCTCCCTAAAGGTTATAAAATAAGGAAATAAAATATTTTCCCATCAATAAATATAAATCAATGAAACCATAACTTTCAATCATAACATACCTCATTAAATTATTAGATTTATGAATGAAACACATAAATCATTAATCATAAAGTTAACTTTTGTGATACATAACATACTTACATTGTAGCTTTCACAGATACGTAGGGAGTTACATTTGGAAGACCCATCATAGTATATTCCTAATATATCTTAGGAGAAACATTAATGTTTACCTCTGTCACATTACCCAAAGCATTAGAGAGCTATCTCGGGCTCTCCTAACCTAGGTTTATCACAGAACCACCCATATACGTAAATAATTCCCAAGAACCATAACATAAACATAACACATAACACAAGCGTAAATGAAAGAAAACATTTCTAATTCTAATCACAATATAACATTTCAAGATATTGATATAATCAATACATTCTCAAAACCATTTTCAAAACCATTTAAAACATTTAATAAAGATATTTTTCAATCAAAGTGTCCCATACCACATTGATAATTTTAAACGAATAAAATTTTAAAACATTAATGTCTATATAAATAAATCCTTAAAACCATTTTTAAAACATGGAAATTAATTAGAATTATTTAGAAGAATAAATATTTAAAACAATATTTTAGTTAAGGAGTTCTTAACCAAATGAGAGATGCTTGAATACAAATAATTGAGTAATAAAATTTAATCAAAACTTTATAATTTCATGAGAATAATGGTATTCATTATATAATATTCCAAAGGATATTATATACACCATATAAAAGTGAATTTTTACCTAACAATAATGAAGTCTCAATGGAATGTAAATTGAGATGAAATCCCTTATAAAGATGGTGTCCTTAGATTAAGGATAAATCAACTACATAATTATGTGTGAAAAATAAAAATACACTCAATATTAGTGGATATTTAGTGTAAAAATCATTGTTCATTCACACATATTCATAGCATGACATAATAAACAATTAGAAGTTTAACCCAAATAATTGAAATTGGGTTAAGAAGTTCCCTAACAAAAATTCAGCAGTCTAACGGCGTCACTTAAAAGTTTAGAAAATTAGTATATGGGAGAGAAAAGGGTATATCATCACTTGGACATAAAATTTATATAAATAAGGATATATAAGAACATATCCCAACATAATAAAGTTTAAATTAAATGACATAACAAAAAAGAAGTCTTTGACTAAAATAGTATGGTGAAAAGTTCCCATACCGATTTAGTAACATACGAAACATACACACCATAAAGGAAGGGTAATAAAATGAAGATGTAAATACCCATAAATTAAATTATATTACACAAAGAATACATTAATGGGTAGTACATACACCAATAAAAATTAAATGGTGGCAATATATCATGAATCTCATGGGAATAAAAAGTGAGATGAAAACCTGTTACCACATTGTAATCAATCGAGTCATATGACAAAAAAGTTAATAACCACCAAATTAATCACATAATACCATGAATTTAAACATAATAATTATAATATATATAAAATTTCAGTACACAATAAACCACATGCAATAAATAAGTGGTGAACAGTGGAAATCTTGTGGAATTAAAAGTGAGATAAGAAACCCCTTACCTCAAGTCTGAATTGTATTGTATGTTCCTTGTTATTCTTGAATAATAATGTTAGGTTAATTTATACTTGATTAATAACAATTTTAAGGTTTATTATTCCTTTATTATAAATTATTATCTTGTTATAACAATTAGTTAATTATTTGAGTTCATATCTGACATTTTATCAATGTTTGGAACTTGAGTAAAAAAATGAAGTTGTTATAATTACAAATTGTCCATGTGGTAAAAATTACATTATATCAAGAAATATATTCATGATTTATATATCATATATACCATATATATCCATTATATATGTATTTATAATAGTCTATAACATTTTGGCATAAGAAATGAAATACATTGTTCATGGAGACGGTAATCGGTACGTACGCATGAATGCTACTTTCATTTCATTTCATTTTCATTTTTAAAGGAATGAAAAATAATTGATACATAGGTATATTAAAATTAAATTATAATATAAATTTTATATATGTTACATAATTTAAAAAATTATATACTTTATACATTCCATGTATAGAATGAACGAGGCATATCACATTGAGGGGGCGGTAGTCTGCACTTCCTCAAATGAAATTATCATATTTATGCAGTATGGAAAACATAGAGGTATGGTGTAAATAAAAATAAAGAATTATTGAGACAATATAAATATAATATATATCACATATAAATAAATTTACATCATAATGTCCGTCATCATAGGTGGTTGGAGATATTTGAATAATCATCGTTTCATGAGGAAGTAGTTCGTCGTCCACAGAAACAGTATGTTTGTATCCATTAGATGGAGGTGTGTGGATGTTTAGTTAGAATATTTATAATAAAAAAATATTATATTTAGGATACTGATGTTTTCATAAAATAAATTAATAAAGAGAGTTTAGGGGTTGGATAAGTAAAATAAAATAAATGAACATAAGAGAAGATGTTACCTTTAAATTGGGTATCTCCCTTTGGTTTGAACCAAAAGGTTTACTTGAATAGCCTTCTACATAGGGGGAGGCTTATAAGAGGAATATACGGTTTTTCGGAGATTAATTGGGAAGATTTTGGATGATCCAGGGAGCTTGAGAGGTGTGAGTAATTGGTTAGAGGTGAGGGCTTTTATAAGGGGGAGGAGGGGCTCTTTAAGAAAGTTTGAAAATATTATTTTATTATATAATGATTTTCGGTTTCTAAAGGTAAAAAACTTATTAAAATATGAGATAAAATTACTATTTTTAAAAATAGAATCATCCAATAATAATTGGACATTTTTTGGATATTTTTTTAAACTTTAAATTCTTATTTATTTAAATCATTCATTAATCAGGTAAACACTGAATCATTATTGTGTCATATATAATTTAATTTATTGGTTGTCTAAAAATTATTAAAAAATACCATGATGTAGTAAATATTTTTAGATTTAAAATTAATATTTATAGTCAAATATATAACTTATATAACTCCATGTAATAATTAATTTACTATAAGATATAAGTTTATGTCATTTTTGTCTTTACTTTAAATTAATTAATATAAAGTGTCATTATCACTCTTAAGTGTCTCAATGAGGTCCCAAAATCGACCCAAGGATTCCCATGGTCGGAAATATATCAACAAATTGTATTATAAAATGTTTTAGTGTAATTTATTATTATTATAATATTATTTTTTTACCCTTATTTACCAGATTTACCATTTAACCATGGTAAATAAAATATTTACTGAAGTAAATATTTATAATGTCTAAAAATAAAAGTTTCTGATTTACATAATTTGAACTCCTAATTCTAAATATGGAATCCATTTTCACAAATTCAAAATATAGAAGTGGCATAAATTAATTAAAAATTAATTTTCATTGTCAAAACAAAATGCGTGTTTTTAAGAAATAATAACTATCAAAATATTAACACTTGTTTATATCCAATTTCAATGTCAAATTTCTTAAAATGACCAAAAGTAGATTAAATGGTAAAAATATAATCTAATTATACTTTAAAACCATTAAAAAGTTAATCTAACCATTTAAATAAATTATATTAAAAGGCAGTTTTGAATTAAAATAAGGTATTTTTCACTATTCATTAAAAAATGAACATTATCAGAAAAAATGCCAATATTTTACACAAAGTAAATTTTGATGTCTTGGTTCTAAAGAAGAATTTTATTTTGTAAAATAGAACCTATAAAATTAATAAAAACTGGATTTAAATAGGGTTCTTCATCAAAAGGTGGTTAATCGACCCTTTAAAGAATATTAGTGTATTTATGATTAAAATTGGATTAATTCACATTTTAAGCCTCTAACATTTATTGGATAACGGTAAAGACATTTATCAAACATATATAATCATAATATGGTTAGTTCAATTTATTCATTCCAATAAAAAGTCTAGGTGTTAACTACCATTTAAAATAATAATATTATATTATTATTATTTTACAATATGACACAAAATTATGTGCAACATAATTCTTCGTAGAAACCCATTATTGTGTGTCGGGTAAGCCATTGAACATATCATAACCTTTAAAATAAAATTAATATTTAATTCACAAATATTAATAAATATGAAATTTCCATATTCTTTATTTACCTAGGATGTTACATCCTTCCCCCCTTTTGGAAATTGTGTCCCTGCAATTTTATAATTGGGCTAGGAAACTTCACTAAAAGTCCCACATTAGAAAAAAAAAGTCATTAAAAATATCACTTTAAAAGAAATAAAGATGATTAAAAAGGTCACCCGAGATAAAACATACTAGGATTCTATGAAAACATGGATATGGAAGAGAAACTAACCATCATGTTCTGATATAGAGTGATAGAAAACATGATTAGGAGAAAGTTAACCACCAGAAAATCACAAAATTGTGAAGGGTTAAAAAGTATTTGATTCCCCATTAGGAATATTGAATGAAAAATATTTTCATTTTAAGTACCTTTTCATAATCTTGAGGAATTTATTCATGAGCTTGAATAAGAACATAAGGAAACTTACTTGTCATATAGACTTTCATCCTTTACTAAATTCCTACCAGAAACTCATATTTTCTCCAAACGATGAGTATTCAAGATGACTTGGTCACACCTGTAGTGCTAGAATCAACTTATAAAGAATAACATAATCCAAAAAAAAGAACTATATATGTCCCCTATATTTAGACATTGACCAAAACCAAAATGGTTAGTACAAGATCAGATAATCCCCAAAAAGTATAATCTTTTATAAAAAGAAATACTACTCTTAATCTCCAAAATTGAAAAAACAATACCCAAAGTTCAAAAAAGACCATTCAATAAACAAATGTCCTTAAAATTCTTGAAATAACCCAAACTATGATTTTAACCCAAAACATATATGGATTTAATCACATAGTCTTCCACAGTAAATCTTAACATTTATCTTTAAATAACATCGACTACTCTTAAAGTCTCATACTGAAGTGTAATTAACCAAATCACATATTCTCTATGATAGGTTAATAATTTCCATAAATAACCCAAATCACTATATGTCCACAACAAAAACAATATTATTCCAAAATAAAATTTCAACCATTACTCCAAAAATGAGATCTCATAGTATTCTATTTTCCTTAAGCATATAATATTCCAAAATAGAAAACATCTTCTTAAATAACCTTTATCATTTAATCACCAAATCATTTTCTTATACTAAGGATATCCATTTGATAAAACATAAGTTCCCAAAATCAATATATTCTTGATCTATAAAATCATTTAACTAAAAGAATAATTCATACTAACTAGGGACTTCACGTAGTCCAATGGTAGGAGATGAATCCCAATCGCACTTTGTTTGTCGGTTCGATTCTCGCAGCTTTTTTGAACATGATAGGATGTCACACGGTCTACGTGTTTCCCTTTTTCAAAAACTATATAATTTTATAACATTCAAAAAAAAAATGAGATAAATTACTCAAAAATAACCATAACATATTTTAACCCCAAATGTTTTCTTAAACCTATCATTTTCATCCCAACTCATTAAGACCTCGACATCTTAATAAATAATTATATATATTTTCATTTTTATATTTCACCTCCTTATGATAAAATAAAACTATTCACAAAAGAAAGAACACCATACCTTGATCATGGTGTCCACATGGTTTAATTTTCATATTGTTCATGTAGGTAGAAGGTCCATGCATTGCAACAGTGATTTAGATATCCTTAAAAATCATTTTCTTCCTTCATCCAAATAAACCTTGTACAACATGGGTCATATGGGTGTTCACAAAAAAATATTTTTGAAAAATAATCATGTATAACATATAATTTCAAAACATCTGATAAAACATGATTTTTATAAAACAGTCAGACCGAGTTTGAGTTGAAACTTTAAATCAATGGTCCTTTTAAAATACCATAAGTATGTGATGAGAGACTATATTTCAAAAGGAAATATAAATTGGTTGTTTAAGGGTCTCCTTCTTCATCACCTTTTTCAAAATCATAATATGCTTTAAAATCTCATTATAGGTAAAATATTTGAAAATGCCTTGATAATTTTTAATTTTCTTGAAAATATTAGAATATTGAAAAAATAGGATGTTATTAAATACAATCCATGATCCACGATGATATCGAGGTATAGTATAGGTGTTTTATATCTTAAACAACCACTTGTAGGTGAGTTTTATGCTAGAAAAAGTTTCATAATAGTCTGACCATGACTTTGTAATAATTATTGCTAGCATGTCATTTGGAAGAGGTAGGAATGTTATTTTATATCCCCCTCCTTCCATTTTTAACTGACTTTCTTGATCCAAAAAAATTATAAAACAAGGATTTAACTGAAATAATAGACATAGGAACTAACCATGTGTTTAATGAAAACTTCAAATACATAAAGTTGTCTAAACCGACCTTTGATACCAACTATAAGGCCCCAGCCTTAAACATTACATAATATTGAGTTAAGTCAAGAATTAACATTGAGTATATTTTCAGAATTATTGTTTCAGAGAATTAGTACATAACTATTACATTACATCTCAAAAATTACAAATTAGACACTTCTACTCAGTTTCCATTTTCTTCATAAAATAAAAACTCTTAAAAAATAAGCATGTTTAGTTCCATGTTTTAGACATCATGACTTTTCCTTGATCCCATCATTGACATTATTCATCTTTAAGTCATGTGAAAAAACATTTCAAAACATGGGATGAGCATAAAAAGCTCAGTAAGGGTTTTAAAATAAATAAATAAAACATTATCCCATCAATAAATACAAATCAATGAAACCATTCCTCTCAATCATAACATACCTCATGAAAACATAAGATTTAGGAATAACATGAAGAAATCATAAATCATAAAGGTAATTTTTGGCATACATAACATAATTAAATTGTATTTTTGACAACTACGTATGGAGTTACATTTGTAATGCTCATCACATTATATTCCCTAAATCTCTTAATAGAAGAATTAACGTTTTCCTCCATCACGTTACCCAATGTATTAGAGAGATATCTCGAGCTCACTCTCCCTTAGTTTATCATGGAACCACCTGTATACATAAACAATTCACAAGAACCATCACATCATCATAACACATAACACAAACATAAATGAAAGATAACATTTCCAATTCCAATCACAATATAACATATCAAGATATTGACATAGTCAATACTTTCTCAAAACCATTTTCAAAACCATTTAAAACATTTAATAATGATATTTTTTAATAAAAGTTTCCCATACAACTGTGAAGATTTTAAAAAAATTGAAATTTTAAAACATTAATTTCATTATAAATAAATCCTTATAACCATTTTTAAAACATGAAAATTAATGAGAAGGATTTAGAAGAATAAATATTTAAAACATTATTTTAGTTAAGGAGTTCATAACCAAATGAGAGATGATTGAATACAAATGATTGAGGAATAAAATTTAATCAAAACTTTATAATATCATGAGAATAATGGTATTCATGATAAAATATTCCAAAGGATAGTATATACACTATATAAAAGTGAATTGTTGTATAACAACAATGAAGTCTCGATGGAATGTAAATTGAGACAAAATCCCTTATAAAGATGGTATCCTTAGATTACGAAAAAATAAATTACATAATTATGTGTGAAAAATATAAATGCACTCAATATTATTGTATATTCAGTGTAAAAAAACTATTGGTCATTCACACATATTCACATCACGACATAATCAACAAGTAGAAGTTTAACTCAAAGAATTGAAATTGGGTTAAGAAGTTCCCTAAAAAAAATTTAGCAGTCTAACGGCATCACTTAAAATTTTAGAAAATGAGTATATGGGATATAAAAGGGTATATCATCACTTGAACATAAAATTTATATCAATAAGGATATATAAGAACATATCCCAACATAATAAAGTGTAAATTTACAGACATAACAAAAATAAGTCTTTGACTAAAAGAGTACGGTGAAAGGTTCCCTTACCGATTTGGTAACATACAAAACATACACACCATGAAGGAAGGATCATAAAATTAAGATATAAATACCCATAAATTAAATTATATTACAAAAATAATACAATCATGGGTAGTAAATACACCACACAAAATTAAATGGTTGCAATATATCATGAATCTCACGGGAATAAAAAGTGAGTTGAAAACTCCTTACCACGTTGTAATCACTCGAGTCATATGAAGAAATGTTAATAACCACAAAATGAATCATAGAATACCATGAATATAATTATAGTCACGATAATATATATCAAATGTCAGTACACAATACACCACATGCAATAAATAAGTGGTGAACAATGGAAATCTCATGGAATTAAAAGTGAGAAAATAAACCCTTCCCACAAGTATGACTTTTCTTGTATATTCCTTGTTCTTCCTGAATAATAAAATTAAGTTAATTTTTACTTTCTTAAGAAAGTTTTTCAGGTTTATTATTATTTTTATATCACTTATTATCTTGATATAACAATTAGTAAATTATTCTATTTCATATCAGACATTTTGTCGATATTCGGAACATGAGAACAAATAATGAAGTTGTTATAATTAAAAATTGTCCTTTTGGTAAAAATTACATTATATCCATAATTATATTCATGATTTTTATATCTTATATATCTATTATATATTTATTTAGAATATTCCATAACATGTTTAACTAATAAATGAAATACACTATTCATAGAGATGGTAAGACGTACGTACGCATAGACGCTACTTTCAATTCTTTTTCATTTTTAAAGGAATGAAAACTAAATGATACATATGTATATTATAATTCCAGTATAATATATATGTTACATATGTTACATAAGTTAATAAATTACATCCTCTTTATTTTCCATGTATATCATGAACGAGTCATATCACTTTGAGGGGGTGGTAGTCCGCACTTCCTCTAATGAAATTATCATATTTACACGTTATAGAAAAAATAGAGGTATGTTGTAAATGAAAAATAAAGAACTATAGAGATTATATAAATATAATATATATCACATATAAATACATTTAGATCATAATGGCCACCATCAAAGGAGGTTGTATATATTTTAACAATCATAATTTCGGGAGGCAGTAGTTCGTCGTCCATAGAAACAGTATTTTCATATCCATTAGATGGATGTGTGTGGAAGTTTAGTTCAAATAATTCTCATAAAAACAACCTAGTATATTTATTATACTTTTTTTCTATAAAATAAATTCATCAAGATATTTTAAGGGGTTGGAGAATTAAAATAAAATAAAATAACTTAAGAGAAGATGTTACCTTAAAATTGGCTATCTCCCTTTGGTTTGAACCAAAAGGTTTAATTGAATTTCTTTATGCCTAAATAAAGGATTCTAGGAGGAATATAGGGATTTAGGGAGAATAATTGGGTAGAGGTTGGATGAGCCAATGGGCATGAGAGGTGTGATTAATGGGTTAGAGGTGAGGGCTTTTTATAAGGGGGAGGTGGGGCTCTACAGAAAAGTTTGAAAATATTATTTTATTATATAATTATTTTCGGTTTCTAAAGGTCAAATACTTATTAAAGTAGAATATAAGATGAATCTTGATTGAAATATAATCATCCAATAAGAATTGGATATGTTTTTTATATTTCTTAATCTTTGAAATATTATTTATTTAAAGCATTCATTAATGTGGTAAACACTGCATCATTATTGTGTCATAAATAATTTTATTTATTTGATGTCTAAAAATTATAAAAAAATACCATGAAGTAGGAAATATTTTTATATTTAAAATTAATATTTATATTCAAAAGGATAACTTACATAACCCCGTGTAAGAATTGATTTACTAAAAGATATATGTTTATTTAATTTTTGACTTTACATTAAATTAATTAATATAAAGTGTCATTGTCACTCTTATGTGGCTCCATGGGGTCCCAAAATCGACCCAAGGATTCCCATGGTCGGACATTTATCAAAAATTTAGATTAGGCCATGTGTTAGGCTAATTTAGTATTATAATTATATTAATTGTTTTCCCTTATTTACCATATTTACCCTTTAACCATGGTAAATAAAATATTTACTCAAGTAAATATTCATAATGTCTAAAAATAAAAGTTACCAGTTTACATAATTTATAACTCCTAATTCAAAATATAAAATCCATTTTTCAAAATTAAAAACACAAAAGTGAAAGAAATTAATTAAGAGTTAATTATTTTTGTCAAAACAAAAATTTAGTTTTTAAGAAATAATAACTATCAAAAGATTGACACCTTTTCATCTCTAATTTCAATGTGAAATTTCTTCCAATGACCAAAATTGGATTAAATGTTAAATATATAATCTAATTTAATTTTAAAATCATTTAAAAATATGATCTATCCATAAAAATAAATTAGATTAAAAGGAATTTTTAAATTAAAATGCAGTATTTTTCACTATTCATTAAAAAATGAACATTATTAGAAAAAATACAAAATTTTTCCCAAAGTAAATTTTGATGTCCCAATTCTAAAGAATAATTTTATTTTTTCAAATAGAACCTATAAAAGTGACAAAAACTATATTTAAAAATGGTTCGCTATCAAAAGGTGGTAAATCGACCCTTTAAAAAATATTAGATTATTTATGCTTAAAATTGGATTCATTAACATTTTATGCCTCTAAAATTCATCAAATAAAGTTAAAGACATTTAACAAACTTTTATAATCATAATAAGGTTATTTATATATATTCCTACCAATAAAATGGCTAAGAGTTAACTACCATTTAAAATAATAATATAATATTTTTTTCAATATGACTCAGCATTGTGTGAAACATTAGACTTCAGAGAAACCCATTGTTGCGTGTCGGGTACTCCATTGAACATAGAATCCACTTTAAAATAAAATTAATATTTAATTCACAAATATTAAAAAATATGAAAATTTCATATTCTTTATTTACCTGGGATGTTACATGATATTTCAAGGAAGATTTTCTTGAAGCTTCTTTTTTCTTTCAAAAGATTGAAGGAAATCATAAGTGTAATAAAAAAACTATCAATGTCACATATTTTTTCATGCAAAGTCATTCCATATAGGGAAGTACATAGCATCCCATAAATTTCATATAATGATATCACATATTAATGGATGAATATTTATTACATAATATAATGATACATGCTAGAATATTATACTTTTAGTTCCTTTGGAAAATTTGGAACATAAAAAACTAGTTCATAAAATATCAACATCATATCTCCTACTAAGTTCGTTATAACTTGAACCCTTCTTAGAATTATCATACTTAGTACCTTCTTCATAACCTAGGGAAAAGAAACATAAGAAAGGGGTGATCTTAGATACTCATTAAGGGTAAACAAGGGGGATATCAATGATCACTTAACCATAACATGAACATAAGAGTATGATAACATGATCATAACATTTTCAAAAAATAACATACATATTATAGATCATAATCTTGAGTCGCAGCATAAATCTTGGTAGTTCATAAGTCATGAATCATAATGGAATCAAATAACATGAACCATGAGAGAATAACATTTTCCTAAGACATAGGTTTATTGAATAAAAAAATAATATAAAATTATTTCTTTAGTATTCAAGGATCATTTCCAAGACTATCATGGTGGGATGGGTTCACTCTCCAAACCATCATAGTAGTTACTGTATAGTCCCAAGAATATTATAGTGGACAAAGACCCCTGCAAAACTAGGTTCTATCCTCTTTCTGATTCTATTTATTTCATGAGATATCAATATTTACCCAATGCATTGGAGGGAGAAATAGGTACCACCCATCCTTGGTTATAATGTTACCATCATCCTTGGTTATAATGTTACCATCATCCTTGGTTATAACATAACCATCGTCCTTGGTTATAATGTAACCAATATTATATATTGAAACCCATACATATGTGTTCCACAACAACATAAGAGATTCATCATCTAATCACATCCTAACTCATAAAAATAAAATGGGTTTCATAAAATTTTCAACAATTCACTCTAGAATAACCCATGAAAAATAAATGGGCCAATAAACATCTCATCAACATAAACATTAACGATCTAGAGAAATTGTAAGAATGGTTCCAATGGATTAGAACCTCAGTAAAGAATAATTAACATCAAATGATATTATCAGATATAAAATTTACTTTAAAATTTCACTAAAATATTTCAGGATTAAAATAACCTTTTCATTTTTAAATTAACTTTTAAAATACAATTATTACCAAAATATTATTGAAATAAAAGTGAGATGAAAATACATTACCTTATATTTGACTTCCTTTATATGCATTGGAACCTCTTGTAGCATAAATATATATTTATTATAAATATATTTGGGAATAATAATGATATATCATAACATACATAATTTAATTATAACCTTTTATCACCCATTTCATAACACTTTTTAATTAAAATCATTGTATTGGGTGATATCTTCTTTTTTTTCATGCATTTTCTAGTTTGGTACTTTTAGTCCTTGTATTTTGATCATGGTACCATAAAAATAAAGAATATTAATCATGATATAAATAAAATATATATTCATTATATAAATCTTTATCTTCACTCATAAAATATAATGATAAAAAAATGAACTACACCATTTATTGAGAAGGTTGGTTGTACGTATGCATGGAAGTCATTTTCATTTTTTTGATGGATAGAATGAAAGGAAGGTAAAATATAAATCTCCATTCCAGAATAATTATTTTATCATATATATCATATATATTCATTAAATCAATCCATTTTACCATCCAACTAAAATATAAAAGAAAAAAAATCTCATCACTTCGTGGAGCTGGTACTTCACATGCATGCATGATCGATGTTATCATTTTCTAACGGTTTGGAAGGTAATAAGGTGGATATGATATTATCAATATAAAGGAATAATTATTTCATAAGTAAAAAATAATATAAAAATTAAACCCACGATAATACACATATATAAAACATGGTGATGAGAAATGAATTGTATCATTACGTGGACCCGGAAAGTCATACGTGCACACAAGCAATACTTTCGCTTACCATTTTATGGAAAGAGGGTCAATAAAGGTGGATTCATAATCATAATAAAATTTCACTATTTTTATGACACTTTTTTATTTTTTTATTAATAATAAAATATATTTACAATAGGTAAATTAATAATTAAAAAGAATGTGATATGTTAATACAATTACCTCTTCTTAGAAATAACTATTTTGGATCTCTTCTTAAGGGATTTAAGGTAAGTGATTTGGGATAATATCACATATATAATGTTTCTAGGGTATTGGATAAGATAAATTGGAAGATTTTGGTTGATCTAGAAGGATAAAAGTGGTGTGAATAAGTGAAATGAGGGTTACCCTTTTATAATTGAGGATAGGGGAACCTGTGGAATTTCTTAAAATATTAAAATATATTAAAGTCATTCACAAGAAAAATGTTTACAAATGGAATATAAATGGTTAACGGATGAAATATTTTACCATATCTTATCCTCATTTTTCTATTTTAATATTTTTATTATTATTATGTAATTTAACAAAATATTTTTTTTATAAAATATCATTATTTCCAATTTAAACACTATTTATTTAATTTGACTTAAAAGGCATAAATACAAGGTTTTAATTTAAATATAATTATTCAATATAACACTAATAAATAATATTCCTCTATGAACTTCATTTAAAACATTAAATCACTTAAATTATACTAATTTTAATTTTTTAAATCATTTTATATATTTTTTAATCAATTAGAGAATTATTCCATTAGTGTTTCATAAGAATTTAAAGTCCTTATATAATTACTAAAAATAATAAATATATTTTTATCATGAAATTAATTTTATTAAAATAAAAATATTTACTTAGTTTCATTCATTACTTTCTTTTATCACTATGTGGACACATGGGACATATTTAAAACTAAGTGAGTAACATTTTGTAACTTTCTTTTCTTAAAATTTTATATTGGTAATTTTCATGTGAAGGCTTTAATTAAACAACTCAATTTAAATCCTAATGTGATAAGGGTAAAATTATATTTATCCAATAAGATTTATAATGAAAAATTAAGGAATTATCACGTAATTTTAACATTGATTTACCTGATTTACCGTTTACCGAGGTTGTAAATTTTATCATGGTTAATATTCATATTGACTAAAAATAAAAGGGTTATATTTACCAAATTTGAACCACTTTATTTGGAATATGAAATCCATTTTATCAAATTAAATTTACATAAGTGGTATAAATTAATTATAAAATAATTGTGCCATATGCGATGAAATTTTTATTTTAGAAAATTAAATTTTTAGACATAAAATTTGGTTTTTCTTATCTTCTTCCAGTAAAAAAATATTAAATGAATGTTAAAATATTTTATTTAATATATAATATTTCAATTTCACTAAAATAATTCACCAATAAAGATCAATTTAATTTATTAATATGAAAACACATTGTGCATATAAAAGTCGTTTTATAAGAAAATACCTTTTTCCTTATAATTTTTTTCAAACTAAATATAATGATGAAATCGATTTCAAGGGACTTAATTTTATTATTTAAAATATAATAAAACTAATTTTAATTTAAAAAAATTAAAAAAAATTGAGCTTTCTTCATATAGTTTTCAATAAAATCAACCTTTTTTACAATTCATTGGAAAACCAATCATTTTAGAATATTATAAAAAATTCTTCTTAAAATAATTTTAATATATTGATTTCAAAAAACTTGTTCATTTTATGAAATAAAATTTCAAAAAGTTTCAAAAATTAATAATAATATTTTCTCCCAAAATCCAATAAAAATTATTTTTGAAGAAAATGTATTTTTGAAGAATAAAATGGTTCTACTAAAAAAATCAGTGATTATTTACTAAGAATTTATCAATACCCTTATATTCAATAGGAAATTTATATATATTTCATAAGGTATTTAATACTATTAATACCCATCAATTTAATGTTTTTGTAATAAATATCACAAATAATAATATTTTAATAGTATATCTCAGTTTGTTTAAACCTGAAGATCGGTGTAACACAAACTATTGAAGAAATTAAATTATTTAAAGAGAAAAAATTTATAAAATCTTGGTATGTTAAAAATTAGATTTTAAGAAGTTTAGGGAAATTTATTATCTATTTTGGAGATTACTTATTTAAAATGATGTAATGACTCGTTCTTGGTTGATAATTGACTTTATTCTCCCAGGTTATTAGATGAATTTTATGTAAATATCTATTTTGATGTCAAATGTTGGTTTGATCTCATTAGAATAGTTATTAATGGTAATGAAAGTGTGTTTATTTCAATCCTCTATAATTTGATCTTAAAAGTACCACATCAAGGTGAGTATGAGGACTACTAAAGTTCTTGTCCTTTAAATCTTCTTTATTTTGAGATAGGAAATGATTTGGAGGAATAGAAATTGTTGAAGGCCTGGTGCTCATGAACTAAATGGTGAATGTATGTTATTTCTAAAATTATATAGAACACCATCCACCCTAAAGGGTGATTCAATACTATTAGGTATCAAGAAATCTTTTTTATGTATTTGATGGTCCATGGGATTCAGATTAATCTACCTAGATTTCTAATGGTACATATGGAAGGGTTGAGTAATAGTAACTCAAGATTCAATACTCTACATTAACCTAACTTTATTACGGCTCTACTCAAATATAATAGACTTATTCCTAGTTGTGTATAAAATTACATACTTTTAGATTTTATTTTTCATAACAAAACTACTTGAAAGTGGATAAAAATTAGCTGGAATCTGTGGAAAAGATATGGGTCGTAGATGAGGATAAGATTTACAAGTTTTTCAATCCTGTAAAGAGAAATACTAGACCAAAGGATGAAATAGATCCAAGATTGGATCCTAAGAAGATAGTTAAATATTATTATTCAACTGATGAGAATGTATTATAGGATATTGTTTATGTAATTCCAAAGGCAAAATGACTTATTAAGGGAACATGGGCTTCTCTCCTACTTCAGAAGTTTCTAAGGACCAAAAATTCCAAAAGAGGTTGAATAAATAATGGAAGGATTAGAAACTCCTAATAGGGATAATAACCGTGGTTATTTGTTATTTGGACCCAAAATCACTGAATATGGGAGTGATTAGGATGTGAATCAAACTACCAGTAGTGCTCCCACTACATAGGATGAGTATCCAATGCAATGTCTTTATTATTGTCTACATATTTCAGGTCACCAAAATCATTCACAATTTTCTTTATAAATACATTTTTATTAGACAAGTTTTTTATTTTATTTCTACCTTTGTTGCCTATTTTATCTTCCACTGACACTAAATTTCCAACAACAGTGATATTAATATAAGCAAGAGTGATGATTTCTTTAATACCATCACCCACAAATTGAAAATGAACAAAAGTGGTAGTATCCACAATGATATTGTGAATTGAATTCACATGAGGATTATCTTGAATGTATAAATCCCTAGGTAATCCATCAAGTTGAGTAGGTGTCAAATTAAAATTGCCTTCATTCTCAACTGAAATTGCATGATGGGGAGTTTTCTTTGGTAGATTTACAGTTTGATTTTCTATCACAGCTCTATAATTGTCATCACTAGTTTCTATAAGTGTATTTGAAGTTGAGTAATTCAAATTCTTACCCTCATTATAGAGATAATATTTATGCATTATTTCATGAAGATAATTTAGTGTACCATCATTCTGTGTATCCAACTATATAACAACATATTTATGATATAAAATTTTTTCTTATGCATGTATTTGATCAAGAATAGTGAAAACTTGTGTGTGATTATTCTTAATTTCTTTAGAAATACAAATGTAATCACCACAAGAGATCACAAGATCAGATATTTTTTTAGAAGGATCATTTTACAAGGCCTCAATAAGCATTTTAATGTCATGATCTACTTCAGTAAAGAAGATAACATCCTCACTACTCATTTTTTCATTGATCTTAACCCCATTAGATTTAGACATAGTAATTGTGCTCAGGTTCATGGATGGTACCTCCATCACATTCTCCATCACTTCTTAATCAAAAAGTAAATACCAATTATTTCACTTTGGGTTCTTAAATTAAAATGTATTGGGCTGGTTTTAAACCCATTTTATAGGGTCAATATTCCTTAAAGTCTCACCCATATTAGGAGCAATGTATTTTCCTTTTTTTCTTTTTCTGGCCTATTTCCAAGCATTATGATTATTAGCTTTCTTCGCCTATTTTTGGACCTCTCCAAAATTTTCAATTAAGTGACCAACAATCCTACAAACTTCACAAAATAGTGGAGTATATTCACAGTCATAATTATATTTGATGTTATGATCATTGGAAATAAAAGTAATCACATCTAAAAGTTTTTAATAAAAATTTTCTTTGAGAAGGATCCTATAATAAAGACCAAGTTCTTCACTTAGAGTACACTAATCCAATTTTAAGGGAGTTTCGATGCAATAATTAAGATTATTAAAGAGGCTTAGAAAACCAAAAAAACCCAATTCAATCCCAATAGCCTAACCCGGATTTGGGATGTGATATTTCTATGATTGAAATGACTAAAACTAATATCCCATTCAGAATAATAAATATTCTAGGATTCAAAAGAACATCACGAGCTATCTAAACCAAATTTATATATTCCTCTCTCCTTATAAGGATATGAAAGAACCTTTTCCTAATTGGGATCATTTTCTAGCCAGTGCCACCCCAACAAAGCACAATTCTATCTTAGAAATATCATATAGTCCATGGATTATCCCACATAGTGTATTAAATACACCAAATAATGAAGAATTTACAAAAAAAATATTCATTGCTGGTGGGATATTGAATTAGACATGAATGAGTAACCACCATCATCCATTTTCTTTAAAGAAGAAGATTTGAGGATATCATCCTTAGAAGGATCTATTAAACTAAGGGAATCCATAAAGGAAATCCGATGTTATTTGTATATCCTAAATTATTTAATATTATTTATTTTATATGTAAGAAACTTCTTATAAATGGGGGATTTGTGGACCACATCCCCAAATGTATGTAGAATGCATTAGAAATGAAGTTATGGGTGGGGATTGTAATTATATATCCCCTTGATGTATCAATGAGTCTCATAAGATAAACTAGATTTCAATCTTTATTAAATGGGTTTATGGTGTATTCCTACCCATGGTTCAAACTATCTTAGTTAAAGACCTTGTTAGTAAAGATATCATGATGTCTAATATCATGATGTACAACATTATGCATTTCTATCATTGAGAAATTAGTTATCATTATCCATAAAATTATTTATTTTTTATTATTCATGGATGAATTTCATTCTCAATAGAATAATCTAATGGATTGTATTTTAATTTATTTAACTTTCAATATTCTTTATTCTTTATGTACTCATAATATTTTCCACTATAATTAACCCATTTTGAGAATTTTTTATCATCGTTATCTTTTTTATTTTACTCAGTGTATAAAGAAGAAATATTTTAATGAGTTTCATGGATTATGAACATTTTATTTTTTTAATTTTTTTAATTTTTTCCAATATAAAATGGGAATCATGTGTGTATCTAGTTCTTCAAGACTAATAAGTTTATTATCCAGTTGGGATGATATCCCTTATATCAAATTCCATTATAATAAAGTAGAGATCATATCTAAGTTATTATAGTTTGGGATGTCATAATAAATATGATTTAGTTTTTGTTTAAGTCATTATATTCAATTATCTAATATTATAATGACACTAAACTACTAGATCCATGATTTTGTTTCAATGATATTAAGGTTAAAAATTATTTTATAAAAGGTGAATAAGACCCATGTTTCTATTTTTTTTTACCATATCATGATCTAGTTGTTTTTAGAGATTATGATGGGAAAAAATTAGTGAAAATTTTAGTTATAAGTCTAAATGTAGTAAAATATCCTAAAATTTTGGAAAATTATTTAGAATGTTATTTTAAATCTAGGGAATCACTACATGGACAAAAAAATTGGATTGAGGTGATGGAAATGATGCACCTAGTGTTAATAAATTCAAAAAAGGTTGGTTAGTTATTAACTCAATCTTTACTCATTTCACAATAAGTGGACCTATGTGCGCACCTAGTTTGACACACACATGGGATATGCTTTGGTTGATTGACATGATCTTTATTATCCATTATAAAGTATTTTAATATATATTATTATGGTATTGTATTATTTTTTGGATACAGTATACAACTAGTTAGGTTAGAGAACCTCATAATAAAATGGACATGTATGACCAAGATTAAATACTATAAATTCATACCATATAATATAGATATAATTTTTGATTAATTCCTTATAAGTTTGGAATTTACCTTTTATATAATTATTAATTTGAGTATTAAAAACCTCAATTTCCCATTATTTATGTTAATGGATGGAAATATGAGGAATCATGCCAGAAACCTATGTGATGGTAAATTCAAGAATTACCCAAATGAGATGTCTAATATGATAGGAGTGGGAGTCGAAAAATTCATGTAAGTACTTTCATAGCTAACTCAAGTTATGAATAATAACATGAATCATATGGATCTCCCCTCCTTCTCCTGAGAAAGTTAAAGTTATGGTTGAGTCCATTATATAATAAAGGACTTCTACTTTTATTGGATCTTTTAAAACCGGAATCACATGAAAATAGATAAAATCCTTTGAGAAGATATTCCTTATCCAATAATTCTATAACCAATAGAAATTCATATTTTTCATCTATTGTTTTGAGGGAGAAGATGATCAATGGTAGAAACTAATAAATAATATCAATCCCAAGGAATAAATTGAATCAATAGAGTGGGAAGGATTCAAGAAAATATTTTCCAATAAATATTTTCCTCATATTATTGATCTTAAAATGGATCGAGAGATACTTGGACTTAAGATAAAGGAGGATGAATCAATTGGGTTTTATAAGGAAATCATTAAAAGGATTTCAGGATACACCTCTGTTTTTGTCATCAATCCTAAAAGTATGGTTGAACACTTCTTTGGTAGGATAAATCCAATTATTCAAAAATATTTGGTGAATCAAGACTTTGAAAACAATAATAAAATTATTTAATAGTCTCTTAAAGGTGAAAAAGAGATTAAAAATTCTCAATGGTCATGAAGGTATAGAGATACAAAGTGGATAATAAAGATCAATTCTGGGGGATCAATGGAAAATTTTCATAGAGGGAAGAAATTCCAACTTCCCACATATCATATGTTTGGGAATAATAATCCTATAAATATCCTCAAGGAGATAGGGAGATGATTCATGTGTGCATCGGAGGGACATCAAGAACTTTAATATTTAATACATATAAATAGACCTACTAATATGATGGGAGAAAATAACCTTCCCATAAATCATCAGCCTATAGTCTAATTTTTTAACTATAAGGAACCTAGAAACTATACAAGACAATGCCCTTAGATAATGATTTTTGAAGATAAACGATGACAACATCCTCTTAGGGAAATAGAGAAAGGAAGATCATATGTAATTACTAATACTGAGGTGGATAAGGATAAAAAGTGGTGATTGGTGCACTCTTTTTTCATTCAATAATCAGAAATATCTTATTTGATTGTGGTTTTATACAATTTTATCATATCATGAAAATTTATTATAACTATTTAAACACAACATCAAGAAATGGAGTTTTAATTATCTATAAAAACACCTAGTAGGGAAATAATTTAATATAAAGTATATAAATTCACACTTTTTTAGGTTTTTAGGTGAATATCTCAGTATGCTTTTCCATACTCACTTTAGTTAAATTTGATTATATACTAGTCATGCATTAGATATAAATATATAGAGATCACTTAATATCTAGGAGAATTAAAATCACTTTTCATATCCCAAATCATCCTCTTATTATATACAAGTGTATAGAGGATGATGAATCTCCTTTGGATACTTCTTCTCAAGAATTTATAATATTTCATTATTAGAAATCGCATCTATCTCAAATGATTGATAAAAGTACAGGATCATACTAGAATACATTCACATTGTGAGGTAATATTTTTATGTATTCTAGGAATAGTTTTATGGCCTTCCTCTTAACATAGAGGTTGAGTTATAATACCAAGAGCTCTACCCATTTCCAATAGTCACTATATAATAGACCTCGTTAAACCAAAAGAACTATAGAACAAATTACCAGAGAATATAGAAAAATGTTTCATATTCCCAAGTGCTTCATTATGGGGTGTTCTGGTCCTCTTTGTTAAGAAGAATAATGGATCAATGTGAATATAAATTTATTATCATAAACTCAAAATATCATGATAGAGAACAAGTATCCCATGTTAGGGATTGATGAATTTTTTGATCAACTATGTGCATAACAATACTTCGCTAAAGTGGATATTTAGTCAATATATCACTAATTGAAGGTGAAAAAGGAAGATATTCTCAGGGATTCTTTTCAAACATGTTATAGACACTATGATTTCCTGGTGATTCCCTTTAGACTCACTAATGTGCTTGCAAACTTCCTGGGCATGATGAAATGAGTCTTTAGAGATTACCTACACAAAGTTTTGGTTTTATTTATAGATGAAATTATTATATTCTTCAAATGGAAAGAGTAACATGCAGATTATTTGATAATTATGCTAAATACATTGGGAAAGGAGAAGTTATATGAAAATTATAGTAAATATGAGTTTTAGAGGGAGAAATTAACTTTCTTTGGGAATGTTATGAAAGGTATGGGGATATATGTGGATACTTTAAATATTAAGTATATTAAGGAATATACTCAACCAAAATTTTTAGAAGATATTACTAGTTTTTATTGATTGTTACTATCAATGATTAGTGAGAAAATTTTCATGGTAATCAACCCACTAATTAATTTAATTTCAAAGGGAGTGGTGTTTTTTAAAATTTATGAATGAAAACATATATTCAAGGAGTTAAAAAAGATGTTAATCACTACAAATGTACACACACTACTAATAAGAGGGAAATAGTTTAAGATCTACAGTGATACATCCAATAAGGTCTTGGATTGAGTACTCATGAAAATTGATAAAGTTATAGCCTATGCCTCTCAACAATTAAAGATCTGTGAGTAGAACTATTAGAAACATGGTTTGAATTTAGATATAGTAATATTCACATTGAATGTTTTGTAGAATTGTAAATATGGAGAGAAGTGTTCCATATATACAGATTATAAGAGCCTCAAATATATATTCACACAGGGAGCTCAACATATAGTAATAAAGATAGTTAGAACATATCAAGGATTATAAATACTCAATCCATTAGCATCCTAAGAAGGTGGATAAATTGGTGTATATTCTAGGCAAAAATCATCATGATTCCTTATATATGAAAATTACTAAAAAGTATCCAATCTTATGATATATAAAAAGTATAGATATAGGGATCATAAAGGAATGAACATATTCTTACCTTTTTCAAATAATTTCTCAACTATCCATTATAAAAAAGATTAAAAAATCTCAAATAGATGATGTAGAGATACATAAAAAATATAGATTCTATATTGGGAAATATTCTTAGTTAAACATTGATGAATAATGAGTTATAATATTTTGTTCATGACAATGTGTACCTTCAAACACTGAAGATGATCTATATATCGATGAATATAGATCGACATTATCTATCCACATAGGAAGAAAAAATATGTATAGAGATGTTGGGGAGAAATATTGGTAAGAAAATATGAAATTGGAGGTTGAAAAATATATATCAAAGTGTCTAGTATTTCAAAAAGTACGGGAATAAAAGAAAAATTCCATAGGGGTGAAGGAACCATTACCCATACCTACATGTAAATGGAAGAACATCACCGTGTATTTTATAATGGGGATTATAAATACATCAAAAGGAAGTAATTTTATATGGTTTGTGGTGAATCAACTTATAAATACTGAATACTTTATCACCATTCGACTGGATTTATCTCTCAATCAACTAGAAAATATATACATCAAAGAAGTAATGAGGATTCATGGAACAATGCTATCGATTGTATCTAATTGAGATCTGAGTCTTACCTCAAAGTTCTAGAAGACTATTTAATATTATTTGAACACATAGTTCAAATTTAATACAACTTATCACCCCCAAACTAATTTACAATATGAATGGAAAATCGAGACACTTGAGTATATAATGATATGTTTTACTATAGACTTAGGATAAACATCTTTCACTAGTCAAGTTCTTGTATAATAATAGATTCTACTTGAGAATCAAGATGGATAGTTATGAGGTCCTATATGGGAATAAATGTATAACTCTAGAATATTGATAATAAGTTTTATAACTTAATCTATTATGGCCCTAACTGGTTGAATAAATAGAAGATAAGGTTAAATAAGAGTAATAAGGTCTTTCCCGTCAAAAACTCCAGGGAGAAAAATTAAATAAAATAAAAACATGGATATTTACAAATTTCAATAAATAGTCACATATTAATAGACACTTTTGAATTCAAACACTAATTACAAACCCTCAACACAAACCCTATATTGGAAAGGATATCAAAAATGATATTACCTTCCCAAAAAATATGAGACACAACAAAGTCAATTTGCGCACAATAAATCATGAAATCCACCAAAATCACAACAAATCTCCATGAAGGGGAGGTTGTCCTAATCCTAATGGCATGAACAAGTAATAAGGATTCTAATTCTAAAAAATTCTTGTTCCAACCTTTATTATGATAAACTTGAATTTTCACCATGAATCCCTCCACCTCTACTTCATAATTCACTACCATACCACAATCCTTAAAGAAAAAATAAATAAATCCACCACTTCAATCTTTGAAAATACATATAAAACCTAAGGGACCTAGATTCTCTTTATAAGTGTTATCATTATTTATTTTAATCCAACCTATTATATATAATTATGAAATAACAAAAATTAAACTATTATAATTCTTTTAACTACCCCAGATTCCAAACTTAACAAACACCATTAACTCCCTAATTGAATTTATAGAAAAAAATAGTGTTCATATAGGCATCCAATATGACCTCTAATATAATGTTCTTCGAAACCATATTGATCTCAAAATTGTGCCCGTAAAATATGTTAAAATTATGAATCCAAAAAATAATATGTCATACTTAATTTACCGTAGATCTAAGAAGATTCTTGAATTGAGTAGAGGATTCCTGGTTGTTACAAACATCCAACAGGCAAGCAAGTGCATCAATATATAAATATTACACTTCAAACATTCTTCAAAAAGTTACCCAAATGGTCCTCGAAAAAGGGTAATGAAAAAATACATAATATATGGTTTCCTCTCTAGCCATGAAAACACTACAAATTGTGCATAACCCAATACCATAATTCATAACCATGTCATTTTTTGCAATAATTTTTTTCAGTGCCCTCCAAATATATAATAATATGGATGGTGGTATCCAAGTCATGTAGAAAGAAGATAGTCAAGAGTCATCATCTATAGCCATTCCTAGGCAGAATTTATAGAAGAGCATAGTATTTAAGGTGACATGGCTTGTTGGATCAAACATAATAACATCCTTAAAAGACATAAATATTTGTGATTAAATAGTATGTCTGACTGATAAATAATTTATTGGAAGATAGAGTTGGTCTTTTATTTTGATGTTAATATCACCGACCATCACGTGCAAATATTCTTAAAGAGGATTCCTCAACCATTTGTCCCACCAAAAGAATAAATTGGAATTCATAGAGACATTCCACCTATTATTTTTAATCACAATGAAGTAAGTTATCTCAATTAAATGCCATATATAAGTGATGAGATATCCAATTTTTTCAGAAGAAATCATAACAACAAACCTTTCCTTCAGAAATTTAATGAAGTTAGTTTTCTTAGTTAGTAATCTCCAAAGAAACTAAACCTACAATGCATAATTAAAAAGATAAATATTCTTAATACCTAGACCACCTACATTAATATTCATTCTTTATTTATTCCACTTAATATTTATTTCCTTCCTATCATATATGGATCCACACTAGATGATGTTCCTAAAACATTGACTAATAATTTTAATCATGTTATCATGACATGTATAGACTAAAAAAGATGAAGAGAAGTCTGGGTATGACAATCCATTTCACAAGGGATGTTCTTACATCCAAATAAAGATATTTTAATTTCCAAGAGTATATATGGATATTTATTTTATCTATAAAATACCTAAAATATATAGTGTTAGGAATACCCTATAAAAGTGGAAGTACTAGATTGATGAATGTAAGAGATCCTTCACTAATATTGAGTCTCCTTTTGATTTTCAACCTCATATTTTAATGGAAATTGTGACTAAAGAAGATGTGTGATTTTTTACAACTAATGTTATGATTAGAGAGAGAATTATAGTGATCAAGTAGCCTTTTAATAACTATTATATATTGAATATCCCCTTATAGGAAGATTATTATGTCATCTACATATAAAATGTGTGATGGGGCCTCTACTCCTCTCCCAACATGAATGGTCCTAAGTAGGCCTCCATCCACCATGTCACTAATACACCTAATAATATAATCTTCATCTATAAAAAATAAGATGGAATATAGGGTATCACCCTATAAAACTCTATATGTTAAAGAAAAATATCCATGAGGGATTCCATTAACTAGAACAAAATTCATGATAGTATTAAAGGTGAATAAAATAATAATAATGGAAACACCACTGAAACCAAACATATGAATAGACTCTTCTATAAAACCCTAGTTGATACAATAAAAGGCCTTTTTAATTTCCAATTTTAGAGGACTTCTACCAAATATCCTAGGTTTTAGAAGAATTTTGATGAATTTAAAATAATAAGAAGACGGTCTTATCCCTTCCTCCCATGAATGAAACCATATTGGATAGTGGAAACAACCTTACCAATGATTTTGGAGAATCTAGTCACCAATATTTTACTCATAATCTTATGCATAAAGTTTGACAGATACACATGCCTAAAGGAGTTAAGGTTATCATCCTATTCATATTTTTTTAATGAGAAAAATGAATTGAGAGTTTATAACCATTGGTAAAATTCCATTTCTAACAAAATTCAGATCATTTTAAATAAATTAGGATGAATGATATCCCAATACTCCAGAAAAATAATTGTGAATCCATCAGGGATAGCGGAATTCCTTCAAATGAGAGAGAAAGGTTACACGTTGAATTCAATAAGATATATCTATCTTATAATCATTTCATTATCTTAGTAATTAATAACATGAGAAATGACATCTCTGAAATTATAAGTATTATAATCTAAGATATAATTAAAAATCCCTATGTAAAATTGGAAAATATTCTCTCAAATCTCCTTCATTCAAGTAATAAAATCATCCCCAACCTTCAAATAAGAAATGGTATTCAAGGTTCTCCTAATATTCAAAAATATTTTGAATAAAACTGTGTTCTTCCCTAGGTCCAATATCCATTTTATTATAAATAGTTCCTCCATGACTACTTCCTTTAAATCCATATTATTATTCATATCATATTCCATCGCATCATTATTATTAAGAAAATTCACATCAAACCCCTCATCATTCATATTTTTTATCTCCTATATCCTCCTTTCTAGATTATCAATCTCCCTATCAATATAATTGAAAACATATTTTATCTAGGCTCTCAGTATCACTTTTAAATCTTTCAAATTAGCAATATAATCACACAAATTATCAGTGCATTTAGTAGATTCCAAAACCTATTGAACAATTATTTTATTACATATATGTTTAATACACACATTATCAAAACTAAATGGTAAAGGACCACTCCATTGTTTATGGAATATTGTAGTCAAAATAGGATGATAATCAAAATTACTCTTTACAAGGGTCATAGACTGGAACTCCTCCCATTTTTCTGAGTCCCTAAAATTAAAAAAAACATTTTGTATATATTCCAAGCCACAATCCTATTGATATACCTCTTACACTATGTAAATTTATTACTATATAGATTAGTATTCACCATATATTTTGAATTCATGCACTCTTTGAATTCCCTGATATCAATAGAAACATGTTTCACACCTCATCTTTCATGTGAGCCCAAAAGAGAATTGAAATCACTTTTTAAGAAACAAGTCTCATGAAGAAGTACATATTTGATCCCTAGTATATAGTAAACCCAAAGGTGGTATATTTGTATAATGATACCTCTTATGAGGAGTATCCAATGAAAATCTTATATCATAGAGAGAGAGTTCTATGAAACAAGATAACTCACCTTGTAAAATTACTTTAATGGAACCATAACTATATAGAAATAGTAATGGAACATAAAGAAGTAATTAAATAGAAGTACCCTCATTTTCTTCATCATAGTGTGTAGAATGAAATTTAGAGGATAAATTTTATTTAGGGGGAAAATTTTAATGACCCGAAATTTCATATATGATATTTCTCTTTTGAATTTATACATGTGTAACATTTTGTAATGCAGTATAATATAAAACACATACACTGCATAATAAAAATCAAGAACACATTTTCATATTCATTTGAAAATTAAATTTACAGAGTAAATATATCCATAAAAATTTAAATTATATAAATGGAATGATAAATAGAGAAAAATAAGATAACTAGAATTAGGAAATTTGGATCATCTTAGTCTCCGAGAAAAACCACTCTAATGGACAAAAATGAAAAAAAAAAGTCAAAAAAAAGTAATGTAATCACTATTTTTTTAAAATAAATAATATAATACCTTAGTATATATTGAATTGAATGATGAAAATTTTTAATTGTAGTTATTTATTGGAGCTAAAAAACTAATATGATCATTGGAATAGTGATACGACTGTTATGACTGGTAATCTGTCCATTATAAATAATAATCTATCCATTAGGAATAGTAACCATATTTTTAGAATAATAACCATGCTAATGGAATGGTAAAAAAATATTTGATGATCTCATAAAAATAAAAATATAATAAACTTATATCATAATGAAATTATATAAAATAGTTAAATACGAAAAAATAAATGTTTGCCACAAATAAAGCATAATTATAATTTTGGAAAAAAATATATGTTCAATTTTTTAAAAATATATTTTTATAGTAAATTTTATTTTAATAAAATGGATTAATAAAAAAAATTATTTGAATATAAATAATAAACTAATTTTATGAAATTACAAATAATTTTCCTAAGGGTCAAAAATTTGGTTATGTTGTAAGAACTCTAATTTTTCGATAATTAATTATTTTAATTTAAAAATTAAATTTCATATATTTATATAATAGTTTTTATAATTTAATTTCAATTTTGGAATTAGTACAAAAAATTATACTAGGGAGACTTTTTACTAATTTTCTGAAAATTCTGAATTTTTAGTGAACAGTAAAGGACAATAAAATATGCTGTTTTAAATCATAAGTTAAATACATGATTAATTACATATGGGATGACGTAATATACCACTATATTATCCTCAAAAAAAATCTATTTATATTCACAATAATCATCATTGTTGGTAGTCTTGAGAAAAAATAAACTAACAAATATCATATTTAAAAGTACTTCTCTCCGCCCCTTTTAAATACCACCCTCCTACACCCATTTCTCTTCACTTTAAAACACCTTCTGTTGAAAAATACCTACCAAAATCTCTCTCCAAATCTATCCACACATCATAGAGGTCTTATTCTTAGTAAAAGACCAAACTGAAAATTCATAAGGAGTTTCCCAAGAGTAAACATCCAAATAAAGGGGTAATATTCTTAACCGAATTTTCTAAAAAAATTATTCTTATACCTACTAAAATATGTTCTATACATTCTTTTATAATAACATAAATAATATAAATAATGTAAAATTTTATTATATTAATGAAATATTAATTATTTAACCTCCTCTCATTCTATTCTAAGATGACAATATTGTTCATATTTTGGACGGTTCAGCGTCTCTATGAACATCATATTTTATTTTTAATCACCACATATAAGGATGATTGTAATACACATATTGTTGTTAAAAATTATTTAATTAAAATATTATATATTTTTCTATATTCTATAATTGAAAAATAGTCATAAGGTTAAATAAAATAAAATAAGTTCATCATGGTCAAAAAACAACATAAATGAATTAATCATATAAATATAACACTTATACTAATTGAATCTTCCCTATGAAAGGACATATATATATATATGACCATTTAAACTTCTTTAATGACATGAAAATCAGTCTAGTTTAATTCTAGTGTCATGGTCTTATTATAAATGACCTTTTATAATTATCAATAAAATGATGCGAACTTAGAACATTGTTTAAAACATCTATATGAGGATTAAAATAATCATAATATCATAATAAAATTAATATAAAAAATAAAATAAAAATACTAAATGAAATATTCTTGAAAATGTTTCTTAATAATGTCTTTAATACAATTAATTTAAATACTTAGGAGGTTGGATGAATGTACCAAATGAGTCAAGGACCCAAGGTAAGTGATCTTCTAAACTACCCTCATTACTTTTGGGTTATGAATTATCTTTATTTTTATTTACTTCACATTATCCTATCCCTATGAACATATTATATTTTATGTATATATGTTCCTTATATATATAACTAGTTTAATTTTACCTTATTTATTATAGATAATACACGTTCTTCATGTTCCCTTCGTGATTCTTTATTTTAATAAAAACCCATTTAAAGGGAACTAGTTTATTTCTTATTTAATTTCATATAACACTCCATATATTTATTTTAACATTATATGGTTTTTAAAAACACTCATTTTTTATTGAAAAAAAAAATTGTTTCCTTTATGGTTTTAAGGAATTTATATTTCTCTTACCCTCTTTAAAGACTCTGCCCTTTTTCTTAAAACCCCACTTAATAAGTTCATTTGAAAACATGATTCTCACCAATATTTTATGTATTAAATTTACTTTAAAATAATTTTCCTGAAAATTTCTTCTATATTCATTTATGAGTGTCCTATAATTCATTAATCCCTTCTATCATGGGAATATTTTTTGTAATCCATTTTTTATGATCTAAGAGAATATTATGTAACCCATTTCCTTTTAATGGGTTTTTCTTATGCTCATTCAATAAGTATGATTTGATTATACGTCACACATAATCATGTAAATGTTGTGAATATAAAATTTGGGAGTATAATTATGCCTCCCCTTAATTTATTGTGTATATTTTTCATCTCATGAGATACCATGTATGGTGAACGGGCAGTAATCCTATCAGGCTATGTAATGTTGTCTTAGAAATGATCCTTCACTTATGATTGTGATGTCATGTTTTATGTTGTTTCCAAATTCTTATGATTCCATGTTTCTATGATATAATCATATCCATTCCATAATTTCATGTGAACATATCTGATACTTTTATTTTATATTATCATCATATTACTCTTATCTCATATGTATTACTTATCATTGTGCTTCACTCTGATTATTCTCTCACAAGGATTTATAGATCATCCCTTTAATTAAATTTGTCCTATGTTTATCCTTTAAGGTAGAGAAAAGAACTAGGGAACCCTAGATGAAAATTTCAAAGATCAAAATAAACGTAATTTCAATTTTTTAAGTGGTTTTATTAAAGTATTTCATATTCCAAAGACATTATACCTCTATATACTTGGTTTGTGTTTCATGGATCTTAATATTAAAAATCATATAATAATATATAAGTAAGAATGATGTTATGTTTCTTATAACAACACCCTCCATATAATTTTCATACTACCTTTTATATTATTCTTTTTCAACTGGAGTTATCATGACATCTTTAGATTATGATTTAAACTCTATTTCTACCTCCTTTAAATAATCTTCATCATCATCTTCTCATTTTCCCACCAAACTCTTACTTTAAATTTTATTTCCATATGTATTTCCTAGTTTGACATTTATTCTTGGTGGGAATATTATTTAGTGATTTTATGTGAATTCTACTTCACTTTTTTCATCATTAAACCTTCTTGTACACATATCTATAATGTGCCTAACTTTTTCTCATCAAATGAATGTTAAGGTTATCTCGACTTTGATTCTACACTTTTCCCAATTGAAATTTTTGGCCACTAGATATATTCATTCTTCATTAACTTCCTATAAATCCTCAGCGCCTTTAGAAAAGTAAATAATTCACATAAAATTAAATTCACTCTACTTATTTTAGTGTATTAACAATCTTTCTATATTTACATGCATTTCATATAAAAACAAACCAATTTGAATACTATCTAATGAAATTTTAACAAAAATTATTTATTCAAGATCTAATACCTTCAATTTATAATGTGGTGAAGTATTCACATATTTTATCTCTTCACAAGACCCTCAAACTTCTATAAAAACATCAATAATTCATTTGAATAGTCAATAAACATTTTCATCAAGGAATATTACAAAATCATCAAATTTATTGTGTAACAATTATAAATTATCCTATTTTACCTTATTATAACCTTCATAAAGGATGGATAATTTTTCCCATGGGGACTTTATATAAATAAATCTCATAAAATTCTTGTAGATATGGTTTTATAAAGCTCTAGATAAAATAATTTGTTCATTGTAACCAGCATCGAGTTGTTTATTATCTACTTTTTTATATATAATTCTATAAGATCCCTTACATGTATAATATATATGGATGCTGAGAAAACTTCATGTCCAATGGACTATAGATATGATCTCATCGTATTATATAGTTGTGTAGTAATTTCAACAATTTAAAAAAGGTACTCTTTTACATAATTGTGTTCTCTATACAGATGTGATTCATCTAACAGATTCAATGCATGTAGCCTTAGCTCTAATACCACTAGTTACAACCGAAGACACCCTACAAGGGGGTGAATTATGGTGTAAATTTTTTATATCATTATATTAGATCTTGTTCTTAATTTAGTAGGAACTTATTAAATGCTTCATAGTTATATTCACATCGACCATAAACAAAAATTCCAAAATTAAATAAGGCATAATAATTTTTTCTTGATTTTTTGGTAAGGTTTAATGTAAGTAGAATTCATATAGAATTGTGATAGAATAGTAAAATACACTATTATTCACTAGTTTCATTAGGTTATAATTTTTTTCTATGGTCACACTATTATAGAATCACTTCCTTAACAAATTTTTCAAGGGAATCATGCATTCATTCCCTTAAAACACTTCAATTAGCTCTATATTTGCAAACATATTTGTATGGATATCTTATAAGTTTATCATCTTGAATGTTACTTCCATATTTTCAAGAAAATATGATTTTGTTTACATCATAATATCTTGAATATTATTCTCCAATTAATTACACAATACCAATAAAACTTGATGGAAATAGGCTACTAAATTCATATTGATATGTTATTCACCACGTAAAATGCTTTTCTAAATATTGTGGTGCACATACAATGTACTATGAACCATGTATTGTTTATTGTACACCATGTATTATGATCCATTTACTTAGCACCATGTACTATATACTAAATACTATGCATCATGTAATGATCTCTATAAACTATGCTTCATATACTATGATTCGCAAACTACTTCACAAAACTTCACCTCATGGACTACTTGGTGCCTCACAAATGACATGGATTTATGGTAATTCCTTGTGTGTACTGTTATTCATGAACAAGTATTATTCACGCACTCCTCTACTTTTTAAAAATTTCTAAATTCTTTAGTCTTCTAGTAAATCCATTGATCATCCTTTAACTTTCCATTTGATACTTAATGAACTAATTAATGGGGTACTTATAGGAAATATCCCTTGAAAAACTCACGAATCAAAAAATTACACTAAATTCCTTTACATATCCCCACTTTTCATACAATTATCCTATGTGGTTACCATAAAATTATGACAAAAACATCAAAAATGACATCTTCCTTTACATGAATTTCAAAACTATGTGGTTTTTATTACTCCTTCATGAGATTTTTTAACTTGAAAAAAATCTTTTACTAAAATATTTTATGACTTCATCAAACATTATTTCCAACTATCTATCACATACTTCATCTATCTACATTGTACTTCCAATTTGTTCTTGTCTATCATGTACTTTCTATGAGAATGTGTCTTCCATTTAATTCTTATGTGGTCATGTAAGTGTTGCAGAAAAATCCTCCCTTTTTAATGAATCTATTCTCAAAAATCCTATGAATCCCCTAAACTTTCTGAAAAAAATCCATTTTATCTAAACATACTAATTTATTAGTAAGATGGACTCCCACAAAATATTTTTCTTTTTACCAAATAAGTGTGTAAGAATTAAACTCTAAAACCATCTGAACTATATCTATATTGAAAACAAACACAGCATCAATCTATAACTTAGATCACCTTTGTTCCAATAGTTAACTAACCCTTAGGATTAACCATATCCACCATTACTTACACAATATAATCCATGGTCACCTTGCATTTTCATGAAACTACCCAATTAGATAATTGAGGTTTTGACATGTTCTTGCATTGGAAGGAATCTCATACATAATATTTGAGGGGTTTTCCTTAAAATATTCACTAATTTAATATACATCATATGCATATTGAATCCCTAACAACTTCATCTTATGTAATCCTTATAATCACATGTTATATTCATTTGTGTATGTATTCTTCTAGTGATTTGTCTTTTGAATCCTTATTTCATCTAAAAAATTAAAATTTTCACACCATGTTAACGTATAACTCTTTACACAGCTCACATTTTGTGTTACTAACCTAAAAATAGATACAAAATATGTTCATTTTTATCTAAATTAATCATATGCATGAGGTAAATGAACTCTTCATTTAAAGGATTATGATTTTATAAGATTAACAATATCCACATGTGTAACATACCAGGTGAATAAAGAAAATAACATTTTCATATTTATCAATATTTGTGAATTAAATATTAATTTTACTTTAAAATGGATGCTATGTTTGATGGCATACCCAACATGCAATAACGGTTTTCTTCAAAACCTCATGTTGCACACAATGTCGAGTCATATGAAAAAAATATAATAATATTATGTTATTTTAAATAGTAGTTAACGCCTAGCCTTTGTATTGGAGGGAATGAACATAACTAACTACAACATGATTATACATGTTTATTAAATGGTTTTAAATTTAACCAATAAATGTTAGAGGATTAAAATGTGAATAAATCCAATTTTAAGCATAAATACTCTAATATTCTTTATAAGGTTGATTTACCGCCTTTTGATGGCGAACCCTTTTTAAATATAATTTTTTCAATTTTATATGTTCTATTTGACAAAATATTATTCTTCTTTAGATTTGGGACATCAAAATTTACTTTGGATGAAATTTTGGTAATTTTCAAATAATGTTCATTTTTTAATGAATAGTGAAAATTTTTTCTTTTTAATTCAAAGCTGCCTTTTAATATAATTTATTGATATGGTTAGATTATATATTTAATTGGTTTTAATGTGTAATTATATTATACTTTTACAATTTAATCTAATTTTGGTCACTAAAAGTAATTTCACTTGGAAATTGGACATAAACAAGTGTCAATCTTTTGATAGTTATTATTTCATAAAAACACGCTTTCTAGTTTTGATAACAGAAATTAGTTTTAAATTAATTAATAAAACTTTTATGTTTTTAATTTTTTAAAATAGATATAATTTTTTTATTCATAATTTCAAAATTATCTTTATGTGAATGTTTTTTATTTTTCTAAAAACGTTCAATTTTTTATGAATAGTGAAAAACACTACATAGTAGTTAAAAACCAAATTTTTTCATTTAAACAAAATTTTACCACTTCTATGAATTAAATTTCAAAAATATGACATATATTTTTATCATCACTACAGAAAATTTGGTTCAATAAGATGAAAATAATTTTTGGTGAATAGTAACTTTTGTTTTTTATTTACTGCAGTTAAAGGTAAATAGGGTAATTCAAGGTAAAATTAGTTTTTTAATAATATAAAATCACTTTAACACTTATCATAAACTTATTGGATGAGTCATGGACGACCAATAGAATCCTAATTTATAACCTTTGGCCTTTTAAATCCATTTGGGTAAAATAATGACATCAATAAATTTTTAAATAAATTAAAAATAAAAATATCATAAAAAGTAATGTTTTTCAAAACAATTTTAAGGTGGGTTATATAATTTATATCTTAGATATATATAGACATTAGAAATCTAAAAATATTTCCTATATCATGGTTTTTTTATTATAATTTTTAGACATCATATAAATAAATTTATTTATGACACAATGATGATATAATGATTACCTCATTAAGAAATGCTTTAAATAAATGAGATTATAAATATGAAAATAAATTTATTTTGAAACTCTATATTCCATAGAAGAAATTTATAGATGATTATGACTTATTATATTTGAATTAATGATCTTTTTTAGAAATAATCAAGTTGGTTTGGATTTTTAAAAAATTCATGATATAAATAGTTTAAAAATTGACATAAATGAGTTTTTAAGTCAATTAATATTTTATTAAATGATAAAGCTGTACTAAAAATATAATATTCCTCAAAATGACATATATGATGTTAAAAATGTCATTAATGATTCATTTGGGGTCTCTTAACATTTTATAGTAAATATATTAACCATATATTATGAATATACAAGAAGACATGGTAAAAGTTAAATAAGTTAACAGAGGGTTAAGTAAAAAAGATAAGGATTAAAAAATATCCAAAACCTATCCAATTATTATAGGATGGTTTTATTTATATTTTTATTCATCTTATATTTAAATGTAATTAGTGTCTGGCCTTTTGACAACGAAAATCATTTTATAATAAAATAATACTTTCAAACTTTACGAAAGAGCCCCTCTTCCCTCTTATAAAAGGAAACCACTTTTAACCCATTAATCACTCATATAAAGCCCCTTGTATTTTCAAAACTCTTCCTAAATAATCTCACAATATCCCTATATTTCTCCTTGAATCCTTAACTTAGGAAGAATTCCCTTAAAAAATCATTTTGGTGCTAACCAATGGGAGTTACCTGATTTAAAGGTAACGTCTTCCCTCAAGTTCTCTTCTTTTATTTTAATTCTTCACTCCCTATGATCTTATTATTCATTTTTTACATAACAACACTAGTATAATAAATATACTAGGTTGTTTTTATGATAATTATTCCGACTACACTTGCACACACCTTTATATAATGGATACAAACATACTGTTTTTCTATACGGTGAACTACTGCCTCACGAAACGATGATTGTTCGATTATCTCCTACTGCCTCCCATGGAGGCCATTATGATGGAACTGTATTTATATGTGATATATGTTATATTTATATTGTTTTTATTCTTATATATTTTTCATTTATATAATACCTTTATGGTTTCTATAATGGATAAATATGATAATTTCATTGGAGGAAGTGCGGACTACCGCCCCCTCAAAGTGATATGACTCGTTCATGACATACTTGTAACCTATAAAGGATGGAATTAATGAAATTATATATGATATTACACTTGAAGTATATTATAAATATGTATCATTATGTTTTCATTCCATTAAATACGAAATATAAATGAAAGTAGCATTCATGCGTACGTACGGCTTACAGTCTCCACGAATGGTGCATTTAATTTCTTATCTCCAAATGTTATGTAATATTATTAATAAATATATATATATAATATATATTATATATATGATATCTAAATCATGAATATAATTCTGTAGATAATGGAATTTTGACCACATAGACAACTTTTAATTATAAGAAAATCATTTTTGACTCAAGTACCAAATATCAACAAAATGACCATTATTAACTTAAATGATTATGTAATGTAAATAACATGGTAATAAATAATATAAAAGAAATAATAAACTTTAAAAGAGTTATTCATCAAGTAGAAATTAACTTTAGTTTATTATTCATGAGGTTAAGGAACAAACAATTCAAGTCAGACACGAGGTAAGGGAACCGTTCACCATCCTCTTTTTGTCAAAGACTTCTTTTATGTTATGTCATTAAATTTTAATTTTCAAATGTTGGGATATGTTCTTATATAACCTTATTTCTCTAAATTTAATTTTCATGTGGTGAGAGACCCTTTTTCCTCTAATCAACTCATTTTCTGATTTTTTTTAATTGACACTTTTATGCTGTTAAATTTTTATAAGGGAACTTCTTAACTTAATTACTATTCTTTGGGTTAATCTTCTACTTCTTGATTATGTGGTGCTATGAATATGTGCGAATGACCTGTGATTTTTTTACACATAATATCTACTTGTATTGTGTTTATTTTTATTTTTCACACATAATTATGTCATTTATTTATCCTTAATCTCATGATACAATCTTTTTAAGGGACTTCAACTCAATATCCTTTTTTTAGGCATATTTTTATTTACACATGACATTCCTTTATATGGTGTATAGACCCATTTGAATTTTAATTTCATTCAAAGGGAATATTTTATCTATGAAGCATTTTACTAAATGAAAAAAATAATGATTCTTTTTAACGTGCTAGGTGACAATGACCTTTCCGCCACCGCGAGCATTATTTGATATTTGGATTCCTCTACAAGTCATAGTGTTTTTAAAAGGAAAATAAATACCATATACTCTTTTTATGTATTTTGGTATTGAAAATGGTTTTGGGAGTGGACTGATTATATCAATATATTGAAATGTTATATCAATGTGGAAATTTTGTCTTTTTTATGCTTGTTCATGTGTTATGATTATGTTATGGCTTTTGGGAATTGTTTATGTATATAGGTGGTTCTGTGATAAACTTTGGGTGGGTGAGCCTGATATAGCTCTCCAATTAATTGGGTTATGTAACTGAGGTAAACGTTAATGTCTCTCCTAAGATATTTATGGAATATACTGTGATGGGTATTTCAAATGTTACTCCCTATGAAGCTATGAAAGCTACAATGTAAGTATGTTATGGATTCTATAAGTTACCTTTATGATTTATGATTTCCATGTGTTATTCATAAATATTATGATTTTTTGGGGTGTGTTAAATATTGAAAAGTATGATTTCATTGATTTTAATGCATTAATGGACTAATATTTTCTTTCCTTGTTTTATAACCCTTACTGAGTTTTTTATGCTCATCCCTTGTTTTTTGAATTTTTTTCATAGGATATAAGGAAGGGTAAGAGAAATAAAGAATTCCAGAAGATTTTTATCAAGAAAATAACTCTTTTTTTAAGAGTTTTTATTTTATGAAAAAATTGATACTGGGTAGAAGTGTCTACTTTGTAACAATTGAGATATAATGTAATAGTTATGGAATAATTCTCTAAAACAGTAAACCTGAAAAGATCCTTAATGTGAATTATTAACTTAATTCAAGATTATGTAATGTTTTAAAGCTGGGGCCTTTTATTTGGTATCATAGGTCGGTTTAGATAAATTTAGTAGTTAGGATATTGTTAAATTAATATCCATAAATTAATTTATGTTAATATTGAAATGATATAGAATTTAAAGATCACCATGTTGCTTCTCCAGAGATATTTCTGTGTTCAGATGGTTTTCTGAAAAGGAAATTGGGAAGCTATAATGGGAAAACATCAGGGGGAAGACAACCTTCCAAATCTGCAACCTGAGAAGGTCAGAATCGAAACTAATTAGTTTTTTGAAATGATGTAACAGTTGACTCAAGCTATAAATGGTGGTGGTATCCATGCATGAGATCATCCAAATCAAGCACAAAGGAACATGCCAGCAGTGGAGCATTTCATGAGGTAACATCCCCCATCATTTATAGGATCATCTGCCCCTGTGCTAGTTGAAGGGTGGACTAAATCACTGGAGAAGATTTTTGATGTCATGGGTTGTTCAAAACATCAAAAGGATAGTCTTGTTGATTACCTCATTAAAGAATGTTTTAAATAAATGAGATTATAAATATGAAAATAAATTTATTTTGAAACTTTATATTCCATACAAGAAATTTAGAGATGAGTTTGACTTATTATATTTTAATTAATGATGTTTTTTAGAAATAATCAAGTTAGTTTGGATTTTTTAAAAATTCATTATATAAATAGTTTAAAAATTGACATAAATGAGTTTTTAAATCAATTAATATTTTATTAAATGATAAAGTTGTCTTAAAAATATAATATTCCTCCAAATGACATATATGATGTTAAAAATTTCATTAATGATTCATTTGGGGTCTCTTAACATTTTATAGTAAATATATTAACCATATATTATGAATATACAAGAAGACATGGTAAAAGTTAAATAAGTTAACAAAGGGTTAAATAAAAAAGATAAGGATTAAAAAATATCCAAAACCTATCCAATTATTATAGAATGGTTTTATTTATATTTTTATTCATCTTATATTTGAATGTAATGAGTTTCTAACCTTTTGAAAACGAAAATCATTTTATAATAAAATAACACTTTCAAACATTACGAAAGAGCCCATCTTCCCTCTTATAAAAGGAAACCACTTCTAACACATTACTCACTCCAATAAAGCCCCTTGTATTGTCAAACCTCTTCCTAAATAATCTCACAATATCCCTATATTTCTCCTAGAATCCTTAACTTAGGAATAATTCTCTTTAAAAAATCCTTTTGGCGCTAACCAATGGGAGTTACCTGATTTAAAGGTAACATCTTCCCTCTAGTTCTCTTCTTTTATTTTACTTATTCACTCCCTATGATCTTCTTATTCATTGTTTACATAACAACACTATTATCCTAAATATACTAGGTTGTTTTTATGATAATTATTCAGACTACACATGCACACACCTTTATATAATGGATACAAACATACTGTTTCTGTATACGGTGAACTACTGCCTCACGAAATGATGATTGTTCGATTATCTCCTACTGCCTCTCATGGAGGCCATTATGATGGAACTATATTTATATGTGATATATATTTTATTTTTATTGTTTTTATTCTTATATATTTTTCATTTATATAATACCTTTATGGTTTCCATAATGGATAAATACGATAATTTCATTTGAAGAAGTGCGGACTACCGCCCCCTCAAAGTGATATGACTCGTTCATGCCATACATGTAACTTATAAAGTATGTAATTAATGAAATTATATATTATATTAAACTTTAAGTATATTATACATATGATTAATTATGCTTTCATTCCATTAAATATGAAATAGAAATGAAAGTAGCGTTCAGGCGTACGTACGGCTTACCGTCTCCACGAATGGTGCATTGAATTTATTATCTCCAAATGTTATTTAATATTATTAATAAATATATATATAGGATATATATGATATATATGATATCTAAATCATGAATATAATTCTTTAGATAATGTACTTTTGACCACATAGACAACTTTTAATTATAAGAAAATCATTTTTGACTCAACTACCAAATATCGACAAAATGACCATTATTAACTTAAATGATTATGTAATGTAAATAACATGGTAATAAGTAATATAAAAGGTATAATAAACTTTAAAAGGGTTATTAAGAAAGTATAAATTAAATTTAGTTTATTATTCATGAGGTTAAGGAACAAACAAGTCAAGTCAGACACGAGGTAAGGGAACCGTTCACCATCCTCTTTTTGTCAAAGACTTCTTTTATGTTATGTTATTAAATTTAAATTTTCAAATGTTGGGATATGTTCTTATATAACCTTATATCCCTAAATTAAATTTTCATGTGATGAGAGACCCTTTTTTCTCTCATCAACTCATTTTATGGTTTTTTAATTGTCACTTTTATGCTGTTAAATTTTTATAAGGGAACTTCTTAACTTAATTTCCATTCTTTGGGTTAATCTTCTACTTCTTGATTATGTAGTGATATGAATATGTGTGAATGACCTGTGATTGTTTTACACATAATATATACTTGTATTGGGACTATTTTTCTTTTTCACACATAATTATGTAATTGATTTATCCTTAATCTCATTATACAATCTTTGTAAGGGACTTCATCTCAATCTCCTTTTTAGGCATATTTTTATTTACACATGACTTTCCTTTATATGGTGTATAAACCCCTTTGACTTTTAATTTCATTAAAATGGAATATTTTAACTATGAAGCATTTTACTAAATGAAAAAAATAATGATTCTTTTTAACATTCTAGGTGACAACGACCTTTCCGCCACCGCGAGCATTATTTGATATTTGGCTTCCTCTACAAGCCGTAGTGTTTTTAAAAGTAAAATAAATACCATATACTCTTTTTACGTATTTTGGTATTGAAAATGGTTTTGAGAGTGGATTCATTATGTCAATATATTGAAATGTTATATCAATGTGCAAATGTTATCTTTTTTTATGATTGTTCATTTGTTATGATTATGTTATGGTTTTTGGGCACTGTTTATGTATATAGGTGGTTCTGTGATAAACTTTGGATGGGTGAGCCTGAGATAGCTCTCCAATTCATTGGGTTATGTAATGGAGGTAAATGTTAATGTTTCTCCTAAGTGATTTAGGTAATATACTGTGATGGGTATTTCAAATGTTACCCCCTATGAAGTTATGAAAGCTACAATGTAATTATGTTATGGATTCCATAAGTTACCTTTATGATTTATGATTTCCATGTATTATTCATAAATATTATGATTTTTTTTGGTGTGTTAAAGATTCAAAAGTATGATTTCATTGATTTTTATGTATTAATGGACTAATATTTTCTTTCCTTGTTTTATAACCCTTACTGAGTTTTTTATGCTCATCCCATGTTTTTGAATTTTTTTTCATAGGATATATGGAAGGGTAAGAGAAACAAAGAATTCTAGAAGATTTTTATCTAGAAAATAACTCTTTTTTTAAGAGTTTTTATTTTATGAAAAAATGGATACTGGGTAGAAGTGTCTACTTTGTAACAATTTAGATGTAATGTAATAGTTATAAAATAATTTTCTAAAACTCTAATCCTGAAAAGATCCTCAATGTGAATTATTAACTTAATTCAAGATTATGTAATTTTTTAAAGCTGGGGCCTTTTATTTGGTATCATATGTCGAATTAGATAAATTTAGGAGTTAGGATATTGTTAAATTAATATCCATAAATTAATTTATGTTAAGATTGAAATGATATAGCATTTATAGATTACCTTGTTGCTTCTCCTGAGATATTTCTGTGTTCAGAATGGTTTTGTGCCGAGGAAATAGGCCAACTATGATGGGACAACATCAGGGGGAAGACAGCCTTCCAAATCTGCAACCTGAGATGGTTAGAATCGAAACTAAGCAGTTTTTTACAGTGATGGAACAGTTGACTGGAGCTATAAATGGTGGTGGTATCCATGAATGAGATCATCCAAATCACCCAAAAAGGAACATGCCAGTGGTAGAAAATTTCATGAGGTAACATCCCCCATAATTTATAGGATCATATGCCCCTGTGCTAGTTGAAGGGTGGATTAAATAATAGGAGAAGATTTTTGATGCCATGGGTTGTTTAAAACATCAAAAGGATAGTCTTGTTGATTACCTCATTAAGGAATGTTTTAAATAAATGAGATTATAAATATGAAAATAAATTTATTTTGAAACTTTATATTCCATACAGGAAATTTAGAGATGAGTGTGACTTATTATATTTGAATTAATGATGTTTTTTGGAAATAATCAAGTTAGTTTGGATTTTTTTTAAAATTCATGTTATGAATAGCTAAAAAATTGACATAAATGAGTTTTTAAATCAATTAATATTTTATTAAATGATAAAGTTGTCATAAAAATATAATATTCCTCCAAATGACATATATGATGTTAAAATTTTCATTAATGATTCATTTGGGGTCTCTTAACATTTTATAGTAAATATATTAACCATATAGTATGAATATACAACAAGACATGGTAAAAGTTAAATAAGTTAACAAAGGGTTAAATATAAAAGATAAGGATTAAAAAATCCAAAACCTATCCAATTATTATATAATGGTTTTATTTATATTTTTATTCATCTTATCTTTGAATGTAATAAGTTTCTGACCTTTTGACAAAGAAAATCATTTTATAATAAAATAATACTTTCAAACTTTACGGAAGAGCCCCTCTTCCCTCTTATAAAAGGAAACCACTTCTAACCCATTACTTACTCCTATAAAGCCCCTTGTATTGTAAAACCTCTTCCTAAATAATCTCAAAAAGATCCCTATATTTATCCTAGAATCCTTAACTTATGAAGAATGCCCTTCAAAAAATCCTTTTGGTGCTAACCAATGGGAGTTACCTGATTTAAAGGTAACGTCTTCCCTCAAGTTCTCTTCTTTTATTTTACTTCTTCACTCCCTATGATCTTCTTATTCATTGTTTAAATAAAAACACTAGTATCCTAAATATACTCTATTCTTTTTATGAGAATTATTCAGACTACACTTGAACACACCTTTATATAATGGATACAAACATACTGTTTCTGTATACGGTGAACTAATGCCTCACGAAATGATGATTGTTCGATTATCTCCCACTTCCTCTCATGGAGGACATTATGATGGTACTGTATTTATATGTGATATAAATTTTATTTATATTGTTTTTATTCTTCTATATTTTTTATTTATATAATACCTTTATGGTTTCCATAATAGATAAATACGATAATTTCATTTGTGGAAGTGCAGACTACCGCCCCCTCAAAGTGATATGACTTGTTCATGCCATACTTGTAACTTATAAAGGATGGAATTAATGAAATTATATATGATATTACACTTGAAGTATATTATACATATGTATCATTATGTTTTCATTCCATTAAATACGAAATAGAAATGAAAGTAGAGTTCATGTGTACGTACGGCTTACCATCTCCACGAATGGTGCATTTCATTTCTTATCTCCAAATGTTATGTAATATTATTAATAAATATATATATATAGGATATATATGATATATATTATATCTAAATTATGAATATAATTCTTTAGATAATGGACTTTTGACCACATAGACAACTTTTAATTATAAGAAAATCATTTTTGACTCAAGTACCAAATATAGACAAAACGACCATTATTAACTTTAATGATTTTGTAATGTAAATAACATGGTAATAAGTAATATAAAAGGAATAATAAACTTCAAAAGGGTTACTAAGAAAGTATAAATTAACTTTAGTTTATTATTCATGAGGTTAAGGAACAAACAAGTCAAGTCAGACACAAGGTAAGGGAACCGTTCCCCATCCTCTTTTTTTCAAAGACTTCTTTTATGTTATGTCATTAAATTTTAATTTTAAAATGTTGGGATATGTTCTTATATAACCTTATTGCTCTAAATTTAATTTTCATGTGATGAGAGACCCTTTTTTCTCTCATCAACTCATTTTCTAATTTTTTTAATTGACACTTTTATGCTGTTAAATTTTTATAAGGGAACTTCTTAACTTAATTTCCATTCTTTGGGTTAATCTTCTACTTCTTGATTATGTAGTGATATGAATATGTTTGAATGACCTGTGATTGTTTTACACATAATATCTACTTGTATTGTTTCTATTTTTATTTTTCACACATAATTATTTCATTGATTTATCCTTAATCTCATGATACAATCTTTGTAAGGGACTTCATCTCAATCTCCTTTTTAGGCATATTTTTATTTACACATGACTTTCCTTTATATGTAGTTTAAAACCCTTTTAATTTTAATTTCATTCAAAGGGAATATTTTATCTATGAAGCGTTTTAATAAATTAAAAAAATAATGATTCTTTTTAACGTTCTAGGTGACAACGACCTTTTCACCACCACGAGCATTATTTGATATTTGGCTTCCTCTACAAGTCGTAGTGCTTTTAAAAGTAAAATAAATACCATATACTATTTTTACGTATTTTGGTATTGAAAATGGTTTTGATAATGGATTGATTATGTCAATATATTGAAATGTTATGTCAATGTGGAAATGTTATCTTTTTTTATACTTGTTCATGTGTTATGATTATGTTATGGTTTTTGGGAATTGTTTATGTATATAGGTGGTTCTGTGATAAACTTTGGGTGGGTGAGCCTGAGATAGCATTCCAATTCATTTGTTTATGTAAGGGAGGTAAACTTTAATGTTTCTCCTATTATATTTAGAGAATATACTGTGATGGGTATTTCAAATGTTACTCCCTATGAAGCTATGAAAGCTACAATGTAAGTATGTTATGGATTCCATAAGTTACCTTTATAATTTATGATTTCCATGTGTTATTCATAAATATTATGATTTTTTGTGGTGTGTTAAAGATTGAAAAGTATGATTTCATTGATTTTTATATATTAATGGGATAATATTTTCTTTCCTTGTTTTATAACCATTACTGAGTTTTTTATGCCCATCCCAAGTTTTTGAATTTTTTTCATAGGATATAAGGAAGGGTAAGAGGAAAAAAGAATTCCATAAGATTTTTATCAAGAAAATAGCTCTCTTTTTTCTAAGAGTTTTTATTTTATGAAAAAATGGATACTGGGTAGAAGTGTCTACTTTGTAATAATTGAGATGTAATGAAGTAGTTATGGAATAATTCTCTAAAACTCTACACCTGAAAAGATCCTCAATGTGAATTATTAACTTAATTCAAGATTATGTAATGTTTTAAAGCTGGGGAATTTTATTTGGTATCATAGGTCGGTTTAGATAAATTTAGGAGTTAGGATATTGTTAAATTAATATCTATAAATTAATTTACGTTATGATTGAAATGATATAGCATTTAAAGATTACCATGTTTCTTCTCCGGAGATATTTCTGTGTTCAGAATGGTTTTCTGCAGAGGAAACAGTGCAGCTATGATGGGATAACATCAGGGGGAAGACAACCATCCAAATCGGCAACCTGAGATTGTCAGAATCGAAACTAAGCAGTTTTTTGCAGTTATGGAACAGCTGACTCAAGCTATAAATGGTGGTGGTATCCATGCATGAGATCATCCAAATCAACCACAAAGGAACATGCCAGCAGTGGAACATTTCATGAGGTAACATCCCCCATCATTTATAGAATCATCTTCCTCTGTGCTAGTTGAAGGGTGGATTAAATCACTTGAGAAGATTTTTGATGTCATGGGTTGTTCAAAACATCAAAAGGATAGTCTTGTTGATTTCCATTTTGAATGTGAAGCCAATTAGTGGTGGTCGATGGTGAAAAATATCAAGGATAGTGAGGAGATTGAAGCACTTTATTGGGATGAATTCAAAGGTATGTTTCTTGGGAAATATTTTCCTAAGGAAGTTCAACTTAGGATGGAAAAACATTTCTTTGAATTGAGGTAGGAGGATGACCTAGTGGCTGCTTATGAAGAAAAATTCACTCAAATGGAAAGGTATGCTTCAAATTTCATACGAGATCTTGATAGTAAAATCAACCTTTTTTAATCCGGATTAAAGGTGAAGAATCTAAGGCCATTATCTTCTTGTGAGTTCAAAAGTTATGAAAAACTTGTTTCATGTGTGGAGAAGGTAGAAATGGAGTTTTCTGATGATCATGAGTTCTTTGAAAAACAAAAAAAATAAGAGGTCAAGGTGGCAGACGAAAGGGACGAACTTTTCAAAAAAGTTTGATGGTAAAAAACTTAAGTTTACACTTTCTGAAAATTGTGGTAAAAATCATGTTGGGGAATGCCTTTTTAATTCTGTTAAGTGTTACTGATGTGGTAAAATGGTTCGTAAGGCTTGTAATTATACTGAAAAAGATCGAGGTAATGGTAAGACAAAATCTTATTTATAGTTAGTAAATTTTTTTAAGTGCAATGAAATGGGAACTACTAGAAATTTAATCTATAGCCATGGATCTATAGCCATGGTTATATGGACCTGTGGATATAGATTATTTATAGCCACGATTTAGTATATACTACCATGGATAAAAATTTGCGTTGTCTTTTTTTTTTCTAAATCCTGCCGGGCTCATCCTTTATCCTCCCTCGATCGAATTTTTTTCAAATCACGTTGGGCTCCTTCTCCGTTTTCCTGTGATAGCGATCCTCCAAACTCTATCTCTCACGGTGGCGACCCTCTGAACCCTGGATGTCTCTCACTATGCGTGACCCTCCTTCCCCGACCCATTGCGACCTCTCCTCTCCCCGATCCTCCTCCATTGATGGTGCCCCTCATGACCCTCTAAACCCTCGACGTCTCTCACAGCGGTGCCCTCCTCCCTGATACCCACTGTGCACGACCCTCCTTCCCCAACCCCTCGCAACCTCTCCTATCCTTGATCCTCCTCTACCTATAGTTCCCCTCCCGACGGTTCCCATCACTGACACCGAACAAGGAAACCCCACTGTGAGCCGCTGCCACAGAACGCAGGACACCTCACCTCCTCTGCCGACACTGCTCCTAGGTGGCCTCCCCACCTCCTCTGGCGTGCCTCCAATGCGGATAACCCCCACCAGGTGATCCTCCTCCTCATTGTTATGAACAATTATGTGTTTATTATTTTGTTATTAATGTGTAAAATTAAACTGTAATAGTTTCGCATGTTTGAGTATGGTAAATAGGTTTTTGAATTAGATACATTATTCTAATTATAATCGATATGTGTGGAGTGAGGTACAAGTGGTTTTCGGTGAAGAACCAATTAGTCTAGATTGGGAATCTACATGGTGGAGTTGTAGACAATTGGAATCGATAAAAAGTGATGGTATCAAATTCTGATGGTTAAATTGGGAATCAGGGGATCATCCTGGACGCTTCTCAAGGATTGGAATTCTTATGGTTTGGAGTTTTTAATGACCCACACAATTAGAGGGTTGGTAATTTAAGAGGAAATTTGATTTTTTTTGCCGGAAGAAGGCAGATTTTTGAGAATTGGGATATGAATTGGAATTTAAAGAATTAATACATCTCTAGGATGTGTTTTCATTTGAGGCTAATGGTTATTTATAGGGTTGGTTTCCAAATATTAGGGTGGTGGATAACCACAAAAAACTACAGTAGTTATTGGGTATTTAATTGGGAGGCACTAGGTGCCTCTTAATGGGTTTGCAAAAAACTACAGCCTTTATAAGGTACATGATGGAGGGGTACCAGGTACTCGGTGGGCTCGAAAGTGTAGCGGACCTTGTATAAGGTCCATCAAGTACACTGTGGAGGTAGATTGGTTACCCAGTAGGGATGGGTGTTGTTTTTTAAGGATAAAAAAATAGTTATTCTGGATTTCACCTCTAAAAATTCCTTATGGGGTTCATCTACTTTAAATGGATAGAGGTAAATATTCCTCTTCAACCTCCATTATTCTTTCATATTTATAAATTTTAATATTTAGTTTTTTTAGGGGATGGTTTGTGTCAGATTTCACCAAGACTTATTATGGCACATGAGAATGTGATGTTTCAAAGATTTATTTATCCATTCACGTGTTAGAAATATTGTGGCACATGGAAACATTGTTTTATTTTTCTCATTATGTTAGATACTCCAATTATTTCTTATTTATTAAAGTTATACTTGATGAAATCATTACATTGTCACCATTCCCTCATAGAATGTGGTGCAATGACATTAAACTTCCACATTCTCATATTTCACCAAGATTTCATGTGAACTTATTCTTTATTATATTTTGATATATTTACCCAAAAAAATATACCAATTGATATAGTATATGTTTACTAGTGTGATTATTATTTATCATGGTTGATTACCTGCATAAATATTCACACAATAGTGTTTATTATAGATTATATGTTAATACTATTCTAATATTTCTTGGATTTAGGTATGAGAAAACATGACCAAGATGTATCCTGATCAGATTGTTGTGTTATATTTAAAAATATAGATGTTCTAGAATCATCCCCAAGCTAAATGTGAGCCCATGTAATTTACAAATATATCCTACAGTGATAAAATAGAATATTTAACCACTTATTATTCTTTGGTGGTTCATCATTATTAGATTTAAAATTATCATCATTGATAATGAAGTTACCATCATTGAAGCTACTATGTGATGACATGGGCCCAATGATATTCTTCTCACTAGGAAAATTGTGAATGTTACATCTTCCTCTTTACCTACAGTTATCAAGAATAATATATTTTTTTCCTAAAAACAATAAGAAATTTCATAATTCTGAAACTAAACCTCTAAACATGTCGGAGTGAATTGAGGTTCTTAAACATGTTAAATTTATTACTTTCATAAATAGTATAGAAAGAAAACATAGTGGATGAATGGTATCTACTAACTATACTAATCCTGGGTTCCTCTCCATTTTTTGTGTCCAACATTCAGAAACCAAATTTCTTCTCTGCTTAACTTACATGCACCTTTTTCACGTTAATCCCTTCCTCTCCCTCCCTCCCTCTTCGGCACATAGTTTACCGCAGATTCTCCACCTGGTCGGAGTTCATCTCTTATCAACCTAGGGTTTGTTGTCTTCCTTTGCATCATACCGTTTCTTTTTCCTCACTCCCTCTTTCGCATGCAATTTCCCTCGGTTTCTCCCCACATTCGCGCTTTTTCTCCTATCGACCTATGGTCCCCGCATACCCCAGTCGTCATCTTCCTCCTAATCTCGGTTCTCATCCACTCCTCAGATTCGCATGCAATATTTCCACCATTTTACTCCAATACCATCCTTCACATCAATCCACCCTAATTCCCTCTATTGACTATGATGTCTCCTTCCTTTTCTTGCTCCATAATGTTTTCACATAAACGCCATGTATTGATATCCCTCGGTTTCTCCTCCTACTCGATTATCACCTCCTTTCGAGCTAGAGTTCCTGCCTACCCCAGTCGACATCTCCCTCCATCACCCGGTTCCCCTCCACTCCTCCAGGTGTTCCCAGTATTATCTGTCTCTTATGAGATCTACCTCAGTGAAGCACGCCCTGTACTCACTTCATGTTTCCATTCACCATCACTGAAACTTGTTACTTCCTTCAAAAATCTATCTTACTGTTGCTTCATATAAATAGATGAGAGGGTAGAAATATTCCCTAAATGCAGATTCATCTAGATCCTGATGAATCATGCAAATGGTATTTTCTCTCCTGTAGCATCTCGGTATCATTTTTCCCTTCTCTATAGTTTCACATTTCACTATGTTTACACTAATTTTGCAGGGTGTAATAAAATATAGTGCTTCACAAATGGTGGGTTCTCATAAGTTTCAAGAAAAAAATTCAGTTCTCTCCAAGATTTAGTTATTCCATCTATATATGGATTTTCAAACATCAAGACAATATATCCCCTGTTTTGATTCACCAATTACTACTTGTACTTATTTTTCTTGTTAAATATTTATTCATCTAAAATTTCTTCCATGGTTGATCAACTTCTAAGTTATTAGGTTTTTTTCTCAACACTGGATCACTTTCCTTTATAGAGAACTCTCTTCTTTCACATGTTTATTATCGTTTGAAAATTGTATATTTGCATTAGCAATTAGAGAACTCTCAATATTTTTCGTTTTTTTGGTTTATCCTTTTATAAGTCATCATATTATATGATCAAACATTCTTTCTTATCAAGTTCAACCTTCATCATAGGTGTGGATCCTTTTTTTGTTATGATATATTCTATTTGATAAGAAATTGTGTCCTCTAGTAAACTATTATTATCAGGTGGGATAAAAACTTGTATCGAACAAAACCAAATTAAGCTGAAACTTGAGCCAAACTAATTATATACCATTAGAAGGAATAATAATTGTTAATTAATAGAAATTTACAATTTGATAGTATCATTTTGAAACATAGATCTATTTCCCCCTTGCTTGCAGGAACATGATTTGACCCATGGGGCGTTGAGGTTCTTATATGTTGGGTGATGACGTGTATAGTCACAGGAGATAGGTATGTTTTAGTTTAGTTTTTATTTTATTTTCTTTATTGCATTGGCCACTTAGGTCTTTTAATTCTTTCTGTGGACAAAGGGTAATTATATTCTGTGAAGGGGGGAAAATGGGGTTCAGATTGATTCAGTCTGCCGGCTTTCATCCGAGGTAAGATTATATGGTTACTACTTGTCTCGCACCTCATGTATTGGGAGATTTTAGTGTTTTTTACTTCATATTATGTTTTTAGTAGGGAGTTGGATCATTTCATGTTGGTTCAGGTGGATTTGGTTCTCCCAATCGAGGTAAGACTTTAATGTCGTTGGTTGGTTTCTCACTAGTTATGTAGCATCCTTTATGTGTTTTAATGTTCCTAATATCCTTTGCATAGTGTGTTGATCCTTGCTCAATGGTTTTGAGTTTCCAAGTTAAGGGAGACTCGCCTGCGTGTTCATAGGTAATAAAGTATATGTATGTGGGTTGCCCCGTTACGTGTATAGTCAACATTGGAAGTGATTATACATGTATGGGGATATGTGTACCAATGTATATATATATATATATAAATCCATACGCAGGTGAGTGGAGACTGTTATATGCATATAAGCATATGTGAAAATATCCCCTTGCACATGATCATGGCCATGAGGGTGAGTGTATAGGGGCTAGGTGTCCTTGCATGTGTGTGAAGGTGAGTATACCCAATGGGGGAGCAGAAACTTTTAGTTAGAAAGCTCCAAGAGCCGAAGTGAATGGTTTGGTTCCACCTTGAGGTAGGATCCCTCTTCTAGCCTCTTTAATTCAATAATTCTTTAAATTAAATTTAGATTTCTTAATTATGCTCAATTATATTGAATTTCATATCTTGAATAACTGTTCTTTAATATAATTGTTTCATTTGATAAATAAAGTCATGTTTTTATAATAAAACCCCTCCAATGGAGATGCGCTGTCTGCAAAAAACTCATTGTGATAGTTATGTTGATCTAGTTACTTAAATTCTTGCATTTGATTTGTGGTGAATGAGTTTTAGAATAAATGTCAAATATAATTAAATGAATTGTTTGATAAATGCATTGCCATGATTTTATAATAAAACCCCTCCAATGGAGGTACGATGTCATCTAAACCAAAGAGTAGTGATAGTTATTTGTATCATGTTTAGATTTGGTTTGAGTCTTTCATATGCCTCTTGTTGGTGTTTGTTTTGTGTCTAGTTAGTTTTTGTTTTCTTTGAATAATATAAATTGGCTTATCATACTCGTTTAACTCAAATTACATTGCCCGAGTAGGCATATTCCTTGACCACGACACTTTCCTTTTCACGCTTTGAATATTATAAATAAAATTTCCATGTTTTGGAAAAGTAAATGAATTTGTAAATGGTTTGTGTAGGGTGTATGGTTCTTTTCTATCATTTTGTTTCCATTTAGATGTTGTGTCATTGTGCCGCTCTCTACAACCTTCTATGGTGATCCCTTGTTATAACATATTAAATAGTTGATTTGTTCTATCATCTTCTGGTGGGGCGATGGCCAAAATGTTGTCCCGCCTCCTCCTGCTTCATTCGGTCTTGGATGGAAGATGCGCCCCATGAATGTCGCCAGACCGGGCCAACACGTCGCGGTCACGCCGTAGTAATGTCATGATTCGGCCCTGCTCCAGCCACATAAAGCCCACACCAGCCCCCTTAAACCTTTATTTCAGCCCGCTGCCACCCGCATTTCAGCCTGCAATAGCCCCCCTACCACCTTTGAATCAGCCCGCACCATCCCCCCATCACCTACAACCTACCCCATTCCACCAACATTCCAGCCTCCTCCCTCTCCCATCGCTCCTGGTCAGAATATGTTTCCCAACAGATGTCGTTGGATGGGGCCAACACACTGCTGTCATGCCACGGTCACGCTACAGTAATGTTGTGATTTGGCTCTGCTCCAGCCACATCCAGCCCACACCAGCCCCCTTCCAAATTCATTTTAGCACGCTGTCACTAGCATTACAGACCGCAACAGCCTCCCCCCCTACCACCTTTGAATCAGCCCACACCATCCCCTAGCACCTGCAACCAGCCCACTTCCACCAGTATTCCAGCCTCATCCCACTCCCTTCTCTCCTGGCTGGAAGATGCTACCCTGCAGATGTCGCTGGATCGGGCCAACACACTGCGGTCACGCCGCAGTCACACCGCAGTCTCACCACTGTAATGTCGTGATTTGGCCCTGCTCCAGCCACATCTATCCCACAACAACCCCCTTCCACCTTCATTTCAGCCCACTTCCACCAGCATTCCATCCCGCAATAGCCCCCCACCCCCACCCCCTTTCCACCATCGAATCAGCCCGCACCATCCCCCCAACTCCTGCAACCAGCTCCCTTCCACCAGAATTCCAGCCTCCTCCCGCTCCCTTCGCTCCTGGCCGGAAGATGCTACCCCGCGGATGTCCCTGGACCGGGCCAACACGTTGTGGTCATGCCATGGTCATGTCATGGTCACGCCGCGGTCACGCCATGGTAATGCCAGGATTTGGCCCTGCACCGGCCACTTCCAGCCCACACCATCCCCCTTCCACCTCCATTAAAACCAACTGCCACCAGTATTCCAGCCCACAACAGCCCCCCTGCCACCTTCAAATTAGCCCGCACCATCCCCCCAACACCTACAACCATCCCCCTTCCACCAGCATTCCAGCCTCCTCCCACTCCCTTCTCTCTTGGCCGGAAGATGTTTCCCCGTGTATGTCGCTGGACCGGGCCAACACGCCACGGTCACTCCATGTAAATGCCGTGATTTGGCCCTACTCCAACCTCATCCATCCCACACCAGCACCTTCAACCTTCATTTCAGCCTGCTTCCACCAGCATTCCAGCCTACAACAGCCCCCCCTTCCAACTTCGAATCAGCCCTCACCATCCCCCCAGCACCTGCAACCAGCCCCCTTCAACCAACATTCTATCCTCCTCCCACTTACTTTGCTCTTGATCGGAATATAATACCCCTCGGATGTCGCTGGACCGAGCCAACACGTTGGGGTCATGCCGTGGTCACGTCGCGGTCACGCCGTGGTCATGCCTCCATCACGTCGTGGTCACCTCGCGGTAATGTCGTGATTTGGCCCTGCTCCAACCACATCCACCCCACACCAGCCCCCTTCCACCTTCATTTCATCCCATTTCCACTAGCATCCCAGCCCGCAACAGCCCCTCTACAGCATTCCACCCTCCTCCCGCTCCCTTCGCTCCGGGGAAGAAGATGATGCCCTGCAGATGTCGCTGGATCGGGCCAACACGTCGTGGTCATGCCACATTTATGCCATGATTTGGCCCTAATCTAGCCACATCCAGCCCACACCATCCCCCTTCCACCTTCATTTCAGCCTGCTTCCACCAGCATTTCAGCCCGCAACAGCCCCCCAGAATCAAGATGCTATCCCCACAATAATTCCTGGGTAACAAGATTCTTAGGATGAATTGGTTTTGGTACTGAAGGTTGAGGATATTTTTATCCAACTTTATATTTATGAGTCTCTTATAGTTATTTTTGTAACCATCCTACTAGAGGGTCCGAGTTATAAGTGGTGGAATTCTATTATTCCAAATAATCCATAAAAAGACTATTCTTGGAAAAGTTTCAAGGCATTGTTCAATTAGTATTCTTTCATAATGAAGTGATGGTACTAATGGCTATAGAATTTTCTAGGAGGGGTTGTCAAGGTGGGGTATCCATGGGTTGTCCGGGGGGTCTGCAAGGTAGGGGCGAGCGTGCAGGTGGGTTGTATAGGAAGGGCTGTCCAGGGGGGGTGTATAAGGGTTGTCCGGGTGGTTCTGCAGGGCAGGGTGCAGGTGGGGTGTCCAAGGGCTATCTAAGGTGAACGGGGTCTGCAGGGTATGGGGAGGGTGCAGGTGGGGTGTCTAGGAGGGGTTTTACAGGGGGTCCAACGGCTGTTCGAGGGGGGGGGGGGGGTCAGGGGGTCTGTAGGGAAGGGGGAAGGGTGTAGGTGGGGTGTCTAGGGGGGCATTCTAGGGGGTGTACAAGGGATGTGTGAGGGCAGATTTGAAGAGAAAAAACCCACGATAAAGGAGACCTAACCTCCTAGAAATATTTTTTCTAATGATATTTTTAATGGTATTCCCAATAGCAAGAGGTCTGAAATCCTTTATATCCACAGAATTTTCCTTCTTTAGGATCAGGGCAATAAAATTGGAGTTGATTCCATAGGGCATTGAGGCATGTTTAAAGAACTCCCTCATAGTGTTAAAGAGCTCATCAAGAACTATGTCCCAGTAAAACAAAAAAGAATTAATTTTTGAACTCATCAGGACCAGCCACACTCTCAAGATTTAGAGAAAAAAGGGCACTCTTAACCTCCTTCTCATCAAGGGATGAATCAAGGGAGATTGTTGGATTGGTGTAGCCCTTTCCGGTTGGGCCGAATGCTTGTGGCCCGCAACTGTCGTGGGTCGAGCTGACCAACTGACACTGATAGAAACTGTAGCAGTGCGGACTTCAGATTCAATAGGATTTTAACTCTTTTGACAAAGGTGGTCGCCATTCACTATAGCGACGCAGACTTACTTTTCATAATAGTGATCGTCTTATTCATTTTATAGCCCATTTTCGGGCTAGGGTTATGACTAAGAAAACTCTGTAATTTTGTGCTCCTGAATTAGTGAAGTTCTGACTCTCTATGGACGTAGGGTTATTCCCGAATCACGTAAATTTGTGTGTCCCGTGTCTATTTTTTTTTCTTTCTGCATTCTTATTTCATTTCTCATTTCTATCATTGCTCCTCCCAACGATTCCGCAACAATTGAATCCCCAATCCATTTCCCATTCCCTCTCATTCTTTTTATGCTACCATCAAAAAGTATGTCATCATACTAAACAGAGCCTAGGATTCAAATAAGCTTGGTTAACCATACTCAATCAAAGGATTAAATTTAAGCTCATAATGCTCACTTAGGATCCGTTACTGCTTAAATCATGTATCACTTAAGATAAGTGATTCTATATAAGTGGTTCCAAATTTCTTATTGAAAATTTTTATTCTGACACTTATTTGAGTGGTTTTCTTCTAGAATTGGAAGTGTAAATGTTTTTCAGAAACAGAACGCCATGAATTTTTTCAAACTGTTTATCATAAGTCATGAGGACCATGTCCTAACAAGTAGTCACACACCAGAACTAATTATAAGTAAATGAACAAAAAATCAACGTATTTTATTTCTATAGGAGTAAGAAGAATTATAGAGACATCATATCATATATGGTTGAATCACTCTTCGAAATTTGTTTTTAAACCCTTCTCTCAGAACCTAGTGCTGTATCACTTCATCAAAAATCATATCCAGTCCATATCGTCGTCCTTCTAATTTTGGAAACTTCACAATATCATTCATACCCACCAAAAAGTTGAGCAACATTACTTCTTTCTAAAGATGCATCTTTAGCTGCATCTATATTGGCCACAACCAGGAACATCTTTGTTTCTGAAATCACCTCCTCACCATTATTCCAAGAAATCTTTCCACCCCTTGTTGTCAAGAGGCTAGCAATAGTATGCATAACACTAACATCTTCAGGACTGATTTTAGTATTTTCCTTGCCCAAGATATACTGACACTTAAACTTCGTTATTTTCTTTATAGCAGCCGACCACTCTCTTTGTTCTGCGCTTGTTGATGATAAAAAGTGTCCTTATAATTCCTTCTCTATCTATCAATAAGAATGGTCCAATTTGTAAAACCACTCTAGGTGCAAGAACAAGAAGTTTATTTAGGAAAATTGGATCAAGCTGAGCAACAACAATTAAGGTTGTCATCTCTGCATCTGAAACTTCATCCCCTGCTAAAGCACCGGCCTTCAAACACAACGTGATGGAAACTATCACTCCCCTAACGAGACTATTCCAGTACCATTTAAAGCATATATTTTTCAAATTCATACTTAGAAAAATAATACAGCTCCCACATGACAAAAACCATAGTAAACTTTCCCACATATACTAGCCTTAGTAGAAATATAACCAAGATCTATCTTGCCTAATTGAATAAACTGAAACCTGTCTTTCGAAAAATTCCAACTGCAAATTAACTTTATTTCTGTGGGGAGGCATACTTTCCAGCCCTCATGTTCAGAGTCCATAATAGCCTTAAGAGTGTTCATGTCCATCGCTGCTAGTATACTATGACTGTGAAAAAGTTTTAGCAACCAGTCGGTACCTGGAAAGTCCGTGACCAAGATCCATTGAAGAATAAACGGTAGGAATAACTCCATTAGATGTTCATCAGTTGTGCAAGGGAATCCACATAGTAATGTCAGTTGTGGAATTATTCCATCGTGCCCCCAACCTATTTCTAACACCCTCACTTCCTCCACTTCTTTAGTATTCAAAATGAAATGAGTCTCCTTTCAGTGTGAGGTTTCATGATCCCCTATTCCTTCCCTCTTTAAGCAACCTTTTGTATATTATTATTGCAACCTTTTGAGCTGTTCTTATCCCGAAAAATTCTCCCTCATCACTTTTTTGAACTCTTTTCAACATTCTTATCACAAATTCTATACAAACTGAAACCACTAGCATTGTATGTCCACCTTAACTGTGACCTTCCTCTACTTTCCTGCTCCCACATTTACTCAGATAATCTATGGGTGCCTCTCTTTGTCCTCAATTTTCTGAACTGTGTTCCACCTGCATCTCTAAACCATTAATTCTTTCTTATGTGCTCTTCCAAATCACGTAACTTGATTGATGCGTTTTTCACAGTTTTTCACATCTATTCTTCTAGTAGAACAAATATGTAGGCAATCCACACTAAATAAATCTTTCCCTGACCAATCCGGCACAATTCCAAACTTACTGCCTCCAATTTTTTTCCTTCTCTCAAAATAAAATCTTCAAAAACTTGAAAATCCTGTGTACCTTGCGTTATGCTCAATTTCGCTGCTTCTTCCACCCCAATTGGATCCACTTCCTCTTCAATACGTTCTTCAAACTCTGGACATGACCAATTCCAGTCCTTGTAACCTAGAATTGTAGGACTGATCTCTACTAACACAAGATGTTTTGACAACAAAGTTTCAGTAGTTTGGTGTACTGATTTCAATGGTTGTGCACTGTTTTGAGTGGGTTGTTGTTGCACAACCTCCCCTTTCTCGAGCTCCACTGTAATCTTTGTAGAATTGTATACTTGTTCTTTCACACGTAATGAATCCAATTGTGGTTCAAATTGCTTCTCCCTACCACCTCCTAGTAATTTTGGACCCTGATTCCACTCAATATTATTTTCCCACCTTTACACTCTAATACTTAGGTTAACAATTACTTTTCCTGGAAGTTCGAGAGTGGAAACAAACTGCTCCTCCAATGCACTAGGTTGCTGAAACAGTTCCTTCTCCGTCGACTTCCCATACTTGTCCATTAGAGTAGGTTTAAAAATTTCCCATGACAAGTTCATCATTGCACCATACCGGGAAAAAAACCATTATAGTGTGGTACCAACCACAAAAAGTTGCACACAGTGTAATTTTATGTCCTCTGTCGTCCGAAAAAAATTGAAATACCTTTATGCTTTAATGATCCCACCATACGAATCATCTCCCATAAAATCTAGAAGCACAACTCTTGTCATCCATTTTGTATGGATGTCAACAGCACAATAGAATTATTCTGCCTTTTGTTTTTAATTCTCGCCCATTTACAGCACCATGGATGCTTTCCACAGTTTTTTTCCTCTATTTTTCATTCGTCTACAGTGCCAGTGTCGGACGCTAACCACAAAAAAACGTTCTCTCAGTCACGAATGTCCTCTATTTTCTCACTCAATTACTCTGGCAGTGAATCTTCCTTTTATTTTAGTTCAATATCTCTCAGTTATGATGAAATAGTTGAGGCCAAAGAAGCTTTAGAATTCAGGAGTATGTGGCAATCAGGTGTTTATTCTAAGAAATTCTTAGGGAATGTGTTATATATTTTTGTGGTGGTTCATTTAGATAGTGGATCAAGTGACAAATTTTTTATTAAAAATCTTCCCAAGGTTTCCAATGTAGTTTCCAGGCCAACCAACCAGTTCAGAATTGGGCTGGGAGACAGGAATTGACAGTACTCTTAGGGGTTTGTAAGGGTGTTTAGGTGACTATGAAGAATATTTCTCACTAGTAAGGATCACGTGTTTGACACAGGTGTACCATATTTGATTCTTTTAATGACTTGGGAAATAATTTTGTTTATATTTTTCAAAAATTAGAAACATAAATCAATGAAGTTCATGTGGGATGGCTTAGTGATGAGATTACATGGGGAGACAAGAAGATACGAATACCATTGGAACTAAAACAAACATTATGCCCATGGATTCTTCTTTTAGAGTTTTGGTTTTGGAAAACTAAATTTAAATGTTTTGTTACCAAGAAAAACCATCCTTGGGAAGAAAACCAGTAAAAAATGGAATACTTTATTTTTTTAATTTCATTACATATTTTATGAACCAAGAGAGTTACCACCTGAGGTATAGATCGTTTTATTACTTTAATTCATGGTGCAACACCAATGAATATATATGACCATATAAGCTAGATCATTCCTTGAATGATGAGGATGGAAAACAATTTTCTGGAAGGGATGATACCGGTGGGGGGTGCTGGTGGGGTGTCTAGGAGGTTTGTCCGGGGGGCTGCAGGGCAGGGGGAGGGTGCAGGTGCGGTGAAAGGGGGTGTCCAGGTGGGGGGTTGGGTACAGGGGGGGTCAACAGGGCAGGGGGGTGCAGGTGCGGTGAAAGCGGGTGTCCAGGAGGGGGGGACCTGGCAGGGGGGATATTGGTGGGGGGCAGGGGGTTTACAGGGAAGTGGGGAGGGTGTAAGGGGGTGTCCAGGAGGGGGAGGGGACCTGGCAGGGGGGGTCTTCATGGGGGGAATGCTGTCTTACATAAATGTCCATCCATAGAGTGATGTTTAAAATTCATAGATATACATTGATGAAACTAGTGTTATCATACATGATCAGAACATGTGTATGAGTGAAACCATTATCTAGCCCTTTGGAAATACCCTAGGATTCTGCTAAGTTATTTTTCAACAGCAAGGACTTCTCTCAGTTCTCTGGCTCTTTGTAGAGACTCTTCAATACACCCCTTGGTTGTCCAATACCAATTCAACAGCTCCTTTCCCGGTCCAAAATAGATGGGTAACTGGGTAGTTTTTCCACACCCATGTTGTAAACATTTGTTGAACAGTCTGGAGAAATCCCCTTGCTACATCAACCAAGCCATCTATTTCTTATTTTCAGAAATCTTTGATACACCTGGGGGTGCAGGGGGGTCTGCTTGCCTAGGGTCTGTCTGGGGGGGGTCCATGGGGGTGAAGAGGGGGGAGGGAGGGGTGTCTAAAGGGGGTGTCCAGTGGGGGTGCAAGGGGTCTATCCAGGGGGGCATGGGGTTATCCAGTGGGGTAAAGGGGGGCATGGGGGTTTTCCAGTGGGATGTAGGGGGCATGGGGGTCCAGGGGGGCATGAGGGTCCAGGGGGGCATAGGGGTGCAGGGGGTGTTCAAGGGGGATGTCCAGGGGGTGTAAGGGGGCTGTCTAGGGGGATGTCAAGGGGGTTGTTCGGGGGGTGTTCAAGGGGGTTGTCCAGGGGGCATGGGGTTCTAGTGGGGGTGCAAGGGGGTTGTACAGAGGGTGCAAAGGGGGTCTACCTGTCCAGGGTATGTCCGATAGGGGGTCCATGGGGGTGTCTAGGGGGAGGGAGGGGTGTCCAAGGGGGTGTCTAGGAGGGAGGGGGTGTCTAGGGGGTGCAAGGGGCTGTCCAAGGGGGGAATGAGGCTATCCAGTGGGGTGTGGGGGGCATGCGCGTTTAGGTGGGTGTTCAAGGGGGTTTTCTAGGGGGTGAAAGGAGATGAAAGAGGGATGTCCATGGGGGGTGTTCAAGGGGGATGTCCAGGGGGTATGGGGGCCCAGTGGTGGTGCAATGGGGCTGTCCAGGGGGTGCAAGGGAGCTGTCCAGGGGAGGAATGGGGGTGAGGGGGGTGTTCAAGGGGGTGCGGGAGGGTTGTCCAAGTAGTGCATGGGGGGTGCATGGGGGTATGTTCAAGGGGGTGTAGGGGACCTGTCCAGGTGGGGCATTGGGGGTGCATGGGGGTGTTCAAGGGGGGGGGGGGCTATGGGTTTTTTTATGAAATGGGAAGGCCTACAACCACAGTTTCAAATTGTGGATATAGGTTTATTTCAATGGTTTTAAACCATATCTAAATTCATATAGCCATGGTTTTGAACTGTGGAAATAGGAACTGTATGTCTTACTGTTCTGCCATGGTTTCAAACTGTGGATATAGTCCTTTAGCCATGGTTTTGAACTGTGGCAATAGCATTTTAGCCACGGTTTGAACCATGGCTATAGGTCTTTCTCTATAGACATGCCAATACCATCCACAGTCTGTTGAACCATGGATATAACCTATAGCCATGGTTCTTGTGCTTATAGCCACGTTTTGAAACAGTGGCTATAGCCTAAATTTCCAGTAGTGGGGTCATTATGAAAATGAGTGTCCAACAAAGAACTCAACTGAGGGAAAGAAGTCGGACTAAAAGTATAAAGGGGTGGTGAAATCATTTTCAAATACTTCATCAGATGTGGGGACATTGAATTAAATAGTATCAGGTACACTTTTTGTTTATTCATATTATGCCAATGTGTTGTTTGATTCAGGGTCTACAAATTTGTTCATTTCTGAGAAGTTTTCTCGTAATTTGGGAATTTCATCTCAAGATATAAATCCTAAACATATGGTAAAAACACAAGGAGGAAATGTTGATACAAAAAGAAATCCTAATAACATTCATGTCCTTGTGTGCAGATAGACACTACCTAAAGACCTTATTATTTTTCCACTTGTAGAGTTTGATGTTATTTTGTGGGTGGATTGGATTTTTTTTATCATGCTAAGATTGACTACAGATCTAAAGAGGTAACTTTTTAGAAAGACTTCATTTTTTGTACAAGAATGAACCCTTAATTTTGATAGCATTTTAGGAAGCTGAGAACCTAGTAAAAGATGGAAAGGAATTTCACCTTGCACATAATTTTAAAAAGTAAAAAACTGTTCAAATTAATGATGTGGAAGTGGTAAATGGGTATCTTTATGTTTTTTCTAATGATTTTACTGGTATAATACCTAATCAAGAAGTTGAATTTACTGTTGACTTAGTTCCTGATGCTAAGACAATTTTAAAACCCCCTTATCTAATGGATCAAATTGAACTTTTAGAGTTAAGGAAACAATTGCAGGAGTTGTTAGATAAAGGTGTCATTTGACCTAGCACATCACCATGGGGTTCTCTAGTCTTTTTGTTAAAAATAAATATGGTTCAGTGAGACTTTTCATTGATTATAGAACCTTGAATAATATCACTATTAAGAATAGGTATCCTTTGCCTCATATTGATGATTTGTTTGACCAGCTCCAGGGAGCTTGGTATTTTTTGGAGATTGACTTTAGGTCAGGGTATCATTAGTTGAAAGTAAAGGAATCAGAAATTTTGAAGACCGCATTTCGTACTAGATATGGCCATTAAGAATTTTTAGTTATACCTTTCGGGTTTACCAATGCACCTGCTCTATTCAGGAATCTTATGAATATAATTTTCCATTAGTTCATGGATAAGAATGTGGTTATGTTTTTTGATGATATATTGGTTTATTCTAAAAGTAAATTGGAACCCAAAAGTAATTTATGAATTGTTTTGAAAACCTTAAAAGAAAATAAATTGTATGGGAAATTCAGCAAGTGTGAGTTTTGGTTACAACAAATTTCATTCCCTGGTCACATTGTTTCAAAAAATGGAATCACTATAGATCATCATAAAACAATTTTTTTTGAATAATGGCCAAGACCCACAAATATAACTGAGATTCGTAGTTTTATTGGTTAGGTAGGCTATTAAAGAAGGTTTGTTGATAATTTTTCATGGTTATCTAGCTCACTTAATTAGTTAACTTGAAAATGTGTTAATTTTATCTGCAAAAAATAATGTGATGATTGTTTTAAAAAATTAAAAAAAATATTGGTGAATTCTCCTATATTGGAATTACCATACAAAGGTGGTGAATTTGTTATATATAGTGATGCTTTGTTAAAAGGACTTGGTTGTGTCCTAATTCAGAATGACTAGGTAATTTCTTATCCTTCACGTCAGTTGAAAACTCATGAGTTAAATTACGATACAGATGATTAGGAATTAGCTGATGTTGTTTTTGCTTTAAAAATTTGGAGGCATCATCTATTTGGAATAAAATGTGAAAATATTGACCATAAAATTTTGAAGTATATATTCACTCTGAAATAATAGAACATGAGATAGAGGAGAGGGCTGGAATTGATCAAGGATTATGAGTTCACAATCCATTACCATCCAAGAAAGGAAAATAAAGTGGTCAATGTATTGAGTCAGAAAATTATTGATACATTAACCATGTTACTTTTGAAACAATATAAATTTATTAATGATTTGATGAGATTTGGAATAGAAGTTGTTGGTGCAAGAGATCCCTCTGTTTTGTTTCAGGAGTTAGTGAAATCATCTCTATCAGACAGAATTATGTAAGCGCAGAAGGAAGACAGTGAGTTGTAGAAAAAGGTATAGTTGGTTTAGAAGGGTAAGTTTCTATATTTTAACATTGATAATGCTTTTATTTTGATATTTGGGAAGATATTATGTGTGCCTTGTTATTCATAGTTGCATAAATAGTTGTTATGTGAAGCTCGTAGTTCTCCATTTTTAGTTCATCCCAGCAGTACTAATATGTATAGAGATCTTAGGGAGTTTTACTGGTGGGATGTAATGAAAAGATATATTGCTAACTTTACTATGAAGTGTTTGGATTTTCAATTGGTTAAAGCAGAGTAGTAGTTACTAAAAGGGATTATTCAGCCTTTACTGGTTCCATAGTGGATATGGGAAAATGTGTTCATGGATTTTGTTATGGGATTACCAAACACTTCTTGAGGTAATGATGCAATCTGGGTTATTGTTGATCGATTGACTAAATCTGCTCATTTCTATCATGTTCGAGATACTTTGCCTCTAGATCATATTTCTCAGTTTTATGTTAATGAGATAGTCTGGTTGTATAGATTTCCCCTCTCTATTGTATCTAATCTTGATCCCAGGTTTACTTATAACTTTTGGAAAGGCCTTCAAATGTCATTGGGTACTGAATTAAATTTTAGTAAATCTTTTCATCCATAATCAGATGGGAATTTAGAACAAACAATTTAGACATTGGAATACATGTTATGTGCTTAATCAATGGATTACTAGGGATGTTGGGACCAACATCTTTCTTTGGTTGAATTTTCTTATAATAACAGTTTTCATTCCAGTATACATATGGTTCCATCTGAGTTATTATATGGAAAGCAGTGTTGAACTCCAGGTTTTTGGGATGAAGTAAATGATAGGAATCTGATGGGATCAGAACTGGTAGAAGAGATGGCAGAAAAAGTTCAATTGATTTAGAAGCACATGAGAACAGCTCAGATAAGGCAGAAAAGTTATGTGGATAACTGGAGGAAGGATCTTTCTTTCGAAGTAGGAGATCATATCATTCTCAATGTTTCTCCATGGAAAAGTGTGATGCGTTTTGGTAAGAAGGGAATGTTGAGTCTGATGTTCATTTGACCCTATGAAATCATGTAGAAAGTTATATCAGTTTCCAACAAAGTAGATTTACCTCAATGTTTATTCCATGTACACAATGTTTTTCATGTTTCAATGTTGAGAAATTATATGTTGGATCCATCTCATGTTTTGAGTCCAGAGGTAGTTCAATTGGAAGAGAATCTTTCTTATGAGGAATAAACAGTCCAGATTCTTGACTACAGACAGCAAGTGTTACGAAATAAAGTTATCCATTATGTAAACATTTTTTGGAAAAACCATATGGTTGAAAAGGAAATGTGGTAATATGAAAATGATATGAGGGATAAATACCCCCATTTATTTGATAAGTGGATAAAATTGTGAGAACGCAATTTCCAAAAGGGGGAAGGATGTAACATCCCAAGTAAATAAAGAATATGACATTTTCATATGTATTAATATTTTTGAATTAAATATTAATTTTACATTAAAGGGGATTCTATGTTTGATGGTTTTCCCGACACGCAACAGTGGGTTTCTCCGAAATCTCATGTTGCACACAATGTTGAATCATACTAAAAAAATATAATAATATAATATTATGTTAAATGGTAGTTAACGCCTCACTATTGTATTGGTGGGAATGAATATAAATAACTAAAATATGGTTATACTTTTTTAAAATGTTTTTACATTTAATCAATAAAATTTAGATGCTTAAAATCTGAATGAATTCAATTTTAAGCCTAAATACTCTAATATTCTTTAAATGGTCGATTTAACACCTTTTGATGGATAAGCCTTTTTAAATTTAATTTTTGTCACTTTTATATTTTCCATTTGAAAAAATATTATTATTATTTAGAATCATGACATCAAAATTTACTTTGGATGAAATTTTTGTATTTTTCTGATAATGTTTATTTTCTAATGAATAGTGAAAAATACTGCATTCTAATTCAAAACTGCCTTTTAATCTAATTTATTTATATGGATATATTATATTTATAATTGTTTTTAAAGTGTAATTTGATTATATTTTTACCATTTAATCAAATTCATGTTCACTGGTAGTAATTTCACTTTGAAATTGGACATAAACAAGTGTCAATCTTTTGATAGTTATTATTTCATAAAAACACGCTTTTTAGTTTTGATAACGAAAATTAATTTTAAATTAAATAATGAAACTTTTATGTTTTAAATTTTGTAAAAAAGAAATAATTTTTTAATTTTGAATCTAAAAATTATCTTTAGGTGAATTTTTGGAATTTTTCAAAAAAAATTCAATTTTTGATGAATAGTGAAAAACACTACATAGTTAAAAACTAACTTTTTCATTTAAACGAACTTTTACCTCTTCTATGAATTGAATTTAAAAAATCTGATATTCATGGTTTTCATAAATAATTGATATTTTGTTCAATAAGATGAAAATAATTTTTGGTAAATAGTAACTTTTGATTTTTTTACCGCGGTTAAAGGTAGATATGGTAATTCAAGGTAAAAATAATATTTTAATAATATAAAATTACCTTAACACTTGTAATAACCTTACTATATGAGTCATATCCGACCAATACAATCCTTGGGTAGAACATTTGGCCTTTGAAAGCCATTTGGGTAAGATAATGACATTAATAACTTTTTATTTAAAGTAAATATATAAATATCATAAACATGTATTGTTTTGCCAAAAACAATTTTAATGTGGGGTTATATAATTTTTATATTAAACTATAAATAGTAATTATAAAGTTAAAAATATTTCCTATATCATGGTATTTTATTTATAATTTTTAGATATAATTTAAAGAAAGTTCTTTATGACACAATGATGATGTAATGATTACCTCATTAATGAATGTTTTAAAGAAATGAGATTATTAATATTAAAATAATTTTATTTTGAATCTTTTAATGACATCCACGAATTTTAGAGATTATTATGACTTTTTATCTTTTAATTAATGAAGGTTTTTTTAAATAATCAAGTTTTGGATTTTTAAAAAATTCATGATATGAATATTATAAACATTGACATAAATGAGTTTTTAAATCAAATAATATTTTATTAAATGAAAAAATAGTCTTAAAATTCTAATATTAGGTCAAATTAAATATATGATGTTAAAATTTTCATTAATTATCTATTTGGGGTCTCTTGGAATTTAATTGTAAATATATTAACAGTATAGTATGAATATACAAGAAGACATGTTTAAAGTTAAATAAGATCACAAAGGGTTAAATAAAAAAGATAAGGATTAAAAAATATCCAAAACCTCTCCAATTTTTATTGGGTGATTTTATTTATAATTATATTCATATTTTATTATAAATTAATGAGTTTTGGAACTTTTAAAATATAAAATCAACTTATAATAAAATAATACTTTCAAACATTCTTAAAGTGCCCCTCCTCCCTCTTATAAAAGGACGCCACTTCTAACCCATTACTCACACATCTAAAGCCCCTTTTATTGTCCAAACTCTATACAAATAAGCTCCCAACATCCCTATATTCCTCCTATAAGCCTTCCCATAGTCATAAGGTGCTTCCAGAAAGCCTTTTGGTTCAAACCAAAGGGAGTTACCCGATTTAATGGTAACGTCTTCCCTCTAGTTCTCTTCTTTTATTTTAATTCTTCACTCCCTATGATATTATTAATTGTTTACATAGAAACACTATTATCCTCAATATAAAAGTTTTTTGTTATTATAATGATTTAAACTACACTTACACACACGTCCATCTAATAGATATGAGGATACTGTTTCTGTGTACGGCAAACGGTTGCCTCACGAAATGATGATTGTTTGATTATCTCCTTCCACCTCTCATGGTGAAAATTGTGATGGAAATATATTTATATGTGATATATATTATATTTAAATTGTTTCTATTCTTCTGTATTTTTCATTTATAGGATTCCTTTCTGGTTTTGATAATGGATAAATAAGATAATTTTATTCGAGGAAGTGCGGACCACGACCCCCTCAAAGTGATGTGACTCATTCATGTTATACTTGGAACGTATAAAGGATGGAATTAATGAAATTATATATGATATTATACTATAATTATAATATACTTATGTATCATTACGTTTTCATTCCATTAAATATGAAATATAAATGAATGTAGCATTCATACTGATGTGCTGCTTACCGTCCTCATGAACGGTGCATTTCATTTTTTATCTCCAAATGTTATGTAATATTATAAATACATATACATACTAGATATATATGATATATATTATATCTAAATAATTAATATCATTCAGTAGATAATTTAATTTTGACCACATGGACAAATTGTAATTATAAGAAGTTCATTTTTGACTCAAGTACCAAATATCAACAAAACTGTCGTTATTAACTTAAATGATTATGTAATGTTAATAACGTGGTAATAAGTAATGTAAAATAAATAATAAACTTGAAAAAGTTTATTAATCAACTATAAATTAACTTTAGTTTATTATTCAAGAGATAAAATAATTAATGACTCAAGTCGGACACGAGGTTAGAGAACCTTTCACCGTCCTCTTTTTGTCAAAGACTTATTTTATGTTATGTCTTAAAATTTAGATTTTAAAATGTTGGGAAATGTTATTATTTATCCTTATTGCTGAAATTTTTATTTTCATGTTATTATAGACCCTTTTTCTCTCTCATCATCTCATTTTCTGAATTTTTATGTGACGTTGTTAGGTTGTTTAATTTTTGTAAGGGAACTTCTTAACCCAATTTTCATTCTTTTGATTAATCTTCTAATTATTGATTATGTCATGAAATGAATATGTGTGAATGAACTATGATTTTATTACACATAATATATTATTAAACTGGGTCTATTTATATTTTTCACACTTAATTAAGTCATTTATTTATCCATAACCTCATGATACAATCTTTGTAAGGGACTTCGTCTTAATCTCCTTTCATTGAGACATATTTTTATTTATACACGACATTCCTTTATACGGTGTATAAAACCCTTTGACTTTTAATTTCATTCAAAGGGAATATTTTCTCTAGAAATTTTTTTACTAAAATACAAAAAGAATGTTTCCTTTTAACGTGTGCAATGACAACGACCTTTCCACCATTGCGAGCATTATTTGATATTTGTTTCCTCTAAAAGCTGTAGTGTTTTTAAAAGGAAATTAAATACCATGTACTCTTTTTATGAATTTCGATATTGAAAATGGTTTTTATAATGGATTGATTATGTCAATATATTGAAATGTTATTGCAATGTGGAAATGTTATCTTTCCTTTATGCTTGTTCATGTGTTATGATTATGTTATGGTTCTTGAGCATTTTTTACCTATACGGGTGGTTCTATGATAAACCTAGGGCAGTTGAGCCCGAGATAGCTCTCCAATGCATTGGGTAACATGAAGGAGGTAAACTTTATTATTTCTCCTAAGAGATTTTGGTAATATATTGTGATGGGTATTCCAAATGTAACTCCAAATGTTGCTGTGAAAGCTACAATGTAATTATGTTATGGATCCCACAAGTTACCTTTATGATTTATGATTTCCATGTGTTATTCATAAATAATATGATTTTGTGTGGTATGTTAAATATTAAAAAGTATGATTTCTTTGATTTTTATTTATTGATAGACTAATGTTTTCTTTACATGTTTTATAACCCTTACTAAGCTTTTTATGCTCATCCCAAGTTTTTGAAATGTTTTTCACAGGATATAAGGAAGGGTAAAAGAAAAGAATAATTCAAGAATATTTTTATCAGGAAAATAATTCTTGTCTTCTTTTAAGAGTTTTTATTTTATAAAAAAAATGTATACTAAGAAGAAGTGTCTACTTGGTAATAATTGAGTTGTAATGTAATAGTTATAGCCAAATTCTATAAAACTCTAAACCTGAAAATATCTTCAATGTAAATTATTATCTTAATTCAATATTATGTAATGTTTTAAGGATAGGAACTTATAACATGATTAAGCCCATATCCAAAAATATCCAACCCCCACCTTTCTTATAATAAACAATAATCAACCAGGCCTATGGGAGGTTAAACCTAAAGTAACTCTACCTAAGCATAATTTACATAATGGAGAATCTAATTCATAATAAAAATAAAACCTAATATGTATAAACTATATTTGATAACTAAATTCAATATTATAACTTTGATTAAAAATAGAGGTCCTGGTGGATGAAAACAAAATATTATTTTATCATACAAGGAATTTAAAACATGAATTAACAAATTATTAGAAATAATCTATCTCAAACACTAGACATACACAATATTCATATGTTAAAATCATTTTACAAAAAATAATATTGTAAGGAATTTAACATTAAATAAACACTTTATTTATATTAAAAAACATTAGATACAAATAAGAACTTTTCATGTTTAATGTAACCATAAAAATCATTTTATAATGTCTAAAACATATAATTTATAAAAAAAATTAAACATTAGAAAAAATTGAAAATATTGAAATTTTAACATTTTTCCTATATCATAATTTACAATAGATAATGTTAATTATTAGTCATAATTAATGATTGATATGTAAAGGAAACAATGTATGAACCATATATATTAAGTGTATCCTAAGTTATAACCAATCATAATATATGTTTGATATCACTATTTAAGATTGGTGTAGTCATGATGCTCATGTAGTATTTGATGACATATCATGTATCATCAATACAACCTGATGATCTATTTTTTGTAACATGGATTTCATTCATATATTTTGATATTTTATATTGTGTCATATGACATAGAAAAATCCACAAGTTTAAAGTACATCATTACTTATGGTATATATAAATCGTATTCTATGATTAATTCAAACATAAGTAAAATCAACTTATAGTGTATTAAAATATGGGATCAAACAAATTATGAAAATTATATTATTCAGAAAAACAATATTAAAAATATATTAATCCATTAAATATCGAGTCTCTAATATCACTGATGGGATTTGGGGTGTTCATCTAATCAACTTGTAAGTGAAAGATACCCATGATATTCTTGATCTATCTTCAATAGTATCAAAAAGAATAATATAAATAATATAAATAGGTGTATATTAATAGTATAAAGAACTATATTTTAATATTTTATGAATTATTCTTGATAGATATCACGGATGAAATAGTGAGAAATATCTTAACTCCAAGGGGATTACATTATCCTTTGGATCCTCATTCGTAATGAAAAGATCTTGTGATCTATCATGATGTGCTAAAAAATTCTTCATGAAGATAGTGTGAGAAATAGAAACTTAAAAATATATTAATATAGGATATAATGCATTAAGGGTAATCAAAATGGGAGGGATCCTATCTCTTTTATAAAATCTCTTCTTTTAATGAAGAGATTTGTAGAATTTATAGAACTGGTTATAATCCCATGGTAACCATCACATGTCACTTCTCATTGATGAATATTCATAATTTCTTAAACTCATCAATTAGAATAAGTGGTAATGATTCTATTCTGTGATATCATATACCATTCTTCCCATCAAACACTATGATGGTATCCCAACATATTCTACGATATAGGCTATTGATTACCTATATCGGCAAATATGATTCAGGCACATCATAAAATATGATATCCTTCATTTTTGTACATATTAAACATGTATTTCAATTAAAAAACCCCTCTAATTTACTTTTTTACTTTATTTATAGGATAAAAATTTATTTTAAAAAATTATTCTAATGACTCGTTGTATATCTTGAGGTCAAACACATTCTAAATTCAAGTTACTCATACAAAATCACTATTGTGGGAATAACAGCTCAAACATTTATTTTCTTTTAATTTATAATATAATTTGTATTCATTTATATCCTCTATATAATTTTTCCATTTACTAGACCATAAATTACAAAATATATTTAAATTAAATCATAGAAAAGTATTGACGTTACATAAACAATCTCAATCAATTATTCCAATGAAAAAAACACTTGAATTGGGAATAATAAATATGATTCATTAAAACCTTTAAAATGGATAAATTGGTTTCTTTACTAGTCAAACATAAATATAATGTAATTATAAAAACATAAACTGATAGATATTACCTTTATACATTTCAAATTAAAAAGAAAATGGGTCATTGGTATGACACACAAAAGATCTAGAATCGAAGATATAATGGTGAGGGTATAGAAGATAGGGAGGTAATGAGACATTCCAATAGTTTTTTTGGAATCAATGAAAAAAACTAAATCTTTTTCAAAATTCACAAACTATAAATGATGAAAAAATCCCCTTGATAAGGTAGTGGTCAAGCAACCCCACCAGATTCTAGGTGAACTTACACCACAAGTCTAGTTTTGTTTGGTAGTTAATATATCATTACATTTACTCCCTAGGATTCTATAGGTTCATTAATGTACCAATAACCCTCCTTTTTCTTTTCCAAAGACGACAATGTCTCTGCAAATTCTTCTACTTATTTCTTCATCCTTAAAAATTAAAAGGAATTAACCCTGGATAACATAAGAAATAAAAAAAATGTAAATTCTAGATATGAGTGTTGTTACATAGAATTTAAAATATTACATTTTTATAGTATGTTTCTAGAGGCTTAAAATCATATTCTTTTAGAGTTTTTATCATACATACCTTAAAATATTTATGTTACAACCATAATATATTCACTACATTATATGATTAAAAGATTTTTTATTTCTATGTATATTAATGGAATGGTACCTTCTCAACTTTTTATAATATTTATAGATATATCTTTCTTATTATTTTTTATATTATCTAAAATATTGGAATGCTATTTTGACATAAAAATCAAAAATAATAATAAAATAATTTTTTTCATAGTTTATATTTTCTTTAAAAATAAAAATTTCTCAGATTAACATGCTTAAAAAATTAGTTTAAATCATAAATTAAGTTTATATTTGAGATTTAATCCCTTTTCATTTAGTTTATTAATATATATGGTGATTATGAATATCCTGAATAGTTCAAGTGAAGTGGCATTTTGGTTGAACTAGTAGGAACGCCAATCTTGATAGCGCAATTTCTAAGGTTCAATATTGTTTAGTCTTTTTCAGTGATTTTTAAAAGGTTTATGGAGTTTCATCAATTGTTTCATTTTAATAGTTAGTTTTTAATATTATATTGTTTCCTATATTGGACTTTAGGACTATACTCTTTAACTTTTTGTTCTTTTTTGTTATGTATTATACTATATTATTATATAAAAAAATAAAATTCTCCTTACTGGTTTTCAAAAATGTATGTCACAAACACGAAAATTAACAAAATACCTTATGGAACATTTCTGACCATCCAACTGACCAATGTGTTTCAAAAAATGAAGTAGTAAATTGTTATAAATCCAACCATAAAGTTGTTAAAACTAATAAGAGAACAAATAGTTTATTTCATTTTCTAATACATACCTGATTTTAATATTTTTTATAATTCATATGAATTAAATGACATAATAAATTAATTTTTTTATAATATTAACTAACAAATTAATTATAAGTATAAAATAATAAATAATAAATGATTATATTATTTAAATTATCTATTTATAATATTAAGATAATTTTTTATCGATAAAATAGTTTTATTTAAAAATATGAATAAATTTTGTATAATTAAATTTCCTAATTTTAATAAATATTATTTAAACCTTATTAATCACTAGTCTACCATAATACAAAACCATGACCCCAAATTCTAAGAAAAAATATTTAAAACATTATTTGAAATAATTACATGACATAACCCTAGATCATTTTACCACCCTAATAATCTACTATATAATTGAGGTCCAATTTTAACATTAATTATTTTTAAGTAAAATAAAAAAACTGGCATTAATGAAAGTTAATAAAAAATTAGGGGTTGACTCTAATTTACCATAAAAATTTTCATGAGAAAAAAATAATTATGATAAATATTCTAATAGAATATAACTTTATATAATATTAGACATGAAAATTATTTCTATCAAGATAAAGAAGCATTTGGGTGAATTCCAACACCTCCCTCATAGTATGAGATCATAATTTTTAAAAACCCACCATTAATGACACTTTCAGAATCATAAAATTAACCACCATAGATGATCAACATAAATATATCCCTAAAACATGAATTGAGTTGAAATATAGTGCATTGAAACCATTTTAAAAACCCTTCACAAACCTCTAATTCATTTTTTCAGGATGGAATATTCCACCTAGGAAAGGATCGATATGAAATATCATTGATTGAAGAAAATAATGAGTTATGAAAATGTCCAAAAAATAATTTTTAGTATGAAACAAAGTAAAATCCTTCCCCCTAGTATCAATCCCTTATTTTTTAGAAACCCTCCTTTTAATATGCTCCAAAATTATCCAATTAAACCCTATATAGAACTCGCATAAATATATCCTTAAAACTTGAATCTAGTTGAAATGTAATGGACAAAAACTATTTGAAATCCCTTCCAAATACTCTTAGTGACTTTATTATGAACTATGGTACTCAAAAATGATTTATGTGAAATAAAATTGATTTAATAAAATAATGTGTTATAAAAATATTAAAAAATAATATTTGGTAGAAATAGAGGAATAGACTTAGGTAGTGTCAATTATATTATTTAAGGGATACATGGCTCTTACTAATTTGAATGGAATTTTTATTATTTCTTTCAAAAAAATTGTTTTGGATATATATATATATATATATATATATATATTCATGACCCCCTCCCCACAAGGTGTACCCCTCCTGGGTTGGCAATGTGAGAAGGGAGATAGTGAACCCTGAGTCCCACCTTCAGTAGGCCCTAGGTTGGTGACTAGCACTGAGGGTATAGTAAACACAAAAATGGGAGGCATTACCCTCTAAGAGAACACATAAGGAAGAGAGATATAATATAGACACCAACCAAATCCAACTCATAATGAAATATAAAAGTAATCCCAATTACACATATGTAATGTCATGCAGAAACTAATACAACTAAAAGGTAAAACTGTGAGTACCAAAAAAAGTAAAAATAGCTGCAACCATGAAGCCTGAATAGCTCTTGTAACACCAAGCTAGTAGTAACCAGCCTAATCTCTAACCTTCTCCAAGTGACCTAAAAACAATTTATATATACCTAGGGTGAGTATAATAGTATACTCAGTAAGATCCTCCCTAGAGATTCTCATGAAAAAATAATGAAAGCATGCTAAATAATAGTTAACAACAAGTGAAACAAACTCGTCAACTAAACAGGTATAATAAGTTCCCAGCCTCACAATGGATACTCTCACCAAGTATCACATACTATAGTATATTATATAATAAAGAATATCAAGGGTACCACGCTACTACTTCCCCACTATTTTTCCATTTTTCCCCAACGTCACACGTCCTAATCATCTCTCTCTAAAAAGGATTTCCCGTAGACACCTAGGCAAAGCACCACAACATGCACCTCATGCAGCACAACCAACACATCCATGAAACCAAAGTAACTAGGTAGTTTTTGAGATCCACCACATCTCACATAATGTGTATCACATGTTAGGCATTATACCTCAAGACATTACAGCCCATACACCAGGTAAGGATCCTCAAGCCATCACAGCCTATACACGTTACACTTATAGTAGCACATAAGAAACTATATCCATAATATATTTGTGGGAATAACCACAAGAAATTACATCCCTTTACACACATATATGGGAAAAACTAACCATTGTTCCTACCAGCACAAGTAACTACCAAGATAATAGAGTGGGTCCAAAGGGGGTAGTCAGTCATCCATCCTCCCACACGAATGTTGGGGAAAACACCCCCCAGGAATCAGAATCCTCGAGGTGTTAGTTTCCGTAACTGATGGGGTGGATTAGCCTATAGAAACACAAAAAAGTATAGAATATACTATAGATCAAAACCACACTATGGGCATAACCTAGTATTAGACTCAATTGCAGTTAATGTCTCCCAAACTCTCAGCTGCCACTGCTAAGACTATGTATCCTATATACACACAACCGTTTAAAGAGATTTATTATATTACTTTCTTCCCTTTTTATCTATTTCACTTTAAAATAAACAATTATTTAAAAATTAATTAACCAACAACAATTCCACATAATATTTCATTAGCATCACCCCAAATTTTCATGCCCTCTAGGAATAACCAAACCAACTCCACAGCTTCTTAGAAATATTACCTCAGCATTGCATCCCAGCAAGCTCAACCCCATGGGTTTACATCATTTATTCAATCATTTATTAAAAACATGATTACTTTCCCATATTCCCAATCATTCTAGAAAAAAAATCTAAGCTACTAAACACAAGGGGGATCAACATAGTGGGTATTTGAACTACCCATCAAGTCTTTTCCACTTATAGTAAGAGCGTAGACCCATCCTCCCTTTAGAAGATAAACATGATGAGCACATGGAATACCCTGCATGTCTTCGCCCCTTTTTTAGAAAGAGGGTAAGAAAGACTAGATGCCTTGATTAGTGGGGAAAGTAATGTAGATAAACAACCAACAAGACTTGGAAAACATCCAATCATTCAAATTCAACTCATTTCATCATCTTGGGTGTCATCCCCAATACCCACATGCATAAACCGGTGTATTTATCCACCATAGGAATCAACTACTGCCACAAAAAAAGGTTCTTCATACCCCCACATATCACAAAAGTCATCCAGGATCACATAAAAACACAAGAAGTTGGAAACAAAAATCATATCAACTAGGCTCTTGGACCTTAAACAAGGCATTCTTCCTTCACACGCAATGAGCTCTCACAGCTCCAAGCATAAGGATCTTGGCCTTTACAAGAAAGAGGGTAACTCATAACCCTATAAGGAATTATATTTTATCAAAAAACCAGTTCTTTAATCCATATTGAATTAACCGGTTCATTAATAGTAGGTTCCAACTATGGAATACCTAAACAGAAATCTATCATAGCTATCACAAATTTTTACATGCTTACAACACCAATTTGATTAACATAAAATTACAACAACAACAACCAGATTCATTTACATGCCTCCTTATTTTTGATAAATTATTACAATTAATCCCAGTTTACATTTATTACCAATTTTGATCAAGAATGACATGCTAAATAAGGCAATCATATATATCACACTGTCAAGAAAAACAAGAGGCAATAACATCTGATCGATGCCAATTATTTTATCTGGTTAAAATTATTTATTATGTCAATTAAATTATTGTCCAGTGGATAAATAATGCTAAATCTATGATTTCACATAATTTAATAGAGAATAAATGAATCTCATACCTCAAAATTTTCTTGACGTTCTTTATACAAGAATGATTCACACAATGGATTACGATCTGCTCCCTCGTGACAACTACATCCACCCAAGGACACTGAGGCATGACCACACCAACTGACACCTATGAAAACTTCATTAAAATCATAGAGATAAAATTATATAACATTTCAAGGAGAGAACTAGGGGAAAAGGATCGATGAAAACACAAGAACGGAGGTAGATCATACCTTATATCAATGACGGATCGAAACTTACTTCTTTCACCATAACAGGGTGTGTATATGCAGTAGGAAGAAACTTCAAGGGGAAACAATACAAGGATTAAGGTTCTATTAAACCGCTCCTATGGGAAGAAGGAATATTTTTAGCATCTCGCACTAGGGAACAAGATGGTATAACAAGGGAGGAATATATCTCATCCCTTTAGAAGATTTATGGAGTAGCGTTTTAAGATAAGCTGGATTTTCCCTTAAAAGTGGAATGCATAAAACTACACGGTTTGACCAAGTAAAGGCATCATGTGCCTTAGGAAAATTATTATAGGAGTTATGGGATTTGAATTGGCCTTCAATACCTTAAAACAAGTCTTTAATTCATTTTACGTTGAAGAAAATGTCAAAGGGGTGAACTATAGTAGTCTAGAAACATTATACACCTACCGTTGCTAGAAACATTGTACACCTACCGTTGCTAGAAACATTGTACACCTACCGATGCTGGAAACACTGTATACTTACCAATTCTGGAAATATGGTACCCCTAATGATGTTGTAAACAATATACACCTACCGATGCTGGAAATAATTTACACCTGATTGTACACCTACCGATGATAGAAACACTCTTCACAAAACTTGAAATTTGTAAAAGTATTGGGTATAATCCAACTTGACCTCCCAGAACACCATAGATGCCAGATTTCAGCAAAGGAGTGGACTAGAGAGTTTCAGGACATTACATGAGATACCTCTCAAAACCTTCACATCCTCAAGAATTCAAAACCAACCTAAAAGGAAACATAAAACAGGGTCTAAACAACCACCCATCGAGATACCTCTCACAAGAGATCAAGCCACAAAAAGCAACAAATGAAAGCCATATCATAAACATGAAAGGTCTACAACGACAAAGAGAACATAATTTCATAAATGGATTTAAATATCAAACAACTGTGGGTATTGAGCATGTATCTATGACTAACGTTCCAAGGTACTCTCCTCCACACCACCATGTCACTACAAGACACAAACCAAGGGGATAACACACCCATGAAACACCTCCTCCTTGTGGTCTTGGATCTCCACATGCCGCTCCTTAAAGGTCGCATCATCATCAATATAGACCTCTCCCTAATCGATGATGTGGGAGTCATCATCAAGATAACGATGGAGCTGTGAGACATGAAAAACATCATGTATCTCGATCATCTGTGGGGGAAGTGCTACTCGATATTCCATAGCTCTAACATGAGCCAACACCTCTAAAGGCCCAGAAAACTGAGGAGATAGCTGACTACCATGAACAAACCTTTTCCAAAAACAACAGGGATTCACCTTTGGAAACACATGATCCCCAAAATAAAAATCCAAAGATCTCATCCTTTAATCGGCATATGATTTCAGATGATCATGAGCTTTCTTTGTCCTCTCACAAATCACCTGAACCATCTATGTCATATTTTTCACTATTTCCGATCTGAGAAATGATGACTCTATAACCCCAGTCCAGTACAACATAAAAAGACAAGGTTATCCATACAAGGCTTAAAATTCATTTGTACCAATGGTTGAGTAAAAACTATTGTTGTAAGAATAATCCACCAAGGGAACGTGCCTCATCCATGAACCTCCAAAATCTAGGACGCAAGAGTGCAACATGTCTTTAAGAGTCTGGATGGTCCGCTCTATCTGATCTTCCATATGTGGATGAAAATTAGTGCTAAGGAATAGCTGAGAATCAAAATCATATTGGATACCTCTCCACACCCTATAGGTAAAACGAGAATCTTGATCGGAAATGATTGTCCTTGGGACTCTGTGGAGTCTCACCACCTCTTCAGATACTTCCTCGACAAAACATTCACAGAGATCTACTCCTTGATCTCTATAAAATGGGATTATTTTGTTAAATGATCCACTACCACCCAAATAACATCATGTCCTCCCTGAGATAGAGGTAAACTACTAGAAAAAAGTCCATTGAGATGTCCTCCCACTTCCACTGAGGAATATATAATGGCTATAGAAAACCATCGGGGACACGGTGCTCATCTTTCACCTTCTAGAAGACCAAACATCAAAACACAAACTCCGCAAATACATGCTTCAGCCTAGGCCACCAAAACTGACTCCTCAACTCTTGGTAAATATTTTTCACAACAAGATGTACCACTAAAGGAAAACTATGGAACTCTTTGAGAACCATCTCACACATCTCCAAAGGAACAAAAATCCCTCCTTGATATAACAGTCAGTGTTAATTGTCCTCATCCCAACCATTAGAGGCGTCACAACAAACAAATCGATCTCTCTAGACCTCCACCTCTAGATCTCCCAAATGGGACTCATCCACTTGTTGCACCATATATGACTGCACCATCATCTGAGAAATGCAACCTCTTCCCCCAACTACTCCCATATCAAGATGTAATACTAAAAGTTCATCCATAACTCTACAAAAATAACTAGATTTACACAGTGCATCACTACGCAGCTTTCTACTGAGAGTATCAGCTACAACATTCCCCTTTCTAGGTGTATACAATATTTCAAATTCATATTACTTTAAGAAATCCATCCACCAATGCTACTGTAAGTTCAAGTCACACTAAGAGAAAACATACCTCAGGCTCTAATAATTAGTGAAAACCACAAATCCCTCACCAATGAGGTAATGTCTCCACAACATTAGAGAAAACACCACTATTGTTATCTCAAGATCATGGGTGGCATAGTTACGTTCATGGGGACGCAACTGCCGAGACCTATAAGAACCAACTAATCTATGCTACATCAGAACACAGCCTAACCACAGATGTGAAGAATCTTATAAAACATCAAACAAAACTCTCTCTCCTAGAATACAAAGAAATAGAGCACTTACCATCTTCTTATTTATATACTCAAAAGCTTCCTGACACTGATATGTTCACACAAATTCCTAATCCTTCTTGATCAATGTTGTCATAGGAGTTTCAAACCAAGAGATATCAGCTATAAACATCCCATAGTAGCCTATGAGATAAAGGAAACATTTCACCCCTACCACTGTCTTAGGGGATACCCATGACAAAACTTCTTCTATCAATGATGGATCCACAGCTACTCCCTACTCGGACACCACATGCCCCATGAAAAGAACATATCAATCCCAAAATTCACACTTGGAAAACATCCCAAACAACTGTTATTGATAAAGAACACTCAAAATGACATGTTGATGCTCTTCATGATCCTCCTCAGATATAGAGTACACAAGAATGTCGTTGATAAAAATCACCATGAACATATCCAAGTACTCATAGAACATAGAGTTCATCAATCCCATGAACATAACTAGAGAATTCTTTACACCAAACAACATTACAATGAACTCGTAATGCCCATAACAATAATGAAAAGTAGCATTCAGAATATCTTTATCCTTCACACGCATCTGATTATATCCTGACCTCAATTCGATCTTCAAGAACCAAATTTCACCCTTCAGTTGATCAAATAAATCATCAATCTATCAAAGTGGATAGTTATTCTTCACTGTCACTTTTTTTTAGTGACGATGAACAAAAACTTCTATAATACTTCTTCATGAACAAAATAGGTGTTCCCCAAAGTGAAACACTCAGCCAAACAAGACCACATTGTAACGAACCATAGATCTATATACACAAATCTCGTAACTCAGAAGGGGTCATCTTATATAGAGGCATATAGAAAGAAGACACTCTGATCTATAGATCAATCCCAAACTCGATCTCTCATTGAGGAGGTAATACTACAACCTCTTTTGGAAAGACATCAGGGTACTCTTCTACGACCTTGGGAAACACCAACTGTTAAACCTCTAAAGAACTCATCATCAGCTCATCCATCAAGGATGATAAGGATGGAACACACATATGACCCATTAGATGGACTTGCTCGCCGAAAAACACCATCGGCTCTCCATCAGCATAGAAGAGCACCACCAGCCTCCTGAAGTAATCCACGATAGACTACACTGAATACAAACAATCCATACTGAGGATGAAATCATATAGTTGTATCTATAAACATAGGAAATATCCACAAGAGTGGTTCTTCTCCAGTAGTAGCTTATATTCTCTATATACTTCAAACAAGTCAGATCGACCTCCAACTAGTGTAGACAATTCAAGGGGCACTAGAAGCCTCTATACCTAAATTCCCAAATCGTGGAAAAGGGAAGGTGATATGAAGGAGTGTATTGCTCCTGGATCAAAAAAGTCATACACCCAAGTAGACAATAAGAAAAGGGTACCTCGAACGACATCTGGATCTCCTAGAAATAGCAATGCTAAAGTATGGAGATTACCACGACCTTCTCCATAGTCTCTATGACCCTGATGACAACCACCACAATGGTCACACTCTTCTCTCTAAGGAAGGGGAGCATCACAGGGTTGTCCTCTGCCTACCCCATATGATCTATGTTGATCCAAAGCTGGTGAAACCTACTACTACTGCCTTAGCTAGAACTGCCTCAATGGAGGAACCTAGAGTAGAACACCTGGTGCACGATGACTGCTCTAAATGGACAGGCACTCTTGTTGTTGATGACCTCATCCACCATAAGAAAAAAAATCACATGATCCCTTGGCATAGGCCTGAGAGATGATGCCCCCAGAGAAATGAGATTTTGAGGGATGGGACCTACCCCGGACAAACAGAAACTCTTCTACCTTGAAAACAGGAAACCCCAGACCAAAACTCTTATTTGTGAAGAATCAGGATGACACCCCTCTCATGACGATCTAGTTCTGTACAATGTCCTCTTGGTGACATCTGCCCTCTCCAGCACCACAAGATATGTCTTCAGCATAAATGGGGTGACCAGACACAGGATATCTGGATGCAAAGACTCTTCTAAATGCCTCTACATGGCCTCCTCATCTGGAAAAAAGTACAAAGAATATCGTAAAAGGTTCCTGAAATGGATTCTGAACTCTTTCACACAGGATCTCCCCTGTTCAAGGGTAAGATGCTCCTGGTGACTGGATGCCTTCGTGGTCGAAGAAAAAAACATGACTCTAAACTTTTATCGAAACTCCTCCCAGGATATCACCAACTCCTCATGATCCCTAAGGAATAAGAACCACCACTGCCTCAATGCTCCATGTAGCATCGTCACAACCAAAGATACCTAGTTCTCCTTCTAAACATAGATCAAACTGAAGGATATCTCAACCTCCTCCAACCAGTCTTCTATGAATGCATCTGAAATGAATCCCTCATACTTATGTAGACTCTAGCACTGAAACTCTCAAAGTTTCCTCCTCCAAGTGTCATCATCATCAACCACTACCCTATGACGATCTTCTGGTGCAGCCTGCTAGACATATTTTGCACGAACCTGATGAGGACGTCGACCTAGATCCATAAATTCAAAATAACAAATAGTTAGAGCTCCTAAACCTAGAATATAGAAGACTCAACATTAATTAATTAATTGTTTTCTTTTAATCATTTTAGTTCAACTTATACCAAGTTCTACCCATTCAATAATAGGCACAAAGAAGAATGATGCATGATCCTTTCCTAGTTCTCTACCCTAAAACTAGTATCACCTCATTTAGTAGACACTATAAACTTAAAGGTCTATGCATCAGATCATAGGGGTCCCTAAATTTCTATGTCTCAATCGGTATCTACTGTTTAAATCACTTTCTAAACATAACTGACACTATTTTCCTACCAACCCATGAAACCTCGCATATGCCTTACACCAAACTCCTTCCTATACCTCTACCAGACTTCTGATACCACTCTGCCATGACCCCCTTCCCACAAGGTGTACCCCTCTTGGGTAGGCAATGTGAGAAGGGAAATAGCGACCCCTTGAGTCCCACCTCTAGTAGGCCCCGGGTTGGTGACTAGCACTGAGAGTATAGTAAACACACAAATGGGAGACATTACCCTCTAAGATAACACATGTGGAAGAGAGAGATAAGAAAGAAACCAACCAACTCCAACTCAGACTGTAATATAAAAGGAATCCCAAGTACACATATGTAATGTCATAAATAAATTACTACAAATGAGAGGGAAAACTGCGAGTACCAAAAGAAAGTAAAAATAGCAGCAACCATGAAGCCTGAACAACTCCTGCAACCCCAATCTAGTAGTAACCAGCCTAATCTCAAAACTTCTCCAAGTGACCTAAAAAACTATGTGTGTGTTTTTGTGTGTGTGTGTCTATGTGTATTTATGTTGTGTGAGTATAATAGTATACTCAGTAGGATCCTCCCTGGAGCCTCTCATGAAAAATTAATGAAAGCATGCTAATGATAGTGGACAACAAGTGAAACCAACTCATCACCTAAACAGGTATACTAAGTTCATTGCCTCACCATGGATACTCTCACCAAGTATCGCATACAAGAGTATATAATATAATAAAGAATATCAAGGGTACCTCGCTACTACATCCCGACAGGTTTACTGCTTTTCTCCAACGTCGCGCGTCCTGATTATCTTTATCCAAAAAGTCTTTCCTGCAGACACATGGGTGAAGCACCACAACATGCATCTCATGAAGAAAAACCACCATGTCCATGCAATCAAAGTTACCAGGTAGTTTCATGGGAGCCACCATAGCTCATATAACATGTATCATACGTCAGGTATTATACCTCAATCTATTAAATCTCATACACTGAGTAAGGATCCTCAATCCATCATAGCCTATATATGTTACACCTAAAGTAGTCCATAGAAAACTATATCTAGAATATATGTGGGTGAATAACCCCAATCAATTACATCCCTCTACGCACATATATGAGAAAAATAGATCGTTGTGCTTACCATCACAAGTAACTACTAAAAGAATAGAGCAGGGCTAAAGGGGGTAGTCAACCATCCATCATACCACCAGAATTTTGGGGAAAACACCCCCCCCCCCAGGGCTTAGAATCCCTAGGGTTCCAGTTTCCCTAACTGATGGGGTGGAGTAGGACATAGAACAACAAAACGTACAAAATAAACTATATCTCACAACCACACTATGATCATAACCTAGTCTTAGACTCAACTTCATCTAATGTCTCTCAGACTCCTGCCTTCCACTACTAAGACTAGGTATCCTATAAACACACAACCATTTAAATATATTTATTACATTAATTTATTCTATTTTTATCAGGTTAACTTTATGTTAATCAATTATTTAAACATTAATTAACTATTAACAATTCCACATTATATTTCATTAACATCACACAAAAGTTTTATGCCCTCTAGGAATAACCAAACCAAGTCCATAGATTCTCAAAAATATTACCTCAGCATTTCATCCCAGCAAATTCAAACCCCATGGGTTAACATCACTTATTTAATAATTTATTAATAGAATTATTACTTTTCCATATTCCCAAGAATTCTATAAAAACATTCTAATCTACTAAACACAAGGGGGATCAACATGGTGGGTAGTTTAACTACCCTTCTTATCTTTTCCACCTAGAGCAAAAGCGTAGACCCATCCTCCCTTTTGAATTTAAACATGCAAATCACGTGGCATACCCTGTGCATCTTCACCCCTTTTTGGAAGGAGGGTAAGAAAGAACAGCTTCCTTGAGTAGTGGGGAAAGTAATGTACATAAATAACCAAAAATATTTAGAAAACATCCAATCATTCACATCCAACCCATTTCATCATCTTTGGTGTCCTCCCTGACACCCACATGCATAAACTGATGCATTTCGCCACCCTACGCATCAACTACCGCCACAACCAATGGGACTCCCTTCCCCCACATATCACAATAGCCATCTAGGCTCACATCACAATACAAGAAGTAGGAAAAAAAACATCATATCCAATGATATCTTGGCCCTTAATCAAGGCATTATTCCTTCACATAAAATGAACTCTCACAACTCCAAGGATAAGGCTCTTGGCATTTACAAGTAAGAGGGTAACTCATAACCATATGAGGAATTATCTTTTAGAAAACAAATAGTTCTTTAATTCATCATGAATTAATCAGTTCATTAATAGTGGTTTCCAACTATGGTAAATCTAAATAGAAATATATCATAGTTATCACAAATTTATACATGCTTACTGCACCAATTTTATTAACATCAAATTACAACAACAACCGGATTCATTTACATGCCTCTTTATTTTTGACAAATAATTACAATTAATACCAGTATACATTTATTACCAATTTATGTCAATAGAAAAATGAAAAACAATGCAAGAATAGATATCACACTATCTACAAAAACAAGAGGCAATAACATATGATCGATGCTAATTGATTTATCCAGTTTAAAATATTTATTATGTAAATTCCATTGTGATCCAGTGGATAAATCATGATATATCAATGATTTCATGTAAAATAATAAAGAAGAAATGAATCCCCTACCTCCAAAGTTTCATGACATTCATTATAAAAGAACGATTCACACAACAGATTATGATCTTCTCCCCTGTGACAACTGCATCCACCTGAGGACATTGCGGCATGATAGCACCAATTGAAACCCAAGAAAACTCCATTAAATGCATATAGATCACATTCCATAACATTCCAAGGAGATAAAAGGGGTAAAATGATCTAAGAAAACACAAGAATGGAGGTAGATCATACCTTATACTGATGACGGATCATCACTTGCTGCTTGCACCAAAATAGGGGTGCACATGAATCAGGAAGAAACTTCAAGGGGAAATGATCCAAGGATTATGGTTCGATAAGACTGATCCTATGGGAATAGGAAAAGGTTCAAACATCTATCACCAAGGAAAAAGAAGGTAGAAAAAGGGAGGAAGATATATCATCCCTTTAGAAGATTTACAGAGAAGTGGTTTAAGATAAGATGGATTTTTCATTAAAAGTGGGTCGCATTAAACCATGCAGTTTGACCAAGTAAAGGCATCTCAAGCCTTATTAAAATTATTATAAGAGTTTTCAGACTTGAATTAGCCTTAAATCCCTTAAAACAAGTCCATGAATTCATTTTATGTCAAATAAAACATCAAATAGGTGAAACTATATGAGGATGGAAACATTGTACACCTACTGATGCTGGAAACACTATTCACCTACCAATTTTGGAAACATTGTACACCTACCGATGCTGAAAACACTATACACCTATCGATACTAGAAATAGTGTACAACTAATGATTATAGAAACATTGTACACTACTGATACTGGAAACACTATACACCTACTGATGTTGGAAACATTGTACACCTACCAATTCCAGAAACATTGTACACCTACCGATGTTGGAAACACTGTTCACAAATCAATAAATTTGGAAAAGTGTTGAGGATAAGACACATTGATCTCCCAGAACACCTTAGAGACCATATTTTAGAAAAAAAATAGACCAGAGAGTTCTAGGAAATTACATATAAATTTTATCTATATATTAATTGAAAAAATATCTCTAAATAATTGATAAAAAATAACTTTTTAATTTAAATTATTTCACATAGTGCATCACATTCCATGAATGAAAAAAAAAATTTATTTTTCATCCTCTCCACTGTGTCTCTTTTATATATTTTAAAAATTCCTCAGTCATACAAAAAATAGTTTATGTCCCACATTCTAGGCCAAGGCTTAATTTTTCCTAGATCTTCTAATTGTTTTCTTGCTCTCATTTTTTTGAAATGGTTTGAGGTTTAATTATTTTTCTTAATACTTCGGTGTTATTCATTTTTATATTCATATGATTCCTCAACCTAGTTAATGTGACATAATGGAAATTTTAATTAACAAAAAATATAATTCAATTGTAGGAAGTTATAATCAATCAAACTTGTGTAATTGAATTAAATGTTGAGGTTCATGTGTTTATTAAACATTTTATATAACATTGTGCACTATGGATCTTCATTTCAATAGTCCTTTTCATTAAGAAAATTGAAATTCATTTTTAGTGTTATTTTAATTAACTAAAATGTTCATTGTTATTTAATATTTTTTTAGTGTTTTAATAAATTAGTTGTACACACTAATTTAAAATAAATATTATTTATTGATTCTAGTTTGTAAACAAAAACAAAGTAGATTTATGGGAATAGAATTTTGAAATTGAAGAAATATTTAAATGGATTGAAACAAATCCCAAAGTATGGTATTCTAGAATAAATATGAATTTAAATATTCTAAGATTTATAAGAATATGTTTTGATCAAGATTTTCATGAAAATAATTACTTCATGGATTAATTAATGGTATCATTGTATGAGGATATCATTAATTTTTAATGAAAATAAGATTTAAATTTTCATTGATTTGTTGAGATAATAAAATTTTAATTTTTTATGTCATTAATTACATAAATATCATATTTAATTGGTTTAGAAATGGTTTATTAGGTCCATGTCATATTTATTTTACAACTAAATTATGATAATCAAGTGTTGAGAAAGTTTAGAAATCAAGAAAGTAAGTTAGTGACCACTTCACATTTTTTTAACACTAAATTCATCAAAAATGGAGTTGGAATATTGAATAGTGCTATAGTATATGGGTTTATTGGTATATTAATATATTTTACCACAATAAGGTTATATATTGTATAGGAAGTATTTTTTACTATAATATATAAAAGTTATCCAAAGAAAAATCATTTTCTGTATATTAAAATAATACTTGAGGTGTGTCAAAGACACTTTGAACTATGTTTTATAGTATTATAATTATAGTGTAAGGCTACAATAATCTTTATTGGGTTTTAAGCATAGATGAAAAAAAATGTGTATATATGATGGTCCTACTATACTAGAAAAAATTCACGATGAAGTTGAGGTAGAAAAAAACATTCATGTTTATAACTAATGTCAAGTAAATTACAATAAATAAAGGTTATAATCAACCAATTTGCTTAAAAAAAATATTTGGAAGATATTGGTAGAAAGAAAAAAATTCTTATTATATCACATGTGACAGAAAATTATATAAATTAGAAAATTTAGTTTAATATCTAATAAAAACGCATTATGAATGTATATCAATTTATCAAAGAGAATATTGATAAAGATATTATGGAATTGGAATATAATTCTACATCATATCAAGAAGAATATTTTCAAAAAAAAATTTATTTTGAAAGAAATTATTAAATCTTGGTGTTTAACCAATTTCCTTAGCCTACTGATTTTTTTTGGTACCCCTCCGTCTTATATGGTAATTGTTGTATTTTTAAACAAATATAATAAATACGAACATGTTTGATTAAATATCAAGGTAGGAAAATGTTTTATGTAGTGGTAATACTCTATTAAAAGGATTTATTGGTAGTTAAGTGTTTATTTTTATAGTCCACTTTAATTCATCTCACCCTTTTCAACATTATATATAGGTGAGAGAAGGGTTCAAAGGGTAATGCCAAAATGATTTTTGAAATGGATTATAGGGGCTGTATATTACTAATAAGTTATTATAGGTGAAAAATCAAATTGATTTAAAGGAGAAGATAATATGATATGGTATTTAATAGATGTGGTGCTTACAAAATTTGTGTTTTCAAAAAATAAAAATGTCGTAATTATTGAGCTCATGATTTTGTTTTTATTGGATTTTTTCCAATGTAATTTTTGAAGAGTGTTTGGATGTTTATTTACTGACTTCTTAGTCTTTATAGGTGAAAAATGGTAAAGGTGTGGTTTTATAATTACTATAAAGTAATTCATAAGAAGGATTATTTTTTGTGAAAAAATATTAAGGTTCTATGTATTAATTATTATATTTTCATATAAAGTAATGTTATTTGTGAAATAAATCAAGGTAATTTGTATGATTGATCAATTTTAAATGTGTAAAAATTGTTCTTGTTAAAGGTGTGAAATGTGTGAAAGTTTATCAATATTAGATTAATTATAAAATGACTGCATAAATTAATTCCTAGGGTTATCTATATTCTAAAAATTTCTTCCACACTATCTTAAAGTTACTATGTGTTAAAATAAATCCATGAAAACTATCTAAATCAATAAATATTTCTTATGTCATAGAAAGGTCATTAGTATATTTGGATGGGTTATCTATATGTTCATAAGGTTTATATATATCATAAAAATGTGATATATTAGTCCTCATGTATTTTTTATAGTTATATCTATTTTAAATTAGTGATGATGAGGGAGACAACCAATAAAGAAGAATAGGTTTCAACCATTAAACTAATAAATTGAAACTTGCAAGGTAATAAATATCTAGATCATGGATCCAAACTAAATATTTGTAAATAATTATTTATGTATTGTTATGGTGAATATGACGGGAGATCACATGGATTAATATAAGAGTAATGTAGAATCAATGGTATTCATATAATAATTCTATGAATAACCTCTATAAAGTATGTAATAAATGCACTGTGAAATCTGATTATGGTTATGTATTAATTGAAATAGAGAAATAAAAGGATAAATTAGTCACAATGACTAGGGGATGGTTTTATGAGAGTTTTATACTTGTAATATATTACATAGTATATCAGTGATTATTATTAATCAAGAAATTTTTATGAGGAAAATTATTAAGATGGATATATATACAATTAATGATAAGATTAGATCTTGATTTCCATGTTTTTATATATTGGATAATATCTTGGAAGAATAATGGAGAATATTGGAATTAATTTGGTGAATCTAAAGGATATAATAAGTTAATTTTTAAAGGTTTCAATAATGTTATAGGAGGTGATATGGTTGAATGAAATAAAAATAAATTTGTTCTTCATATTGTAGCAGACAATGGGAAGAGTCACTATGAATGTCAGGAGTGGCTTAAAGAAGCCATGATTGTTTCATACCATTATAGAGGGAAATTTTATCTCATGATTAGTGTCATGTAGGTGAAATAATTATTTTTAAGTGGAAACTTATCATTCTGAATGAAAACATATTTTCATATGAGGTAACAATATGTAACACAAGTCATAAGACATTTCATATAGAATTACATGAGACATATTTTAATTATATAGCGATATATGCCTTTATTTTTTTTATTTTTCTTTCCATGTGAATTGAAGAAATATCGGTCATGGATTGGAAAGGATATTTATTATAGATCATTGATAATTATTTGATAGATGTTTTTATGTGAAAGAATAATAATGAAAACATTGAATTGATTATATATTTTATTTTAAATATTTGGTTGTAAATATATAATAGAGGGATAAAATATGATAACATAGAAGTAATGAAATATGACTCAACCATATCCAATGATAAACAATAATCATAGCTTATGACTAAGTCATGGATGGAGGTATGCTATGATTATAGGATTTGGTATGCTCATTAAATGTACCATGACAATGGGATAATGTTATCATATGACCTGGTGAGATCTCAACCCATATCAAGATGAATGACATGAAACTACCATAACACATAGTATTGTATAACTCATAGATATGATCATATCATGGAATATGAAAGGGTTATACCATAATCTATGACATTGGTATTTTGAAGGATATCTTCAATGATTATGATATCACTAAAGGTTATAGTAGATAGTTCTTAGGCTAAATTTTTTCCCTTTATTGTGAAATTTTCTAAGGGTAACTATTATAGATAATGAAAAAAATATAAGTTATGATATATTGTATATATATAAATATAACTATATAGAAATATCATTATCCAAGATATAGAAAATTGAAGTACCAATGATCTAAAGACGATATACAAGACATTGGTTAAGCGATATCATTGTATATGTTATAGAACTCTATTTTTAATGAATAATTCACTTAGAATATCTCATATTATTATTTAAATTATTTCAATCCATATTATAGAATAAAGGTCGGTTGTGATAAAAGAGAGGAGGCTTAATGTGAACATTGGTTCAACTTAATCCTAATAATATTTCCAATGAAAATGATTATTATATTTTACATATGATATGATATAAAAACATCAATGAAATAAATATATATAGTATGAAAAAATGACACATGTATTGATAATCTAATTCATTTACCTCAAATATAACCTTAGTTGTTAATGAATCTTATAGAGAATGTGGGATACATGGATTACATACATGCAGTAGAGTGATCAGGGGAGTATATTTAGAAATAAATTCAATTAATGGAATATTTTTAATAGAAATTGAGAAATTATGTTTATAATTTTTTCATGTAAAGAGTGATATTGTAGGTATCTTTGGTTGATTATAATTAATATAGTATATAGAGCATGAAATAAAGGTATGAAGCTGAGCTAATTTAAAGATATTCCAGAATACTCTCAATTGAAACATGGAGGTTTTATAATGAAGAATAAAATTTATGTAATCATCCTATAGACAATGGAATCAATAAGAAGATCCCAATTTGTGATGAGATAGTTGAGATAATTTTTATATATGAACATTATATACAATGAAGTAAAAAATTAGAATATTGAATATTAAAGAGAGGATATATCAATTTAAGGGAGATAATGGAGTATATTAGAGGAAGAATAATTCATATATATATATATATATTTATGAGTGATAGGAGAACAAAAAGGTGAAGTCCACTACTTATTTGAATCATCCATGAGAAGGAAAGGGAGTAGGTTATTCAACATATTTAAAGCAATTAGGAAGCTATATAAAATAAAAAATTAAAATGTGACATATTTTTCATATTTACTTATATATTTGTTATATTATGAGATACTATGATCTATTTGAGTATATTTGGTGCATCAAATAATAGAAGATAGATACACAATAATCAGGTTCTAATCTGTAGTATTTACCCATAAACATTGTTGTAAATGATGAATTACAGTGATCTATGTGAGTAGTAAGCTCCCCCACACCTTGGATAAAATATATTATGTTTTTAAATGAATATTATTTCTGTAAAAATATATGTTTCCTTAAAAATAGTATAATTGTATACTATAAAAAAAAATTATGCACCATGTAAAAATTTAAATATTATTTTATTTCATAATAGAACATTAAAAATTATGGATGAAAAAAATTATATGATTAAAATAAGTATAATGTCACAAAAAAATACATGTAAATAACATTTCTGATAGTTTTGAAGTTTAATGGATTGTGGTCTCTTAGAAATATCATAGCTATTAAAAACATTATACTAAAAAAGGAAAAAAATAGAAATAAGATAGATATTTTTTAAAATGAATATATATAAAACTAATTGAATGTATAATAAAAGTAAAAAAGAAGTATACATAAGAAGAAAATTGAAAATATAGACATCATAAATAGGAAACATATTTAATTTGAAATATTATTTTTATAATAGAAACATTATCTTTATAATAGTAACCAGGTCTTTGTAATAGTGAAATATTTTTTATGGTAACTAATGAAGTAACCTTATATTTAATGTATACCAAGAATAAAATTAGTAAATACTAGTATGAAAATTATATAAAATAATTAATCAATCCATGTAACATTATATAAGTATAAGTATTTTTTGTAAAAAATATTTTACTAATATTATGCATCAATCATTTTAATGAAATAAAATCACAATGTTCCAAAAAAGATAAATAATCAACAGGGAATAAAAAATTATGCCTAATGAAATCTATAAAAATAAAGTGATTGCACATTTGGGGGGATATATTATCCTCATAAACACCATAATTCCAACTAAAGACCCACCTAATTAGGTTAATGATCCTATGGATGAATTCACTTCTCTCCAGATGTGGTGGACCTCAATGCCATCACCAATAATATGATAACATATTCACATAATATAAGTTACTAAACAGTGAGAAATCATGGGGGAACCCATCCATTTGATAATTAAAATATAATATAACTCAATAGGTGAGGGGGAAATCCCACTATTCTAGTAGGAGTAAATTTTATAAATATGGGCCTAAAGTAAAATATATTTTACATCCTTTAACAAAAACCCAAATTTTTATAATAAATTTGAATATTTAAATTACCTAATTTAGAAATATATTTTGGTAAAATTAATGAAATTTTTTAAATCATCCTGAAAAACATGGGTAATGTTTGTTTTTTTATAATTTTCATAAATACTGAAATTCCAAGGTTAATAATAATATACAATAAAATATTGTATTTAATAAAAAGGTAAATACATTAAAACAATATCATCCAAGATTAATGTATAAGATAAGAAATTATTGGTCTATACCTACATCAAAAAGTTACTATACTTTTTCACAAAAATAAATATCATTCATAGTCTAGTGAAAAAATAATAATTCATTTACTATTTTGATTAAAGACACACTCCACTTTCACCTATAAATACACCCATTCACTACTGATTTCATATCACTTTCAAAAATCCTTAATTATTAAAATATCAATCGAAATAACTACAGAAAAATTAATATATACATTATAGAATCTCTATTCTTTCCAATAGACCATTCCTTGAATCCTTAAGTTTCATACCAATGGAGACATCTCAAAGAGAAGATAAAATAGTCATATCCCAACTCTTTAATTTTATTTACTTCTTAACCCTTAAAAATCTAAGTTAAAATTAAATTAAAATGAAAAAAATTACAATTATACTTTAATTTAACTCTTAAATTAAAATATTGATTATTTTTCTTTTTTAATATTTCATAAAAACATCATCCTTAGCATGGTATGTTTATACCTCCTACGTCGATGATGATGTTTCGTATTCCTTTATTCTTTTAATGGATGGTTTTAAATATGATATTAATGTATAATTATAAAAATAATTATCAATTAAACACATTTTTAATATTGTATAATTTTAAAATCTTAATTATATTTATAATATTGAAAAAAAAATCATTATAGTTGGTTTAATCATCTAAAAAAAGATTATCGAAAAACAAGTCAGGATTTATACCAATTTTATAAAATAATATAAATTATATAAATTTTTAAATTTTGTAATGAAATAAAATACTTACCATTAAACTTTTAGATTTTATAGACTCATGGGACAAAGAACCTTGATCGCTACCATTATATCAAAGCAATTTTAAAAAATTATAACAAACAATCCCAAACGATCAATATGAACATACTGAATCTAACAATTAAATAATAAATTCTAATAAATATATAATAATAAATGAAATAAACATGAATTATTTTATTTAATATGTAATTATTATTTTAATTTATTTGTATAAGTGATTATAGGAACATGTTATGCATGTTGGGACTTGAGGGGAGGGTGGCTCTCATAGTTTATCTTTCTTTCCATTTTTAGATTATTATCTCTATATATCCCTCTCTTTAACATAAAACTATTTTTTCCTTTAAATATACCATTTTAATTCGATTTATCATATTTTACCTTCTTTATTTTTAGATATATACATTTTTCTACAACCCTCCAAATAATTTCTTTCAAGTCAAATAATACCAATTGTATAAGGGAAACTCTATCACACATACTTTATTTTCATATATCATTCCTCTAGTGTTTATTATACTTTATGTTTTATATATCATATAAATTTATACTATTTATTCTATAATTTTGGGATACATATATATTTAAATTACCTTTTTAATATGTTTTATCCATTCCATAAAATTTTGATAAAAGAATAAATTCATACATTTATTTTTGATTTTGTATGATCTTTCTTTCATTTTGAAACCAATATTTATAAAATATGTTTATATATTATTTTTTTAACATAAAATATTCTTTAATAACTTCACTTATTTTAAAACTAAATGATACCACATTGGTTTTTAATATAGATATTATTATGAAACCCATTTTCCTCTTTATATGGTTTTATGTTTATGATTAATGTATGATTTATTATATGTATGGAACACATATACATGAAATATTATGTTGTGATGGGTCTGAAAAAATTATACATATCCCTAATTTATTGGGTAATTTTTATATCTCATGAAATATTTTTTTCTGGTGGAATTATGTTATGATTTATTTAAACTAGGGATGAGATCTTATCCAAATAGAAAAATATCTTTCATAAAACAAAAAATTGGTTACAAAAGTAATGAATACAAACTTGTACAACAATCTTGTAAGAACCCAGTTTTTCACTCAAGTATGGATCCTTTACATTTTGTTATAAATATTTACTTAGGATCTAATATGGATGCCTAATGAGTTAACAACGGTCTCATGGGTGTCCAGGGAATTTTCAGAGCAGGGAACCCTTCTTTTGGAGAAAAGAGGACATGTTCCATGGTTGGCACAAAGTTTGGCTAACCGTGCATATGAAAATTTCCAGACATAACCAACTCACAATGTTGGCGCACGGTTGTGAAACTTAACCATGAAAGTAACCCTTAATACTAGGTAATCATGAATGGTTTGTGGATAGTTTTTTAAACCGTGTGGACAAACTGTGCACATGCTAATTTTTTGGGTAATTTTACAAATTTACACTTGATGAACTAATTAGATCCCTCCTTCATCCCAAATCCAAGAACCAGTAGTATTTACCTACACGTCTCTCAAATTTTATCTTTCTTAAGGATAAATCTAGGGATTGGATGATCTTCTTCATCTGGAATTTGGTTGAGCATCTTTCAACATGTTGGATGCACAACGGTAAGCACTCGAGTCTGTTTAATCCTTTCCTCTTCTATCTTTCTATTGACCTAGTTATCAAGGTTTGAGTTATTTTCTCATTTTCTTAGATATAATCCAATCTAATCCAAATCAAGTTCCAATACTAGAGGAGGAGAGTCGTACAAGACTAAGGTTGGTGGCCTATAACTCATCCTTAATGTTCGTTGATTTTGGAAGTGTCGTGTGGTGCCCACTGATTTCATCGGGTTCTATTTATTGAATTTATATTTCATGTTTATAATCATTATAACCATATGGATATTATATTTCCGTATAAGTAATTAATTTTTGGTGTTTATTCCCACAACTCTATCCATCCCATGTAAGATGTTAATCTATATTTGGGTTTTTTGTATTTGAGATGTTTGAGCCACCATTTAGGTGTGACTTGTCTTGAACTTCTTAAGGGTATGAGTTTATATTTTAAATGGATTTTTTATAATTAGAATTGAATAATGGAAATTACCATGTATGCTCAAAACTTGACCCACATAAGCTAAGTTCTTCAGTTTGACAATAAAATGTTAAATGTGAATTAGAAAGTATACTAAGTATATGATGTGGCCTTAAATTTAAATGAATGGTAGGTTGCATATCCATAGAACCCATTGCCACATTAATGGAAGGTAGATGAATGAACCTTGAATATGTAATATGATTTAAATGGATTAAATGAATGGTTTCATGTTATTTTTCTTTATCACACTAATGAAAGGCAAGGCTTGAACCAAATGACTTGATTAAAAGGTTGCATGCTACTTGGCCTTGTCGCACTAATGGAAGGAAAGGATTGAACCAAATGACTTGATTAAAAGGTTTAATGATACTTGAAAATATCACAATAATGAAAGTCAAGTCTTGAACCAAATGAAATATTACATGACTTCAATATCAAATAGGAGTGGCCTGACTTGAGGTCACCTTAGATTCTGATTGGAGAATTTCATGAGCACTCGAGAGCCCCATTCCAACTCCAGGATAAAAATTTCATAGGTTGAGACCCAACTAGATACCAATCCTTTTATAATCTTTGGATTCCTAGTATGAAACCATAGGATCCCTTAAATATTATCATAGGATGCCTCAAATACACTCTACGGATCCAACATTGACAAATAGGTTCCATGGTTAATGCCCATCGGGACTAGTCATTATTTAGCCTTGTTTTACCTTAGATAAAACTCTTTGGACTCAGTAGGAATATAATTGTGGAATGCCTTGGACTATTATTCTTTGATTATACTCTTACCCCATGTCAGACTACTTCTATTACTATGTTTGTGAACCTCGGCGTCTACGTCACCTGGGTTATTACCTTTGTACATCACTATTAAATATCATTACAGGTTTCCTTGTTACATATTGAAATCTTTAATATTATTAACATGTGACATATTTAGAAACTGGTAACAATCAAATAATGAATTGTTTACATGTTCAGAAACCTACTGAGGGATGAATTGGGTACTTGGGTATTTAGTTTCATTATATTAATTTCCTTTACATATGCATGTTTTCACACTATTATATTTCCATTACATGGTTCAGATGTTATAAACACCATTGGTGGTGGCCCACTAAGATTTATATTAAACCCTCTTCTGGTGTTTTTTGGTATTCAGTTTAGATTACATGGTTGCAGGTGTTGACAAAGGGAAGCATACAGCTTTGAACACTTGATTGCTTGCTGTTTAGGATAGAGCTTGATAACATATGACCGAGACAGAGCTCATGATTCTTGGGATATTAATTGGTTTCCTTTATACTTATTTATAACATTTTATTCATACTATCTTGTATCTATGTTTTCTAATTCTCTAGTGACATGACATATCATCAGTTTTTGAATGTTATTCTAGTTGTTTCAGTTAGTGTTAATGTTTTCCCTATTTTATGACGTGCCTTTTGTTTACTTATATTTCTTCTGATGTATATCTATTTCTACATTAATCTGAATTACTAAACTTTTTTAATGAGTTCATAGTCTCCCCATGGACATGCCCTAGGCTCTCACTGTTAGTCGATAGCCTCTGGAATTCGGGGAGATGCGCTTGAGTCCATGTGGCCCACCGGGCTCAAGGCATGCATTAAGTTGCATCTGGGTCTGAGAGGTTACAAAGTGGTATTAGAGGAATTTATTTTCTTGATTTAATATTTAGATTAAATAGATCAGAGATTAGTAATGATTGGTAATTGGTCATAAGTCATTCTTGGGCATCGCGAACCCATGTTCAAGGAAAAAACCATGTTGCCTAAATTATAACTATTATTCTACTTTTACCTATTATATTAGATATTATTTCACCATTAGGTGACACACATGATATGTGGTGTTATTTATTATTACTCTATTTGAGGATTTTATTTCATCCTTGGCCCAATAATATGAGGAAACTAATCATTGTTATATGCATCAGGCACCTAGAATTAATATATCCTACATATTTCCATGCCATATAGGTGTATTTTACGACATTTCATTGTTTGATATGCTTGTGATTGTTGAGTGATGTTGTGATAGTTATATTGTGATTATATTAATCTTGTTTGTGATTGAGTGATTTACTATCACAATTCATGAGGTGTATGGGCCCTCATGGGTTGGGGGGAGTAATTTTCCCAGTCGATCAATTATACTATAAATAGATGGGTGTTGTTTCTAGTGATGAGTGTATGAAAACTGATTCACTGGAAGTGGTTATCCATTATAAAGTGAATCATGATATCTAAAATGATTGGTTTTACATCTGTATCTCTCCTTTTCATGTTTATGAAATTTAAAGAAGTGAACCTGATAATTAAATGAAAAATTAAATGAAACTTATAATTGATCACTTCCCAATACTTGGTCATCTAAATGGGTAGTTTGGGTAGTATACCTTGGCTAGTGAGTTTTCTTACATTCATCTTACACTAGTGATGATATCTTTCTTCTTAATCTAGTTTTTATGCATGTTCTTGGTCTTTGTAGACCAATTCCACCACAATGCTCTCGTATCATATGCTAGGAGGGTGGTGATGAAAATGCTCCAGACATGGTGGGCCCTAAGCCACCAGTCTTACCTCCAAGAGTGCCACTTGAGGAACCACCTATTATATCAGATTTGGGAACTGACGCCCAAGTTAATAATAGTTTTCTACATCTGATGTAGTCCATTAATGGTTCTCCATAGATTTCACTTATGATGGTTGATTTGACTCGTGAGTTCTAGAAGCAGCATCATCCTACTTTCTTAAGGGATGGTGGTCTATAGGCTTCTGAATCTTGGATAAAATCTACCCTATCTATCTTTGAGAATCTAGATACACATCTAGATAGGAGGGTCAATCTTACCAAATACATCCTTCGTGATTCATCCAAACATTAGTGGGATGTGATTTCCCAGGTCGGTCGTCATCCATGCATGTTATTGGTTGATTTATAGGCTACATTCTATATTAAGTTCTTTATTCAAATGATAAGAGTTGAAAAACATAGTGAGTTCATGAATCTTGAGAAGGGTTCTAGGTCAGTAATGGAATATTTAGTGAGTTTCATGGAATTTTAGTGTTTTTCACTACTTTTAGCTGGTGATGAGCTTTCACGTTCTAGATGTTTTGAGGATGGGATCTAGTACACCATCCATACATAGGTGAATGTCTTTCGCCTACCTACTTTTTCTGAGATAGTCAATTAGGATCTTATCACTGATCACAACCTGAGGAATGCAAATAGTATTGTTAATAAAGGATAAGTGCCATGTTAGTCCATTAGTTCTTCCGGTGGTAGGAAACGTTCCCTCGATATTTCTTGTTAGGGTAGTGACATATATAGTACCCATTTCTATAGCTGAAAAGTGTGTCATCAGTGCGGATGAAGGAGTAATTTGAATCCTCGGTGTGATAGATGCCCATTGGATTGTTGGGCTTATGGCCTTATGGGGAATCTTCGTCATTTATGTAGGACCTTTCCACCAGTTTTGAGTGGAAAAGGATCCCCATCAACTCAACCTTCAAGATTGGGTCCTCTCATGGCGTGTCTATAAGGGAGCTAGAATAGAACCGGTAGGTCTGGATGAGAAGGAGGTTGTGGACATGGTAACCAGAACCCTAATCACCCATTGATCCAGAAAATAAATTTTGATTGTGGTAGTCCATATATTGAAAAGGGCCATGGTTCAGGTCAATTGCATACACTACATCAAATACCGGCGGATCATGTTGCGAGACCATCTATAGTATGAGGTACTATTCTTGTGGCATCTTCTATAGTATATTATTTATTAGATATATGTTCTTCAAACTCTTTCATCTCTATATCTATTTTGTAAAGCCTTGGACTAGAGATATATTATCACTATGGTGTAATGACCCTAGATATTCCATTAGGGGTACGAACAGAGGGTATATTTCAGTGTAGGGACTTTCCCCTTGAGGTATGAAGTTACCCTTTCTTATGAAACCACTTTTTTCTCAAGATTATGGGATTATATTTCATTCTTTATATGTGTTGGTTATTTAAGTATCGTGCTTTTGTAGACTGCTATTTCTGTAGGGTATAATTTACATCACCAGAGGGAAGTAGTTATCTACATAAGGGTGAGTGGGATGTCTAGAATGGTAGAGATGAGACAGATAATCATGGGATAGGTGGATTGACTGCCTAGATTGAAAATACCTTCATGGAGGATCAAGGTTTATTACAAGTTGATTTCCCTCCAGTAGTGGATCATTTCAGGGATGTCTTTCCTGATGATTGTTTTTGGCTTACCTACTGAGAGAGAGGTAGAGTTAACAATATATCTTGTTCCAAGAGTATCTCCAGTGTCTATTCCTCCATACATGATAGAACATATATAGATTTAGGATAGAAATTAGTAGTTAGAGGATTTAGAGGCCAAATGTTTTATATGGTCTAGTATATCCTCATGGGGTTCACCCATGCTTTTTTCCAAGAAGAAAGACGGAACATTATCTCTATGCATGGATTACAGAAAGTAGAACCAGATTATAGTCAAGAAAAGATATCCAATGCCTCTAATTGATAATATATTTAATCAAATTTGAGGAGAAAAGGTCTTCTCTAAGATCAAACTGAGATTAGGTTATCATCAGTTATGAGTCAGACCATCAGACATACCTTGTATAACTTTCCATAGTAGGTATGGTCTATATGAGTACCTTGTTATGTTTTCTGGTCTTACAAATGAGCCCATAATTTTCCTGGCTTTGATGAATAGAGTGTTCCACCCCTATTTGGATTCTTTTTTCGAGGTATTTTTGGACTACATCTTGGTGTATTCTCTTACTCATAGCCACCATGGAAAACATATTGATATCATTCTAAGTACACTGAGAGAGAATCAAATTTATGCCAAGATTTCTAAGTTCCACTTCTGTATTGATAATGTACACTTTTTAGGTCATATAATATCAAAATTAGGAGTATTTTTTATACTAAAAAGGTTAGTGACCTAGTTTCATGGGAGCATCCCAAGAATGTGTTTGGTATACGAAGTTTCATAGGTAAGGTTGGATATTATAATAATTTCATAAAAAAAATTACAACCTTACACCACCTATTATTGGTATTATCAAGAAGGGTGTGAAGTTAATATGGTCAGGATCATATGAAAAATCCTTTTAGGAGCTAAAAGGGAGGGTTGTATCAACGCCTATTCTGACTCTTCCAGAGCCAAGCATAGGTTATATCATCTTCTGGAATGCATCATAAATCAGGATAGGAGAAGTAATAATGAAATAATACAGAGTCATTATGCATAGATCTCAGCAGTTGAGGCCTCATGAGAGGAATTACCTGATGCACAACCTTAAGCTAGCAACAGTTGTCCATGTCTTATGTTGCTAGAGACATTATCTGTTGGGTGAGTGATTTTTGGTGTACACATACCACAATATCCTCAAAAATATCTTTTATCAGTGTGAATTAAACCTCAAACCGTGAATATGGGTTGAATATCTACAATACTTTGATTTTGAGCTTTCCTATTTTCTTGGGAAGGGCAATATAGTTACAGATTCACTGAGTCAGAAAACTCAAACACATGTCATATAGAAGGCTGGTGATGAATGGAAGTTAATGGCTCTCTTTTCTGAGATACACCTATAGTTTTATTATAGTCATGATAAGTCTTATCTCTCATCTTTGATAGTTACCTATTACCTCTTTAAGAAGGTTAAAGGTAGACAGTTTTCAAATCCTAAAGGCTTGGTTCTCCATGAGAGTATATCAGGAGATAATCCGCCTCCAAATTGGTCTGTAGATAGAGATGACATCTTGTGAATCCATGGACATGTCTTGGTCCCTGTAGATATGAGAGAGGTGTTGATTAAAGATTCCCATGCCTCTTAGTGGTCAGTTAATCCAATAATCTCAAAGATATATCAAGATATGTGATTCCAGTATTGGTGGCCTGCGATGAAACATCAGATAGAAGGCTTTATCACTTGGTGTTCCACCTATCAGTAGGTAACGACAGAGCACCAGAGACCTGCAAGTTTTTCACAGCCGCTTCCAATCTCGGAATAGAAATGTGAATATGTTGTTATGGACTTTGTAGTCAATTTACCAAAGTCGCCTAGAGGTAGAGATGTTGTATGGGTTTTCATTGAGAGGCTGATGAAAGTAGCTCACTTCATACCTATTCAATAGACTTTCTTAGTGGGTGAGGTGGGAAAACTATATGTCTGTAAAATCATATGACTACATGGGATTCTACATACTATCATTTTAGATAGATATGATCATTTCACATCATAGTTCTAGCTAGGATTTCAGAAGTCTATGGGAACATAGGTGCATCTAATCATAGATTTTCACACTCATATCGATGGATAATTGGAATGGAAGATACAGGTTCTTGGGGATATACTTCGATCATGTGCCCTTGATTTTGGTAGTTCTTGGGAGAATCATATCCCTCTCATCAGGTTCACCTATAATAATAGATTTCAGGAGAAAATTAAGATGGATCATTTTGAGGCCTTATATGGTAGGTCATTTAGTTTACCCATGTGCTAGATAAAGGTTGTGAGGTAGCCCTACTAGTCCTCATCTCATTCAGGATACTTTAGAGCATGTTTCGCTAATCCGGAAGCATATGAGTACTACTTAGTCTAATAAAAATCTTATGTTGATCGTCATTGATGACCTCTAGAGTTCGAGGTTGGGGATCGTGTATTCTTTCAGGTATCTCCCAGGCCAGGGCATAGATGGTTACAAATGTAAGGGAAGTTATCACCTTGTTATGTAGGGCCTTTTGAGATTATAGAGAGAGTTGGGCTAGTATCCTATGAGTTTCTACTACCTCAGAGGTATTTTTTCATGCACAATGTATTCCATGTTTCACAGCTTCTCCAGTATCATGCCAACCCATATCATAACTTTGATCCTAAGGAAGTTGAAATAGATGTTGATGCTACCTTTGAGGAGTATTGAGTACGCATCATTGACCAGAGAACGAAGGATCTCTGAGATCATTATGTCCCTCTAGTATGTGTGTTGTAGAAAAAAAGCTGGGTACAGGACAAGACTTGGGAGATGGAAGTCGACATACATTCTCAGTGGCTAGATTTGTTCTCTGACAGTGTTTCCTTACCCTTAGAAGGTGAACTCGGGGATGAGTTCTTTTAATGGGGGAAGAGTGTAAGAACCAGGTTTTTTACTCAGGTATGGATCCTTTAAATTTTGGCCTAAATCTTTACATTAGACCTAATATAGATTCATAATGAGTTATAAAAGGTCTTATGGGTGTTTGGGGAAATTTTGGTGCACGGAACCCTTCTTTTGGTGAAAATAAAACATATTAAATGGTTAGTTCATGGTTGGAACATGGTTTGGATAACTGTATAGATGGAAATTTTTGGAATGAAACAAATTTCATGATTAGTGCATGGCCATGTAGTCTAACCATGAAAGTTCCCATTCTTCCTAGGTAACCATGCATGGTTTACACTTGGTTTTGTCAAACCGTGCAGACCAATCGTGCACAGGCTAATTTTCTAAGTAATTTTATGAATTTTTACTTAATGATCTAATTAGATCCCTCTTGCTTCCCTAATCCAAGAACAAATAGGATTTACCTTCATTTCATTAAAATTGAATATGTTTTAAGGCCAAATCTAGGGATTGGAAGATATCCTTCTTCTAAGATCTGATAAAGCATTCGGTCATCATGTTGCATGTGAAATGATAAGTACTCGAGTCCATTTAATCCTTTCCTCTTATATCTTTATCTCAACCTAGTTATCAAGGTATGAGTGTTTTTCTCCTTTTCTTATATATACTCCAATCCAAGACAAATCAATGTCCAACACCGAAGACTGAGAGTTTTAAAATCCTATAGTGGGTGGACTATAACTCATCCCTAAAGTTCGTTGATTTTGGAATTGTCAAGTGGGGCCCACCGATTTCATCGGGTGTCGTTTATAGAATTTATATTCCCTGATTATATTAATTAGAACTGTATGAATATTCTATTTCCATTTATATTATTAATTGTTGGAAATTACTCCCAAAAATTCATCCATCCCATGTAGGATGTTATTTCATATTTTTGTTTTTCATATTTGACATGTTTGAGCCACTATTCAAGGGTTACTTGGATTGAGCTTCCTAAGGGTAATCATTTCAATATTAAATGTATTGTTTACAATTAGAATTGCATAATAGAGAGTAAAATGTATTCTCACCACTTGACCTGCCTCAGGTAAGTGATTCAGTTTGACAATAAAATGTGAAATGTGAATTGTAAAGTGAACTAATTATATTACTGGGCCTTAAATGTAAATAAATGGTAGGTTTCATATATGTATCACCCCTTACCACATTAATTGAAGGTAGAATAATGAAACTTGAATATGGAATAAGCTTTAAATGGATTAAATTAATGGTTTCTTACTACTTAGCTTTATCACACTAATGAAAGGTGAGGCTTGAACCAAATGACTTGATTAAAAGGTTGCATGCTGCTTGGCCTTGTCACACTAATGAAAGGAAAGTCTTGAAGCAAATGACTTGATAAAAATGTTTCGTGATAATTGAACTTATCACACTAATAAAAGGAAAGGCTTGAACTAAATGAAATATTACATGACTTAAATATCAAATAGGAGTGTCCTAACTTGATCTCGCCTTGGATTCTGATTGGAGAGTTCCATGAGCACTCGGGAACCCCATTCCAATTCAAGGATACATCTTATATAGGTTGAGACCCACCTATATCCCAATCATTGTATAATATTTGGATGCATATTATGACACCATAGGATCCCTTACTTTTATCATAGGATTCCTCGGATACACTCCTTGGATCCGGCATTAACAAGTAGGTTAAATAGTTAAAGCCCATCGGGCCCAGTCATTTCTTAGCCCCATTTTACCTTGGATGAATTCCTTGGAATTGGTAGACATATCATTATAGAATGACTTGTACTACACTCCATGGATTACACTCTTACCCCATGCTAGGCTACAACTATTATTGAGTTGGCGACCATTGAGGTCAAAGTCGCCTTGGTTATTACTTTGGGACTTCACTATTAAATATCATTACAGGTTACCTTGTTACATATTGGAATCGTTACTATTATTAACATGTGACATATTTATAATCTGGTAATAATCAAATAATTAATTTGTTACATTTTCAAACACAAGTCGAGGTCAGAAGTAGGTACTTGGGTATTTAGTTACATTATACTGGTTTACTATATATATGCATGCCTGACCACTATTATATTTTCATTATAGGGTCAGATGTTATAGGCACTATTTTTGGTCACCAACTCAGATTTATCTCACAACCTATTTGGGAATCATTTGGTACTTGGAGTAGATTACATTGTTGTAGTTGTTGACAAAGGAAATCATACGACTTTGAACACTTGATTTCCTTCTGTTGAGGACGGATCTTGATAGCATATGACCAAACCGGAGCTTGGGATGCTTGGGATAGTTTTAGATTTACATTATACTTATGTGGAACATGTTATTACTAATATGTATTCCAGTTTTCTAGTGATATGACATATCATCAATTGTTGAATGCTATTCCAGTTATTTTAGTTATTGTTATTGTTGTCTCTATTTTCTGATGTTCCTTCTGTTTACTTATATTGCTTCTTATATTTATCTATGTTTACATTCATTCTCTTTTATACACTTTGGTAATGATATAATAGTATCCCCACGGACACATGCTAGTCCCTCACTACTAGAAGAAAGCCTCTGTTATTTAGGGATATGTGCTTGAGGCCATGTGGCCCACTGAGCTCGGGGAACCCATTAAGTGGCATCCGGGTCCGGGACGTCCCAAATCTCTTTCCAAGATAGAAAAAAATCACATATGGTAAGTCATTGGACCAACTGAGGTCATTACCACTCACCTCATTATTTTCAATTTCATAATACAATAAGTTGGATTCATGATATGCATGTGTGATGATGTGTTTCTCAAAATTGAATCTTGACTTATTTTAATGATGACATGTTTTATACTCATGACACATTCTTATGATTCTCACATTTCTTTGGATACCATATTTTTAGGGTTCTTATTTCATATTTCTATTATTATTCAATGTTATTATTCATTATCATGGTCAATGTTTTATAAGATATCTCACCTTGATTATGTCATTCATGTTAATTATTAATGGTGGAACTAGTTGTGCCGTTGGTTATGTTTGTTGGATTACATGGAGGATTTATGGAACAAAGATATTGAATTATTGTGATTATCATTAATCATGGCTAGAATAAAATTATTCAGGTGATATTTTAGATAGAATAAGAGGGTGATTTTCTTGTATAAGTCTTGAAATAACTTTGTGGTTGTTAGGAGTTTTCTTTTCCAAAAGAGACAAGATCATGGTAAAATTGATCTCCTCATTCCATAAAGGAATACAGAATTAGATTAATCAATATGTATATAAGAATAAATTGGTTTTTTTGAATCCTATATACGGTTGAACTAAGCATATGAAATGATAAATCATGTTATGATTAGATGTTTCATGCCATAATTCTAGCTATTGATGATTAAATGAATATAGAACTATAAGTTTTCTACTCCGTAAAAGTGAGGTCCATGATGTAGTGGGTTATGTATAATAATAAAAAATTGGTGAAGTTATGTCTATAGGGATAGGGCTATGTTGCATTGCCTGGTCATGAAAATAAGGTAAATATTTTTTTAAGAAATGAATGGATCACACCGCAACCATGGTAATAGTGTTGTGGACGTACTGAATAATAGATACCTCATTCCATGATTTTCCTGGTCACACCATGGAGGGTGTATTCTAGAAAGAATAAATTAAATTGTTTTTATTAGAAGTGTGTGTTATGATTAAAATGACTATTGATCTACCAAACACACCCCTCTTGAATTTATGCACAATGGAAATCCAAACTCCATAATCTCCACTGATCATACAATACCCTATAAACCTAATTTACCAAAAGATAGGAATTTCACTCACCCTATTTACCACACAAAGTAATACATTTCATACACACACTACATAAAACTCAACACAAATATTCAATATAAGATAAATAATATAATGAAATAAATGAACATTTTGGTTTTATGTTTTTCATACAATTAAATAATACATCCATAAAAGAATAATATTGTCATATTTATGACTATCAGATGATACAGATGTTTACAATATAAATTGTAGGTATTTTTTGATGAAATATTACCTTGCTTTCCATTTCACAAAACACATATATAAGTTATCCCTTCCCACTTATATAATGGGTCATAGCAAAGCATCTCATTTCTCCATCATCCAAGATTCATCGAAGACACACCATTTAAACCTAGTGATAGTAAATTTCCTATAGGAGTAAGAACCTATCTACTTAAGCTAGTGAAAATCCAAAATAACATGATATTCATCCTATATATACTACCTCCCAATATACAGAACCATCAAAAGATGGAATCATCTGACCATCCTTTAAATTACTGATGATGACTAATTCCACTGTCAGTATCCCATGACCTGGCTATTGTCTGATTGCCTTTATCTGGTTTATTTAATAATTACTTAATCAAAATTCAAATCCCAAAAATATTCAAATTCAAGACTATTATAATTATTTCATAATAAATCTCTCTAATAATTCATTAAAAAATAAAAATTCATCCTATAGTATTGTTTCGTCATTCTATACATTCAAACAAGTATATGGGAACTAGTTCCAGCTTTCTAATCTTGAGTTTTTATGCACTCATATAAAATGAAACCTTCCATTATTTCTGGAGTATGTAACTAATACAACTTTTAAAGTCTACATGATTCACCTTCAACATTTCATTAGCTTCTAGAACCTTCAAGTTCCTCTAATTGAGATTTTTGTGTCAAAAATTCCATAAAACTAAAATATCAAATGTTATAATTGGTATTTTTCACTCCATTTTATTATCTGATCATATATAGGGTTCCATCATTTATACCTCAATACACAACTATTTATCCCCAAGTGGTCTTCCACACTCTACTGGGGAAGTATATTCCAAACCCTTTTTTATCCATCTGACGAATAGAAAAAAAAATATTCCTTAAACCTGGTAAGTTTTAAAATTCCTTGAGATCATGGTAACTTTAGTTCTTTATACATACCTTCACATCACCTTTCCTAATGAATTATAGAGCCTTATAATCCAACATATTTACCTTGACTTCAACAACATTAATTTTCATCATATTTCCTCTAACTTATCTTCTGATGAGGTAATTATCCCCTTTAATTTTCATTGAGAGAACTATGGAATAGTTCTTGAACCTCTCTCCATATAAGTTATTCATTCAGTATTATCCAACTGACTATTCTCAAACACTAAGTTAGATTTACCATAATAATTTCCTTTTAATTTTACCATCATTTCCTAATTCTCTAAATATGATCATAATAGTAGCAATGCCCATATAACATCCACGAATTTCACATTTAAAAATTCAATCACACATTAAATCATGTTAATATCATTTATATGATCATCCAAAGTCAAACCTTCTAAAAAAATCATTTAGAATAGTATATAAATAATGAAAACCTTTTTCATAGTTGTATTATTTTCATATATGATCCCAAGAGTTTCTAGAAACTCTATTTATGTATTCACCTTCTTGATGTTAAAGGCTACATTTTAATCCAATAACATCCTAATGAATCAAAGTGTCTTTCTATCCAACCTTCCTCATTCCTCTATGCCTATCTTCTCTGGATTGAAACTAGTTAATGGAAGTTCTTGGGATTTTTAAATGATATATTCCAATATCTACATTCTCTAAAATCTAAATTCTTACCTATCTAACTTTTCAACATAGAAATTATCTCTTTCTGAAAAAATACTTTATAATGAAATTTAAATCCAACTTTATCAAAACAAATTCTATATAATCAATGAATGTTACCTATTTTTTCTATTTATTTTCCACCAATGATCTCTAAACTAATATTTGATACCACTTTTTGGGTTGAAACGCTCCACTAATCCACTGAATAAACTCCTACAGACAATATGTGAAGATGAAATCTAAGCTTTGAACACTCCATCAATTATACATTACCCCAAAAAACCTAATGTACTAGAAAATAAGAAGTTTTCAAACCCTACTCATCACACCAAGTCACACTCAATATGTACATACTCCATATAACACAACACAAACATTTAGGATAATCAAAATAAAAGAAGTCAACAAACAGCCACTTTGATTATATGGGGTTTGGAAAATTAATTCCTAAGTCCATAAGAGTACACTATTGTCATAATTATTGTTATGAGATGATGAAATTGTTTATAATCTCAATTGGAAATTTTATATGAAGATAGATTAATTTTTTTCCCATATCACAACACACATGAAAAAGTGGTCCCATGTCACTTATATAGTGGGTCCTAGTGGATTATCTAGTTGCACCACCATATGAGATCCATGAAAGACCCACAATTTAAACTTAGTGGCCTCTAATTTCATAGAGTGTTTATTTAATTACTATTTAATCTAGTAAACATCCCACGTAACATGATATTCACCCTCTCTATAACACTTCATAGTACAAAATCCATCAAAAGATGGCATCGTCTGACCATCCTACAAACAAATAAAGTTGACTACTTCTACTATCTGTATCCCATGACTAGGATATCTTCCAATAATCTCTATCTAATTAATTTATATAACACTAAAACATACTTCACATACTAATAGTAGGTCCTTGTGTTTCCAAAAATGAGAAAAAGGGAACAAGTAGTTCGTGTGTTGAGAATGATTAAATATATCACTATGTGATATTTCAGAAGTTTAAATAAGATATTCTACCTATATTTCATGTATGTATCTATTTTATGATATCACATTATGAAATTGTTATTCACATTTTAATTTGGAAATTCTTATGAGCGTCACACTATAATAGAGGTGGTCATTCCATGGAATAGTTAATTCTAAAAATGGTTCAAAATTCAAATCCATCTTGAATTTCCAAGGATTACGGTCGATTTTCCTAATTAGTGATTAGTAATTTTTTTAAATACTCAATTATTGGGAGACATATGGAAAATTCCTAAAACATAATTTGAAGTTTCAACCCTATGATATTTGGGATATCATGGAATAAATGTAGTAGATTTTGGAGAGGAAGTTTTAATAGGTATGGAGAATTGAGAGTGAATGTTATAAAAAATTTCATTAATGATATCAAATTGAAGAGAATAATGGAATCACAATTAAAACACCTATGTTGAATCAGTATTTATATTTCTTGGATAATATTTATTCATCGGTCATTTTCTCTCTTATTTAAAGATGTTAGTGAGTAGAGATAAATAGAAAATGACACTATGAATAATAGTGAATCTTTCTTGAACCTTGAAATCATCTAGAGTGAGTAGTGATATCCTTTATTATGTCGACACACCATTTATGTACTATCTTGTAAGTAACACTTGGTTATGAAACAAGTAATATATTCATGTCATTTTATTTGCATTTTATATACTGGAATACTATGTGTGGTTAATATTGGTAGGTTAATTAGTTCCTTAAAAGAATGAGAAAAATATATGGAGGAATTAATGAAAAAATAAATAAGCTAATTCACTCCCCCCCATGGTGTATTCAGTCTGGTGGTTACAAAAAGTGGTATGAGAACCACAAGGTTCTTGATCAAAAAATCTATCACTTGAGGATTTCTACAATGGATAATGCAATTATTGAAAAGTGGTCCCTCTATTTTATTATTGTAATTATCAAAAATGGAATAACCATATGATATCTCTCTTATGGTCTCTTGGACATAACATTTAAGTTGTTAAAATTCAAAGAATACAAGTTCATTATGTTATGAATACTTCAATGATAGAATCCAGTAAGAAATTAATTACAACTGGTTTGAAGGCACAAAATTCCTTATATGAAGCTATTTCAAAAAATATATATATGAAATTGATGATATTTGAATAAGAAAATATATTTGGGAAAAATTAAGTAACATCTAAAAAGGATATAGGAAGGTAAAGGAATAAAAGTTCCATGTACTCTGGAATTTATGTTATGATTTGAAGATAAGACCATGTGAAAACATTGACAGTTTCTTCAACTACCTCCTTATGTTCATATTAGATATCTGTGTACTAAGTGATGGAATGAAGAATTTTCAAATCATAAAGAAGATCCTTAGGAGAATTATTACATTATGAAATCCAAAAGTATCAATGCTTAAAGAAACTAATCATTAAAAATTATTTCTTGATTATATTCATAAAAAATTGTATTAAATTCATGGAGATTTCATTTGTTCATGATCCTAGAAAAAATAAGAAGATGTCAGTGATATTTTTTTTAACTTATAATAAAAAAATACAACCATGTCAAATGGATATATGAAGGAAAGCTGCCATTTTCATTATTTAAAAAGTTAATATTTGGGTATATCAGATAAATATATCTAATAAAGGATAATAGTGGAGCTGAGGATGATAATGTACCAATATAAAAGGAAAAAAAATCCCCTTAGATGAAACATTAAATCATGAAATCCAACTAGAAAAATGTTCTTCTGGAAAAACATGTTGTGTAAATAAGAATATAATGATGAAATGTATTTTAAAGATGTTATGGTTAAGTTTGTTTTAGACACATAATTTTTTGTTATTGAGATTTTTACAGAGGTATATCTAAAGTTATGGAATAAGTCCAACCTAAAGGATTTTTCAGACTAAAAGTTGAACTTGAATGGTCACTTGAAGAGTTGTCATCTTGAATCCATAAATACTAAAATATTGGTGTTTTGTTAAAGGAATCATTAGAATACATTTATTAAATCAAATATTAAATTAATCACTTATAAAAAGTGATCGAAGAACATGGGACCAAAAAATGAATATCTATAGAGTGGTTTATTTTGAATAAATGATTAAAGAACTAACAAATATGATTGATGAAATCAATAATCATATTAAATAGAGAATAAAAAGGGTTAAATATATTGAATAATATGTGGTTATTATAAGATAGAAACTTGAATATAAAATAAAATCAAGTGATTCCAAGATGAATTTATAATTTTGGAAGTTCTCTAATATAGAATTTTAGAAAGGGTTAAACAATGCTTAAAAGAAGTTGAGAAAGTTTTTAATGACCAAAGCTCCATTCACCTGGGTAATAGTGGGGTTGGATTTGACACTAAGGAATTATAATTATATATAGTAGTATATTATAAAAAAGGTAAAAAAATTAGGATTATTCCTGAACACTAATAACTCATTAAAAATATAGAAACTAATTGAAGGATAGGAAAATGTGGAGATATGGTTAGAATATATTTCTATTGGTTAAGTTCAAATTATGCGGCTATATCATTTAGAAAATTCTCTATTTAACATTGAAAAAAATCTACTTTATAGGATAAGCACTTAGGGGTTAATAAATTAGAATGAGAAAATAAATTATATTACATAAAAACACCTTTTGGGATATTATTATCATTTCTCCAACTTCAATCACAAAGCTATAAATTTTAAGGATTGGAGGAGACAAAATCACTCCTATGAAAATTAAAAGAGTATGGAACCATACATGATTATCTTAGAGGAAAAATTTAACTATTATAGGAAGAAGAAAAGACCTCACTACCTTTACTGAATAATATATGGATAGATTTTTTCATGTCTCAATTTAACTAAGAATTTATTGAAAGGAAAAGAAGAATAATTAGAAGGTAGGCCTTGCAAAAAATATCCTAATTAAAAAAAGAACATTGGTACTTGGAATGTTGATAGTGGGTATTTATACACCATGCTAGGAAATATTAACCTATTAAAGAATGTGAAAAGGAATTTTTGTGGAATTGTTAGATTTGAAAATGATGGAGCCCTAAAAATTAGATACAGTGAAAATAAAAGGATAGTTAAAGATGAGCAGGGGAATATGGAATTTCTCTATGTGTATGGTCTTTGATGAAATCTATTAATCATTATTCAACAATATGAATCTAGACTTGAGGTAATATTCAAACTGAAGGGGTGGTTTATCATCTACAAACAATGAAATACATTTATGAAGTTATATATAAGAAATGGTAATATATACAAAGTTGATTTCAGGGAAAACACATAGATACTTATGGTGGAAGAGGAAAACAGCCATTCGATTTGAATGAATAGTCATATTCATTAATAAATCATAGAGAATTTTTCAAAGCTAAAAGTTTTGGTTGAAATTCCAAATCTAATATGAAATTAGGGGAATAATTTTGATACTTTTGTTAGAGGTAAATTAGTTTTAAATACCTATTGGATTAATAATAAAAGGGATTGAAATTTTTTGGATCTAATTCACACCCATGTTTTTAGTCTCATGGATATTCTCAAAATACATGATGAGAAATACTTAATCTTTTTTAGTGATGACTATAATATATTGGATTGTATCATATCTATATAGGAAAAAATAGAGGTGATTTATCATGTCAAGTAGTTTTTAATGATATTTGAAAATAAAATAAAATAAAATTGTTATCAAATAATAAGACAACGTACATATCTCGTAATGTAAAAAAATTACATGGAGAATAATGGATTGAGAACAAAATCCCATCAATGAGAACATGATAATAAAAGTGTGTTATTAAAATGTGGAATTGGGTAGTGAACAATATGGAAAATTAATTTCTTATCGAGAGTTTAGTTTCTTGGTATTATTATAAAGAAGTGGTGTCAGTGGCAGTATGCACACAAAACAAGTATTTTTCGAGCCCTGGAGAGAATAAGAGTCTATACACAATGTGACATGGAAGAAATAAAATATTAAATCACTTTAAAATGTTTGTTAGTGGGTGTTCTATCCAGAATAAGGAAGTAAATAAACGAAAATATGAAGATGTAGCAGATGAAGGTGTCCTCCTAGGATACTCATTCAAGATTAAATCCTATAAGTTCTATAAATAGCAATTGAATTAAATCATAAAAATAAAATAAATTAAATTATTTTAGGAAAAAATGGGGAAAATATGTAATTATATATTAAAGTTAAAATTATGATGAAAATGAGGTTGAAAATAACTCTTATACTGTACATAATTCAAATTGTAAACTAGAAGCTGGGGAAAATCTATAGATGAAGAAGTTGTGGAAAAGATTTTATCATCAACTCAATAAGGGAATAATAAATATGGGGTTAATGAATCAAACGTGATTAGTGACAAATATGCTTTAACATAGACCCAAATGATTATAAATATAAAGTATGTTTCTTTATTATCTTAAGTAGTGTTGTCCTCATTGGAAGAAGCCACAAAATATGAAAAATGGTTCAAGTACATGAATAAGCAGTTGGATAAAATAAATAAAAATCAAACATAGGAACTAATAAAGAGTTCAATGGATCATAATTTCATTATAACCAAATGTGAATTCAATAAAAATATGATAAGTATGGAAAAGTGATTGAAAATAAGGTAATATTAGCATGAAAAGTATATGCATAACTTCAAGGAGTTCATGTGGAAAAAAATTTAAAATTGGTGGCTAGACGTTTTTTAATTATACTCTTCTTATCAATGGTAATATAAAAAATAAAATCTATCAAATAGATGTTAAGATAGAATTTTTTAATTTAGTGCTCAAATGGGAAGCCTATATTGAAAAACCAGTAGAATTTCTAATCCGTTGTGATGAATTATGGGTGGGTAGGTTTTAAAATTCCTTTTATGGATTGGAAAAAGAACCTCGGGCATAGTATGCTCATTTGGAAACATTATTTAAGAAACTAGAATTCAAAATAGGTGGTGTGATCTCAATATCTTTTAGAAAATAACTATTAAATATTAGTTTATAGTGGTTATTTATATTTAATATATCATTCTCAAAGTCAGTAAGATGAAATCTATAGAAGAATTCAAAAGTTTATTTAACTAATAGTTTTAGATTACAATTATTGAAGAACTCACATACTTTATTGGGTTACAAGTGAATAAAAATAATGGATACACTTTTGTTTCACAAGATAAATTTGAAAGGGATTTGCAAAAGAGTTTGGAAATGCATGATAGAAAACCAACTTCAATACTAGTTATGTTAAGAAACTAAAATTAGAAACCATATAGGATGGAAAGATATTGATTCTACCTTTTTCTAAAAAATAATTATAATTTTTTTGTACCTCAAGGAAAAAATATTAGACATTTTTTATATAATGTTCTTGGATACTCTATTTTAGAGTTATATAAAAGTATAACATCTATTAGTTGTGAAATGGATCAGGAGGTGCATTCAAGGAACACTTGATTGTGTTTTGGTATACTGTGAAAGGCATGATAGAGACCTATATTCTTACTCACATATATATTATGCTAGTGATTCTATAGATATAAAATTTATGAGTGTAGTTTCTTTCTTTATTGTAAGAAATAAATTGAATGGATTAAAAAGAAATAATAAATCACTTCTCTTAGTATGGATAAAATAGAGTAAATTTCATCACTAAAAGGAAGTACTCTGGTGATTTGAATGAAATAAAAATTTTAGGGTCTTTTAAAACCTTTGAAGCTACTCATAGTGCTTGATGGTGAAATAGAAGTGTAATTGAGATGATAAAAATATCATCTAACTTTCATGAAAATTTATTTTAAGATTCAATTCCATTTTGTTAAGGAGAATTTGGAGAAAGGAATCATCTATCTAGATCATATTGGTATAAATAAATAGGCGGTTGAAATTTTTATAAAACCGATCTATGAATCATTGGTTTAACATTGGTTTTTAATCACCTCTCATACATTGAGTAAGTTGAAAAAAATCCCCTCTCCCTAACTGCATATAATGTATAACTTGGCATCTTGTATTTTATTAGATATTATCTTTTGGGTAAATTTTTAAAGGGGGGAAATAGTAACTTTTAATGCGTAAAACTGTTCTCAAGGGGAATATTACCATTGAGGTAGAGAATTTAGTATGAATATGGGGGTTATAAGATCCATAGTGATGATGATTGAAAGGTCTACATTGGGGGTATTTTTGATGGAAATTTCATTTCAGGTTGATTTTAGGTTTTATCAACAAGTGATATGAGTTACATTTTCTCTCTTGATCACTTTTTTTACACCGAGTTTTGGTCATGTTGACTTAAAATGGTGAAAGAGAATATTCATTTCTATTGGGAATATATAGAGTTTAGTGGTTTTCAACTTCACTAATGATATATTGAATTTATAACAAACCAAAATTGGAGAATGTTGGTACTGAATCTATCAGTAGTAGAGTTTATTTAATTTTATAGAGAATTTATGGATCTAAGAGATGAGATTATTCTTATTATAATTAATAATGTCTTGAATCAATTTTAGGTGATATTTGGGATAGAATAAGAGGTGAAGATTATTAGAGAATTCATTGAAGAACTCAAAGGTTTTTTGGAATTATCATCGAAAAAAAGATAGGATCATAGAATAATTGATCCCCTCATGTCATGAAGGAAGTATACGTCAAATTAATAAATTGGTGAATAAGAATAACTAAGTTTTTATTAATTATAAGTATGGTTTAACAGATTATATAAAAAGGTAAATCACACTATGGGTAGATTTTCCATTATGTAATAGTGACAATAGATGATTAAATGAATATAAATATAGAATTATGTTGTGTTGTGAAGGTTAGGAAAATGTTGAAAATGATAATCTATAAAAATAAAAACATTAATTAAGTAAGGTGTGTGGAGATAGGTCTATTCTTCAGTGTTAGTCCATTAAAATAAGTTTCAACTCTATTTTATGATGAAATTAAGGGATCACACCACAAATATGGTAATCATGTTGAAAAAATACTAATGAAAATATTCCATACAATATGATCTACTTGTACACACCATGGAGGTAACATTCAAGTTATAATTCTATAAAAATAAATTCTATGAAGAAGGGTCTCACGCTGCAGTTGGAAGGACAATGTTATAACAAGTTCGGATCTTGAGAAGATTTCAAGATATTATAATAGTATATTTTATAGATTTAAATAAGATATTCTAAATGGATTTCTTTGATACAGAAGTTGAATAATAATACTCCATGAAATGGAGAATCATGCCACAATATATAATTTTTTATGAGAACCACACCATAATGGAGTTAGTCACTCCATAGAATGGGTAATTGTTTAAGTAGTTCATAATTTTAATCAATATAAGATTCCATGGAATTATAGTTGAATCAGTCAATGTAATTAGTGATTAATGGTCAGTTTTAAAACCCATCAATGGGTTTCATATGGATAATACATGAAAAATAATTTAGAAGTTTTGACATATTGATATTGAGGAGATCAAGGAAGACATATAATAGATTTTAGAGAGGTAATTTGATATATCCAAATAATTGAGAGAATATAGGTTATTTTGATGAATTTCCTTGATGCTTCAGAATTTAAGAGAAGAATGGAAGATAAATGAAAGAACCTATGCTAGATCAGTTATTATCTAATAAAATACTTTTTTAATGATAATTTTTTCATGATTTCATGTATACTCTCCTTTGAAGTAGTGATTCGATAGAGAGAAAAAATAAGTGATACTATGATTAAAAGTGAATCATGTATGAACCTTGTAACCATCTATAATGAGTATTTATGTCCTTTTGTACATTTACACAACATCAAAATATTTTCTTTAGAGTATACCTTATTGGTGAACTAAGTAAAATATTTATTTCTCTACATTTACTTTTTATATACATGCATAATGTAATGCCTCGGAATTTCATGATTTTTTAATTATATGGGATTATTATGAGACTAGGAGAAAAAACAACATGTGATTATAAGGCCTAATGTTCCCAGAGTAGTTCATCAAATTATGTTAAGTTTTAAATAGCTTTCATGAGCAGTTTTCCTGAAAAAGTGGAATAAATCTTAAACGGGTGCCCAGATCAGAAATCCAAAGGCATCGTGGCATTTAGAGCAGTGGTTTTACCCTAGAGCGACTAATGTTTAGTCAGCACGGGTCTCCAGTGAGAGAACCCAAAAATGGCATAACCATAAATAAAATAATTGAATTATTTTATTTTGTTTTTGAAATCCTTATAACTCATGAACGGTTACTCAGATTGAAAATATGAAACCACCGTTGAGCTCGTGAGGGCGTTATTTCCTTAGGAAAATCCTAATATTGTCTAGTGTGGGCCAACATTAGAAAGAAGTTTTTAGATGCAAATAAAATAATTAAATAACCTTATTTTATTTTCAACTTCTCATAACTCATGAACGGTAATTCGAATTGAAAATCTGAGACCATTGTTGAGCTCGTGAGGGCATTCTTTCCTTAGGAGGATCCTAACATCAGCTGACTGAGGTTAGCTATGAAAGTTAGTTTTTTCGGACATAACCATAAATAAAATTATATAAAAAAAATTTATTTTATTTACTGAATCCTTATATCTCACAAATGATAACTCTGATTAAAAATCTGAGACCATCGTTGAGTTTGTAATGAGATTTTCTCCTTAAAAGGGACATAACCACGACTATCATTGGTCGAGGGTAAAAGTTAATTTTTGTACTTTTTAAAGGATAATAAAATAAATTTAAAGAAGTTAATTTTATTTAATTTTAATGTTTCGCACCATGGAAATTTTGCAACACATCAATGGATCAGCCAGTTCTCCTTTCATAAATAAAGCAATGTGGTGACTCAGTTTCAATGAGAAACTGTAATGCTGAAATTTGTAAACACATTAACGTGTTTCCCTCATTAAATAGGGACATAGTCCAAAATCAAAATTCATAATGCTAGAGATTTTTCTCTGGAGTTTCTCTAAGGTAAGGAGGAGGATACTCTCTCATCGACGATGATGGACCAGAGGTCGGAATTCGATCAAGCAGTGACGAATAGATGAATGATGGTGGAACAAGGATTGACGTAGCAACGAGAACTCAATCGACATCTGCAAGTGATCCAATTCGAGGTAGGGGTTGTTATTAAAATTCCATCCTTTCCTTGTCTTTGAATTCCTACAATGAACATGAATTGACTGATGAGTAGATCGATTAATGGATTGTGAATATTGTTGCGGGATGGGTTTCACATTGGGGTTTATTGGGGATAGATGATTTTTTAATTGATTTCTAGTTTTATTTTTATTTTATTGATCCTTATAATGATTAGAATGAGGCCAGAACAAAAAAACAGATGAATTTCTATCCTTGGGTTGATTATTGTTCTTTTCTCCCACATGTTCTTTATGTTCTTCATAGGTTGGCGAACGGTGGATCATTTCACAACCATTTATTAGTTTAATGATCCGAAGTCTTGAATCTGGAATGGACATGGAATAATAGAGGTGCAACGATGTTGGAAACGGACAGATTGAATTGGCTTGTGAGATTCCTTCAAACAATTGTTTTCTATTAGAAGGTGTCACAATGAGTATTAAATGCCTTGCCAATGAAGAACATGACCCGAGGGTTGTAGGTTTTTTCCAGATCAAATAATGGACCACTGGATCATGTTCGGTGGCCGGTAGAGGTGAAAGTGGTTCTCTCCGATGGCGTTCTGGTGGCGCGTTGTGGCTGAGGTGGTAGTCAAGTCGAAGCGGTTACTCATATGGAAGGAGGTCGTGGCTTTGGCCGCGGTGAGGTGCATTGGACCCATGGGTATGCGAAGGAAGCGGCCGGCTAGCTATCATTCATGTGGGAGAAACTCGATCTGCATGATCGGACCGGCTAGACGAGGTGGAGGTAGCATACCCCCTTGTGTCGGGTGACACGGCATGCGGTTGAGTCGCGTGCCCGAGGAGACCGGTGCACACGATGTGGGTCGGACATGATGAATCGGGTCGTAGGGCGGCCCGGCGAGCTAAGCTGCTCGACCCAACCTGGGTGGGTTGGGCCGGTAGATCGGATTGAGCCTAGCCAGGGTGGGCTGGGCCTAGTGGGTTGGGTTGAACTTTTCGGACCTCGGTAAGACTCTGTTCGGGTCGGTAGACCCTAATTCGGGTCGGTCCGAACGCAGACCCAACTGGCCCCATTTCACTAAAATTCCCATAACTGTCAAATGGAGCATCTGTTTGATTATTCGTCTATGTAATTGAGACCCTTGTGAAGATATGATCTTTTCAAGATACTCTAAGTGAGTTTTATTAGATGTTAATAGATGGCCTAATGGTTTGTGGAGTCGGTCTTCTCGATACAAGCACACTTGAGCAGGAATCTGTGTGTTTCATAAAGTTAGGACTCCCCACATTGTGGGAGCGGGTACGTTTTCTTTGGGTATCTTCCTCTGGGGGTGTTACTCCTCTAAGGGACTAGGGTTTGGGTTCTCGAATATGTTCATGAAGAATGATTAGGTAATCCCCTGTGGAACTAGGGAGTGGGTCCTCTATCTGTGGAGTCGGTACTCCCCTATAAGACTAGGGAACGAGTCCTCTATATATAATGTACATAGATTCGGAACTCCCCTATAGGGTAGGGTGAGGTTCCCCTATGATATGAGTTGGTACTCCCATGTTGTTCCAGGTTGTGGGTCCTCCACATGTGAACTGATAGGGTCGGTACTCCCCTATCGTGCTAGGGCTCGAGTCCTCTAGTCACTAAGTAGTACTCCCCTACCAGGTAGGGTGTGGGTAATCAAATTATGAAGTCATACTCCCCTGCGGGATCAAGGTGTGGGTCCTCAGTTATGGAGTTGCACTCCCCCATCTTGAGTAGAGTCGGGGAACGAGTCCTCCATTTGATTTAAATCTCCCTCAGTTATTGGACACAGTTGCGAGGAGTGGGCCCATCCACTTGATGAGATTGTTTCCAAGATAGGAGCTCGTGCTCCCTTGAGGTACAGAGATGTGAACCACTCCTTATAGGAGAGATTAAGGATTTTCAAGACAATTATGAGAAGGGATCCCTCATATGTTTACAATTTTGAGGGCGGGACTTTCCACTTGTGTTTCATCGGTCTTGTGTTGGGAACAAGATAGAGATGAATGAACCTCTGGTGCTGGGCACTGGAGCAAGATCTAGTAAGATGTTCCCGATGGAACATGTTCTCTCAGAAGTACCATTAGAAATGATAGAGTTGTTCCTAATGGAGTGTACCTCTTGTACAGGTGTCATCTCAGATGGCTAAGCTCATGGATTGTGTTTCTCTTAGTTTTATTTGTTGCCTTTCGAACCTAGGATGAGAATCTTGTTACTGGATATGAGGTTGGAACCTTATGATTCTTAGTGTCTGAAACAAGTATATATATATATTTTCTTAGTATATTAATGGGAATATACTTGTGTTGAGATAACTATATCTTCTTAGTGGTGTTTCCTTTGTGTTATTTTACTTTGTGGTTTTTGGGGTCCCCTATTGAGTATTGTTTTACTCACCCCTGGATGGAATTTTCCTACACGTGTCATGTCTTTTGTAGACATTCAACACTTTGACATATTCCAGGGAGGGCCAGGACTGGGTGGTGCTCAATGATATTAGAAAGATGAGGCGTACCCCTATGGCTTTAGGAATCTACCCTTCACCTACCCTTCATGTAGGGTTCTCGGCAGACAATCTTCAGGGACTTGGGGTTTACATGTGTTCTATCTTTCTTTTGGGGGGATTGTATAATGGAATTGTTTCCCACCCAAAAATTTACTTTCTGTTGCACTCTGGTTTTGTTTTACTTAGTGTTCTACAGGCAGAGCCTCTTTGGACTTTTACTTCCCATCATCTTTGGTTTGGAGTTGGGTGCATGTGTTTAGGTACTTAGGCTAATGCATCCCATTTGTTTGATATGCCTACTCAGTGCTAGTCGTCAGCCCCTGGCCTATCAAAGGAGTCTTGGGGTAGTCATATCATGGGACCTGGGGGATGGGTCATGACAGAGTGGTATCAGAGGAGGTCGGTTCTACTATAGGACCGAAGTTTCATGAGCTTGGTTTGGGGTTCATAGAAATAGTTTTAAGATATTTTGAGTTCAGATCTCAGGACAAAGGTTATAGTGTTGGTGCAGCAGCCGACAAATCCATTCACTGGGACTCCGATAACCTAATTTTCAACTTAGTGCATTAGGAAACTGTCCTCTGGTAAATAACTGGTCCATACATCATATAGGAATGGTTTGTGTTTCCCATGTCCTTCTTGAGATAGCTCTCTAAATATACTCTATTAACCATGGTCCATCTTGATCCATTATCGGATGCCTCCATGATGATAGCTAGAGAGGATTCTACAGAGTGATCATGATGACAATATTACCCATGATTAGGTTTCATTTCCACACACTGACATTGAGGTGTTTCCTCCAGGTGGTCTACCAGTGCCGCCACCACCCGCAGAGCAACAGGTTTTATCAGCAGTTCTGGATGAGGATGCACATAGATTGAGTGCACTACACGAGTTCTAGAGGTAATGAAATTTGAGATACTAGGGTGATCCAGACCCCCAAGTAGCAGATGACTAGCTCGAGGCAGTCACTCGAGTTTTCCACTTAATGAGGACACCTCCTGATCAGATGGTGGTCCTAGTTGTGAGCCTTCTTTAGGGATCAGCAGGATGCTGGTGGATCTTAGGGATACAGTCGTATGATGAGGCGACACTCATGTGGGAGGAGTTTGGACGACTCTTTAGGGAAGAGTTTTACCCAGCCACATTGAGGTCAGTACATATCTAGGAGATTTTTCGGATTTGACAGGGCATCATGGCAGTAGAAGAGTTTTTGGCGAGGTTCACTGACTTGTCACGGTACTCCCTAGATATAGAGTGAGACTTGTTTTTCATAGATTGAACCTTTGGGTGGGGATTATGACAAGAGATCGCGGAATAATTGGTTATACTAAATATTCCCACCTATGATGGGGTGATAGAGTGAGCCCTGGTTGTCGATAGTTTTCTGGAAAAGATACAAATGGATGTGACCCACAAATGAGGCATCTGCAGAAGCTAGCTGATAACAGGTGACGAGATCATGGCTTATGAGGCATACCCATGCCCAAACTCAGATGCATGGGACTATGGTGTAAGAGCATCACTGGGGAATAGATCAGCCATAGCAGAGGCGGTGTTAATATTACAAGGGTCAGGGGAATCTCATTAGAGATTGTACAACCTCTCATGCCATTGAGAGGGATCTGACTGACGAGTTTCCATGGCAGAGGCAATGAATGGGGCAAGGGGTTCCATAAAATGGCGGGTGAGGAAAAGGAGCTAGATGGGTAGTAGGTGATCTTCACCAGGCTTAGGGAGCTGTAGGACATGGGAGAGGATAGACGCATGCATTCATGGCTTATAACCCAGAGACTCCATCAGAGATTTGAGGTACAAAAAGTGGCATTTCCCTTTTTGATGTCATATTAATGGACACAGGAGTTAGTTTTCTTTCTTTTTGTCATGAGTTTCATTAGAGACATTGATCTTTGGGTCAAACTGTGGACTTAGCCCTCATTCTTAGAGACTCCTCTTGGAGGAGACCTGATGATCACACACTAGCACTGATAGTGTGACCTGACTCTTGGATGCGAGAGTTGTGGTTGGGATCTCTTAGTCATTTCATCGAGGCCTTATGATCCCATTCTTGTTATGAACTAATATCATTCATGCCTAGATTGATTGGTTTAGGCCAAAGGGTATGGTGTATCCATAGTAATGGAACAAGGTTTCCTTGGTCAGTGAAAGGGAAAATCGGCCAGTGCAGGTTAAACTCTCACATAGGACTTTCAAAAAAAATAATCCTTTGTGGATGATCTTTTACCTTGGTTCGTGTCTATAGGATTCACAAGGATCTTAAGAAGAGAATGTGGGATCAGGAGGCCCAGCTTTGTGCTCGTACCCTCATTTGTTTATGTAGCCTTTGTTTTGGCTAACGAGGACATAAATCCCTAAAGTTGGGGGTAATGTAATGTCTTGTAATTCCATGTTTTTTTTAATTATATGGGATTATTCCAAGAACATTCACAGAGACAACATGCGATTTCGAGGTCCAATGTTCAGCAGAATGGTCCATCGAAAAATTTTATGTTTTAAATAGTGCATGTGAAAATTTTTCCTGAAAAAGTGGAATAAACATTAAAAGGGTGCCCAAATCATAAATACAAGGGCACTATTTCATTCAGAGTAGTGTGTTTACCCTTGGTGTGACTAAAGTTTAGTCAGCGTGGGTCTCTAGTGAGAGAACTCAAAAATGAAATAACCATAAATAAAATAATTGTTTTGTTTTGTTTTATTTTTAAAATCCTTATAACTCACGAATGGTAACTCAAATTAAAAATATAAGACCATCATTGAGATCATAAGGGCCTTTTTTCCTTAGGTAGAGCCTAACATTGGATGGCGTGGGCCAATAGTGCAAAGTAGTTTCTGGCCATCAATAAAATAATTAAATAAAATTATTTTATATTCAAATATTTATAACTCATGAATGGTAATTCAAATTTAAAATCTCTTACCACCGTTGAGTTCATGAGGGCATGCTTTTTTTAGGCGAAGCCTAAAATCGACTGCCATGGGTTGGATGTGAAAGTTCATTTTTGGGACGTAACTGTAAATAAAATAATTTAATAAAAATTATTTTATTTTTCGAACCCACATAAATCACAAATGGTAACATAGATTACAAAAACTAAGACCGATGTTTTGTTCATAATGAGATGTTCTCCTTAAGAAGGACATAACCTCGACCGGTGGGAGTTGAGGGTAAAAGTTAATTTTTGGACTTTTCAATAGAGAATAAAATAAATTTAAAGATATTTATTTTATTTCCCTTTAACATTTATCACTGTGGAAACACTGCGATGTTGCGACGGAGAAAATGGATCTCATTTCATAAATGAAGCAGCGTGGTGACTCAGTTTCAATGAAAAATAGTAACGTTGAAATGTGTAAACGCATTAACACATTTCCCTCATTAAATGGGGATAGAGTCTAGCATTAAAATGCATAACACTGGAGATTTCTCTCTGGAATTTCCCTAAGGCAAGGAGGAGGAGACTCTCTCGCCAGTGATGATGGATCAGAGATCAGGATTTGATAAAGCGGTGACAAATCGACGAACACCAGTGGAACAAGGAACGACATGACGATGTGACCTTAATCAACTTCTTCAAGCAATCCAACTCGAGGTAGGGGTTGTTATTTAAATTTCATCCTTTTCCCATATTTTAATTCATACGATAAATGTGAATCGATCGACGAATGGATCGACTCATGGATCGTGCGTATTCTTGCGGGATGGGTTTCAACTTGGGGGGGTTTATTAGGGATTGATTATTGTTTGATTGTTTTCCATTTTCTTGATCCTTCTAATGATCAAATCGAGGCCAAAATGAATAAATGGTCGAAGTTCAACCCTCAGGTTGATTATTGTGCTTTTATCCCCCATGTTCTTTTTATTCTTCATAGGTTAGAGAACGTTCAATAATTTTGCAACTGTTTCCTGTCACAATGATCTAACGTCTTGAATCTGGAATGGACATGGCACGATGAAGGTGTGACGGCGACGGTGAGGGAAGGATCAAAGCGGAATGTGAGATACTATCAAATGAACACTTTCTAGTGTAAGGGGAACAACTAGGATTAAATCCCATGGAAATGAAGAACATGACATGAGGTTCTCAGGCATTTATCTAGATTGAAGAATGAACCATTAGAGTGTGTCCAGTGGCCGGCATAAAATTCCCCTAGCACGTCGGCACCGGTGGGGGCATGTGGCAGCGGCCGCGTGCCGGTGCAGCTGAGGAGACGCGCTCTGGTGGCATTTTGGAGGCTCCCCATGGTGAAGGTGGTAGCCATTTCTACATGGCTTCCCATGCAGGAGGATTCCTAGCTTCGTCTGCAATGAGGTGAACTATACCCATGGCTCAAGCCGCGAGCACGCAGAGGAAGTGGTCGGCCAGCTGCCGGCTGCGTGCAAGAAACCCTATCCACATGAGTGAACTAGCTAGATGAGGGTTGAGGCATTCCCCCTTGAGCCAGGTGATGTTGCATATGGTTGAGCAGTGTATTGGAGGAGACTGGTCCACATGATGCAGGCCAGACCAGGTGAACTAGGCCATAGGGAGGCCCAAAGAGCTAAGTCACTCAGCCCAGTTGAGGCAGGCTGGGCCAGCAGATCGGACTAGGCCAAGCTGGGGCAGGCTAGGCCCAGCAGGTTGGGTTGAACATGTCAGACCTGGGTCATACATGGGTCGGGTCGGCGGACCCCAGATCGGGTCAGTTCGAACCTAGATCCGACCGAGCCCTTTTCGCTAAAATGCCCATAACTTTCAAACAGAGCGTCTATTTGATGATCCATCTTTGGGGTTGGAACCCTTGAGAAGAGACGGTCCTTTTGATGTACTCCAAGTGAGTTTTTGTGGAATTTGACAAATTGGATACTAGTTTGAGGAGTCATTCTTCCTGGTATAAGCACACTTGAGTAGGAATCAGTGTGTTTTGTAATGTTGGGACTCCCCACATCATGGGAGCAGGTCCTTTTGATTTTGGTAGCTTCCTCCAGGTGTGTTACTCCCCTGAGGGACTAGGGTATATGGGTTCTTAAAGATGTTCATGAAGGAAGAGTAGGTACTCTCTTATGGAACTAGGGATTGGGTCCTCTATCAGTGGAGCCAGTACTCCCCTATAGGACTAAGGCCCATGTCCTCCATATCTAATGTACATAGAGTCGGAAATCCACTACAGGGTTGGGTACGAGTCCTCTATGATAGGATTACGTACTCCACTGTTGTTCTAGGGTGTGGTTCCTCCACACGTGAACTGACAGGGTTGGTACTCCTCTATCATACCAGGGCGCGGGTCCTCTAGTCACTAAATAGTATGTTGGTAAAAAATCCCTCAAGGTAATATTGCAGTATTTTTGGGTTGATTGTGTTTGTTGACAAAGAAGGTTTCCATGGAGAATTGTCGAGTTCTCGAGAAGTTATTGACAATCCATGTTGAAAAAGAATGATGACAAAGGAATGGATGATCTAGAGGTGGTACAAAAGAGCAGTACAAGGTGTCACCATTTCCCAGTTTTTGCCAAATTTTTGGGGTCCAAAATTTGGAGGTTAGTGAGCATCACGAAAATAGGATATTCTTGAAGATCATATTTTTATATGGCAAAGGCATGAGTTTCACGAAGATGGGATGCATGGATTGGATTTCGTGAAGACCATAAAAATGGAGGCGGTGATGATTCGAGATTACGATGAGCTTCGCGAATGGCAGTGTTGAAAGGAAATGTGAGGGAGCTTCACGCATGTGGTGCAATGTAATTGACAGGATGCTCCGCGATTATGACGAGCTCTGCGAACGGAAAATTGTCGTGGTGCTTTGCGATTTAGACAGAATTCCGGTAGAAACTTTGGAGCTTCACAATTGGTGATGACGTGGCACTGACTTCGCGCCAAAGGGTTGAGAGTCGATGGAATTTTCTATAAATAATGGTCAACCCCTCGAGAGAAGTAGAGAGAATTTTCAGAAAAAATACTTTGCTCTCGGTTCATGAAGGAAATTTGTGAAGGCAGTGTGCTTCACGAAAGAAGAGCTCCGCGGCGGCTATTCTAGCTTCGCAAAAGTCGTGTGCTCCGCATTGGCTCAGTGAGCTTCGTGAGGGAAGTCGCTTTGCGATGAATTGAGCTCCGTGACGGCCTAAGAATTGCGAAGTCTTGAGCTTTGTGATGGTCTAAGCTCCACAAAATTGTGATCTTCATGAAAAGTAAGGTGCTTCGCGAAGTCTTGATTGAGCTTCGCAAAATTGGGAGCCTCGCGAAGTAGGGTGCTTCACAAAGGTACTTTCCAAAGGTAGTTTGCCTGGTGTTTAAGAGGCAAAGGGGTATTCATCAGTGGATTAACTTTGGACTTTAACATAGCATCTATATATAGTTGAGGATGCGTTCTTTCATGAAAATAAAGAGACCTACAGGTCTATAAACTGTGAGTGGATCCCTTCCAAGTGTAGTGAGCAAAGGAAGAGGAAGAAGGTGATCCTATCCACCGGCAGTGAGCCAGAGAGAGAGAAATAGGGAGTGACCCATGGGAAAGAAGTGAGATGAACCTAAAACCTGTAAAGGTAGTGAGCCTAGGACATAGTGACTATTCCTGAACATTGTATCCACAGCTAGTGAAGTTTACTGGAATTGGGTAAGACCAACAACTTGTCGGCGTATTCTCCTTGGACGTAGCCCAGTGAGGGTGAAACAAGTAAACATTGTTGTGTCATGTGCATGCTTTACTTTCTGTTTATATTGTGCAATAGGAAAGAGAGAGAAGAATGTTTTTCTTAACAGCGAAACAAGATCAGAATGGGATTTAATTTTAAATCAGTCATACCCTGATTCACCCCCCTCTCAGGGTATTCAGCCTGGTGGACCTAAAAATTGGTATCATAGGGAAGGGTTGATATTTTTTCTTCTATCAATGGAGGTCACTAATCATAGAGGGATTCCGATCTTTGATGAATGTAATTTTCATATATGGAAGAATCGAATGCAACACTATTTCCGATCATTGGGAATGGATGTTTTTTCAGTAGCTATGCATGGTATCACAGCTGATATTACTAGTGGTGTATTATCAGAAGCTGAGCATAAAGAGTTGGATGTTGATTCCAAAGCAATCAATGCCTTAGGGGGATCCCTTTTCAATCCCATCTATACAAAGGTGATCTCATGCAAAATGTCACATGCCATATGGGAAAAGATTTTGAATATTTATGAAGGAGATACAAAAGTCAGAGAGGCAAATCTTCAAGTGTTGTGGAACAAGTATGAAGATCTAAGAATGAACCCGAATGAGTCTGTTGATTCATTCTTTGATAGGGTAAATGTTGTGGTAGAAGACATGCGAGGTCTTGGTGAGATTATCAAATAAATTACAATTGTAAAGCGCATCTTGAGAAAACTTCCACCTCGGTTCAATCCGAATATTTCTGTTTTGGAAGATAAAGATCTGAAAGAGCTGACATTGGATAACCTGCACAACACTCTTGTTGCGTATGAAATGAGAAATGATGATAATGATGCTGTGGAAAAGGGGAAATCCAAAGAGGTGGCATTTAAGGCCATGAAAAATCTTACTATTGAAGATTATCAGGAGGAAAAATAGATAGATGAGGAGATTCCATTCCTTTATTCAAATCTACAAATAGGAAAAGAAAAGTTTAAAGCGAAACTCCCACTAGCATGCTTTCGATGTGGAAAGTTTGTTCATCTAGCTGCAAGATGCCCCAAAAAGTTTCAAGAAGAAAATGATGAAGATGAAGTTGATAATCCCAAGAAGAAATCTTCAGCCTATGTGAAAGGGAAGAAGCAGTTCAAGAGAATTTTTTTCAAAAAGAAAAATATTCTTTCCCAAGAAATAAACAGTTCAGATGAGTCTGAGGATAAAGAGGTTGAGGAGTTTGAAAATTGTAAGGATCATAGAAAAAATTATACGGTAGCGGTCATCGGTAGTTCTCAGGAAAAGGAAGAAACTGATGTTGGAGAAGAGGAAGAAGAAGTTGAAGGAAGAGTTGATATAGAAGCCGAATTGGAAGTAGCTCTTGAGGAGATAGATGTTTGGAGAGCAAAAACGAAGAAATCCAATAAAGTTGTTTGTGATGCCAAACTCTATATGCAGCAGTAAGAAGATGAGAAGTTTGAGTTGATGGAAGAAATTGAAAGAATAAAGTTATCAACACTAGAGAACTCAAAATTAGTTAGTGAGTATAAGCTCAAGATTGAAGAATAGAAAAGGGAGATTGATGGCTTGAACAGAAAAGTGAAAGATCACGTCAAGCGTATCGAAGATCTTGAAGAAGAAGTTTTCAGTCTACGGAGAAAAGTTAAAGACCAGGAAAATCCTTTGATTCCCAATACGTTCTTGGGAAAGCAGATCATTCCGAAGACTGAAAAGATGAAAGAGGAGCCTAGTAGTTCAGCAGGAAAGAAGCATCAGTTGAGCTCAATTGTTAAGGCTGGTTGAGGGCTTGATCATAAAGAAAAATATATGGCAATTAAAGTTAGACTGCAAGCATCCATCTCGAGACTGAATATTGATTTTGGCACAAAGAAAATTCAGAATATTCAGATATCCCAAGGGGAAACTCAGAGTGCAGAAGTGTCATGAAGGAATGCACCATATATCTGGTGTTATTATTGTGGGAAGATTGGATATTCACAGTATGTGTGTTCCATAGCCAAGAGATATCAAAGAGAACAAGAAAAGTGGTGGAATACAAATAGAGAATGGTTTTCCAGAACATATTTTGAAGGACATTGTTTTTGGTGTGAAGGATTTGGGCACATGGCTAGGTACTGTATTTCAACCATTCAGAGAAATGTGCCAAAGCAGAATCAAATCGTTCACAAGCAGCAGATCAATAAACCGACAGGTGAGTTAAAAATTCAAAATAGATTTGCGGCTTTTCAAGAGGATGTTGGTCCATCATAATCTGATAAAGAACAGAAGTCTCAATCCATTCCGAGTGTGAAAGAAAAAGTATGGACCAAGAAGAAGAAAAATGAGAAGGTCGTGGTGGGGGAGATTGCCCTTAAAGCATCAGATCATTCAGGTGTATGGATCCTTGATAGTGGTTGCACATCACACATGACAGGTAATAAGGATCTTGCTACATGCATAAAATATGACAAAGAAGGAGTTGTCAAATTTGGAAATGATGAAGGCCTGAAGATTGTTGGCTCAGGGAAAGCCAAGTTTGGGGGCAAAGAAATGAAACGTGTTGATGTCTTGGTAGTAGAGGGTCTTAGTCATAACTTTCTCAGTATCAGTCAATTGTGTGACTCTGGGCATTCTATTCGATTTACCAAGAATATGTGTGTTGTCAAAGGAAAAGATGGAGTAGTTGTTCTACAGGGAAAAAGGACAATGGTAAATATTTATCTTGTAGGTGGGGAAGAAGATATGTGCCTTTTATCCAGAGAGGAAGAAAACCATCTATGGCATAAGCGACTTAGTCATCTATGCCAACCATCCATGGAAGATCTGGTGAAGTGTGATGCTGCTAGAGACCTTCACAAACTATCACGTGATCGCACTCATACATGTGATGCTTGCCAAAAAGGGAAAATCATCAGAAAAACATATATTTCAAAGGAACAGAAATCAACTGGAGTGGTCGAATTGGTGCATGCTGATGTATGTGGACCTATCTCACCACGAACTATAGATGGGAAAAGGTACTATGTTCTTTTCATTGATGATTATAGCATAATGTCCTGGGTATTTGTCATTACCCATAGGACAGATGTGCTCAGTTGTATAAAGCGGTACAAGAGGGAATCAGAAAGGATGCTTGGGCAGAAAATTCTGAAGTTTCGTACTGATAACGGTACAGAATTCACAAACAGTCAAGTTGAAGACTATCTCAAGAAACAAGAGATAAGGCATCAAGTTTCATCAGTGAGAACTCCCCAACATAATGGAGTAGTTGAGAGGAGAAATCAGATCATCAACAACATGGACAGAACAATTCTTATTGAAAAGGACCTACCAGAGAAATTTTGGAAGGAAGCAGTTTGGACATCGGTCTATATTTCGAATAGGTCTCTGTTGTGTCCGCAGCAAGGGAAGACTCCGTATGAAATGTGGTACGAAAAGAAGCCAATTCTGAAATACTTTAGACTCTTTGGGAGTAAATTCTGCATTCCTAACAAAGAAAATCACAGGAAGTTTGAGTCCCGAGGAGATGAGGGGATATTCCTTGTCTACTCAGGGAAAAGAAAAGCATATAAATGTTTCAACAAGAGGCTGGGAAAAATTTTTGAGAGAACTGATATCACTATTGTTGAAAATGAATAGAATACTCAATGACCCAGTGAACAGTTTCTAGATGAAAGTGATGATGAGGTAAGAAACTCAGGGGGAGCAGAAGTGGCAGAGGTTGACTCAGAAGAAGATACTGATGATGAACAAGAAAGCTTCAAGTCTGTGTCTACAAGGAAGCCAAAGAGTCAAGTTGAAATTGATAGGCAAAATATCATTGCTGATCAGATAGCTCCAGTTCATACTCGAAGAATGAAATCATTACAGAAAACATCGTTCTTATCTTAGGTGGAGCCAAAATATTTTTTTTATGCAGCTGAAGATGAAACCTGGGTTCAGTCTTTGAATGAAGAGCTTGATCAGATTGATAAGAACCAGACATGGGAGATTGTTTCGAGGCCAGAAGACAAGAATTTCATCGAGACTAAATGGGTCTATCGCAACAAGATTAATGAATATGGCATAGTGATTCGGAAAAAAGCATGACTAGTGTGCAAGGGATACTCCCAGATAGAGGTAATATATGTTGATGATACATTTTCACCGGTTTCAAGGCTGGAGACAATCAGATTATTTTTTGCCATAGCAGTGCAAAGAAAGTTCAAAGTGTTCCAGTTGGATGTAAAATCTACATTATTGAATGGATTTCTGGAAGAAGAGGTGTATATTGAGAAGCCAGATGGTTTTCTCATTCATGAGGATGAGAACAAAGTTTGTAGGCTGAAGAAGGCATTGTATGGGCTAAAACAAGCACCAAGGGCATGGTACTCAAGGCTTGATTAGTATTTGAAGAAGCTTGGTTTCCACCATGGAGGAGTTGATTACAATCTTTATTTCACCAATGGTAGTAATCAAAGGATGATGGTGCTGGTGTATGTTTATGACATAATTTTTGGTAGATCAGATGAATCTTAATGCAGATAGTTTTCCGAATTCATGAAAAATGAGTTTGAAATGTCAATGATTGGAGAACTAACATTTTTCCTTGGTCTATAGGTGACACAAGGAAGGAATGGAACATTAATTTCTCAATCTAAATATGCCAAGGAGGTTCTGAGAAGGTTTGGAATGGATAATTCCAAGGAAATGAAGACTCTGGTTTCTACTCGGATGAAATTATCAAAAGATGAGGATGGAAAGGCAGTTAATATCACAGAATATAGGAAAATTATTGGAATTCTGTTGTACGTAACCACAACAAGGCCTGATATTGTTTTCGCCACATGCCAAGCAGCGGGATATCAAATTAATCCCAAGGAAAGCCACATGCTTGCAGTGAAAATAATTCTTTGGTATATACAGGGCACAATGGATTTCGGCTAGACATATACTGACAAATCAAAGACATAGTTATTGGGATATAATGATGCAGACTGGGCCAGTTTAGTGGATGACAGAAAATCAACGTCATGTGGTGCATTCTATCTTGGTGGATTGTGTATTTATTGTCTTAGAAAGAAGAAAGATTGCATTTCGTTGAGCACCACAGAAGCTGAGTATATTGTGGCCACTCAATCATGCACACAGTTATTGTGGATGAAGCAGCAACTTGAAGATATGGGAGTTGAAGTGAATTCTCCAATCAGAATCCAGTGTGATAACTCAAGTGCTATAAATATTAGCTAAAATCATTTCCATCACTCAAGGACCAAGCACATTGAGATAAAATATCATTTCATCAAGGAGAATGTTGAGCAGGGAATTATGAAGTTGGAGTATGTGCATACAGAGCTACAGGTTGCATACATTCTGACAAAGGCCTTACCCAAGGAAGCTTTTGAGAGACATCTACTGGCTTTGGGAGTTCAGTAGACTCCCCGCACTTGAAATAGTGTGGATGTGGAGACCCCTCCCTCTCCCCGAGGTATGATGTGTTTTTCCCTAATGTGCTAATATGTGTTCTCTACTATGTTACAGAATAAAAAGGAATTACCTTTGGGTTTGTTAACAAAGGGGGAGAAAATAGTGATTGTTCCAGGGGGAGACAGTGTGGCTATTTGAGAAATCATGACAGATACGAGGAGAATCTGATCAGTGGAGAAGCCAGATAGGGGGAGAAATGAGAAAGGGAAAGATTTTTAAATCTGATGATGCTAGAAGTGATCGATCAAAGCATAGATATCATGATATCTGAGGATCATTATAAAAGTATAATAGTGATGTTGGAATGGTGTGAGAAGGTGTCTAGCTATCACGAATTGGTATCAGTGTGGTTCAACAATTGGTATCATTTTAAGAATTGGTATCAGGTTGGAATCGATAATTGGAGTCTGAAATGAAGTGATTCATTGATGAACTTTTCATACTACTCTTGTTTCTCACACCAAGCATTGCTCATGTGGGCTTACAGTACGTGTTAAGTGAATCCTTGAACGCTATCAGAATCGCAGGAGGCAAATGGTGGTAGCAGCTGGAAGAAGACTTAGTGAGGTATCAACGTGCATAAAATCATTCTGAGAAGTGTTATGAAGAGTTTTCAACAATCCCAAAGTGGGAGATTATTGGGAAAAAATACCTCAAGGTAACATTACAGTATTTCTGGGTTGATTGTGTTTGTTGACAAAGTAGGTTTATATGGAGAATTGTCGAGTTCTCGAGACGTTGTTGACAATCCATGTTGACAAAGAACGATGACAAAGGAATGGACGATCTGGAGGCGGTACAAAAGAGCAGTACAAGGTGGCACCATTTCCTAGTGTTTGCCAAGTTTTTGGGGTCCAAAATTTGGAGGTTGGTGAGAATCGCGAAAATAGGATATTCTTAAAGATCATATTTTTATATGGAAAAGGCATGAGTTTTGCAAATATGGGATGCATGGATTGGATTTCGCAAAGACTAGAAAAATGGAGGCGGTGATGCTTCGTGATTACGACGAGCTTCGCGAATAGTAATGTTGAAAGGAAACACGAGGGAGCTTCGCGGTGGCGGTGCAAAGTAATTTATAGGATGCTCTGTGATTATGAAGAGCTCCGCGATCGGAAAATTGCCGTGGTGCTTTTCAATTTTGATCGAATTCTGGTAGAAACTTCAGAGCTTAGCTATTGGTGATGACATGGCGCTGACTTCACACAGAAGGGTCGAGGGTCGATGGAATCACCTATAAATACAGGTAGACCCCCTTGAGAGAAGTAGAGAGAATTTTTAGAGAAAATACTTTGCTCTCGGTTCACAAAGGAAGTTCGCGAAGGCAGTGTGATTCGCGAAATAAGAGCTTTGTGGAAGCTATTCTAGCTCTACGAAAGTCGTGTGCTCCGCGTTGGCTCAGTGAGCTTCGTGAGGGAAGTCTCTTTGCAACGACTTGAGCTCTGTGACGACCTAAGCATTGCGAAGGCTTGAGCTTTTCGATGGTTTGAGCTCCGCGAAATTGTGAGCTTCACGAAAAGGAAGGTGCTTCTTGAAGGCTTGTTTGAGCTTCACGAAATTGGGAGCCTCGCGAAGTAGGGTGCTTCGCAAAGGTACTTTCCAAACATATTTTTCCCAGTGTTTAATAGGAAAAGGGGTATTCATTAGTGGATGAACTTTGGACTTTAACATATAATCTATCTATAGTTGAGGATGCATGCTTTCATGCAAAAGAAGAGACCTATAGGTCTATAAACTGTGAGTAGATCCCTTCCAAGTGCAGTGAGAAAAGGAAGAGGAAGAAGGTGATCCTCTCCACCGGCAGTGAGCCGGAGAGAGAGAAACAGGGAGTGACCCTTGAGAAAGCAGTGAGCTGACCCTAAACCCTATAAAGGCAGTGAGCCTGGGATAGAGTGACTGTTCGCAAACATTTTATCCACAGCTAATGAAGTTTAGTGGAATTTGGTATGACCAGAAACTTGTCGGTGTATGCTCCTTTGAAATATCCCAGTGAGGTTGAACTAAGTAAACATCGTTGTGTCCTGTGCATGCTTTACTTTCTATTTATATTGTGCAACAGGAAAGAGAGAGAAGAGTGTTTCTCTTTACAGCGAAACAAGATCATAACGGGATTTAATTTTAAATCATTCATACCCTGATTCACCCCCACCCCCCCCCCCCTCTCAGGGTATTCAGCCTGGTGGACCTAACATAGTACTCCCCTACCAGGTAGGGTGAGGGTCCTCAACTTACAAAGTTATACTCCCCTTTGGGATCAGGGTGTAGGTCCTTCATGAGTCATACTATTCTGTGGGATTAGGGTGTGGGTCCTCACTTACTGATGTGCACTCCCCCATCTCGAGTAGTGGTAGAGAGTGGGTCCTCCATTGGAATTGGAGATCCCTCGGCTGTCTGACATAGTTGCAAGGAGTCGGCCCATCCACTTGATAAGAAAGTTTCTTAGATAGGATCTAGTTCTCCCTTGACAGACTGAGGTGTGGGCCACTTATTATAGGAGGGACAAAGGTTTTGTGAGATATTTAAGAGTAGGTCTCCCTCATATGTGTACAGTACTGAGGGCGGGCCTCTCCACTTGGGTTTTTTTAGTCTTGCATTGGGAGTGAGAGAGCGATGACTGAACCTCTAGTGCTAGGCACTAGAGCTAGACCAAGTAGGGTGTTCTTGATGGATCACATTATCTCGATCGTACCATTTTGAATGGTAGAGTTGTTCCTAATGGAGTGTACCTCTCGGACAGGTTCCATATCAAATGGATGAGCTTGTGGATTGTGTTTCTCTAGGTTGTTTGTGTTTCCTTTCAAACTTACATTGAGAATCCTATTTCTTGATATAAGGTTGGAACCATATGATTCTTAGTGTCTGAAATGAGTATATATAGATATTATTGGTATATGTATGGGCATAAACTTATATTGAGCTGACTGTATCTTCTTGGTGGTGTTTCCTTTTTTGTATTTTACTATGTGGTTTTCGGGGTCCTCTACTGAGTATTGTTTTACTCACCCTTGCATGGGATTTTATTGCACATGTCGTGTCTTGTGCAGACATTCAACACTTTGACAGAGTCCTAGGAGCACCAGGACCAGGTGGTTCTCAGTGATATCAGATAGACGAGGCGCACTCCTACTACTTTAGGAAGCTACTATTCATTTACCCTTTATGTAGGGTTCTTGGTGTACGAGCTTCAAGGACTTGGGGTTTTACTTGTGTTCTATCTTTATTTTGGTGGGCTTGTATACTGGACCAGTTTTCCACCCTATATTTTAATATCTATTGCACTCTAGTTTTGGTTTACTTATTGATCTGCATGAATAGACTCCTTGGATTTTTTACTACCCAGCATCTTTGGTTTGGAGTTGTGTGCGTGTGTTTAGGTACATAGGCTAATGTCTCCCATTTGTGGGATATTCCTACCTGATGCTAGACTCCATCCCCTATCCTATTAGAGGTAGGATTGGGGTAGTCACAGCATGGGCCCCCAGGGATGGGTTGTGACACATAATGTATGTTCTTGATATTTAAAGGTTTGTTGTGTTGTTTCCAACATGAAGTTGACATCTAAAAGACATTAAGAAAAAAATACACACCTTAATTCACCCCCACCACTTCTTATGATGTATTTGATTCTATGCTTATAACACTTACTATTACCCTTACCATAATTTCATCTCATCTCTCTCATTTATGTCTACCCCTAGGGTTTCACATGTAAAGATAAGAGTACGATGGGATTTTGGAGTCTATTATAAAGATAAAAATAAATCATTATGTGGTTATATTTTTAAAGATTATATATTATATATTAAATCTTTCAAATAAATTAGACCAATTAGATTCTAGGTGAGTAATATTATAGTGTTTTTATGTTGAATATATTATAATAATATATCTATGAATTATGGGAGTTGGTATTATAGTAAAGTTCAGTTATTTTTAGGGATTGGGTTAGTGAATATATTAGGAAATTCACTATAAATAACTGATACTGAATCATAAAAATTCATAATTTAGGTTATATTAGTGATTCAATAAATAATCCTTTTAATAAAATAATTTTCCTTTTTACATGCTTATTAATTTGATTATTATTAATAATAACATTACTTTATTTTTAGTAAATGGTTAGGAATATGAGGAATCATGTCAACAAAAAAAATTTTGGGAATTGAAATAATTTCATAAATGAGATTCTAAATATGATGAGATCTATAGTTGAAAATATTATAGTTGTACTATCTCAATTAAAACAAGTTATGAAAAATAACATGAACCATGTGGTGTTATTTACTTCTACAAATAAGAAAAGGTTTTGGTTGAGTCACTTATATAGTCATGGACTCTATCATCTGGTGGATCATTTTATCCATTAATTATGAAGAAATGGGTAAATTTTATTGAAAATATATTTTTGTACTCTAATATTTTTGTAAATATAAATTAATATTAGTTGTTTATAATTTATAAGGATAGGTTAATAAATTTTGGACACTAATCAGGAATTTTATAACCAAGGATGAAATCAAATTGATGGAATAGGATAAATTCAATAAAATATTTTTTAGTAAATATTTTCCTTATACTATCACTATTAAAAAAGAGAGACAAATCATCACAATTTGTAAAATTAATGAATAATAAATTAGTTCTTATGAAGTAAACTTCATTAGAATTTCAAGGTATGACACTATCATTTTCATTGAACGTAAAAAATATGAATATTTATTTATTGTTTAAAACTATTTCTTTAAAAATATTTAGAAATCTAGGACATTGATAACTATGAATAGTTTTTTTAATGTTATCTAAAATTTGAAATGTATTTTGGTTATTCTAAATAGTCTCATGGGTTTAAATAAATTAAGAGAAAATGGTGTTTTATTCTATAATTTCAACTGAAAAGTGTTATGGTGGAAAGAAGACTCAACTATCCATGTGTTAAAAGTATAATAAGTCTCATTCATAAAATTTCCTCAAAGTAATGGGAAAATATTTCAACTTTGGAAAAAAGGGCATAAAGTCCAATATTACTAATGAGACAAGAATAATCCAATCAATATAATGCAATAAAGGAATGTTCCAATTAATAGTCCACTCGTATTCCAATAATTCTCTAAGAATCTAGTTTTTATATGGGGTTAGGATCCTTTAATTTTCTATTTTATTCTGTGGTTTTGAACTAATATGAAATAATAGTGAGTCTCTGGAGGAAAAAAGGTGTATGGGGTGTCTTCGAAGCTTGAAACCCCGATCGGTGGAAGAGAAAACAAGGACGTACATTAGTAGAATTTTTTTTGGCCTAGTCTTTATAGTTTCCCTATTCATGTGGGGTGTTTTAGGGGGAAGATGTAGGCTACATTGTTTTCCCTAACTATTTGACATAGGTCACATGACCATGTCGGGAGCTCTATAATTTTTAGCAGAGGAATATTTCATATTTTGCAGATGGTTTCCCAAGCCATGTGCATAACTCGTGTGGGTACTCTCTTTGGATAGTTCTTGGTGCACAGTTAGTGCATGGCTTTTCCAATTGTGCAGCTAAACTGTGTGAGCCCTAATTTTTTGGTAAAATTACCTTTTTCACCTTAATGAATTATATTTTTTAACACTTTATTCCTATTTATAGTGATAGGAGGATTTTTCTTCTCCCTTTTGAGTTCCTAATCTTTCAAGCTAGGTTCTGGGATAAATCTTATATCCAGACTCTGATTTGACTTCTAATCATCTCATTGGATGCACACCAGTGATTTCTATATTCAACTTGATCCTTTAATCATTTTTATTTCCCTTGATGGGGTTATTCATGTGTAGAATAATATTCCCTATTTTCATGGTGTTCATCTGTTTTTATTATTTCATCTAATACAAACCAAACAAAAGGTCAATACTAGATGATTTCTCCTATATAGGAATAAGGTATTTGTTCTAGTATTTATCCATCAATTACTGTTTCATTTTATTATGATTTATTATGTCACATGCTGGATTCTCCGTGAATTTCTTTTAAATACATAAATCATGTTTAAAATATCCATATAGAACTAGCCTAGTATCCTTTGATACATAATTATATAGGCCCCCTTCAATCTTTTCCACCCCTTGAGGTCTGCCAATGAATTTACCAATGTTATTTTTAATGTCTAATTAACCAAAAAAATATTTTATATGGTTTTGGAATGTCTTCTATGTGAGCTAATTATGATGAATTTAATTTAAGGTGGGTGGTATGAAAACATTTCTAGTTTTAAATTGAATAATAGTTATTCCCTTGTTAAAAAAAATGATATTGAATTATGAATTACCTATTAGATCATATTAAATAATTTGACTAATTATCACTATTATGATAAATGGTAATGGATACCCATATGATTTATGTTATATGGCCATAAAATCCCTTTTTATATTGTCATACATGGAAAAGATATCCCTTCTACTTTTATAACAAATGGGATTGGCTTCCATTACATTATTGTGATATATAGGCATGGAGAACTTCATTAATTATGTTATATGGTCATGGATACCCCGGTTAATTGTGATATATGGACATGGAGACCCTAATTTTTTATGATATATGGGTATAGATACCCTCATTAATTTAGATATATGGTCATGGTGACCCTCATTAATTATGATACATGGGCATGGAGACCCTACATCCATGATACAGGCATGAAAACCCTACTGATCTGTTACGTTGATGGAAACCCTATTGATATGGTATGGGAATGATAACCCTTATTGTTATATATATGAATTAAACCCCTTTTTATATATAGGAATGATGACCCTTATTGATAAGATCTTGGTCATGGTGGCCCCACTGATATGATTCTGGAATGTTGACCCTACTACTGTGATACTATGCATGGAGTCCCTTGATACTTATGAGACTCATTCTACTTCCCATAGACACCTGATTTATGCCTTGGGTACAGGATCGTAGTAGTATCCATATATATTTCTATATATTCCACTATGTATATAGACCATATATGTGTAGACATATGGTTAATATTTCAGAGATTATCTAGTTTAGGCCGAAGCAGGTAGTGTCATCATGGTTCCCTTTAAGAACCAAATATGACCCTTTATAGCAATTATTACTACTTTCCATTATTACCTACACATTGTCATATTATATGAACTGACTGGATATTTATAGACACCATTGGTGGTGGCCTACTGAGTTTATCTCACACCCTATCCAGACCACCAATAGTATCAGGGAAGATTATGTGGATGAAGGTGGGGATAGGGGAAAGCACTTAGTTTTTTATGTTTTATTTGATTATAAAATGGGAGTGGGGAATAACAGTATTGAGCTATGGAAGGTGATTCTATTAAAGATGGAATTTTGTTTTGATACATATATTGCATTGCATGTCTACTTTCATTCTCGTCTGTTCACTTTTGATAGACACTTGACATTACATCATTTAATATATGATGTTGTATATTTTTTATTTTTATTATTTATTATATTTGGATGCTCCACCTTCCACATCCAGTTAATAGTATTCTTCCACTAATTATATTTTTATTTCACAGATGTGCTACTCTGATCATAGTCTCCCCATTGTACCACCTTGGACCCTCATTACTAGTTTGTGGCCTTTGGTGTATAAGGAGGACCGCTTTAGTCCATGTGGCCCATATTCTCGAGGCACCCTTCGGTGGAATCCAAGTTTGGATGTCACAATTTAAACTTTAAGGAACCCAAAAACAATTCAATTGAAATCACTAAACCAAGAGTCATTGAGGATAACTAATTTCAATAATGCCAAAAGTTAAAGGAATGAAGAAGATCTTATTTCATCACCAACACTAGTGAGGACCAATAAAATAAAGTAGTGACAAGTACACTTGTTATTCATTCAATAATAGTAAATATGCTATTTTATTTTAGTTCAACGCATTCTTTGATATCAGGAAATCTCACTAGAGATATTAAACCACCACTTCAAGATAAAGATTTTGGTTTATCAATGAAAACAAAAAGTTGTGACATTATTGAAAATAAACTATATAACTCTTTCCAAATTAAAATTTTTAACAATATTATTCAAAAAAAATTATTTATTATTTATTTCCAAAAAAATTATACTATATTGGGCATGAATAATATGTATTATATAGAGATAATATCAACTATTGGGAAGGAAAAGTCTCATTCCATGTCTTAAATCATCCTTCTATTATATAAAAAATTCAAGGATAATTATGAATCTCCTTTAGAAAGTCCTTAAAAATTATGGGTATTTTTTTATGATAAAACATGTATGAATAAAATGGTTGAGTCAAAGGAAAATATTATCCAAGAATACATTCTGATTCTGACGCAATATGTTTATGTATTCTAATAAGAGTTTTTTTGACTTCCCTATATTCAAGTGTTTGAGTTCTCAATAGAACTTATACCTAGATATCTTCCCATATCAAAGTGTCCCTACAGAAAATTCCTAAATAAGTTTAAATAATTAAAAAAGAAACTATAATATAGTTTTGATATAGTTTTTAAACACCCTAGTGTTTAACTAAGGGGTGAACCAATCCTCTTTATTAAGAATAAAGGTTGATCAATTTATATATTTATTAATAATCATAAGTTTAACATGATCATGATAAATAATGAGTATCCTTTTATATGGATTGATCACTAATTTAATAAAAAATGTGGATAATGATATGTCTCAAAATTGGGTCTTTGATCAATATATCATCAATTAAAGGTGAAAAGGGAGTATGTTACAAGGAATACATTTTATACAAGATATTGTCACTATAAATTCATAGTGATACCATTTTAACTTATAAATTATATATAAATATTCATATACTTTATTAATATAGAATTTATATATCACTTCAAAAAAAATTGGTTTTGTTTATAGATAATATTCTAATAAATTCTAAAACCAAGGAATAAATGGGGATTATTTGAGTTTTGTGTTAAATAATTTGTGAAAATCTATGTTTTATGAATTTTATAGAAATTGTTACTTTTTAATAGATCAACATACATTCTAGGGGAATATAATCACAAAGATGGGATATTTATTAATATTTTAATAAAAAAATGTGATTGAAGAATAGAACATACCAAAATTTATAATGGAGATCCATACTTTCCTTAAATTTTTTGGGTATGATTAATAGTTTTTGAGGAATTTCTCATGATTATCAAATCCACTAACCAAGTAAACTTAAAAAATTTTAAGGTTTATCTGGAAAAAAGAAAGTGAAGAGAGTTTCAAGTAGTTAAAGAAGAATCTAGTCATTGTACATGTACTCACATGACCCTTAAGTGAGGAAGGTTTTTTAATATAAAATTATCATTCAAATAAGGTAATAATTCATTTATCTATGAAAAATAATATGATGATAGACTATGCATTGTGATAGATAAAGAACCCTGAGAAAAATTACCCAACATATGGTCAGGAGTTAGTAGTGGTAATATTTACATTGAAAATTTAGAGGCGTTATCTCTAATTGTTATAAGTGTGATATTTATATTGATCATAAAATAATTATATATTAATATAAAAATTGATTTAAATTTTCCAATGAAAATTATTTGAGATAACCAATGACTATAGCTTCTCAATTCATTTTCATTCTATAAAGTTGAATAAATTGGACAATTGGTGAGGTTTAAGGGAGAATAAAAGGATGTTGCTCAAATATAAAAGAATTTGTAAGTAATAAATAAGGGTAAAATGTTTTAATTAATCATTCATAATGATTTTATTTTGAGATTTCGGACATGATTAAGGGTACCATCAGTGCCAAAACATAAAGGATTTATTAAATTGTGCTCTTAAATCATATTTATCTATACACCTAGGAAACATAAATAACTATAGAGATATCTATGAACACTTTTAGTCAGACAATATAAGTAAGGATATTTCTAAATATACATCAAGTTTCACGGTATACTAGAAATTTAAGGAATAACAATCAAATTAAAAGGGTATAATGTAACCTTTAACTATATAAACATGGAAATGCAAAAACATTTCCATATATTTTATTTCAATCCTTCCAAGAACATTTATGAAAAATAATTCATTATAGGTTTTGGTGGATAGAAATAAATATTTAGATCACTTAATTTATATTTGAGAATACTTCTTACTAAAATATATTTCCCAGATATATATATATATATATTATTGAAGTGTTTAAGCTACATAAAAAAACACTTTTGATTTTATATCATTAAGATCGAATGTTTGCATAAACTTTTTAGAGGAGTCTTCAAAATTCATTAAACATTGAGTTGAACTTTAGTATGAAATATCACTCTTAGTAAGATTTCAAATTTACAAGGACCATTAAAACATTATAATTATTGATTATAGATTTTTATATATACTTAAAAGAAGGTAAGTACCAATATATTCCATAGATTTATTTCTCATAAAACAATAGATATCACTCAAATATTCAAATAAACTCATATTTAAGTGAAAAATGAATGGTTTTGTAATTATAGCATGAAGTTAGAGAATAAAATTTATTGGGTTGAAAATTGGAAGAAGAAATTATAGAGAAGATCCAATTCATCTAATAATACATCATAATAGGATATAACCAAAAAAATTATGCTAAAAAATTCCAACAAAACCTTATGTTCTGATCCAACCAAAGAAAAATTCATATAATAATTACATCATTTTAGATAAATATTCAATACATATAACAATTATTAACACCCCAAATTATAATGGATTATTTTCTTTGATACTAGATATATAATAAACTTATTTATGAATAATATTTATCATATCCCATAAAAATTTTCATATTAGTACCTATTACAGACAAATCATACATAGATCCTTCCATAAAAACCTATGGAAGGAAAATATCTTAAATAGTGAGCTAAAATCCTCTATAAGGTAGTACATGGGAGATATAAATCATAAGTTAACATAATATGAGCATAATGGTATGATAAAATATTCAAGTTCATATTCTCAACATAAAATATTCATAATAAAAAAATCATAAATCATAAACTCCAAAATCATTTCTTATATAGAATCATGATTAATAAGGGTTTAAAATAAGAAATTTTCATTAAAGATTCATAACATAGGAATGTGGTCTCATCAGAATAGGAAATAATTATATTGTGAAAATAGTTTTTCACATTCACATCCATTCATAATTTTATGCGAATATTTTAGAAGTAATCATGCTCATGCATCAAAATGTGAACATATCCATCCAAAATCTTGTCTAATATTATCATCATCATATCAAGATATATATATATATATATATCACATTACAATATTAATTGAAATTATTTAATGTAAAAACCAATTATATAATGAAAACCATACATATTTGTTCCACAAGATCATAAAAACAATCATCAATTCGTCATAGTATAATGCATGGAAAAGAACTGGGTTTCAAAAAAAATTCACTATCACGTAATCATGATCCATATAGAGAAATAACATGGATGGTATAACTAAATAATTTCCATAGTAAACCATAAAAACATCAAATTATGTTTCCATTTATGAAAATGCCTTTAAAATAGCTTTTTAATATTTCTTTGAAAATAAGGAAAATAGCATTTTCCTTCAATATATTTAAAACTAAAAATTTAAAGAATATTAAGAAAAATATTTTAATTTAAAATAACCATGAAAATTTTTAAATTAATCTTAAAATAAAATAATATTCATGTTTTCAATAAAATATGTTTGTGCGATAAATGTTAAAATAATGATTCCTTTCACACTTTTTGGAAAAAGTTCAAAAGTGCACTGTTTGAAAAATGAAAAAAAATATTCCTTTTAAAAAATTGAAAATAAAATAAAATATAGTTGAAAATGACTTTAAATAATCATTTTATCATAGAAAAAAGACATTCTTGAAAATTTTTTAAATACTATGGACATAAAAGAAAAATTATTTCTGTTAAATAAAAAATAAGGTCAATTTTTCTTAAATTTATATTATAAATCATTTTATATACCCAAGTGATGATAATGAAATGAAAAAATTGAAAAACATAATACTAAATATAATATAATATATTATATTGGGTTTAAAATTTAATTATCATATAATTTCTATAATTTGAAATTTAACATAGATAATCCCCATAATAAATGAGATCTAAACATAAATCTCATACCTCAAGTCTCAACATTCTTCAAATTTATTAAAACCTCCTGTATAATAAATATATACTTATTATAAATATATTACAAAACCATGTGAATATATTTATATTACTTTATATAATTACCTTGCGAATTTTAATTATCCGTTTATTAACGATTCTTCGTTAAAATCATTATTTGGGTGAAAATTGGTTTGTTTTCCCAGCATGTTTTGGTTTGACAATTTTTATCCTTGTGCATTGATCATGGTTTAATCATCTATATAATATCAATAATGTTATAATTATAATATTTATTCATTATATACCCCTTTATATCCATTCATATAAATCGGTGATCAAAAATAAATTACAATACTTCATGGAGATGGTAATTCATACGTACGCACAAATGATGATTCCAGTTTTCAGTGGATGGAAAAAAAGAAAGTTTAATAATAATTCACATTTCCATAGTCATTATTATATCATAAATATTCATTTAATGTACCCTTATTACCATCCACATAAAATATAAATGAAAAATTAATCACATCGCTTCATGAAGGTGGTAATCCACACATATGCACGAGCGACATTATCATTATCCAACAGATGGGTAGGTATGAAGGTATAAAATATAATATAATTAAATAATTATTATTATGTTATAAAAATCATAAATATACATTAAATTCATCTATATATACATCCAAGAGATATAGTGATGAAAAATAAAAGACATCTCTTCATGAAGACGGTAATCCATACGTATGCATGAGCGATGTTCTTCTTTTCCATTAGATATAAAGGATATAGAAAAAAAGGTTGTACCATTAACATAAAAACATATAAGTATATAAAATATACTTATTTAATCATTTTAGTGAAATTATAGAAGATTTATTTGTGATAAAAGAAAAAATGAAACTGGAAAATGATCAGTAAGAACTTATACATCTTCTTTTCAAAAACCTCCTTTAAATCTCCTCTTAAGGACCCTTGGGTTGGTATTTTAAGAGAAAAATCACCTATAGGTAATGGATAGGTAATTTAATAATATATTTTGGTAGGTTTTGGTAAATCTAATGGGATAAAGTGGTGTGGATAAGGGAGGAGATAGGGTGCCCACTAATAAGTGTGGGGAGTGGCACACTTGTAATTATAAAGAACAATAAAATATAATGAAGTCACTCTAATGGGAAAGTGGATCCAAAGTTACTAAATTTAAAATATTAGATAATATAAGATCTAAATAAACTCTGAAAATGTGATCATAAATGTTTTTAGGTTATTTTGACCCTTATCTATTTTGTTTAACCCCTCATAAACCCTTTTAACCTTAAACGTAATAATGAATTTTTACCTTGGTTACTATTCATAATGACCAAAAATAAAAGTGACCTCATTAAAAAATTTGGAAAATAGGATTCAAAATGTGTTAATTTTTTTTATAAAACTCAATTCCTATAATTTTTATAAATTCATTTTAAAATAATCATGCAACATATAATGAAAACCGCTTTAGAAAAAATGCATTTTAAAGAATAAAACTCCAGTTATTCCCATTTTGTGCCTAGTAAAAACCATAAGATGATTGTTAAAATATTTAATTTAATATATAATATATAAATTTCATTAACATCATTCATTAATAGTTATTTAATTCTGTGATTAAGATAAAACCACATTGCTTACATAAAAAAATTCTGAGAAAATCTTATTTCTCTCTTCAAAAGATTTTGTGTTAATTTCTAAACAATAGATAATAAATATATGATTGAATATTAATTTATATAAATTATAGATAAATTATATTAAAATAATTTTTTAGTGGATATCTATATATTCTTTTAGTTGAAAAATTCATAATGTGTACAAAAATACAATTATTCGAAAACTAGATTTTTAATGTTATATGATTTTACTAAAACTGAGTGATTATTTCCTAATAATAAAATAATAAATATATATTAATGAAAAAAATTATACATATATTTCATATGTCCATATTTATATCTACCAATATAACGGCTAGGTTATATATTTCATAATATATCATAGTTTATTCAAGTCTGGTGTTGCGTAATTCACAAGTTATCGAACACATAAAATTTATTAAATAGAAATATATTATAAAACATTGAGATTTTATATTATACCCCCCCCCCCATATATGAATTTAGAACTCAAAAATTTAACACTATGATACAAAAATATAAGGATACATCTACCTCATCACATCCTCAGGTTCCCACAGATCTTCTATAAATTAATGGTTTCACCACAAATCATAGGTCAGGTGAGTTGTATTATTTTGAAAAAAAAATATATATGATATATAATATTCATTTATTACTCATAATTATGATCATGATCTATTGGTATAACCTCTGATTTTTTCACATTATATGGATATAGAATATATTTTCTCAAAAATGATACATGGAACAAATCATGAACATAAGAGAGATATAGTGGAAGTGTCAAGAGATAAGAAACCATACAAATATGATTGATAATACAGAAAGTGATTATATATCTAGGTATTAGATTACCCTTATTTCCAAATATCATTGCCATCTTCCTTTTAGATATCTATGGGAACACCTTACCATGAACTTTGAACTCTAAATCTCACTGATGATTATCAGCACAACTTTTCTAGTGACACTGAACTATCATGATGTTTTGTTGAATGTATATACCATTATCTGTAATTTCCTTAGCTATATCAAGTACCAATAGCCTTATTTATCTATCGTTATCCAAAAACATTTTAGTTCTACACTTCCTTCCAGAGTGGTCTTCATAGGGAGTTATCTGACTGCTTGATTGAAAGTTGTTTTTGTAAAAAAATTGTAAAAGAAATTTGTTTATCCCAACCACCATTGAAATACATAGAATAGTTACTCAACATATCTTATAGGATTTTAATGTTATTCTTAAACATAACATATCACTAAGGATGATATGTATTATTAAAATTCAACTCTATTTTCAAATATTGTTGAAGACTTATTAAAACCTTGAGGTAAACATCAAATATTAATCAAATATAATAGAATGTGGTAATACATGAAATCTTACCTCTTACTTTATGTATATCCTGGAAAGTTGATCAAGAGTAAAATCTTATCTAATAGAAATAAAATGTGATGATTTTTTAAGGTGATCAACTACAATCCAAATAGTGTTGTGTCTTTAGATGTTTCAGGGAGTCTAATGTTGATATATATGGTAATGTTTTTTCATTTCAATTCTGGTATGGGTGATAGTGTAACATCCCCTTAGACTTCTGTCTCTCATCCTTAACATTCTTACACACCATGCATCTAGATTCATACTTTTAAATATCATTTCTCAAGTTATCTCATCATAAATACTCTTTTATATCTCTATATATCTTCATATTTTAAGGATGAATATGTAATGATGTATTATGAGATTCTTCCAACATCTCCTTCTTTAAGTCTAGTACTGAAAAAACACATAATTAGTTTCTAAACCTTATCATTCCATAATAATCATGGTTGAAATCAGGAACATTTATCACCTTCTTCTACATTTTCATATCCATATTCTACATCTCTTTTATCATCACATGAATATATTGTTGAATATTCATCTGATAAAGATATGGTTCATCCCCTTTCCTTGGGATTTCAAGTTTCATATTCTAAAAATCCATAAATATTTGATCTCTTTACATCCTCATTATAGAAAAACAAGCATGGTCCTTCTAAATCAGAACCTCATCCACAATGTTCTCTTTCTTAGGATGGTAGTGTATAGAGTAGTCATAATCTTTAATCAATTCCAAACATCTCCTTTGGTTCATATTTAACACTTTCTATGTAAATATATACTTCAAAAATTTATGATCTGTATATATATATATATATATATATATATATTTATATATATATATATATCAAAAAACTCACCATAAAGATAATGACACCATATTTTCAATGCTCAAATAACCATTGTGAGCTTCAAATCACAATTCAGGCAATTTTTCTCATGAATTTTCAATTGGCATGATGAATAAGGTATACCATGTCATTATTAATTATGATGAATCTTAGTACCTTATTTGATGCATCACTGTAAATCACAAACCCTTATCCACTATAGGGTAGTGTGTGTCATGAACTTGATTGAGCTACCATCTAACCCAACTCCTGACCCGGCCTATGATAAGGCCTGAGAGGTGTTCTCAATACTCATGGGCTAGCGATTACCACTGGGAATAAAAAATATCACATTAGGAATGATTTATCCAAAGATAAATAAACCAAAAATAGAACTTAGAGAAACTAGGATAATCCAATAATAATTGACATCAAATAAATACACAGGATCCAAAAATAACTATAGCAGAACCAAATAGAAAATATAAAACAAAACAAAGACCAAACTAGAACCTAACACAATCTCTACCTGACCTATTGGTCACCACCATCCCTAATATCAACCTCTTACAAAGTTCACCCTCAACAAAATCCTAAAATAGAAAAATATTTTGGTCCTACCAACACCGAGTGTCACAAGTAAGGTGTGATCATAAATAGATCGGTATGTAAGCTCTATAGTATCTATGAATTTTCTTTCCTAAAAAAATCTATAAAAACTAGTTTGAAATACATTTATAAAATACATTTTTACCATTTTAAATAACCAAACACAGTTTTCCATAAATTATCTTTTTAAAACAACACACATAACATTCATTTTTGAAACATTTTTCCCAATTTAGAAACCAAATTTTAAATAGGAAACAAACACATATGAAAAAATAGCTATAACCAAAATAAAAAAAATATCACAAGTATGAAGAGACTAATATAGTAGATAAACAAGGTGAATCAAACTAAAATAGAACATACATACAGTAATCATGGGAATTTTCTAAACATATCTAGAATAAATCCCTATATATACTTGGTTCAGACTCACCTGTCAGTGTAGGGTGTAGCTCCAAAATCAATAACTAACTTTTCTACTCTAAACTAGCCTCACCTGTGGAACAACCCACCAAGCCTCTCACACATCCTGGGGGTACAAACCCATCTAATAGTGTTCAATAAGCAACTGTCACTTGACCCTCTTGATGATTCCTAGTAATCCCATGATAATAGTATGTGGATAATTGGGTGGTCATCACACACATGTAAAAAACCAATAACCCACATATGTAAGCATGCATGCCTATCCCAAAATCTGACACTACCTATGTGATTAACCTCTCCTCATAGGGACTACCATTTAGGTTCCCATCACACATCAAATCATATGAAGGTGCTAACTGGGCCTAAATGTCACCTGAGTTTCAAACCATTTTACAAATCACAATAAAATACCAAATGGTCCTTCACATTTACAAATCTAATTCCATTTCCAAACCATTTCTAAAACGAAATTGAAAACACACTACAAACATGAAAGGTTTCAAACAGGACTTTATGCCACTTAAAAGACAAAGTACACATCAAGATACCAAATGGGAAAGGTTTTAAGAAAATTTATTTCGTAACCAAATTTGATTCATTTATAACCAAAGAATCCTCTAAAAACCATTGGGGTTTTAGAAAAATCATTTTAAAGGAAAATAACTAGGGGAGGAAAGATAGGGGATTCTGTTTTAAAATACTGGTTCAAGAAGAGAATTTTCTAAAGGAATCCATTATCACTTGTGAGTTCATCCATATGTTCACCCCATGCACATATCAGTGTTCCCTCATCCAATGGGACTATTAAAGCATGACTAAGATACAAAAGTTCTAATTTTAGAACCTAAAATAACCTTCCAACCATTTTACACATAACCATAAAACCATAAAGAGGCACCCAATCCACACACAAAGCTAATTCACCATGAAAAACAATTACCAAAAAATAAATACATCCAAGAATAATATAAATACCCAATTTCATCTTTAAAGTCCATGTGCCATTTTATCAAACACATTTTATAAATATATATATATAGAAATTTCCAAGGAAATCCTTTTCAAACACATTTTTCACAAAATTTACTCCATAAAAACGCTATAAAAAATAATAATAATACACCACAAGCATAAGAAACATTTTTAATAATTAATTAGGTGTTCGAAAGAATCACATGGAATGGTTCAAAAAATAAATGGATGAAAACACCTACCTAAATGGCCTATAAATGTAATGAAACTCTAAGAGAGTGAATGACTAAGCCTAAGGAACAATCTGCATACCCTAACATCCAAGAAACACAAGCCAAAAATCAAACCTATACTCTATTATTTTTCTAAGAGAGAACCAATTAATGACTGACTAAGAAACCAAGATATGAGAAGAGGAGGAGGAGTAAAAAATTTCCCAAAAACTAAGATGAACTCACCTTAGATGCTTGAGGAAGTAACCATATAGGGGGGGCCAAAGGAGAGGAGATTTGGATGCTCTCTCATGTTCCTAGGTTGAAAAAGTAAAGGATAACCAATAATGGGTTAAAATAGTGAGGGGAAAAGAAGAATTTTATTATTTTTAAAAATTTGGGAAAGTCACATAGTTTATCCACACAGTTCTATAAACTATGCACACCCTGTAGGAAAAGAGGGTCATACGCATGGTTTGGCCACATGATTGGGGAAACAATGCACCAACTGTGTAACTCAACTCTTTCAAATGATGGATTCATCCCACACACTTTCCTTGTAGTTTTATCTAACCATGCATAAGTTGTGAACCTAATCCCAGACACTACCAATAGGCTGTATGGTTACTCCTTTTACTCACATAGTTTGGACTGAATCTTGTGAAATCCATTCCAGGAAAACAACACAAGAATGAATTGAACCGTAAATCTAGTCATCCTTAGCAGGTCACATGGTTAAACCCCAAATCATTCTCTGAAACCATGCACAATGGAAAAACACACCCAGAACCTCCAAAACACAAAAATTACCACTAAATACTCAAACAGAACCTCAACTAAATGATCCAACATCAAGAAATAATAGAAGAAAAGAAAAACCAAGGTCAAGGTGTGATAAATATTCCCACCAAAAACACATTCTACCCTGAGAAAGTTACCCGGTTTAATGAGAAACAAAACTCGAACTTGAAATAGAATGAAACGGAATGGAACTGTGGACCTTGGGGTGATATTTTAACACCAAAAGTCACACTAGACTAACTCTATAAGAAAAAACAAAAATATAACCACGGGAATAAAGGAAAATTTGAGGTTTCACCCTACCACAAGAACCCAACAAGCACTGCTAACACTAAAACATCCAACAAGAACCAACCTAGGAACTCCCAGCACAAAATAATTAACCCAACTACTTGGAACTCCCCATCCAAACAAAGAACCCCCAACATGAGGGGAAACCCACATAAGTAACTCGGATAAAAGAGAAAAACAAATCACCATTCATCAGTTCCACAAGACTCAAATGTATCTATAATGAGAACAATCCAAAACAAAACCAAAGCATAAGGATAACCACATAGGATTCTCAGAACAAATCACAACCACAAAACTCAAAAGAAAATGGGGTCGAAATCCTTTTAAAACAATAAGTAACTTTCAATAGCTAAGAAAAATGAAACAAAATAGATTAAACCAAATCCACTTCGATGTCGGAGACAAAAGTTTGGCTTACAACCCCACACCACCACAAGAATTTCTTAACTGTATAAAGTGATACACTTCGGGTCTATGGTTGGAACCTTGATATCTTGAAAAATATTTTCTCCTATAGTTTGGATCTGAAATCCTCTTACCATGACTTCCTCTTCTGGAAATTCTAATTTTATAACTTCTCCCAATGACCCAAATAGACACATATACGACAAGAATTTGGAGGATTATGAAAAGACGGCTTTAAATGCTCAACATGACCACACTGGAATCACACGATCGAATGGTCAGATGAACAAGAAGTCAGTACCAATTAAGGAGACTTCTCATAAATAGGTTCCTCTAGTACACACTTCTCACCAGATGGGGAACATTTACGAGCACCAAGAGAAACCAAATTTTTAATTGCCACTGACTGTGCTCTAGGGACCAAATCTGTTAAAAAAATTCATCCACAAACTTCTCAAACTAAACTTCCCTAGACAAGATAAATCACTCTTTAATTTATATATGAATACCCCATATGAAAATAGGAATATTAAACTGACCCTCTAACATTACCTCCATAGAAAAGAAAACAAACTCTTTGAAGTGATCAACACGGGCCTTCATAATTTGCTGACCTTGCTAAACATCCAAGAGCACTGTCACCTTCCTCGCTTTCACCTCCCCAGGTATGAACCATTGGTAAAAATAATTCTTAAAAACATACCATAAAATCCCAAATTTCATATATGGTGAGACTATCACATTCCATTGATCCAAACTAATACCTTCAAAAAACCAAAAACAACACACATACTCTCATAGATTTGGGTGTTCCCAATGACCTAAATACACTCTAGACCTCTCAAGACATATTTTATCTTTTAACAAACTTCGATAATGACATAAAATGGGCAACGACTGAGAAAAAATTGATACCACCACTCCACTAAGAGTCTAGGATAGGCCAACAACTATGAGAGACCAACTAAAAACCTTTTGGCCGTTTTGGGTGGAATAATCTAAATTACATAAAAAACCAAAAAAATCAACATAAAACCAAAACTCAACCAAAAAGAATCATTCCATGCAAAAAACCTCAACTCATTAATCATACATCACAAAACAAAACAACAATACCCTTTCAAGAACAACTATTTCCATTCTAATTTCAAAACCAGCTTCTTCTAATGACACTTTCCAAATACCAAAATCTATTTCCAAATCCAATTTTAAACACCCAATACCATGTTTTAAAAAAACTATCCTAATATCATTTTCTATTTGAAAGCCCTTTCTCACCAAAACCATTTTCCTTTTAAAAACCCACTCATGATGACAAAAATAAAACAAAAACACAACTTACACTAAACTCTAAGGATTAGGAACTAGTGTTCATGCAGAACCTAGACACGTGGTTTAGTGGACCATGACCTAGAAAATAACCAACCATAAGAAAGGACTTGAACCATGCACTTAGGATCCACATGGGTCACTACTCTACATAAGTTCACCACAAATCATCGGTTCACCTCAATTTTTATTCCTCGTCCACACACCCAAAAATCAAAATAAAATACTCAAATCTCATAATACCCATGGTAACTAAAGGATTTGGATAAGAAAGGATTCGTGAAATCCATCTTGTATATACTTATTGAGTCCCAATAGTCATAATATTCAGTCTAACTGACATCACAAATAACAAAGGTCTCCCCTGATAACATTTTTTAATGAACCAAGATGGGATTCCATCCGACGCAACACCCAACTCAACCCGCAATAAGGCCCAAGAGTCATTCTCAATCCTCCCAGGATGGTGACTATCACCAGGCATCTTGGATATCATAGTTGGAATGATTTATCTCATGTTAAACAAACCAAATAGAGCAAGCCCCAAACCTAGAGAATCCAAAAATAACTATCATCATATAAATACATAGTATCCAAAAACATATATAGTATAACCAAATAAAAAAAATTAAAACAAAACAAATACCAAACTAGCACCTAACACAATATTTGTGTGACTTCTAGGTCACCACCATCCATAAGACCAACCAACTCCAAAGGTATACCTAAACAAAATCCTAAACCTACAAAACATGTTGGTTCTACTAATGTTGAGTGTCACAAGTAGGGTGTGACTATAAATAACTCAGTAGGTAAGCACTGCAGAATCCATTCATTTTCTTTCCAAAAATATTCCATAAAAACCAGTTTTAAATAAATTTAGAAAATATGGTTTTTACCATTTTAAATAACCAAACATAGTTTTCAATAAATTATCTTTTTAAAATAGAATACATAACTCTCCTTTGTAAAATAGTTTTCCCAATTTAAAAAAAAAATACAAATAGAAAACCAACATAGATGAATAAATGACTATAAAAGAAATAAAATAAACTAAACAAGTTATCAGAGACTAACATCATAGATAAATCAGGTGTATTAAAATAGAAAAAAAACATACTCAGAGTAAACATGGGAATTTTCTAAACATATTAAGAAGAAATATCTAGATGTAAATAGTTTGGAATCACATTTTGGTGTATAGTGTAGCTTTATATTCAATAACCAACCTGACTACTCTATAATAGTATCCTAGTAGCACAACCCACCTGGCCTCTTACACATCTAGGGGTATCAACCCATCTAATCGGGATCAATAAGAAACTGTAACTCTATCCTCTAGATGAATCTTGGGAATCCTATGATAATAGTATATGGATAATGGGGAGTTCATCATATGAATCTCATAACCCAATAACCAATAGATTCCACCATGAATTCATATATCAAACTCCAACACAACTTATGTAATGACCCTCTCCTTGGAGGGACTACCATAGAGGTTCCCATCACATATAGAACCATCCAACAGTTCCAATCAGGCCTTCATGTCATGTGAGTTTCAAACCATTTTCCAAATCACCATAAAATACCAATTGTTCCTTCAAATTTACAAATCTAATTAAATTTTCAAACCATTTCCAAAACCAAATTAAAAACATGCTATAAACATGAAAGGTTCTAAATGGACCTCTATGCCATATAGAATCCAAACTACACTTCAGGATTCCCAACAGAACAATATTTAAGAAAACATATTTGGGAACCAAATTTGAGCCATTTAAAACCAAATAATCCTCTAGAAATCATTAGGGTTTTAGAAAAACCATTTGAAAGGAAAAGAACTAAGGGGGAGGAAAGAGAGGGGACTACGATTTAAAATTCAGGTTCACAAAGGAAATTTTCTAAAGTAAGACATTTTCACTAGTGATCCCATCCATATGTTCACCCCATGCACATATGGGTGAGCCCACATCCAATAGAACACTTAAAGATTCACCAAAATACACACAAGTTATAATTTAAGAATTGAAAATATCCTTTCAGCCATTTTACACATGACCATAAAACCATAAAGAGGCACACAATCCACACACCAAACCCAATTCACTATTAAAAGAAAATTAGAAAAACATAAATATGGACCAGCACAGTCCAAAAACCCAATTTCATCTTTAAAGGCTGAACTGTCACTTTTTCAAAAATGTTATATATATAAGGATTACAAAGGAAATACATTGAAAACCCATTTTCACAAAATTTACATCATAAAAACTCCATAAAAATTATATTAACATGCCAAAATATTAAGAAACAAATTTAATAATTAATTAAAAGTTCTCAGGGATCACATGCAATGGTTCAGAAATAAAATGGATGGAAACACCTACCTCAACAGTGTACAAACACAACAAAACTCCAAGAGAGTGAAGGACCAATCCCAAGGAAAAATCCGCACACCCTATCATCCAAAAAACACAAGACCAATATCAATTACAGCCTCTATGATTCCTCCAAGATAGAACCAAGGAAATAGGTATGGAGAAAACAAGATAGAAGAGGATGAGGAGGAGAAACTTTCCCAAAAACCAAGACGAACTCACCTTAGAAGCATAGAGACGAAACCATGGAGGGAGGATAACTAAAGGAGAGAAGCATGGGAGTCCCTCTCATGCACTTAGGTCGAGAAAAGGGGAGGAAAACAAGAAATGGGTTAAAAAGAGGGAGTGAAAAAAGATAAATTTTAATATTTTTAAGAATTTGGTAAAGTCGCACGGTTTTCCAAACCATTCACCAACTATTTGAACCCAACTAGAGAATAGGGGAACATGAATGGTTTGGATGTGTGGTTTGGAAAATCATGCACTAACCCTGAAACTCAGATCTATAAAATTAAATATCCATCCCACAAGTTTGTCTCACAGTTTCATCTAACCATGTGTAACCATGGGCCTAATACTAGACACCACCAACTGGCCACACAGTTATTCCTTGGCCTCCCATAGTTTTTCCAAAACTGTGCATAGTCTGTTCCAAGAAAACCATTCAAGAAGAAATTGAATTGGAAATTCCCTAGTTCTTAATAGGTTTCGTAGTTAACCCCCAAACTATGCACCCAAACTGTTCATAGGGAAAAATACATCTAGAACCTTCAAAACCCAAAAAACACCATCAGTGATTCAACTCGAACCTCATCTAAATGAACCAACATCAAGAGAAGAATAAAATAAAAGAAAAACTAAGGTTGAGGTGTGATAGTGTGAACATAAGTGCACTAACCAGCCTTATTTTTAGCTTCTTATAATTTTCCCTATATTTATCTATCCATAGAAACTTGGATCCCTTTCATGTTAACATGGTTAGTGGATTGTATTTTGATGATAAATCCTTCTGAAAGTATCGATAGTATCTATACAACCCAAGAAAATTATAGATCTTTGTTACCATGGTTGATCTTGGACATTTCTCAATAACTTCCATCTTTGAAGGGTCCATCGATATACCCTCAATTGAGATTATATTACCCAATAATGAAACCTTATATAGCCAAAATTAACACATGGTAAATATGTCATACATCTTATCCTTACTCAGGTTTTTCAACACAATATGAAAATTATCTCATTACTCTTACTTGATCTTTTAATATATAATAATATCGTATATAAAGACTACCACAAACTAAAAAATGTAATATATAAAAAAATATTCCTTAGATCAATAAATATAGTGGGTTCATTGGTAAGTCTAAATAGCATTAATATAAATTTATAATTACCATACCTCATATGAAAGTTTTTCTTGGTGTATCATCCTTTTTTACCCTTATTTGATGATATCCAAATCAAAGATCAATCATTAAAAAATATTGACCTCCTGATAATTGATAAAATAAATCATCAATAAAAGGTAGATGATACTTTTTCTTAATGTTTATTTTTTTAAGTTATCAATATTCAATGAAAAAATTTATTGTCTCTTCTCTCTTCTTAACAAAAATAATAGGTTCACCCCAGAGTGATGTACTAAGATAAATGAATCAATATCAATATTATACTATAGTTTCTTCTTCAATTCCTTAAACTCAATCAATGATATTCTATAATTATTCTTTAAAATAGGTGAAGCACTACGTATTAGTTATATTGAAAAAACTAAATCACAATTTAGGGGAATACTAGAAAATTATTCAGGAAATATATCATTATATTCCTAAAAAACAGGCATATCTTCAATGTTGAGTTTTTTCCTAACCATTTGAGATAAATATCCCTCATGAATAGGTATCAAGACCCATAAAATTTCTAATAAAAATTCATATTCATACTCACACTGATATATAATCATATTTTAATTCATAATATCAAATGTTATTTCTTTATTCTAGAAATTTATTTGTAATCTATGGGGATATAGCTAATAAATGCTCAAAATCACATCAAAGTCCACTAAATGAAGAAAAATAATATTTTTATTGGAAATATTCTTACAAAATTTAACATTGGATCCCCAACTCTAGATTGAATTATAAGTGGGGCTTAACCATTATGATCCACTTAAATGATTGAAATTACATTAGCACTTCCTTGGTCTAGGAATTAACCCTTAGATTGGGGAATTGACTCAGATAAGTCCCATGTTTCCCATATAGAATACATTAAACTATCAATGGTACCTTAGGATGTATTTTATTTTCCTATATCAAAATATTCATTTTTTTCTCAGAAATAAATTTATCTATGCCCTTAATTTACACAAATAAATAATCTTCTCTTTCATTTTATACATTTTTATAGATGTTTCTTCCCATATTCTTGACATCTAGAAAATTGAATCTTCTTCCATACATGGTTTTTTCACCTGAACATTCATAAAACTCTATTTTTCTTTTATTTAGTGAGTTACTAAGCTCACCTATATTCTGGTTTTTAATACTAATTTGAGATATCTGATTAGGAATAATCACAATATTTTAAATTCTAGATCCTACTTAATTTGTTTTCTCATGATTACGGTCATTGCATTGGTCATTACATTCATTGTTCACCTGATTCCTAATAGTTATATATATTGAATAAAACCAAAAATATTAGTTTGGACATCAAGTGATAATAAATGGAGTGATAAATCATATAATATTGAAAATAATTCACAATTTTCTTAAATTATTCCACATTCTTATCAAAAAATGACACTTTTACATTAACCCTATATAACTTTCAACTCATCATAGGTTTTCTTAGGCTTTATCCTCTTCAATCACAGTAATGGTTCAAGAATTGAATCTTAATTAACCCAAGAATATCCATTAGGGGTTTCTACATAGGTGTACACCCTTAGGATCACTCATCTTGCAGTAAGTGAAGATTGATTTGTTACTCAACCTTCCTTTTTTCAGGTGATTACCTTTGGGTGTATCGGTTCCACAACCATATCCTTTTTTCAATATCCAGATAGTTATTTATTTTCTAAAAAAATCACACTTATTTATTTACCATAACTTAGGATTTTATCCTATACATGGGATAATCTTAAATTATTTTACTAAATTTTTCTAATCCTAATATATAAAAATAACTAAACTCTACTCTGATAAAAAATGAACTTACCCGAGCATAACACACATAAATATAACATCATTTTAGAATAATATTCAATACATATGACAATTATGAATTCCCCAAAACCATAAAGGTTTATTAACTTGGATATTATAAAAATAATAAACTTATTTTTGAAAAATCTTCAACATCTCCTATAAAAATTTCTCATATTAGTACCCCTTCTAGACATATTGTACTCAGAACCTTCCATCAAAACCCATGGAAGTAAAACATAATAAAGGGTTATCTAAGATACTCTATAAGGGAAACATGGAAAATATCCATCATTAGTGAACATAAGATGACCATAAAGGTGGGAAAATATAATCAATTTCATGATCTCAACATAAAAAAATCATACCTAGATAATCATAGATTATAAAATCCAAAACTATTTCATATCCAGAATCATGATTAATAAGTTTTTAAAAGTAGAAATAACCATTCAAGAGTCATAACATAGTCATGTGGCATCATAATCATAGAAAGCATAATCTTGTAAACAAGTTGATTCAAAATCATATACACACAAAATCTTGTGATCATAGAAATAATAAATCATACTCACACATCAAAATGTGAAAATAGTTATTTGCAAACATTTCCATTATTATCAGTAACATATCATGAGATATCAATATCACATTACCTAATTCATTGGAGGTATTTAATAGAACCATGTTTCAAATAAATAAAACCATAAATATGTGTACTATAAGATCATAAAAACATTTATCAATTCATTATATCATAACCATAGTAAATAAATGAGTTTCATGAACATTTCATCATCACATAATAATAATCCATCCAGATAAATAACAAGGATGGTATCATTATATCATATCCCCTATGAATCATAACAAACATCAAATGATATTGACATGGACTAATACTTTTAAAAGATCATTTTAACATTTCTTTGAAAATAGGTAAAATATACTTTTCCTTTTTGATTTTATAACTAAAAAATTTTATAATGTTAAGAAAAATATTTTCATTGAATATTAATCAGCGAAACTTATAAAGTAACATTAAAAGTAAAGAATGATCATGATGTTAGGAAAATCTAGTCATGATATAAGAATTAAAACAATGATTCCTTTCATAGTTTTGGCCTGCAATCCATTTTTTTGGAATTTTCGAAAAAAAACCACTTTGAGGATAAGTGGGAACTGCACATTCTATAAATCCTAAAAAACACCCAAAATACCCAAATTCAAAACCCCCAGCACCAAACCAAATTCAAAATGAGATTGAAATTTAAACCGGTAGACCAATCACATCGGGTTGTGAGTTCTGAGCCACGAGTCGCCGCCGTCAGAAACATCAAGACCATCGACCATCGCGTCATCGTCTCCATCAATAGGTCCCCTTCAAACATCATCACATATGTGTCCTCATCACATCGGCGGCCACAAACAACCACACCGGTAATCAGAACTGAACAGTCACCACTGTCATCGTCTTTTTCCTATCAAGTCTTTCGTCGCCGCCATCCAAACATCACACACCAGAGATCTACTAAGGTCGTCATAGAACATAAAATAAAAAAACATGAACAGAAACAACCCATAAATAGAACCATTACCGTATAAACATCAAAACCTATCACCGATTTAAGAGATCTGAAAAACCAAACCAAATCTAAAGAGATTCCACAAACACTGATGGGAAAACCTTTAGACCGCCAAAGAAGAAACTAGGGAATAACAGAACTGGGGATGAAACCCTGAAATCAAAATAAATATGAAAACCAAAAAGATAAGAAAAGGAGACTTCGAGGAGAACCAAGACCGCTGAACCGTTTAGCCCAAAACTTATGAGTATCCACCGCTCTAGATATGACATGGAGAGGATCAGTGGAATGTGAGGTCAGAGCGAGGTTGAGGTGGTCGTGGAAGAAATCATATCGTCTTCACCAGAGAGAAATCGATGAACTAGACCAGAAGTGGGAAAACAAATGAAATATATTTGAAAATTATTTTAAATAATCATTTGATCATAAAAAAAATATTCTTGAAATAATTTTAAATAACATGGAAATGGAAGAGAAAAAATCGACCAAAGAGTAAATAAGGTCATTTTTTCTTAAAAATCTATTCTGAATAATTTTATATAATAATTAGTGGAAATGAGAGGAAACCATTAAAACCCTAGAAATAACCAATGGATAATAAAAAATATTGGGTTTAAAAGATAAAGATCATGTCACGACCCATCCCCCGGGGATCGTTCCATGATTACCCCAAGCCCACCTCCCGAAGTCCAGGGGCTAGAGAATAGCGCCGAAGGAATCAACCTATATGCGGGAGGAATTTTCTTGTGTACCTGTATGCACAAACATGCCCAGCCATATCCCAACACACCAAAAGGGGGAAAAATAAAACCACTAAAACAAATCTGAGTGCAAGTACATCTGAAAGTAAGTGGGAAAGAATACAAACCTAACAAAGAATAGAAAATTGAAAAACACTAAAGGTAACTTTGATGGACATCCGTAGAAAACCCCACCTAATCATGAAAGTGGTGAAGCTACTGGAATCCAAAGTAGTATGTCATGACCGCCCAGTCCTATTGGGCCCCACCTGGTCCTGGGCGACCAAGTCCACTGTCGTAGAGTCCTTCAATCCAATCTCCCTAGGCACCTCTCTCAAAACATTGGTCATCTAAACCAGACACAACATCTGCGGGCAAATCCCATTCAGAGGTGAGTAAAATAGTACTTAGTAGGGACCCCAAAACAAAAAGGAAATACCACACAACAATTCCTCAAGTTAAAGAACGAAACACAAGACAACTCACACTAGGTATATTCTAGGGTTTTAATAGTAGCATCATCAGTCATGTCGTCGAACACCTAGGCTAGTGTAGAACGTTTCCTCTAATGATTATAAAGGGCCTACCAAGTCACTAAGAGGTGTTTCCCACTAACCTTGGACTTCTTAGGTACTCCTCCCCATCATGTACCGTGGGCATGAAAAGTCATAGAGAGGTGCTTCCCACTAGTCATGTCCAATTTAGGTACTCCTCTTAATCACATACCATGGGCATGCAAAGTCACATAGTGGTGATTCCCACCATGGTCCGGCAAAGTCACATAGAGGTGCTTCCCATTAGGCCAAAAGTCATTAGTCTTCAGGTATCATCCAGTCACAGGGTTCTATATGTAGCATGCTTGGGAGAACTATTCCTCAAGACATTTTTCACATCTAAAATTCCTTGAAAGTCAACATAGATAATGGAAAAATATTCTCCTCATAGAGAGGGTCCCAACACTGAAAATGAATCGTCAATTGGACGCGCCATTTGAAAGATACATGCATTTTAGTAACCAGGGGACCAGTTGTGACAGGGCCCAGTCTGACCCAGTCAGACAGACCGGACCAAACCGGCCTGAGGGTCCCATATACCCCAGTTCATAAGATGTACTCGACTCAACCTAGTGCGGGTTGAGGTCAGTATGGTCCAGCCTGGCCGGTTGGTAAAGCCCAATAGGCCTCGTTGGACCTGGCCTGGTTGGCCGACGGTCCAGCCCGCCGGGTCGCCCAGCAACCCGGTCTGGTCCGGACCAGCTCGAAGGGGGAACGGGTCCAGCCTGTTGCTATGGGTCTGGTCTGTCGGTGCAGGTCTAGCCTTCTAGGTGCGTGTCCAAACTGTCGGGGTGGATCCGGCCCACTGGGGGCACGGCCTGCCAGCTGGGGACCGGCCACGCAGTGCGGCCGGTGGCGCTGACCAGCCAGGAAGCGGCCTGGCTAACACGTCTGGCTCCCCCTAGCCCCGCGAGTGTGGTGTCCTTCCACTAGTTGAATTTTATGGACCACGACACCTCCATCCATCCAAAGGGACCAGATGCGGGTCCTCCCTCCATGCAGCGCCCCTCCTGGCATCACGTCCTCCAGCACGCCGTCGTGGCTGAAAAGCCGTAGCTTCCCAGTCAACTTGGATGTCTGATGTAGGCCACCTCCTCCATGCGGCCAGCGAGGGTAGCCAACGCTACTTCCATTGTAACGTCCCCGACCCGGATGCCACTAAACTGATGCTCCGAGCCGGGTGGTTACATAACCTTAAGCGCGCCTCCCCGTATGCCAAATGCTGCCAACTAGTGGAGGGGGTCTATGTATTCAAGTGGGGAGACTATACCCCCATTTTATCAGAGTAAGCCACAACAGAAACAACCAACAGTGGAAACAATAATCAATAACCAAAATGAAGAAGTAAGACAACCATTTCCAACAATAAATATTCCATGTCATACTACAAGTGCAAAAGAGTACAAAAGATCAAAATAAGGACAACAGCCAAAGTCTCCAAAATGGTCCTGACACAAAGTCTGGATCCTCCACCAAGTGTTAACCATGTCCACTCAGCTATCTAGCATGAACCCTTTCCCTTATCCTATCCTGCAAACATGAAGTCTTCTCGGGTACCCAACGGTGGCCCAAGCAGGGTGTGAGTAAAACTCAGTAGGCCACCACCAAAGGTGTCTACAAAATATCCAGTATAAACATATAGTGCATGCAAACGGAATATGAATGATAAATTCCAAATAATAAATTAAAGAACCATTAACCAGTTTAGAGCCAAAATCCAAAACCACTTCCATTACCATTCATTTCACACCACTTACCATCATTTACCATTTCATCACATTTCCATGGTTTAATCACATACATTATGTTACAAGGGTCTAAGGCCAACTATCACATGCCAGAGGGTAAACACATCATTATCCTATCTCACTAGGAATAACTCCTACATAGCAACCATATCCTCACCTCAAAGCCTCAGTCCGGGTGGATGCAACCATTAGGAGAAAGGAGCCTCAGTCCCCATTCCTAACCCGTGCATTTAGGGTGGAGTTTAGAGCCTCATTCTTTACTTGACCCATGGGCATAGATCCTCAAGTCATACCCCACACTACCTAGGCATGTGCACATGCTTATATATAAGTAACCATCAACCACTCATACCATTGCCCTTCGGAAAACACCATTCACAACAACTCACATGGGAATCACATCATGCCTTAACCCATTAACACATTACCATTTCACATCATTTAACCATTCACTCAATTCCCATCTACTATGATTATCTCACTAAGCATTCAATACCAGACCCATAATCCATCCCATTATGGTCATTAATCAATTTCACGTTAACCCATTTAACCCATTCATCATTCTAATGAATCAACCATTTAACCCATTCCAAATAACCCTCCAGTTATTACCAAGTCTAGGTGAATCACCTAACTTCTATTCCAAGTTCAACCAATCATGCCAACATATTTATTAAGGTCTCTACCCTTAATCACAACAAGGTCACTTGTTCAATCACATTCCCTAAGCCCGGGAAAAGCCGGCACATCCCATGGATGGCCCTAAATTAGTTCAATTCCATCCCAACACATCCCATGGGGATCGTGAGGGTTCACATTACTCATTTCAAATGCCATTATTACCAAACAATCCAAGGTTATCCAAAACATAACAAAGGGAAACCAAGAACACAACTAAACATGCATAAATCCTCAAAGAAATCATGGGATATAACTTTTAGACCACCTACCTCGAATTCGTGGTTGAATCCACCCTTAATCGAGTCTTTAGACCTTGATTCGACCAACCCTTGGAGATCCAACCTAGAACTCACCCAAAAGATAGGGTTTTAGGGTTTCGGAATAAGAGGGAGAGAAGGCACAAACCCTAAACCAAGAAAAGAACCAAGGAGGAGATTAGCCTTACCCGGAGCTTCAATCTGCAACCAAAGGCACCAAAAACGCCTTAGGATTGAAGGATATTGACCTCTTGGAGCCCTTGGTAGGTCTGGTTTGCACCTAGGGTGAAGAGGAGAAGATGGGAGGAAAATCCCGAGTTGGGGTTATAAAGCCTGGAGTGGAAAACTTGTAATTTTTCCAACTTTAAGTGGCCACATGGTTTAGCTACACAGTTTAGAAAATTGTACGCAAACCGCGTGCAAGCTACTATTCGGAGGAGGATGGGTCGCATGGTTTTTCCTAGGCAGGTCGCACGATTTTCCAAATCGTGCGCAAGTCGTGCACCCATCCCTATCTTGGCCAGACTTCCCTTCTTTCGTGCCCCGAGCCCCCGGAACACCCCCATGGCCTCTCATACCTTCGGGAAACATTTTAAAAACCCAAAAATAAGGGATTTAATCAAAACACAACAAAAACATTCCTTTCCAAAAACTGGGATCTTACAACCTCCCCACCTTATAACGGCTCATCCTCGAGCCGAGGTCCCAAGCCTCATTGCTCCACCGAAGAGAAGAGTTCGGGCCACTGAGATCGTACATCCGATTCATGCTCCCAAGTTTTCTTCATGAACTTTCCCATGCTGCCATAGTACTTGCACTAATGGCACAACCTTGCCTCGCTAGACCTTTTCACTACGGTCCACCACACAGACCGGATGCTCCTCAAAGGACGCATCTGCCTCAAGCTCCACCTCCTCAATATCAACCATGTGAGACGGATTAGGGTGATACTGCCGAAGCTGCGACACGTGAAACACATCATGCATCCCACCATACCTCTGTGGAAGAGCCAATCGGTAATCCACTATTCTGATCCTCTCCACGGTCTCAAAAGGTCTCACATACCTAGGCGCCAACTTACCCTGCTTCCGAATCCGACGGTGACCCAACCTTGGCGACACCCGAAGGAACACTTTATCACCCACCGAAAACTCAAGAGGTCTACGCCTCCAATATGCACACAACTTCTGTCTACTCTGAGCCATATCCATACACTTCCTGATCAACTGAACTCTCTCTGAAGTCTCCTACACGAGACTTGGTCCCAGCAACTCAGATTCACCATCCTCTAGCCAACACAACGGAGATCTACACAGCCTCCCGTAGAGTGCCTCAAACGGTGCCATATGAATTATAGCCTGAAAACTATTGTTGTAGGAAAACTCAACTAACGATAGTTGTCCTTCCCAAGAACCACCAAAGTCTAAGACACAAGCTCTCAACATGTCTTCCAACACTTGGATTGTATGCTCCGACTGCCCGTCCGTCTGTGGGTGGAAAGCCGTACTCAAAAACACCTTCTTACCAAGAACCTTCTAGAAACCTTGCCAGAAACGCGATGTGAAATGAAGATATCGGTCCGAAACTATGGTTTGTGGAACACCATGAAACCGCACTATCTCCCGAACGTACATCTCACCCAACTGGTAGACTGTATAGGTCTCCTGAATCGGTATGAAATGAGCCACTTCTGTTAACTGATCTACGACCACCCAAATTGTATCATTATTCTGTGGAATCCTTGGAAAACCCACGAAAAAATCCAATGTTACATCATCTCACTTCCATTATGAAATGGGTAATGGATGCAACAAACCACCTGGGCGTTGATGCTCAGCCTTCACCTGCCGACAGGTAAGGCACCGTGCCACAAAGCCCGCCACTTCCTTTTTCATTCCAGACCACCAAAACTACCTTCGGATATCATGGTACATCTTGGTCAAAACAGGATGCACTGCCCACTTTGATGCATGGAACTCACGCATCAACTCTTCCTGTATACACCTTGGCACAACCACGCGATCATGAACACGAACAACACTGTCCATGCCGATGGCCCAACCAGAAGGTAACTCCCCACCTTTAAGCTTTTCCTTCATGCTCAAACACTCAGGATCACTAAGATGACTCTCCTTAACTCGAATCAAAAGTGTCGACTCCATCGTTAAGGAAGCAAGAGTGACCTGACCACTCTCCTCCTGCACCTCCAGGTGTATCTCTGCAAACAAAGTCATCACCTTCTATTCGGTGTTGGACTCCTGAACCACTTGATTTTGAACCTTCTAACTCAGAGCATCAGCAACACTGTTTTCCTTTCCCAGCATGTACACCAACTAAAAGTCAAAATACTAGAGATATTCAACCCATCTTCGCTGCCAAAGATTCAAATCCCACTGTGAGAAGATGTACTTTAAACTCTTATGGTCGGTAAACACAGTAAACTGTTCCCCCAACAGATAGTGCCTCCAGCACTTCAAGGCGTACACCACTACAACCAACTCAAGGTCATGAGTGGGATAATTCCGCTCATGGGGCCTCAACTACCTGGACCCATATGCCACAACCCACTCACCTTGCATCAACACAGCCCCAAGTCCGATTCCGGATGCATCACAAAACACGATGTACTTCTTACCCGACTCAGGTAAGGTCAAGATAGGTGTGGTTGTCAACCACTTATTCAACTCTTGGAAAGCATTGTCAAAAGCCCCAGACCACTCAAACCTGATTCCCTTATTGGTCAGGCCTGAGAGTGGTGCTTCCAAGCAAGATAAATCCTGAATTAACCTTCGGTAATACCCGACCAAACCCAGGAAACTCCGAACATCAGAAACACTCTTGGGCTGCTCCCAAGATACAACTGGCTGCACCTTCTCTGGATCCGCTGACTCACCTTCCTCCAAGATGATGTGACCCAGAAAATGCACCTCACCTATCTAGATTTGACACTTTCATAGCTTGGCGTATATTCAGTGCTCTCTTAGTGTACCCAAGACGATGTCAAGATGTTGGGCATGATCGTCGTGAGTTTTCGAGTAAACTAAGATATCATCAACAAAGAAAATCATGAACTGATCTAGATAGGGATGAAAGATCTGGTTCATCAAGGCCATAAACATTGTCGGTGCATTGGTCAATCCAAAAGGAATCACTACAAACTCAAACAACCCGTACCAACTCCGGAAAGTCATCCGCGGTATGTCAGAAGGCCTCACCCTCAACTGTTGATAACCCGACCTCAGATCAATATTAGAAAACACTAATGCACCCCTCAACTGATCAAATAGGTCATCAATCCTAGGAAGAGGGTACCAGTTCTTCACTGTCATCTAGTTCAACTTTTGATAGTCAACACATAGCCTCAACGACCCATCAGCCATCTTTGCAAAAAGCACAGGAGATCCCCAAGGAGACGCACTAGGACGGATAAACCCCTTACGCTCCAACTCCTCAAGATGAACCTTCAGTTTCGGGAGTTCTTCTGGTGGCATTCGGTATGCCAGAATATAAACTGGCTCCACTCCCGGCATCAACTCGATCGTGAACTCAACATCCCTCTCCGGTGGAAACCCCGAGAAATACTCGGGGAACACATCCTGAAACCGATCCACCACAGGAGGAAAAGCAGTCGGTTCCCCTCTTTCACCATCATCAAGCATGAGACATGCCATGTGAGCTGTAATTCCACTCATCTGTTAACAAAACGGCCCTACATGCCCTGCTCGAACATCCCACTCGCCACGATGGACATAAGCGTCACCCTCAAGCAACCTGAACGATACTCTACGACGATAATAGTTTATACTCTCCTGATACAACACCAACCAATCCATTCCTAAGACGAGGTCAAAACCTGACATCTCGAGAACAAATAAGTCCCACAGAAAATGATACCTGCCAACTTCCAAGGCACATCCCTTGCACTGCTTGATATCCTCAACTCGCACTCCCAATAGAGTGTAAATCGACAAAACTCCACATACTCTCTCCACAGGTAAACCCATCACTACCACAATTTGAGCAGAGATAAAAGAGTGTGTGGCACCTGTGTCAAACAACGCCCTAGAAAATGTAGAAGCTACAAGGATCGTACCTCGAACAGTCGATGGTCCAGCCTCGCCGTCACCTGGTTCAAACTGAACTGCCTGGAGCTGACTTGCCCCTCTACCCTGGGCTCCAGCCTGAATGCCCTGTGCTTCACCGCCCTAATGGCGTGAGCGATATTTCCTTGGAGTTCCATGTCCATTTCCCCTACCAATACGGACCATGGAGCTCCAACTGCCTGCCTGACACGGGGCAACTGATCCCCTTCCCATATTCGGTACCTGCCTTCTACCATCATGCTCACCTGCCTGCCGAGGATTCCTGTATAACCTGTGCACATGTCCCATCCTGCCACACGAATGGCACTCAACTGGAGGTCGATAAAACTAACCACGCATATGCCCCGGCCTACTACACTGATATCAGAACACTTGAACCCCACTCTAAGAGGCAGACCCTCTCTTCCAGCCGCTTTGCACACTTCGTCCATGCTGTGAGCCCTCATGGCGTCGCTTCCGACCCTCGGTAGTTGCACTACCCTTCTTCCCCACTAGCACCACAAGCCCACTTCCTGAAGCTCCCTTCATATTCCCTTCAGAGATGAGTGCATGATCCATCACCTCTGCAAACCTCTTCAAGCGAAAGATATTACCTTGAGACCTAATCTCATTTCTCAACCGATCCTGAAAACACCTTGCCACCGCTGCCTTATCCCCTTCTAACACTGGGAAAAAGCGTTTCAAATTAGTGAAGTGACTTGCATAGTCCATCACTGATAGTGATCCCTGAGTCAGGCTCATAAACTCTGCAGCCCACTCCTGACTCAAAGTCTCTGGGTAGAAATGCTCTAGAAACTTTTCCTAAAAAACCTTCCATGACATCCCCTCAGCCTGCTCGGCCTGAGCCTGAATGTCCCACCAATGCCTAGCCTGGCCCCGCAACATATAAGCAGCCAGCTTTAACTTCTTTTCAACAAGAGTCTTCAGATGTTCTAGTATCGTCTGGACAGACTCCAACCAAAACTCTGCTGCCTCTGGCCCACCCTATCCGATGAAAGTCGGAGGGTGCTGTAGCTGAAACTCCCTAGTCAGCTCAAACATTCTCGGTGCAACCCGCCATGGGTCCCGATCCATCATCTGCATGAGGTGAGTCAAGTTCTCTCATAACTGGTCTTCTCTACCTTCATTAATTGCCACATTTTCTTGTTCTTCTACTGGAGGAGTGTTCTCATCAACAACCTCCTGTTGCCCAATGGGTAACCGAAGTCGTGATGGCATTTCTCTACAATGCCAAACATGAGATTTAGCACACATACCATAAAACTTTCACAACTTCAACAAAAGCTCTTTACTAGATACAACCACCCCAACCATCCCTACCGCGGGCCATAGTCCATAGGGGGTAATCAACCATGCACTACCACCAAACTCACACAACATTTTTCAAAACATTCTTCACTTCATTTCAAACCCTTACATTTCATTAACATCATTTACCCACATGTTTTACTTCATTCTTCTCATTATTTTGTGATTTCATGAAATGCATGATGCACCCTACTTTCCTACCTCACGCACCAATCTCGTGCGTGTTCCTAACACAATGCATGTCACCTATCTCCCTAGGTGCCTACAATGATGCGTGAATGCAAATACTTGTGTCGTTAAGACCATGAGCCCAAATATCATAAAATAGTCACATCAATCCACATGTGCATCACCCAATGGTGAAATATCGTCAACTGTAACAACACAAAACCAAGAACAAAATTTCCCACCTAGGGTGACTTGGGTTTTCCCTCGTATATGGGTTAGCTAATCCCAAGCACGAGCTCGTTACCAAGGCCCGACACTTCTTAACCCTTGGCTACCAATCCCAAATAACAATACCTCAGAGAAGGAGAAGAAAGACCTCCTCTGATACTCGGCAGACTTTGGTGTACGAGGAGGCGTGCTTAAGGTTATGTATCACTCGGCTCAGAGCACCGGTTTAGTGGCATCCGGGTCGGAAACGTTACAGCCATCACCAGCACTGGCATGCTTGCAGGGCATTTATCAGGCCACCGGACGTGCTTCGGTGGTCTATTCTTCGAGATGTCTGCATTTGTGACCTTTAGGGAGCGCCCTGTTCACCGTGAGGATCCCAAACCTACCTTGTCATCATTTCGAGGGTACAACCACCAAGAAAACCCATTCGGGGGTGCTCGAGCCTTGTTCATGTCGGCCTGGGGCCTCCGTGTTATAGGTTTAAAGTCGGAGGAGTTTTCATTAAATCATTTCATGCAAAGATTTGGACCCCAAATAAAAATAACCGCAAGAATAATACACCCTCCCACATAACGCAGAAATCTTGGATCAACCTATTTGTTGGTTGGTCGGTGTTCGTCATTTTTAGAAAAGGAATGGGAAGAACATCAAATCAAAAACACCTACATCTTATGACATTCGATTCCATGACGTTCATCCTCGAGGGATTAATATGTTGACGTCACTACCCAACTTCGATCATCGAAAGGCATTAAAGATGATAAATTTATGCCGGTGTTTTTCATTCTTAATTGGGGTGGTAGTCTTCCAGAGGTTCTCCAGAGAATCTTCTAAATTTTTAATCCTTATTTCCCCAGCATTTCAAACTATAAATAGAAGCACGTTGCAATGTTTCCATTATGATGTGATGTCACGTCGTTACACTGTTTTATTTAAGAAGCAGTGTCTCTATTACGCATCATTAAAGTGTCGTTACACTGTGAGTTAACAATCCATTAATGAGCCTCATTAATTTGAATTGGTGTCTCTCTGTCGCAGCCCCGCATCATCGCTATCCAGCACTCAACATTGAGAAATAAAAATAAAATAATTCTTTTAAATTATTTTATTATTTTTCTCCAAAAGTATAAAAAATAACTTTTCCCCTTGGCCCTTGACAGCTGAAATCAAGTCATTTCTAGGAGAATCCCAGCGTTTTTAATTCAACGTTTCTATCATATTTTTAATCTGAGCACCGGTTCAAAAGATAGAAAATCTTGCTCGAACGTTTACTGAATGTACCTTAAAAAATGTTCAAAAAAATTAACTTTCTCCTTCAACCTGTGTCGGTTGAGGTTATGCTCTGCCTAAGGGGAACATACCCCCAAGAGTTCAATAGTACTCTCAGATTTTCAATCTGAGTTACCATTTAGTAGTTATAGGGATTAAGAAATAAAATAATTGTTACTTAATTATTTTATTCACGGCCCAAAACTAACTTCCACTGTTGGCCTACACCAGCCAATATTAGGATCTGCCTAAGAAAATTATACCCTCAAAAGTTCAGCGGTGGTCTCAGATTTTTTTTTGAGTCACTGTTTATGAGTTATAACTATTTTGAAAATAAAATAATTTAATTTAATTATTTTATTTTCAGTTATTCTATATTCGGGATTTCTCACTAGAGACACGCACCGACTAAACTTAAGTCATTACTAGGGTAAACATGTCATCCTGAATGCAATGGTGCCCTCGGATTTATGATCCAAGCACCCATTTATGAGTTATTAATATTTTTCAAGAAAATTTCCCCTATGTGTTATTTAAATCATAACATTTTTGGATGGATCATTCCAGGCACTCTAGGCCTCGGAATCATGTGTCGTCGAATTTCACGGTCTCGAAATAATTCCATAAAAAATTAGCATAGAAATTTTGGGATATTACATTCTCCCCACCTTAGGGATTTACATCCCGGAAATCCAAAACAATGGAAAATCAAACAAAGAGGGTACTGATCATGAATCTGGGCCTCTTGGTCCCATGTGATCTCTTGGAGATTCCCATGTTTCCAACAAACTCACATTAGAGGAATAGACAACCTCTGTAGGACCCACTCATGTTGATCCTCTATCTCCAATAGAAACTCTACGAACTTCACCCCTTCATCAATGTCATGTTATCCCCAGTCGATGAAGTGTGATGGATAATGGACGTACCTCCTCAACAGTGACACATGGAAAACATCATGCACCCAGTCCATTTGTGGGGTAAGAGCTAGGTTGTATGTCACCTCACCAAATATGCTTAGGATCTAAAAAGGTCTAATAAACCTTGGAGATAGCTTGTCTCCCTGGCCAAATCTCTATAATCCTCATCGAGTTAACACCCGAAGGAACACATGATCTCCCTCCTCAAACTCCAAGGGTCTCTGTCTTTGGGATGTAGAGGTGTCAAAACCCCTCTACTGATCCTTACTCCTAGATGGATAGGAAGTGATACAACTTGGTGAGTTAGTCAACGATAATCTAGATAGAGTTGTGACCTCTAGATGTACATGGTACCTCATCACAAAGTCCATAGAGATATCATTCCATTTCTACTTTAGTATCTCGAGTGGCTGAGTCAAGCCTGTTAGAACCTAGTGCTCGGCCTTCACTTGCTGACAAGTGAGGCATCATGGAATGAACTCGGCCACTACTTTCTTTATCCTTGGCCACCATTACAGAAGCTGGAGGTCCTCGTACATCTTTTCCACACCAAGATGTACCACCAGAGCGGGAGTATGTAACTCCCTCAACACCACCTCCCATAACGTCACTAGCACTACGGTGCGCCCTCTGAAAAGGATGGCATGCTCCCCACCTATCAAAAATCCATCAGGAGCTTGTCCTAAGGATAACTGAGCATGTCGGACCTTGTAGTAAACATCCATGAATTGTGCCTCCCTAACTCGCTGTAAGAGATGGGGAGTTACAGTCAATGGATGAAGGTAAAGTTCTCTATCATCATCCATGAAGGATATCCATATCGTGGCTAGCTACTTCATTTCCTCACTCAGCATTTGCAAACTAGACTTCCTGCTGAGTGTGTCTTCCACCACGTTCCCCTTCATAGGAGTATAGACTATCTCAAATTCATAGTTCTGAAGGAACTATAACCATCATCACTATCTCAACTGTTGAAAAGCCTATCAGCACCTTTCCATCCACACTAAACGCTACCCCTTTTAACTGATTGATGTTCCCACCAAGCCTTTGGTAGTGGGTAATTGTTCTTTATGACCACTTGATTAAAGTGAAAGTAATCCACACTTAACCTCAAACACTGGGTATTACTAAGCCCTTCCTCTACAAGTCCCCCACCTACGCCCCTAATTGCGAAGCTCTACAAAAGCCCTCTAATATATTGATGCTAATATCAATGAAATATTAGTGTGTAGAATGATACAGAAGTCCCTCCCCCTATGGGGAGGTAACCCTAGAAACATCTTTTTAAGGGACATTCCCACACTCCGCCTCTACTATTGGGAACTGAAAACTCAAAACATATACTAACATGAGGGTTAGGCTGGATGACTCAAGATTGATTAGTTTCACCCACCTATGCATGATCTTATCCCATGCTATGAGGGTTACCTTTTTTTCACCGTCCAAGGAAAACCCCATTCCAACATTGTGGATATACCACATCCTTTTTGCCTAAAACAGTCAATCTGAGCATAAAAAGTGGATGAACAGTCCATACCCAAACTAACATTGTAAGGCCACGACACTACCACCAAGAGGTTCCAAGAAAAACTATCACCTCAAGGTTCAGATCATACAATTAGAATAACTATGATTATCGAGTCTCCTCCCATAGGTATCTCTATATGTAAGGATCAAGTCAACACTGTAACCAGAAACTCTAGGTCTTAAAAAAGATTCATGACAAGAAGGAATGATTAGCACATGTTTCTATTAATACATAATCCATTAGTAGATATAGATTGTACCTCTAATCATTCAAGGAGACCTCAGGTCATACTCTTTGACCGCATGAAGCTACTCCCTTCCCCTTTCATCCAGTTTTACCCTCAATCCACAAAGCTCTGCGGGATCCATTCGATATGTCATTATGGATATCAATGTCATCCCATGGTACTGATCAAGGAATAATTTTTACTCTCAATGGAGAGGTAATCATGGAACATATTTGAGGGAGATGTCCTTATACTATACTATCACTAAGGAACATGATGACTCATTACATTCACTGCACTGAGGGTCGAACTAGAAAACAGAATAGGATTTGGCTATACCCTCCTCTGCCTGAGTCCATCAAGAGCTGGAAGGATTTCCCCTCTGCCAATAAAGGGAAATCTGGTTCCATCTCCATGGATAAACCACATCCTTTTCCTAATAAAATCAATCTTGTCATGAACTGTACTAGTACATACCAATAATGACATCGTAAAGTCTCAACACTAATACCAAGGGATCCAAAACTATACTCCCGCCTCCAAGAGTCAAGTCACATTGTGGGTACTAGTGTGTGGTCATTGGGTCTCCTCCAATAAGAGTCTCTAAACGTGAGGGTCAAGTCAACGGTCTTAACTGAAAGCTCTAGGTATCAAACAAGAATAAGTGGTATAAATGGGAAATCACTAGTACATGTGTCTATCAATACTGCAGATAAAGTAGAAAGACACGCATCATACATTGATTCATCCCTGGAGTCCTGGGGTCATAAGCCTTGATAGTTTTAAATTGTATTTTCTCCTACCCTGCAGCATGAATGGTGGTACAATCTATTACAAGATACCCCTTTTCATGACAAGCATAGCAAAGCCTACCCTTCGGGAAACTTTCATGTTCCATCCTTTAAACCCTATGGTTCTATGGATTACATTGTGCATATATAATTTGTAGGTCCTACTGACCCTGAATCTCATGTGATCGTTTCCTTGGATGCCTATGACACGAATTTGAACCCTATTCCTCATCACTAAGTGAAAAAAGAGCCATTAATGACTTGGTATGGCAAGATACATCCACCTGAACCACTGGAGGTGTTCCTGCTAGCTGATCAACGGGTGGTGGTAACAATGGTATACCACCCAGTTGGGCCATATCTAACACTGGTCCCTGAATAGATTCCTTGTCACTAGGAGGGTTGTCCTCACGACTTCATATCAGGATCTTCGATAGTCGTCCATGTGGAGGCATCTTGAGATAGATCAATATGTACCATAGTTATAAGGTTATACCTGGTGAGATTAATCATATTCAAAATAAGGATACACTTATGCAACCAGTGTTTTCATGTATTGAGCTGAAAAGAGAACTCAAGGTCTTGGTGTATGGATAAGTCAGCCTTCTCACCAACACAGGACTCCCCGTATCTAAAATTAAAACTCACAACACTTAACATTGTTTCACAAAACAAAAAACAAAAAGACTCCCGATATTTGTTGTAGTACTGACCGCCCTCAAATACCACTTTTTCATGACCTATCCCCTAGGGCCAATGTCGTGACTACCCCAATCCCACCTCCCAAAGGCCAGGGGATAGAGACTAGTGCTGAAGGCGTCAACCTTTGAGTGGGAGACATTTACTTGAGTACCTATACACACACATGCGCACCCAACCACATCCCAACACACCAAAAGTGGGAAAAATAAAACCACTAAAACAATGTTGAGTGCAAGTAAATGTAAAAGTAAGTGGGCCAGAATAAAAACCCAACAAAGAACATAAAATAGAAAAACAAAAAAGGGAACTTTGATGACCATCCACAGAAAACCCCACCTGATCATTAGAGTAGTGAAGCTACTGGAAGATGAAGTAGTATGTCCTATCTGCCCAGTCCTACTGGTCCCGCTTGGTCCTGGGCCACCAATTCCACTGTCGTACCATCCATTTGTCCCATTTCCCAAAGCACCACTATTGAAACATCGGTCGTCTGCACCAGACAAAACACATGTGAGAAAATCCTGTGTTGGGGTGAGTAACGTAGTACTTAGTAGGGACCCCAAAAAAAAGACCACACAATAATTCCTCAACGTAAAGCACAAAACAAAAGATAGATCACGCTAGGTATATTCTATGGTAGTAACAGTAGAATAATTAGTCACAAAGTCAAATGCCTCAGCTGTTAGAGAAATCATATTCTAGCGAGTACAGTGGGCCTACCAAGTCACAAAAAGGTGCTACCCACTAACCTTGGACTGCTTAGGTACTCCTCCCCATCACGTACCATGTGCCTAAAAAGTCACAGAGAGGTGCTTCCCACTAGTCATGGCCAACTAAGTTACTTCTTATAATCATGTACCATGGGTTTGGAAAGTCGCATAGAGGTTCTTTCCACCATGGGCATGTAAAGTCATAGAGAGGTGCTTCCCACGAGGCCAAAAGTCAGCAGTCTTTAGGTCTCAGCCAGTCGTAGGGTTCTGTATATAGGGTGCTTGGGAGAACTGCTCCTCAATCTCTTCGTCGCATCTCAAATCTCTTGAAAGTCACCATAGATCATGTCAAAATATCTACCTCTTTGATAATGTCCCAAAGCCCTAAATGACTCGTCAATTGAACATCTGGTTTTCAAGATACATGTGTTTTAGTAACCAGGGGGCCGGTTGTGATGGGGCCCGGTTCGACACAGTCAGACTGACCCAACCAACCCTATCTGGGGATCCCACATACCCAGGTTTATTAAGATGTACTTGACCTGACCTGGTATGTGTTTAGGTTGGTCTGGTCCAGCCTGGCTAGTGGGTTAGGCCCAATAGGCCTCGCTGGACCCGGTATGGTTGATCGAGGGTCTAGCCCGCCGGGTCGCCCAGTGACCTGGTCGAGTCCAGCCCAGCCTGAAGGGGGCATAGGTCCAGCCTGTCAGTGCGGGTCTGGATCGCTGGGTTCAGGTCCATCCTAGTGGCATAGGTCTGGCCCGCCAGTGCGGTTTGGCCCGCTAGGTTTGAGTTCGGCCCGCTGTGCAGCGGTACCGGTCCAGCCCGCTGGGGTTCGGCCCACTAGTTGGGGACCGGTTGCACGGTGCGACCGGTGGTTTCGAACAGCTGGGACGTAGCCTAGAGGCAGAATCCGGCTCCCACTGGCCCTACGGGTGCAATGCCCTTCCACCTACCACAGTCGATAGATCATGGATTATCCTTCTATTTGGATGGCCCAAACATGGGTCGTGGCTTCACCAACCGTCCGGATGACCCAGACATGGGACATCCATCCATACATCACCCCGCCTAGCACTGCGTCCTCCAGCGCGCCGTCGTGGCTGGCGAGCCACAACTTCCCAGTCAACATGACCCGCCAGTGCTGGCCACCTCCTCCACATGTGGCAAGGCTGGCAACCACTATTGCCACTGCAACTTATGTTGTCAGTGTCGGCGTGCCCGTAGGTCATTTAGCAAGCCACCGGACACACTCTGGTGGTCCGTTCTTCGAGTTGTCTATGTCTGTGGCCTTCAAGGAGTGACCTCTTCACTACGAGGATCCCAAACCTTCCTTGTCATCATATTGAGGGTATAGACACCAAGAACGCACATGTGGGGGTGCTCGGGCCTTGTTTATGTCAGCCCAGGGCCTCTGTGATAGAGGTTTAAAGTCAGGGGAGGTTCAAGGGAGTTTACGTTCAATTATTCCATGCCATGATTTGGACCCCGAATAAATATAACCCCTAGAATAAAACACCCTCCTTCAAAACACCTGAATCACGGATCAACCTATTCATGGGTTGATCCATGATCATTGTTTTAAGAAAAGTAAAGGGAAGAACATAAAATAAAAAAACTCTACCTCTAATGACATCTGATGTTGCGATGTTCATCCTAGAGGGATAAAGACATTAACGCCGCTGCTCGGCTTCAATAGTCAAAAGGTGTTGAAGATGGTGATGTTTTTCCAGCGTTTTTCATTCTTCACTGGGGTGGAAGTCCATCATAGGTTCACCAGAGACTCCTCCAAATTTTTAATCCTTATTTCCTCAGCGTGTCGAACTATAAATAGGAGCATGTCGCAACATTTCCATTATAATGCAATTTCGTGTCACTAAGCTATTTTTTTAGAAACAACATCGTTGTTACACATCATTAAAGTGTTGTTACGTTGTAAGTTAATGATCCATTAATAATCCTCAGTAATGTGCATCATTTCTACCCCGCATCTTCGTCTTCCGCCACTCAACTGTGAGAAATAAAAAATATAATAATTCCTTTAAATTATTTTTTTATTTTTCTCAAAAAATATGAAAAATAAATTTGTCGCTAAGCCCTTTCCGGTCAAAGTTAATTCACTTTTAGGAAAATCCCGGAACTCTAAATTCAACTGTGCCCTCAGATTTTTAATCCGAGAACCTGTTCAATAGATAAAAAATCCCGCTCTCACTTTTACTGAACGTAACTTTAAAAAAGTTTAAAAAAATTAACTTTCACCCTCGACCTGATTCGGTTGAGGTTAGGATCTGCCTAAGGGGAACAAGCCTCCACTAGTTAAATGGTACTCTCTGATTTTAAATCTGATTTACCATTTAGAAGTTATAAGGATTTGAATATAAAATAATTGTTACTTAATTATTTTATTCACGACCAAAAACTAACTTCCACTGTTGGCCCACGCCAGCCGATATTAGGGTCTTCCTAAGGAATGAATACCCACACAAGTTCAGCATTTGTATTATATTTCTAATCTGAGTCACCATTTGTGAGTTATAAGCATTTTAAATATAAAATATATTTATTTAATTATTTTATTTATGGTTATTTCATATTTGGGTTTTCTCACTGGAGGCCTTTGCTGACAAAACTTAACTTGCACCTTGGGTGAACCTGCTATCATGAATGCAACGACGCCCTCGGATTTCTGATTTGGGAAACCATTTAAGAGTTATTAAAAAATTTCAAGAAAAACGCCCACGCGGGCAATTTAAATCTTAAAATTTTTTGACGGATCATTTCGAGCAATCCAGGCCTCAGAATCACGTGCCGTAAAATTTTGAGGTTTTAAAATAATTCCATAAAAAAATTGACATTGAAATTTTGGGACATTACAGATCATACAAGTTCTCTCATTGGAAATTTAACATCGAAAATCCTGATAATAAATGATACTGTAAAATAAATCCTTATATCAAGTATCACATTGATTCATATTCATTACTAATTCATTTATAATAAATATATTTGTATTCCCTTAAAATTTGAATTTTTCCTTTATTTAAAATTCTTCATTAAATTCATTATTTGGGTTAAAATTGGTCTATTTTTCATGCATGTTTCAGTTTGATGGTCCTTGTACTTTCACCTTGGTCATGGTTTAATCATATATAGAATCAAAATAATGTAATAATTATTATATTTTTATATTATATACACTTTTATAACCCTTTATAAAAATAAGTTATGAAGAATTAATTATATCACTTCATGGAGATGGTATTTCGTACGTACGCACGAGTAATGTTTCCACTTTTCAATTGATGGGAAAAAAATAAAGGTAAAAGATAATTAAAGTTTATAAAATAATTATTATATCATAAATATAATATATATTCATTTAATATATCCTTATTACATTACATGTAAAATTTAAATGAAAAATGAATCACATCACTTAATGGAGGTGGTAGTCCACACGTACACACGAGCGACATTATCATTTTCCAATGGATGAGTAGGTATGATAGTCAACAATATATTATAATTATGTATGAATTATTATGTTATAAACATAATAAATATATAATTAATTCATATATATAACCATCCAAGAGAGACGGTAATGAAAAATAAAAGACATAACTTCAAGAAGATGGTAATCTATGCATATTCATAAGTGATGTTTTTATTTTTCATTAGATATAAATGAGATATAAGATGGTTATAAAATCAACATTAAATAATTTTAGTATAATAAATATACTAATTTCTTCATTTTTATGTGTTTATATAATATTTATAGGTGATATAATAGGAATGAAACTTGAAAAATATTGGTAAGAACTAATACCTATTCTTTGAGGAACCTTCTTTGAATATTCTCTTAAGGACACTTGGGTTATTATTTTTAAAGGAGAAGAAACTCTAGGATGTGTCTGTTTAATTTTATAAGATATTTTGGTAGGTTTTATTCTATATTAAGGGCTAAAGGTCTGTGAAGAGGATATGATAAAGGGTTCCCTTTTATCGATTAGGGGAGTGGCACACATGTAATTATTAAAAATAATAAAACATAATAAAGTCACTCTCATGGGAAAGTAGCACAAAAGTGGATCAATTTTGAATATGGTTTCACATAGGATATAAATAAACTCAAAAAATGATTTATAAAAAAATTGGTTACTTTAACCCTTATCTATTTAGTTTAACCCCTCATTGACCCTTTCAACATTCACCGTAGTAATGAATTTTTACCTTGATTACAATTCATAATGATAGAAAATGAAAGTTTCTTCATTACCAATGTTTTAAAAGATGATTAAAAAAATTGAATAAATTTTATCAAATTAATTTCATATAAGTGTATAAAATTCATTTTAAAATAAGCACGTAAGATACTGTGAAAATAGTTTTTAGAAAAATACATTTTTAAGCAAAAAAACTGAATTTATTCTCATTTTCTGCCTGGAAAAAATAATTATATGAATGTTAAAATATATGATTTAATATATATATATATATATATATATCATTTAAATCATTCATAAATAGTGATTTATTTAAATTTTTAAGATAAAAACTCATTGCTCACATAAAAAAAATTTCTTAAAATTTCTCTTTTTACATTCAAATGATTTTATCTTCATTTATAACCAATAGATATTAAATTTATGTGTTACTATTAATTTATAAAAATTAAAAATACATTTCATTAAAATTATTTCTTATTAGTAATCAATATTTTTTAAAAATAAAAAATACTTAATATGTTGAAAAATACAATTCTTTAAAAAATAGGCCTTTACAATTAAATGATTTCACTAAAATTCAGTGATTATTTCCTATGAATAAATTAATACATTTTTATTAATGAAACCAATTATAAAAATATATCATAATATTTTAATATCTATTCATACCCAGTAATCAAACAGATAGGTTATAAAGGTCATAATATATGACGGTTCATTCAACTTCGGTGTTGCGTACTTCACAAGTTATTGAACACATAAAATTTATTAAAAGTAAATACATTCTAAAATATCATAATGTTACAAGTTTGGTTTTGGAGATAATGTGTTAATTTAAATATCTCCATGGAAGATAGCTTTGATGTTCATGAATAAGTGATCTTAAACCTAAGTATATTAGAACCACCAAGATTCTTAATCATTTTGGTGATATGGCCTATTGACTAAAAATTCCACTAAATCTGTATCAAATACCTAATTTGGACTATATATCTCTTCTTAGAGAATATATACGAGATACCTTACATGTATTGAATCCAAATTTGGTGTGTTTAAACCATGATCTATTATTTTATGAGTAGCTGGTAAAGATCTTAGATTGTAGAGATATTGTTTTTTTAAACAAGACGACTCACCTTATCAAAGTACTGTGGAAAAATAAAGTGTATGGTGAGAAAACATACAAACCTAAGGATGTAATGAAAAAAAATACCTTTATCTATTTTCATCTATGAATTTGAATTAAAACTTTAAGTACTGGATTTATAAATGGGTTAAGAATATAACATCCCATGTTGTTATATAAATATTCATTAAAATTGTTTTTTTCCATTAGAAAATAGATTATAAAATAATATTATAAATAAATTATATACTCTATAAAACAAAGTAAAATAGGAATATGGACTCTAAAATTGTGTTTAAATACATATTATGCTCATATTTATTCAATTTGTCTATATATTATATCTTGATGTAACACAAGTAGTTGATTAGAAAAAAACATTATGGTTTTACATGCTTTGTGAGAGGATAACATGGTGGTGGTCTTCTTATTATTAGGATAAGAAATATACAAAGGTTTATGGGATTTTTATATCTTAGTATCTCTTCCTGATTACTGTAAATATATAGTGATAGTTGATCCCCTTTTCTTCATTATTTTAGACCCCCTTTGATGTTATCTTTAGGGGAATTGGATTTACCTCACAATAAAAAATAAAATTTGAGAGTATGATATAGATATAGAATAATAAATTAAAGTTAATTTAATTAATATAATTTAGGGATTATATAGATTCTAGTCTCCTAGAAATTCTATATATAAGAAATACATTATACTAGGAAAGAAAGAAATAATAAATAAGATACAAATTTTGTAAAACAAAATATAAATATCCTTGAGAGAAAACAAAGTGAATAAATATGAAATAAATAAGGTCTATATATACTAAGTAAAATTGAAATATTATCAAATTAACCCTACTCTACACTTTGAACCATATCTACTCCTAAATAATTGTGGTTAACACTAGTATATATCGAATTTTTATGGGGAATAACAACCATTTATATCCTACCTTTTATATGGGATGCATAACCATAAACTTATTTCTCTATGGTAAGGTATAAAAACTTATAAAATATACCTTTTAGTGAGGTATAATCATTACTGGTCTTTCTTTTATATGGTAAAATCATAAAAAAATAATTATAGTATAAATATCAATGGAAATTAAAGTAATAATTAAAATATAAATATAATAACCAAAAGAACTTGAATATAGATCTTGGTGTTTCAAATTATACACATTAGTATACATGTCAAAGCATTAAATAATCCAATCTATCAATATATGTTTGGAATTAGTGACATGTTTTGTTCTTCCTTTTTCTTCTTTTCATATAATCATGTTCTTTCTAGAAATAATCTACTTTAGTTTCTAAAGAAAAGGATTTCCTATTGATCATAATTATCAAGGCTCATGGTTTCCTTAATTTGAAATACCCATTATGAATTTGTTTCAAATTCATACTTTTATATTCCTAATCAGTCAAGTGTTGGATTATTTTAATTGTTCTGTAGTAAAAAAGTATAGTGTAATGTATATTTCTATCTCTTATGGTAAAAAAAGTATGATTATAGATATTCAACATTATCATGTACTTATTTAAACTATTTCATTATCTCTTTAGTGTTGTATGTGTCTTTTATTTCAATAACATTTAGATTAAAGGTCATTTTTTACATCTATTAACATATACAACATTCATAAATAAATTTTTAACATTGGTTTGTTTCCCTATATTAATTCCATAGTGTTTTATTTGATGAAACATAAAATAATAAAATCATAATAATATGTAACGCATTGATATCATGTCATTCATAGTTAGTTATCAAGGTTGTATTATCATGATGTTGTATAAAAACTAGTATGTGTTCATCCTCTTCCGTGAATAACACATAATAACCAAATTATCTAGTTTCAATTAAAGTTCATTTCTGTAACACACAAATAAAAATCAAAAAATATTTTAGTAATCAATATATATCAATTGGGGACATAATAAAATCAAAATTCAAAAATCATGTATGTAACTATGAAAACAGATTATCATGATAGATAGAGTGATATTCCAACAATGTTTTCCTATGTTTTCTATCAAAAAATTCTATAGAGGTAATATTGTCATGAGATGTTTTCCTAGTTAGAAATTATTAAATCATTTTATCATTCCTTCATTACTTATAGGTGATAAATATTAAAAAAATAGTGAACCAAAATTCAAAGGGCTTAATAATAAAGGACATCTCACTTATCAAAAAAAATATACATTAGATCATGGATCCAAAAAATCTCAATTATTATAAAGAAAACTTAATAAATCATAATAGTAACTATAAACTATAAAATCATATACCATAAAATCAAAAAAAACATTAATAATTTATAAATCCAAATAAATATCCATGTATATGATTTCCATCTCTATTTTTATTTAACAAAACATAAAAATATTGGAATTTGAATTAATTATATAAAATCAAGATACGAATTATAATTTCAGAATACAATTTAAATAAACAATAAAAAATTTAGTAAAATAATCCAGAAAATAAAATAAAATCCTCAAATAAATATTTTATATCTTTTCTAAGCTGATTATTTTTATTTCTCATTTTCATTATTCTTATAAACTTCTTCTAAAACCTATTACATTATATCTACTAATTATGGTGTCAAATTTATAAGATTTGTTATATATGGAATAGAATCAATTGAAGGTTTCAATATACTTACAAAATATATAGATACTAGAATTATTTCTTAATATTGAATCCACCTAAGTAAGATGTTGTATTTGTTATAAATACTATCTAATAATTAATTTTATGTCTAAGTAAAGTTGATGTTGATGTTGAATTATATATTTTTGGTGTTGAGTGAATATGTTTTGAAGTTATTTTAATTTCCTTGAATTTATTATAAGAGGTTTTGATCTTGTTTGAAAAACTCTGGTTTTATATGTATGATCCTTTTCCACTCATATGTGTTATTTCCCTATGAGTAAAACCAAGAAAAATTTCTAAGTAAAGGATATGTAGGATGTTTGAAGTTCATTATGGATATTTGATAAGTATATTAGATAGAAATGTGGAAAAGAAATGTGGTAAAAATATTTTCTAATATGTTATCACGATACATATGATGTTCTCTGGATATAGAAGTATAAAAATGGAAAAGGTAAGAATATTACACATTTTATACAAAATTATGATGAAAGAATAAGATATTATGAAGGAAGAAGAAGGAGTGCAAAAAATTATTTCATCTTATGTATGAAACATAAGATGTATTGAATGTACTCTATATATACGTATAATGTAATACCTTAAGAATATTATGAAACACTTTGAAAAAAATAATTACCTACAAGAATAGAAGTGGGTGACAGGAGATAAACATTTAGAAGGAGAAATTTAAATGTGACGATAATATTCTGATCTTTTAAGATTAAATATCATGATTAAATGTTGTAATAATGGTTCAAGTAAAGGAAATCTATGATGAAAAATGTTATAGAATAGAATTATTATTATTATTCCATGATTTTTTCTCTTTATATAAAATGGGAGAAATATGTTCATGATTTTTTGAGGAAATCACATTCTGAAAGAATTATTTTTTACCATAATAAAAGTTTGTTCATGAGAGCATTCATGCCAATGTGAAAGGATTTTAAATTACTATAGCTTTTTTGGTGGGTAGAGATTTTAATATTCCAAATATGTAGATTTTAAATTCAATGTATTTTAGAAGAATTGAAAAGGATTAAATACAAATTTTCATGGAAAATTAAATGGATTTATTTAACTACGGTTTAAAAGTGAATTATTGAGGAAAATTATACAACCATAAATCAAGGAAGTGTTTTCATATTCAAATATGGAAACTTTCACACATGTAATGGTATATAAAAAATGGATAGCGAAAAAATAATAATTATTTGACATGTCTAAATAAATTATATGAATAATTCCCTAGAAAAAAAAATATCCCATGTGGGAGATGAGGAGAGAATAAGAATGAGAAGAGATAGACTTATAAAGTCCGCTAATATCATGTTCTTCCACTTATAATATTTCTTTAAAATGTTTCAATTTTTTTGTAGTAAAAATTATTTTATTTTATTTCTCTATTTGATTCTAGAATCTTGTAATACATACAAGTTCATACATTTTTCTATAGATATATCTTGATAATAAAAGAATAGATCTCTCTGAGTTCCATAAAAATGACTATACGCCAGGGATGTAATCATCCTATATGGATGGAATTATTGTTAACAAAAACACCATGTTATTTATATATTTCAATAAAATTTTGAGTGGAGACATCCCTATTTAAAATATAGAATAGAATTTAGAAATTTTAAATGGTATATAAACATTTAACCACTCCTTGGTGTTTAAAATATAATGCATGATCATTTTAATTGGTATAAAAGTCAGGAACACCATTAAATGTCTCCTGGTTTGTTTAAAATGTACCATCACAAATTGTTTGATCATAAATGAATCTTAAATTTTTTTGGAAAATATTATCATTTATAGAAGGAGGGAATGACGATTTACCTTTTTCCCAAGGGTTGAATGTTCTAAATTCTTTACTTTAATGGATAATAATACTAATTGATATTTCTTCATGGAATAAATAGGATATGAAGAATGTTGAAACTGAAGGATAGGCCAAGAATACAATACTATCTTCATTATCTAAGAATGCGTTAACTAAATTCATTGGATGAAAGACTGAAAATGAGTATTGGTAAAAAATAATAGAAATTAGTAAGGAAATAAAAAATCAAGGGAATAAAAACTGTTAATTTGTAGAAAAAATTTGAATATATAATAAAACAAGAAGATTAATATGTGGATGTGTTCTTTATAAGATTTAATATTATTGTAATTATTAGTGGTTATTTAGAGAAGCTTAAAAATTCTATTGTGGTAAAGAATCTCATGATAGTATTTCCTAATAAATATAATTCCATGATCTCAAAATTATAAGATAATGTTCATAATGATTTCACTATTGATGAAATTAATAGAATTCTCATTAATTATGATTTCATAAGAGGATATTATCTTATAAATAAAAGAAAAACGGATAAGAAAATTTCATTCAAATATTTCAAGTAATTGAAAGTAAAAAATGAGTATATTCATTCACTTGAAGAGAAAAATATGGAAAATTATATTGAGGCCCTTTTTATAATGTCATGGAACTTAAACAAAGTAAGAGGTTATTATAAAGGTAATTTAACTTTTAAATGTTTTAACTATATGAAATTTGTTCATTTATCTATCAATTTTCACCTAAAGATAAAAAAAATGAAGATGGGGTGATGAAACTAATGAATTTCCCTTCATTAAAGTAGGTTCTCAAAATAGAATCCAATATTTATCAAAAGGTAAGAATAAAATTTCACGAAAAAATAAAAAAAAATTCTTATCAATTGAAGAAAGTTTTTCTGATAGATAATAAAGAAATGGTGATAAAAATACACATAATGAAGCTTCTCAAATGGTCCTTGTAGATCAAGAAGAGGAATAAAGTGATTAAATAGATGGTGAAACATAAGTTAATGATGAATATACTAATTAAGAAAGTTAATCATCCAAATAATACACCATGAGGATCAAAATGAATATATTTTTAATAGAAATTAGAAGGTTGAGATATGAAAACTCACATCTTAAGAAAATATCTGACAGGTATAAAAAATATATATTGAGAAATAAAATATTTTTAATTATATAGAAAGAATAAAAAGAGAGAATAAAGAGAATAAAAATATTATTAATGATATAACCTCTAGAATTATCCTTAATGATAAGGAGGTTTATAGATTAAAACAAAAACAATTGAGGTTCAGAAAAAGAAAGGGAAATACAAATTTTACTAAAAAAGGATGTTATAGAAAAAAGTGAGTGTTTAAAGTTGAAATAATCTAGTATATCTAATGAGAAAAATGATAAACATGAATTATGGAAATGTAATTTAATTTTACCTTAAAGGGAAATTATTTATTCATAATAATAAAATGAGAAAAAACAATCTTTTTCAACCAAAAAATCAGGAAAAAAAGTCAAATAATACTCACATTTAGAGACAAGAATTTTTGATAAAATGTCCAAACCAGTTTCAAACATTCAAATATGATAATGGAGATATTATTTGAGGAAAAAATCAATACATGTATAAAAATGAATATAGATAGTAATGCACATTGATGTAGAGTTTATATCAAAGAAACATGTTTCTATGTTATTTTTGGTGTTGTGGTGTGTCTACTAGTACAACATGTCTCTACCTAAGATTGGGAGAGATCATGAATCAATGGGTAAATAGCCCTACAAAATAAGGAAAAGTTACAAGAATAAACGGATTGATATGAAAATTAAGATGAATAATAATTTTGAATTCTTGAAAGAAACTTGTGGGAGATGTGGTCAATAGGACCACATATCAAATTAATGTTTTACATTCATAGCATCTTAATTTAATCATAAAAAAACTAGAAAGATCCAAAATCAAAATAAATAAGTTAGTGTGGTGGAATTATCATTTGAATAATGAAAAACTCATGGATAATGGATGGTGATTGTTCTTATCAAATGATTAAATATTTTAGTAATATGAAGAATATTTAAAAATATAAGGAATGATTGGTCGTATTTGGTAATTAAATTTCACTAAAAATTAAAGGTGTTGGAATGGGTAAAATTGGGGGAAATCATATCACTCTTAAAAATGTACTATTTATTAATGTTCTTAATCATAACTTGTTGAGTATATCATAACTCTTTGATAATGAAAATAAATTAATTTTCAAAAATAATAGATTCTTAGTGAATTAGTTGAAATGTGTATCATTTATCACAAATAGAATGAGAACCCAAGGTAACTTGTTTCATGTTTTAGAATTTAGGAAAAATTGTTTCCTAATATTGAAAGCTAAAATAATTTATGTAATAGAAGTCTTTTCTATCTTGGGGAAAAGAAAATGAGAAAGTTAATTAGAGAAGAAGAAGTAAAAAATATTCATATTCTGAAAGAAAATACTATTACAATTTTTAAAAAATTTAAGAAATGAAAAATAGTGAACAAAAACATGAGGGAGTTAGAATTAAAAAAATAAACCATTAAAGCTGATACACTCTAATGTTTATTGGCCTATGAAAATTAGTTCAATAAGTGTAGATAGATATTTCTTCACTTTCATTGATGACTTTACCCAAATATGGTTTACACGTGTAAAACCCTTTTGAAATTAAAAGGAATTTTTTTTTTTGAAAAACTATTTAAATGTGAACAAGTGTAACACCCCAATATTTCACATTAAGTTATTCTATTTAAAGTAATTCAACAGCTTGCGCTACATGCAGCACCAAGTTCTAGCGCACTACGACTTACCAAACTAGATGTTCAAAAAGAGGTTATGAATAATATTAACTAAATTTTTAATTTTATATCATCTGTATAATTTTAGAATCCATATTATGTGTTTCTTATACATAATATAAGAATAATTCATTTTTTCAGATAAAAGAAGTATTTTTCAAAAATGAAATTTTACCACCTTTTAATGGAAAACCCTTTTTAAAACAAATATTTGAAATTTTATATATTCAATTTAATTAAATTAAATTCTTCTTTAAAATCAGGATATAAAAATTTATTTTGAGTAAATATTTGGTACTTTTCTGATAAGTTTCATATTTTGATGAAATCTGAAAAATAATAAATTTTAATTGAAAACTAATTTTTTAATAGAAATAATTTATAGGGTTAAATTATGAATTTTAATGGTTTGAAAGTATAATTATATTATATTTTTTTCATTTAATACAATTTAGGTCATTATAAGTAATTTCACAGTTAAATTTGACATAAACACATGTCAATCTTTTGATAGTTTTTACTTTTTGAAAACCCGCTTTTTAGTTTCACAAATGGGAATTAATTTAAAATTAATTAAATAAACTTATATGTTTTGAATTTGGTAAAATATAATTAATTTTTTAATTTGTAATATCAAAATTATCTTAGGGTGAATTTTTGGTATTTTTCTAAAAACATTGATTTTTTATAAATAGTGAAAAACATTGTGTTATAGTTTAAAACTGAATTTTTATTTAAATAATTATTTATTTTAGTTAAATTTATTTCAAGTTAAAATAGTTATATAATACATATATAAGTTCAATGTAATTTATTGGAGTCATTTTATAATAAAATGAGATGTATAAAATTTTATTGAACTTTTACCGTCGTTTACCCACCTTCTAGGAGCATTTGCAAATTTGTATAAAACACAATTTTACCACTTCTATGAGTTGAATTTCAAAAATTCAAGAGATACGGTTGAAATCAGTAAGTAAAATATGGTTCAATAAGATGAAAATAATTTTTGGTGAATAATAACTTTTTACTTTTATTTACCATGGTTAAAAGTAATTAGGGTGATTAAGGGTAAAAATGAAATCATAATTACCCTAACACATGTCCTAATTCTATTGGATAAGTATAATTCGACCAAAAACAACCTTAGGAATAAAATATGATCCTCTTTGTTACACTTGGATTAGATTAGTACATTTATTATTATTTTATTTAAAGAATATTTAAAAGAGTTAAGTTCAAAGTTTAATAACTAAATAATTTTTAATATAGGGTTACACACAATATAAATTCGACTTTAAATATTCATTAGAAATATAAAAATATTTCGTACATAATGGTATTTTATTTATAATTTTTAGAAATTAAATAATTTAGTTTATTTAAGACACAATGATGATGCAGTAATTTCATTATTAATGAAATATTAAAATAATTGATATTATAAATATCCAAATAAATGTAAATTGAGACTTCTGATGAATTAAACTAATTTTATAGGTTAATATGACATGTAAGGGTTGGTTAATTAAATTTTATTAGAAGTGATAAAGTATTTATGGCTTGAAAAAAAATCAAATACTAAATAGTGTCAAAATTGACAAAATTGAGTTTTTAAAACAAATAGTATACTATTAATTGAAATAATATTCCTAAAAATCTTTGGTTCAGCAAAAGGAATTAGATAAGGTTATATATAGTAATAATAAACCACATTTGGTACGTTTTTCTTGTTATAGTAAGTTTATTAACCATATAATATAAAAATACAAAGAGACATGGTAAATGTCAAACTATTTAACTAAGAGTTAAATCTAAAAGATAAGGTTAATATGATGAGATAAACCAATCTAAAACCTATTGGATGAAAGTTTTTCGACCCATACCTACCTTATCCTCTAAATAATTCATTTTTTATCCATTAGAAACTGAAAATTATTTTATTATAAAATAACATATCAAGCTTTTCCTAAAGTGACCCTCACCTCTCTAATAAAAGGGAACTTTCCCGTCTCTTAATTTCACACCTACAAATCCTTTTGGCTCGGACAAACCCTTCCCAAATATCCTCCCAACTTTCCTCCCTTAATCCTAGAGTCTTTTATTTGGTCATAAATCTAGCCTAAGGAGCCCTTTGGATCAAATCAAAAGGAAGAACCCGAAGAAGAGGTAAATATCTCATCACCTCTTTCAAGTTCTTTTCTTCTTTCACTTCCTATTTCTTTGTTATTTCCATTATAAAATAATAAATCCAGTATATTCTATATAATGTGATATTATTATAATAATGGTACAGCCATATTAATTATTATATCCCTCATATGAATGACAAAGTAACCATACATGTGTATGTATGGCTTACCGTCTCCACATCATGGTATAGTTTCCTGAATGGCCTGAAGTCCTTCATTTTTGTTGATTTTTGATAACCCCCCTTTCAGGGGATGAGGGGGAACCCTTAAAAGGATTGTAGTCTCATAGATTACAAGGCCCGTAGGCTTATAAGATTACATGACCCAAAGGTCTTAGGGTATTCAACCAGACTATCTACAAGGAACTTCCCCTCCCCAGCATCTGTGTCATGATAGTAGCTCTCCACCTTTGCATGGTCTTATGGCTAGGCCTCTCGTGAGCACAAGCTGGTACCGATGGAATATTCATACCCTCTCATTCTAAAAAATCCATTCGGCTTTTCTCTAGTGAGTGTACCTGCTCTGAATCCTTTTTTTGGGATGTTCCTTTTTTGTAGTTTGTCTGGGGTAACTGCATGTGGCCCGAAGGCTTGAGGTGGACCAAGGTCCTTAAAGGTGGCCCGAAATCCCTACTGACCTAAAGGCCTAGGTGGCCCAAAATCCTTAAGAAATCCAAACCCAAACTGATGGCCCAAGGTGAATAGTTCGAGTTGCTACAGTACCGAACAGTACCTACTATAGTAACTGCTATAGTGCCTGCAACAGTACCAGCACAGTGTACAGTTCTTCTATAGTCCTGCATAGTGTACAGTACTACTACAGTCCCCCCAGAAATATTTCTCTACCTGGTTTTGAACCTGGGTCATGTGGACTCACTTAAGGATACCTCACCAACTAGGCTGAGGCTCTGTGCACGTCATGGTATAGTTGGTTATTCAAACACTTCATTATTTGGATGGGTATAATAATGATTATAACTAATGTAAATAATAAATATAACATGTTAATGATTATTTATATATATGATATACCATCCAATTATATACGACTTCTCCATCAATATAATGATATTGTCACTCGTGTGTACGTACAGATTACCGTCTCCATGAATGCGATGAGATTCATTCCCCATCATAATCATTCAAGAATAATTTTCATTTTATGATTCAAAATAATGTTTATGAACATAATATAATTCTTTATATGAATCAAATACATAATATTCATTACAAACATGGCTTATATAGCCAATAATATAAAGGAAAATGAATCAGTTAACACCTAAAATAATGATACTACTGAAATATTATTAACAAAAAAATATTAGAAGATCATATATGATATAATATTTATGTATTTGGTTATTTTATAATTTAATAACAATTATTTCAGCATTATACAGGATGTTAACCGACCCTATACTAAGGAAAAGTGAAAGTTAAGGGGTTTCTTATCTCACTTTTAATTCCATGAGATTTCGATTGTTCGCCACTTATTTATTGCATGTGGTGTATTGTATACTTCAATTTGATATATATTATTATGATTCTATTTATAATCATGGTATTCTGTGATTAATTTGGTAGTTATTAACTTGTGGTTATACGAATCGATTGATTACAACATGGTAAGGGGTTTTCATCTCACTTCTTATTTCTATGAGATTCATGCAATATTGCCACTATTTCCTTTTATGTGGTGTATGTACTACCCATAATTGTATTACTTATATAATATATGTTAATTTATGGGTATTTAAATCTTAATTTTATGATCTTTATTTCATGGGGTGTATGTTTCCTAAGTCACGAAATCAGTAAGGGAATTTCTAATTTCAATTTCCACTCATTGGGTTTTACGCAAACTTCATTGATTATTTTACTCCCAGATTATGTGTGAAATCACTATTTATTTATTTATGTAGTATTTTCCACCCCCCTTTGTGTGGTTATTCATTATATACACATAATCACTCCATTAATAAATTCTCAAGTCATCGATATGAACTTGATAAGAGTAACCTTAACTAAATTTTCATTCATTGAGTTAAATATCCAAGTCATTGCTATTATTGTTACAAGAATATGTGTCAATGTCATCTTATTGTTTTAAATTTAATATCAAATAATATTTAGTGTATTTATATTTTTCACACATAATTATTTGATTGATTTGTCCTTAACCTAAGGATAAGGTCTTTATAAGGGATTTCATCTCAACTTACATTCCATTGAGACTTCTTTGTTGTTATGTGCCAATTCACTTTTATTTTGGGTATATACTATACTTTGACATAATATATCATGAATACCTTTATTCTCATGATATTATTAATTTTTTATTACTTCAATTATTTGTATTCAAGCATCTCTCATTTGGTTAAGAACTTTAACAAAAATATCATTTTAAATGTTTTAAAAAATTATTCTTCTAAATCTTTCTCATTAATGTCCATGTTTTAAAAACAGTTTTAAGGATTTATTTATATGGACATTAATGTTTTAAAATTAAAATTCTATTTAAAATTTTTAATGTGGTATGGGACACTTTGATTAAAAACTATTTTAAATAGCTTCTTGATAGGTAGTGATACTTTTAAATGTTTTCAAGAAAAAAGGGGTATATTTCTCTCAAATAGTTTAGATGATTATTTTCATCTATGTCAATATCCTTAATTATTCTCAATTGAGGTTAATTTTTTATAATAAAATCTCCCATATTGTATTGAATGAGTTATGTTTGACTATGGATATGCTATTTTTATAAAATTCATGTTTTATGGTTAAAATATTGACATTTTGTATGCTAGTTTTAATATGAATGTTTAGATTATGTTTCACCCTTTCATATGAAGAATGCATTGGACTTAATAAGTAACGGGTGGAGCCCATTATAGCTCCTTGATGCATCATTAGGTCTCATGAGACAAACTAGTATCATGGCACAAGGCATTGACAAAATCTTATTTGTAGTCTTGGTGCAAGGCCTTGACTTTGTGGTTATGAAGTCTGGCATTATGCATTCCATCATTATGAAATTGGCTATTGATTATACATGTGATTATTCGACTAGTATAATATCCATGTGAATTAGTAAATGACATTATTTGATTTATCTTTGCCATATTATGTTGAAGTTTAGGTTTAGAAGTCTTCTGTTTAATTCTTATACATTTACTTAAATATTTTTACTTATTTATGACAGTTTTGGCTATATTGTTATCCTTACTAAGCATTTGAGCTCACCCCTTCCTTATGTTTTATTTTTTCCAGGATGAAAATAAGTATATTATGATTAACCTGCAGGAATAGGCTAAGGGGTATAAGAGTGTTCAAAGGGGACACAATGCTGTTTTTTTCATGATATAATGTAAAACTTATGTATGTATCTAGTACTTCCAAGGCTACTAAACTGATCCATATTTCGGGATGTGATTCCTTATATCATGCCAATGTTATGTAATAATACACCGATTTTGGGTAACTAGGGTCGAGACATTACAACAAGTGTCTTTTATAAAAATAAAATAAAAAAATCACTTTTTTGGATTATATTAATGATATATATATATATTATTCAATATAATTTTTAACATTCATCCTATGTGTTTTATAAACCTAATATAAAAATAAATCTAGTTTTATACTTAAAACTGTATTTTTTATAAAATCATTTTTATCACCTTTTAATGGAACACTTATTTTCAAAATAATTTATGAAAATTTTATAAATTATATTTTAGAAAATAAATATATTATTTTGAATAATGATATCAGAATTTAATTTGGTTGAATTTTTGGTATTTTTCTGATAACTTTCATGTTTTGACGAATAATGAAAATACCGAATTTTAATTGAAAACTACTATTTATTCTAACTTAATTTTAATAGTTAACTTATGTTATTAATTTGTTTAAAGGTATAATTAGTAAAATTTTACATAAATTAATTAAATTTAGGTCATTTTAACCAATTTCACATTAAAATTGGATATAAAAACATTTCAAACTCTTTGACTTTTTCACATTAAAAACCCGTCATGTCATCCCTTCTATGGGATTAAATTTAAATTAATTTATACCACATCTATGATTAGAATTATGAAAAATTGATTCCATGTTTGGAATCATAAGTTTAAAATTTAGTAAATAGGTCTTTTTTTACAATATTAATAGTAACTTTAGTGATTTTTATTAGCACGGTTAAGGGTAAATTGGGTAATTAAGTGTAAAAATAATATTATAAATATTATAAAACTATCCTAACATTTTATAAAAAATTATTGTATGAATTTAATTATCACATTAACACATAATGTTCTAAATTTAATTATTCAATGGACATTATTCCAAGAAAATGACTTAGATTTTATTAAAAACAAAGAGTGTCAAAATATCACACTATTACTTTTAATAAGTATAATATTTTTAATATGGGGTTAAATAGAATATATATTTTATTGTAATTATTATTATTAAATATAAAAAGTTTATCTATATCATGAATTTTTTTTTTTATTTTTTTTGAAGAAATAATTATCATAAATCATTACACAATGATGATGCAGAAATTATTCAATTAATGAAAAAATAAATTAAATGATATTAGAAATATTAAAATAAAAATAATTTGAATTAAACAAGGTGATAAAAGAATTTTATAGGTGAATATAACATTTTAGGGGAGTATTAAATTATTTAGTTAGAATTTATCTTACTGTATTAATTTTCTTAAAGTCAAATTAATGAATAGTGTCAAAATTTACACTAATGGTATTTTATGAAAATAATTTATTATTAAATAATTTATAAATCATAAAAATAATTAATAATGACAAAGGGGGTGTGATAGGGTCTAAAATATAATTACTTTTCCATTTATGGCCCAATTTAAACTCTATATGCTAAAATTACATCCTCTAAATATTGAAAAAAAAATTATTTAAAATTAAAATAGATTAACTAAGGGTTAATCAAAATGATAAGGTTTAAAATAACACCAAAAATTGTCAAAAATCTATTATTTTATGATATAAAAATCTTATCATATATTATCTTCAAATAAATATACTTTTTAGGTATTTGGATTGAGATTTAATTTATTATAAATTAATATTTTGAAAAATTCCAAAAGTGCCCCTAACCTCAATTATAAAAGGGAACCACTTTCTCTCTTTTATTTACACTTAAAATCCTATTTAGTTTGGAAGAAACTTGTTGAAGTCTCCTCAAAACATTCCTGCATTTATCCTGTAATACTTCCTTTGGTCATAAATTCATCCAAGAAATTCTTTTGGTGTAAACCAAAAGGAGATACCCGAAGAAGAGGTAACATTCATCAATAAATATTTTTGTTTTATTTATTTCTTAAACCCCTTAAATTATTTCTATTTGATGTTTATATAAAAACATCATTATATTTAATATACTTATATGTTTTTATGTTATGTTCACTACCTAAAACTTCATATACATCCATAAAATGGGATATGCAATCATTGTTCGTGTGGACGGAGGACTACCGCCTCGCGAACCGATGTCGTTCATTATTCCATTTATACCTTTAAAGGTTTATAATAATGATGGATTTATAGTATATAAATTATATATATATTATTTAAATGATTTTATTATGATTATATAATTTTTATATCACACATAATTTCATGCTTTCCATTTTGTGGGAATATGATAACATCATTCGTGTGTACGGTGGACTACCACCTCACGAAGTGATTTGATTCAGTCACACATTACATAGAATTTATAAATGATGGTTTAAATAAAAATATGTTATATATATGACATAAAAATGGTTCTTTAATAATAATATAACATATAATTTTCTTTCTTTTAACCCAAAAATAAAATGAAAACAGTATTCATGTATACGTACAACCTACCATCTCAATGAATGGTGTATTTTATTCTATAACTCTAAATGTTATGAATAAATATAAATACATATATTATGAATATATATGATATCTATGTCATGATTATAATTTTTTAGATGATGAAATTAGGATCTAATTAAGTGGACCAATAATAACAAGTCAAAATATGTACGAAAAACAAAGTTGTTATTACCTCAAACAGAACTTTAACATGGATTTATTAATAAGAGAGAAATATAAATTCAGAAGTAAATCATACATAGTATTTTATATATGAATATTATTCTGTTTTATTTTTATAATAAACTTATATTTATTATATAGAATTTTTAACATGTACAAAGGAATTCAAGACATAAGTTAAGTGGATTTCCAATATCACATTTATTTCTATGAGACTTATGCCATATTCACCACTCATTTATTTTGTGTGGTGTATATAATTCACATGAATTTAATATATGATAATTATCTTAAAATTTATGGGTATTTACATATCCATTTTATGATCTCTCTTTCATGGGTTTTATAGTTTAAAAGTTACCAAATCGGTAAGGGAGTTTTGTCAAAATTTCTCTTCTTTGAGACACATGTTATGTTATACACCAATATTCTATTATATAGTGTATATACAACTATTTGACATGTTTTATCATGAAACTCATTATTTTTATGATATTATGAGTTTCATGTAATGTTATTCTTTCTTCATTCATAAATTTTTGTTCTTTCATATGAATGTTTTCTAAAAATGTTTTAAAAGTGTTTTAAATGATATTTTATGTATTTTTATGGAAAATGTATTTCAAATAAGTTTATAATAGTTTTAAAATATTCCCTTTTAAGTTTTCATGTTTATTTTAAATTAAAATGGTTAAATAAATTTTTTATGATATAAAAATGCATTTTTCAAAAGTAAAGGATATTTTCCTCAACAATTATTTCAATTGATCTTTCAAACACATTTTATATCTGAGATAACATTATTTGTTGTTAATTATTAATTACTAGGGTTACGATTCAAGGATACTTTATTATTATTTATATGGTTGGTTTAGGTATATGATAAATGATTTGTGTTCTTGTATCACACATATGTATAGTTTTCATTACTTGACGGGTGGTACATATATCTCCCTCTAATACATTGGGTAATTATTTATATCTCATGAGATAGACATGGATGAAATGGGGAGTGAACCCGGTTTAAAAGACTTTTTCTGCTAATATAGTCTTGGGATTTAACCTTGACTACTAAGATGGTCTTGGGAGTGAACCTTCACTACTAAGATGGTTTGGGGAGTGAACTCATTCCACTAATATAGCATTGGATGTGAGAATTTACTGTAATGTAAATCATTTTTTATATATGTTTGTAGAAAAAAATTCATGTATTATGTTATGCTCTCATGTAATATGTTCTTTGATTCTTTATGAACTTCTATGATTTATTCCATGACACGATATCATTATCTTTGATATAAAGAATATTATTTTCAAATGTTTTTTAAGTACTTATGCCTTATTATTATGTTATGATTGATATCTACATTTTTTACCCTTACTGAGAATTTGATCCCACCCTTTATTATTTTTCTTATCCCTATGATATGAAGAAAGGTTTTAAGTTTTATATATCAAAAAGGGTTCTAGTTATGAAGAAATAGGTATGAGAATAAGTATATGTGTTGTGAACCAGTTGTTTATGTTTCCAAATTTTTAAAGGCACTAAAATAATATGGTCTTATGGAATGTGTTTTTTTATTCCTAAAAATTGATGTAATGTATATGTACATTATGCTTGGGTCATTATAGTTGGTATCAAAGAAAAGTTTGGTTAACATTTGGAAACTCAGATGAGAAAACTGTATTGATAACCCTAAGTATATTTCTAAGGATATGTCTAGGGATGTATCTAAGGATAATCATAAGGTTTAATAGATTAAATAAAGTGTCATATTTTAGACATCCTATAAGTGATTTTTAATAGTTATGTTGTTTTCCACAATTATAAGTGTTTCCAATGTTACGATTTCTAGTTTTAGTCAATGGTGGGAACTATAAGGAACTGGATTAATGTTGAATTTGATGAAAAATTTGTCGATGAGAATTAAAATGGGATGATCACAGGAGTAAAGAAAGTTGTGATCATGACTATTCAGTTGTCACAAAACATGATTAACAATGTATACCATAATAAACTCTTAGACTCACCTAGGAAGAGAAGGAAAAGGTTTTATGATAATTATGGTAAAGGATACCACAGAGGAAAAAAGACTTTGTTTCCTTTGTGTTAAGAATCTGGGAAGAAACACCCAAATAGATGTCTGAATGAAAAAATAAGATGTTTTGGCTATGGAAAAGAAGGAAACAAAGCAAGTAACTACAAATGGAAAATGAAATGTCCAATTAACACAATGTATGGGGATATTTTCGTCCCTGAGGTATTATCAATTGATGAATTCTTTAAATGTGGAAATAATAGAAATTATGAAAATTGATGTACTAAGTGGATAGCTCACAAATACAATCTAAAAGGAAGTATAAGTAATGGTTATATTGTTGATGATGATGAGACTATAGGTAAAATTTGAAAGGAAATAGTTATTAAGGAATAAGATGAGGTATCCTTGGTAATGGATTAAGGATTAAGTGAAATAATATAAGTGTTTATGTATTTGGATTAAAAATTATGTTATGTGAATTGTGAAATATGCAAGGATTGATTAATTTATTTTTTTCTAAGGATTTAAAAGAATATTTTGAATGGTTATGATGAACTAGAAAAGTGATTTAATGGAAATTTTATATTCATGGGAAACCCATAATTAATGGAAATATAACCCTTAATATTTTCTTATTGTTAAGATAATTATGTTTAGATAAAGTAAGTTGAACAGTACGGATTACCTTGGAATTTATTAAAAAATTGTTGGAAAAGTGGGTTATGCTATCATTGATGAATTTTACAGTATTTTTAGATTTAAGGAATATATCCAATAATCTTTGGAAGAAGAAATAATTCTTGTTTTCAAAAACGATTTATGGTAATTCAGGTTATTATCATGTTTCAAGAGAGTATAAGATGAAGGTATTCAAATGTTTGGTATTTGACAAACAAGATATACTTTATTATATATATGGATAAATGTTAATCTTATTTTGATAAATTTAGTGACCTTCTTTATAAAGTTTTATACTTTCAACTTTCAAAAGGGTTAAATGATTATCCATTTATGAAAAGGTTTGGGTTAAAATTCGAATGAGGTTTTACAGATTAAATTATTATCTATCGATATTAAGATTTATGTATATTGGATAAATTTTTCTAACCATTTTTTTGATAAATGTAGATATAATGAATTATAATTAAATTTATGGATCTCATGATCTACTAATTCTTTTGGAATGAAAAATTCACCTTCATTTCTTCGAATAAGAGAAGAAGTTGAAATCAATCAATAAACAACAATGGGTGAGATTGTACTGAAATCAAGTAAGTTTATATTCTCATGAAAATTATTCAACTTTTGTAAAAGGGTCTTGAAATAAAATGTTGTACCATTATCATCATTTGTTATGATATTAATGTAATTTTTTCAATCCTCGTTGGGTTATGTATTTGATGATCATTAAATTTATTCTAAACATGTTATTTATAACTCTCCATCAGACCGTTATAGTTATATTTCTATTTTATGTCCATGTTTTCACTTTCCACCTATGTTATCCTATGTGGAAACCAAATTATGAGTTACTTTGAGTAATAGTTAAGTTTCCATCTTTCCCTTTTCAAATTGAAGTTTTAGTATTCATTTTTATAATGTGGATTTCAATGAAAGTGACTTTAAGGTATTAAAACTTTGATGAACCTGATGAATTTCAAGATTGAAATTAATTTTAAGGGGGGGAATGTAACACTTTAATATTTTTATGAAATATATTTTTGTTAATTTTATTTCTTTGATGTCTTGTGTTACACACAACACCAACTTAACTTTTGTTTCACGCAATACTGAGATTCTACAAAACAACATTTTATTATTATAATTATTTAAACAATAAAATTATAACCTAGATTCTTGAATGAAAAGTGTGAATAGGATTAACTAGATTATGAAAGTATGGTTTACATATGTAAACCCATTTTGAAATTAAAATGAAATCTTTTTTTGAAAAAACTATTTAAATGTGCATAAGTGTGTTTTATACAAATAAAAAAACAAATAATTATTTTGGATTTATATTAGTTAAATATATATATATATATATATATTATTCAATCTAATTTTTAACATTAATCCTTTTTTTCTAGACCTGATATAAAAATAAATTGAGTTTTATCCTTAAAAACTATATTTTTTTGTAAAAGCAGTTTTATCTCCTTTTAATGACACACTTATTTTAAAACTAAATTTCAAAACATTTATAAATTAAAATTGAAAAAAATAAATTTATTATTTTAAAGTGAGATATTAGAATTTAATTTTTTTGAATTTTTTGTATTTTTCAGATAAGTTTCATGTTTTGATGAAAAGTGAAAAAATACTGAATTTTAATTGAAAATTGCTTTTTTCATATCACGTATTTATAAAAGGTAAATTATGTTTTTAATTGGTTTTAAAAAATAATTTGTAAAATTGTAGATAAATTAAACCAATTTATGTAATTGGAACCAATTTCACATTGAAATTTAATATTAAAACATTTCAAACTTTTGGAATTTTTCACTTCAAAAACTCGTAGTCTCATCCTGTCTACATGATTAATTTTAAATTAATTTCTACCACTTCTATGATTATAATTGGGAAAAATAGATTTCAAATTTTTAATCATAAGTTAAAAATTTATTAAATATTTTCCTTTTATTTTTGGGATATATGAATGGTAACTTTACTAATTTTTATAAGCACGGTTAAGGGTAGATCGTGTAATTAAGAGTAAAAATAATGTTATAAATATTATAAAACTATGATAAGACATAACCATGTTATTGGATGAATTTAATTTTACCCTCAACACCTAATATTCTCACGTTAATTTTTTAATAGACACCTGTACATGAAAATTAATTAGATATTATTAAAATCAAAGAGAGTGACAAAATGTCACACTCTTACTTTTAATAAGTATACTATTTTTAATATGGGGTTAAATAAAAGAAACTATCTAATATAAATATTTTTCCTAAATATAAAATATTTATATACATCATGGAATTTTATTTTTTATTTTTATTGAATAAATAATTATCATAAGTAATTACATAATTGTGATATATTAACTATTCAATTAATGAAAAAAATAAATTAAATAATATTAGAAATTTTAAAATAAATATATTTTTAATTAAATAAGGTGATGAAAAAAATTATATGTGAATATAACATGTTATGGGTGTATTAAATGATTTATTTTTAAGTTATCTTTCTATATTTATTTTTTATAAGTCAAAGTAATGAATAGTGTAAAATTGACAGTAATGATATTGTATGAAAATAATATTTTATTAAATTATTTAAAAACATAAAAATATTAAATAAGGTAAAATAAGATGATATATAGTATAAAATATCATAAATTTGACAATTATTGTTGAAATTACACTTTATATATATAAATTACATCCTATTAATATTGAAATGTTTATTAACATGGTTAAAATTAAAATAGAATAACTAAGGGTTAGTCAAAATGATAAGGTTTAAAATAACACAAAAAATTGTCTAAAATATATTGGTTTATGAGCTAATATATAATAATGTTTTATTCTATTCTTCTCTTTTCTTCACACTTAAAAAACTATTTGTTTTATCCAAACACTATCTTGATATTATCTTTAATTCCCTACCTTAATCCTATAAGCCTTCCTTTTTCCATAAATCCATCTAAGTCCTTTAGTAAAAACAAAAAGAAGATACTTGAAGAAGAGGTAACGTTCATCAATGAACATTTTTATTTCTTCCATAAACCCCTTCAATTATTTTTACTTCATGTTTATATAAAAACAATAGTATATTAAATATATGGATATTTTTTTATGTTAAGGGTATAACCTACAAATTTTTACACATCCATCAAATGGGATGTGCAATCATCATTTGTGTGTATGTCAGACTACTGCCTCACGAACTAATGTCATTTGTTATTTCATTTCTACCTTTAATGTTTGAGAATAATGATAGATTTAAAGTTTCTATATAATATATATACTATTTTTATGATTTTATTATGATTTTGGAATTTTTATATCACACATACCTTCATGATTTCTATTTTTTGAAAATATGATAACATCGTTTGGGTGTACGGGGGACTACCGCCTTGCAAAGCGATGTGATTCATTCCCATATTACATGGAATGTATTAAGAATGGTTTTAATAAAAAAATATGTGATATATATGACATGAAAATTATTCTTTAATGATAATATATCATATAATTTTCTATCTCATAACCCTATGAGAAAATTAAAACAACATTCATGCGTATGTATGGCCTATCGTCTCCATGAATGGTGTATTTTATTTTCAAACTATAAATTTTATGAATCACCATAAATAGATATATTATGAATATATATGATATTTATTTCCTGTTTATAATTATTTATATAATTAAGTCATGATCTAATTAAGAGGGCCAAGAATAATAAGTCAAAACATGTAAGAAAAACAAAGCGTTCATTACTCGAAACATAACTACAACATGAAATTGTTAATAAGTGAGAAATATAAAGTCATAAGTAAATCCTATATGTTATTTTATATAAGAAAATTATTATGTGGTATATGTACAATAAACTTATATTTATTATATAGGAGTTTTTAAAGTTTACAAAGGATTTCAAGACTTAAGGTAAGGGTATTTCTAGTCTCACTTTTATTTCTATGAGACTTATGTCATATTAACTACTTGTTTATTTTGTATAGTGTATATAATTCCCATGAATGTAATCTATGATAATTATCAATAAATTTATGGGTATTTACATATCCATTTTATGATCTCTCTTTCATGGGGTTAATAATTCAAAAGTTACCAAATAATTAAGGTAATTTTGTCTCAATTTTATTTATATGATAAAAATGTAATGTTATATACATATATTATTTTATGAGATATATATACTACCATATTACATGTTTTATGATGAATATGATTATTTTTATGACATTATAAGTTTCACTTAATTTTATTCTATATTCAATGGGGAATTTTTGTTTCTTCAAATCAATGTTTTCTAAAAATGTTTTAAAATTGTTTTAAATGATATTTTTTGTATTTTTAAGGAAGAATGGTTTCAAATATGTTTACAATAGTTTTAAAAGATTCCTTAATAATATTTCAAGATTATTTTTTAATGAAAAAGGTTTTCTAAATGTTTTATTATATAAATATACTTCTTAAAAGTGGAATGGATATTTTCCTCAATAATTATTTAAAATGATATTTCAAAACCATTTTCCATCTAAGATAACTTTATTTGACGTTAATTATGAATTTATGGGGTTATGATTCAAAGATAATTTCCTTATTATTTTTTTGTTTTGATTATTTTTATGATAAATGATTTATGTTCTTTTAGAAAAGATATGTATGGTTTTCATTATTTTATTGGTGGGACCTATATCTCTTTACAATACATTAGGTAATGGTTTATATCTCTTGAAATAGACATGGCATAAATGGGGAGTGAACCTAGTCTATTAAATAACTTTCTATGCTAATATGGTCTTGGGAGTGAACTTTGACTTCTAAGATGGTCTCTTTAGTGAACCTTGACTACTAATATGGTTTTGGGAGTGAACTCATTATACAAAAATAACCTTGGACATGATCCTTGACTACTATAGAAATTATATATATATATATATTCCACGATTTCATTTCTTATGTTTTACTCTCATGGAATATATTCTTTGATTCTTTATAAACTTTTATGATTTATTCGATGACACAATATCATGATCTTTAATATATAGGATATGATTTTCAAATATTTTGTTTATGTGCTTATGCCTTATGATTATTTTATGATTGATTTCTCCCTTCTTTACCCTTACTGATCATCTAATGTCACCTTTAATTATGTTTCTTTTCCATATGATTAAAATAAAGGTATTAAGTTTCATATGTCAAAAAGGGTACCAGTTATGAAGAAATAAGTAGGAGAATAATTTGATGTGTTATGAACTAGTTGTTTATGTTTCCATGTTTCCAAAGGCACTAAAGTAATATGATCTTTGGGTGTTTGTTTATATATTCCGAAGAAATGATGTAATGTATATGTACATTTATCTTGGGTCATTATAGTTTTCCATCAAAATTGATAATAAATGTTAAATTAATATAATTGTAGAAATGAAGTTTTTATTATGTTTATAAATCACTCAAGTTAGTGGGCATGTCTTTATTTCATAAGAAAAAATTTATAAATAGTTGATAAAAATGTTTATCATGATGAAAGTAAGATAAGTATCTACTAAATTCATGTAAGAATAAAACTAAACATGTATGATAAAAGAAAAGTGGTGAATGATAAGTAATATAGATCATTGATTGGGAATCTCTTATATTTGACTACTTCTAGGCCAGATATAGTTTATTTTATTGCACTTTGTGCTAGATTTCAATCCAATATGAAGTAGTACCATATTCTACAATATAGAAAAATTTTAGATAAAACATAAATACTTATTATTAGGGTTATTTTTATTAAAATTAATGGTATTTAAGCCAGAAAGTGTTTATAGAAACTAACTGGGTGGGTGTTTTCTATAATAGGAAGTCTGCCATAGGTGGAGAATTTTTCATTAGTGATAAATGTGTATCATGGAATTCAAAAAACAATAATCAGTTAATTTGAGTTTAACTAAGAATGAATATGTGGTTACATCATTGCATTATACCCAAATGATGTGGATAAAGACTAAACTTGAGGATAGGAATATTCAAACTGGATATCCAATGGATGTTGAATGTGATAATCTAAGTGATATAAATCTATATAAAAAACAATGTATCCATCCATATGAAATTACATTGATATAAAGTTCAATTTTATAAAGTTTAATATGGATGAAAGAATCTTTAAATTTGAATTTTTTCTATCCAAGGAACTAGTTTTTGACATTTTTACAAAGGAAATTACTACTAAATCATGTGATAAACTGATACTTTAAATTGGAGTGTGTCTTGGTACCTGAGGTATGTGAATTTTGAGATTACTATACTATTATTATACTATTTTATTTATTTTAAATAATAGAGAAGTAAATGATGGGGAGAGAAACCTTTATTTTTTAATTTTTTGGGTAAGAGTAGAAATATTTTGTAAAATTAATTTTGATTTTTTAATGGGATAATTCTAAGTTAGTGTCACTTTTAGATTTTTTATGGATGGTTCTATTATTATATTTAACCCTCTTGTTTTCTACACTGATCAATCCTTGCATATAATTAGTTTGAAATAATTGATGGCATTTTTCTTGAGTAAAATGATACCATCCTCTCTGAACTCACTTTTTCTTTATTATTAATAAGGGGGAGAGGAAAAATCATTTTATTGGTTTTTTGGATTGCTTCTTGAGGGGGATTTTAAAAAATTTATATTTTCTATTTTAATTAAAATGTGAGGTATTGAAAATGAGTCTTAAGGGGTAGATTTCTAAATATTCATAAGTATGATATTGTATGTTTTTAAATAATAGTGAATGATGAGGTTAATAACACCTCAAGACATTAGTTAATATTAAAAGAACACTATGTTCAATAGGGTACACCACACACAACCTTATGCTTAAATGAACTGCAAAATAATATTTAATTATGATAATTCTAACCTAGTTATCAGTTCGGTGAGTATTAATAGTAATAACAATATTATTAAAAATCTATATAAATTTTTTTCCAAGATAAATTTAATAACCAATCATAAATTTACTATTAATATGATGGAAATAGAGATATGATCTTTTTAACGTAAAAGTGATGTTTTTCACAAAACTATTTATTTGTGTGGAATGTATTTTGATCCTAATAGATTAAATTAATTACTATTGATAAATTATTCTAATGAAATAAGTAGATTATATATCCAATTGAATAAATTATTATCCATTTAATTATTCTTATTAGATATATAAATAGAATAAAGTCATTTTATGCTTCAAAAATACATTTTCTTTTAAAATGGTTTGTCTTTCATTTTGTTTGTGTATATGGTAATAAATTTCTTCCAATTTTATAAATTTTATTTAAAAAATGGATATAATTTTTTAAATCATCATATTATAATAGTTAAGGTATTATTTTTTGAAATTTATCTAAAAAGTTAGATTATTGAGTGAATAGTGAAATATATTTACTTTATTAAAACTATCAATTTTATGAAATTATAATGATATAAGAATAGCTTAAATGTTTACAAAACTTTTATATTGAAAAATAATAATTATTTAAAAACAACTATAATTCATAAAAAAGTATAATTTTGAAATTATAAATATATTATTAATATTTTAGAAATCTAAGTAATATTTTTGTTCAAATAAAAACCATTTTTAGTTCTTCAATATTGATAATGTATTAACAAGATACCTTTTCATTTTTTTGGGTTTAAAATAAAAATAAGTCTCCTTTTATTTAACATAATCTAATTAATCCCATCAGAATCAAAATTATACTTGACTTTCCAATAAAATTATTTTTATGATTTAAAACAAAAATATATAAATGCTTTTGATTATTTTTTATGAATTTATATTAAAATTAATTTTTACCACTTCTAGGATTTGAATAATGTAAAATGGATTAAATATTTTGAATAATAATTACTAATTTTAGGTAAAAAGTTTAACTTAATTTTTTATTATAATGAATGGTAACTATGGTAAATCTTTATCTCCTTGGTTATTGGTAAAATGAGTTAAAAGGGTTAAAAATAAAACGATAAGGCTTCAAGATAACATAAATAACTTTATTAAACCTCATTGGTTAGTTTTATTTCAAACTAAACCTTATTTTATTTGAAGATATGACAATTTGGAACTACTTTCACAATAAAATGACTTTATACCATTTAAATATTTTAAGGAATTCCATGTGTGTAAAGTAGAGCAGACCTAATCATCTGGTAATTACATGACTTAAAGAAAATATTTCGTTAGAACACATTACCAAGAAATTTTAGTATTGAATATTTAAATAATAAGGATAAAACTATTGAGCATATGTTGAATCAAAATTTTTGATAATTTCTTTTTGGTTTTGATGTTCATAAACACCCACATTTTTGTTACTAATGAATTTACTTTAAGTGAATTTCAGAACATTATTATTCATTAGAATATTTATTTTGGAATTATATTCATGTCATTGATCCATTAGTAATATTCATTAGAATATTAAGAATGTGTTTTAATGTATTCTGGAAATATTTTTCATACCCTATATGTGTAAACGTAATAAAACCCTACATTTGAAATATCACGTATGGATCAGGAACCCTACACTATCAAGAATGTATGGTTCATTAAACCTACGTTTTGATGGAACCCTACACTTGAGGAAATGAACATACGGTCAACCCTGTTTTTTCATCAACCCTACATTTGGTATTTTTTTCATCAAATGGAGGAACCTTTTGTTTGACTATTCAACCACGTAGTTTTAAATCCTCAATATTATCCGTGATTTATGAAATGGTCTTGATGGACGAAATTATTGTTTCATTGTTATTTTTTGACTAATTAAAAGGTTTTTTATGATTGTTTTAAAGGCTTATACTGAATGGAGTAAATTATTTCTATTATTAAGGGAATTTATGACTCTATTTAATAATTTTTAATTCAAATATTCCCAATTTGTTATGTGATATTTCTGGAGTTGGTTTGACCTGGATTTGTTAGACCTACTATTTAAATATCAAGACTCTCTTCACAAAAAGATACAGATGTACATACATAGAGTCAAAAATGTTTTGATCTATTGACTCATTGATTTTGTTACTGATAATAAACTTTATTTTTTATATCTTCTTCTACAAGAATGATAAATCTTTTAGAAAAGATACACTTTGGATACATACATGTTTATAAATATGTTTGGTATTTTTTCTGTCACTATTTTAATAAATAACTATGCAATATTAAATATTTATTTTTTGTTGCATTATATTGAAGATTTAATTTCATGTGCCAGTTGTTGTTTCAAACTATGAAGTTAAACATGTTCCATCAAACAAATAAAACTATTTTGATTTATTATATTTTCAACTACTCATACTCAGTTGTGGTTAAGTTTCAACTTCTTACACTATGTTGTGGATTTAAGGTTCCCTGTAAAAGAACCAAAAGGCTTTGTAAAGTCTTATTTTATGGTGTCAACTACCTGCACTCAGTTGTAGATTTAAAGGCCTTGGGATAATATTACCTACTAGTACAATTATGAAGCTTGTGGAGTTGAGCAGTGGTCGAGTGGACTAAGGGATCTTTGTTCCCTAAACAAATATACATATCTATATTTATTTCCTTTATTTATTTCCACTACTCTCTCATTTTTGAGATTAGTAAAGGTTCACTACATAACAAGAAGGTTGTGAATAATTCATTCAATTTTTTTTAGTACAAAATTAACCCCCTGTGTATTTTTCTTCATTATACGCACCCTGACCTAATAATTTGTATCAAAGTGAGGTTCTCTTCTGGTATATTTTCTTTTTGAAAATTATTTTTTCCCTATCTGATATCAACAAGTTGTATCAAAAGTTTTTTCAAGTTCTAAAAATCCTAAGTTAAATATTCAGATAAAGACAACTTAAAGTGTATGATTTCAAATAAGGTATGTTAATGATCCATGATCCTTATTTTAATGGTGATAATTATGGATTTCAGAAAGATCGTATGATCATTTATTTAAAAAAACTAGGAATAATGGTTTATTTAAAAGATTTTAGTCATTATGAGATTACTAAATAGGAGTTTAAATAATGGAACGATGATCAAGAAAGATAGTACGATCTCAATTCCAAATCCATTAATGTTATTGTGTGTAATTTATGACCTTAAGAATTCAATGGAATTTCACAATTTTCTACATCTTATGAGATGTGGAAGACTATTTCTATGGCCTATGAAGGAACTGATAATATCATATAGTTTAGGTTTAATTCTATGAAACTAAAGTTTGATACATTGATAATGTATGAGGATGAAACTATAAATCAAATGAATATAATATTGATAGAGATTTTAAAGAATATTTCTTCTTTAAGAGATTCAATTTCACAATAAGATCAAGCATTGAAAGTAATCATAGCACTACCCTCAAAGAAAAATGGAATATATGTAGTTATACGTCCATCTACACTAGTGAAAAATTTATTCATGAAGAAATTGATTGGAATTTTAATGATATACGAGTCTGAGATGCAGGATGAATTTTAAAATGACACATTACATAAAGAATATTCTCTCAAAAATACTAGGGATGAATCATCTAATTCATGTCATCTGGATTTAGATAATGATTTATCTGATCTATTAGTGAAATTTGAAAATTTATATAGAAAGAAAAGGACTGGTGAAAAAAAATGTTATGAGTGAAAGGGAAAAGGTCATATAAAGGATAATTTTCCTTTACGCAAAGTATAGAAGAAAGATTATTAAAATAGAAAAGGAAATAAAATTAAAAAATCTACCTATAGTAATACTTTTAGTTTAGATGATGAATCTTCTATAGATTCTGAGTCTGAGTATAAAAAACAATTGGAATGTCTAATGGCTCATTTTGATCATGAGGTATAATCTTCTTATTCTCAAAATTATAGTTATAGAAAATTATCTTATGATGAATTAAATAGGTATTGATTTATTCTACAAGATAAATATAAATCCCTAAATAATGATCATATAAAATTTAAAAAATATTATGATATTTTTCTATTAGATAAATAAAATTTGTCAAAATATATTTTAGATTTAAAATCTTATGGTTCTAAAAATTATTATGTTTTATATGATATTATGATTAAATAGTTAATAGATAAAGTTGATGATTTAAAACAAGATTCAATTATGTTGATCAAACAAGAAAAATATCCAAATCATATCCTTGGAAAAAATAAAATTCAGAAAGGAAAATTCAAAATATGAAGCAATGGTGAAAAATAAAAATATATAAGAATTATTTTTTTCCTAGTCTAAATAGTAATATCTTTTTTACTATTAAATTTTATAATTGTTGTATTAATGGTCATTATGATAATTATTGATGATTTAGAAAACCTCAAATTTATGTTTTTAAAAATTATTATTATTCAAAAGAATCATTTAACCTGAATAGTATAATTTCTACTCAAAATAAACAAGTTTGGTTACCTATAAATTTAATTGCTAACACTATTGGACCCAAAAACATATGGGTATAAAAAGCACTTTAATTTGATGTTTTACAGGATTACACCACTAAATATATATTGTCAAATCTATGATTGGTTGATCTAATTATTTATGAAAGTCTCTAGATAAAGAGTGAACAAATCTAAAGTAGTTCATTATCAAAAAACCTTATTTTTAAAAACACTAATCCAGGAAGTACTTCATTATTATATTTATATACTTCTAGTGAATTAACTATTTATATACAAAGGTATAAATATATCTCTCAATTTTTTATAAAAACACTTCTTTATTCTTTAATGTTAATTTATAATCTATATGCTAAAACATTAAATGTTTATATGGCTAGTATTAAAACATTTTAGAAAAATTGGTATTTTTATATATTATGAAAATTTTAGATATCTTTTTCATCTATAAATAATTTTGAAATCATCTTATTTTGTATTTCATTTTTTTATGAAACCTAAATATCTTTCTTACGTAACATGTCTCTTCCTAAGTTAAAATCTATAATGATTATTCTGTAATTTTTAGATAAGAAATATAAAATATCATCTTCACTATGTCAGAATAGAGCATATCATATTCTTTATAAAATTTTATTTATTCATATTCCTCTTTTTAATATATAATGAGAATACTTTTGGAAAATTAGAATACCAAAAGATGAAATAATCAATCTCTACAGGTTCAGATGAAAATCATTCTTATAAAAGGATAAAATATATTCCTTCTATTTTTTTATAAGAACAATTAATTTCGTATGTTAATGATTCGCATGAAAATTATTTTCAAAGAAATGATAAATTTCATTATAATGAATAACATGAAGTTTCTTTGTCTTAAATGACTGGTGAAAAGATTCTATTGAAAATCAATATCTTGAATGGAGAAAAATTGAATATATAAGATTCTTTGGATGTGTCTATAAAGTCATATGATGATCTATGGAAACAATTTGTACCAAAAATGATTTTTGATTCATTACATAAAGAAAATCAGAATATGAAGGATAGTTCAATCTCAAAATTAGACTTTAAATCATTCAAAATAGAAATTTTAAGAAAAATAGAAATTCACGGAAAATGAGTTGTTACCAAGATAGATCCTGATAATATGAATCTATTTCCTCTTGATTGAAGTTTTTCCTCTTCAAATCAAAGAACAGCAGATGTTCAAAACAAATTAGAAGAACTTTCAAGAGTTTTAGCTGATTTGAGTGAAAAGCTTCAAAGTTTAGAAATTTCATATGAACATTATAATTTTTAAACTCTTGAATTTTATTTATATATTCAAATAATATATGTACTATTTAGTAAAAATAATTTCATGTGATAATACATAATTTATTTCAAGTCTTAATTTTTTTCCTACATATACATGAACATGATATTTACTTATCTCACAAATCATTTTATTATGTATGTAATAATTTCGGTTTTCACTTATGAAAAAAACTTATTTAAAAACAATTTTCCTTTATGATATAATTTAAGGGGATTTATTAATAAAATAATTGTTTTATTTATTAAAAGTATTGAACTCCTTGTTTAAATATTTACATATTTAAGAAAACATAAATTTATGGGGAGTTAATTTTACTACTCTTATCTTTTTTATGTCACTAAAAGGGTGATAAGTTTATATGTTTTAAATTTATATAATTGAGATGTTTATATATTGAATTATGATTATTATTTATAATATTCTTGTCATAAGGGGAGAATTTTATGATATTAGAGAAGTTTATAGTTACATGTTTATCTAACAGAGGAGAAACTTTTTCTAAAATCAATTTATATAGGGTTAAGTTTTAATCTGTCTAAATAGGTAAGAAGTTTTTGTGTGGGAGAGAAGTTTATTTTATGGAAGAAATATTATAAATAAATTTATTTATAAATTTATTTTCTGAATATTTTTATCATGGGTCTTGTAATCATTAAAAAGGGGGAGATTGTTCAACTTATGTTGAATCAACAATTTAGGTAATTTATTTTTGTTTTTGATGTTCACAAATGCCCACATTTTGGCTACTAATGAATTTTATTTAAGTGAATTTCAAGAAATTATTATTCATCAGAATATTTATTCTAGAATTATAATAATGTTATTGATCCTCAAGGAATATTTGTTAGAATATTCAGAATGTATTTTAATATATTTTGAAAACATAGTTCATACCCTACATGAGTAAACATAAGATAAGGATAAATCCCAATGTTTGAAATTGTGTGTGTGGATCTAGAACCCTATGCTATTAGGAAATTATGGTTTATCAACCCTATGTTTGGATGGAACCCTAAGTTTGAGTAAAAAAATATGGTTCATCAACCCTATTTTTATCATCAACCCAATGTTCTCAACCCTACATTTGGTATTTTGTCTTCACATGGAAGAACCCTGTGTTTGATTATTCAATGGAAGAGTTTTAAATCCAAGATATTATATATGATTTATGAAACTGTATTAATGAGATAAATATTGTTTCAAAGATATTGTATAATTGATTCAATAGCACATTATGTTTTTTGTAAAGTCTTGTACTCAACAGATTAAATCATTTATATTATTAAAGGATGTTATGACTCTCTTGAATGATTTTGAATTCAAATATTCTCAATTTATTATGTGGTATTTTTGGAGCTGGTTTGACCTAGATTTATTTTACCTTATATATAAATATCAAGAATCTCTTCATTGAAAGATATAGATGTACATTCATAGAGACATACATGTTTTTATCTATCAACTCATTAATGATATTACTTCTACTGCACATTATCTATTACATATTCTTATGAAAGAACAATGAATCTTTTAACATAGATACACGTTGGAGACATACATGTTTATACATCTGTCTGGTGTTTTCTCTATCATTATTTTAAGAAAGAACTATTCAGTATTGAAGATCTATTTGTTGTTGTGCTATATTGAATATTTAATTTCATTTGTTGGTTTTTGTTTTGAACAATGAAGTTCAACCTGTACCGTCAAAAAAATTAAACTCTTTTGATTAATTGTAGTTTCAACTACTCATACTCATTTGTGGTAAAGTTTCATCTTCTTTCACTAAGATATGGATTTACAGTTCATTGTAAAATAACCAAAAGACTTTGTAAAGCCTTATTCTAAGGTGTCAACTTCTTGAACTCAGTTTTTGATTTAAAGGTCTTAGGATAAGAGGACCTACTAGTAAAATCACTAAAATCATGGAGTTAAATTTTCATGGAGTAAACTAAGGGATCATTATTCCCTAAAGAACTATACATCATTATGATCATTTACTTTATTTATTTCTCTTGCTCTCTCATTTTTTAGATAAGGAAAGGTTTATTGCATAACAATAATGGTTTGAATAATTCATTAAAGTTTTGGAAGTAAACAATTCACCCCCCCCCCCTCTTGTGTATTTTTCTTTGTTAAATGCACCCCAACCTAAAAAAACATTAACTAACAAAACTCAAGTCCTTTCCAACTCAAGGTCACTTTTCTCACTATATAAACAACTAATTAATACATAAAAATTCTCCCATATCTCCAACAAATTCTTCTTATAAGAAACTATTATAAATATTATATACTTTTCTTATCTTCATAACCTAAGTAAATAGAAAAATGATAAATGGGTGATCTTATATTCTCAGTAAAGGTAAACATAATCGATAACATTCAAAGATAATAAGTGGGCATAAGATAAGAATATGTGTATAATAAAGATACATAAGAAAACCATACCCAACAAAGATTAGGTCATAAATCATGGAATAAATCTTGAAATAAAATAATACCTGAATTAAAAGAGTGAATTAATAAACATGAACAATGATATCATAACCTATTCATGAGAATAATCAAAAAATTGTAAAAAAACTTTAAAATATGACACATTCATTAGTATTAAGAATCTAACTTTCATGATCCACACCATCAATGACCATGCTTACAAGTAACTAAAATAGAATCCCAAATACCTATATCATTATATATAAAATCTTAATTATGCAATTAATTATAGGGTTATATAGGACCCTACCCATCATCATCCATACATATGAGTTATATAAGAGATCAATCATTCATCATTTCATAAAGAACCCATAGAAATAAAATAGGTTTCATTCAAACCATAATAAAGTCCCCATAGAAATTAAATAGGTTTTATATCTTTTTAAAATGTATTCACTTAAGTAAATAATTCATAATTCCATCAATAAGATGATAAACATATGGGAAATAAATGGGTATATAATGACATCAAGTAACTTTCTAGGTGAATTTTATTCCATCAAGATAATAATGAATATGATATTTATACCATATAGATAAAGGGTATATGGTTAAGATAATAATTTTACTCAATCAATAAATGTATGTAATTTTGGGTGAACATGCTTCAATCAAGGGAGTAAAGATTTGGGAATTCACTTTAGAAAGGCATTAGAAGAAAAATTATGGTTATACACCAAAAATAATTTGGAAATTCAAAGTAAGTGATGGATTATTTCTCCAAAAGATAAGAATATTACATTATCAAAACATATAAAAAATTAGATGGTTACATTTAAAAAACATCTTCAATAAATTATAATATATAAAAAAGTATAATGAATTTAATGAAAAATAATTTTAAGGAGTCTTGGAAAAATCACTTAGGAAATAAGAAATATCATTAATCTATTAAAACCATTTTAAAATAGATATTTTATAAATATAGAAGAAAAATAATTTTTCTTTTAGAAACCATGAAAATGTAGAGATAATTTTCCAAATAAAATAACAAAGGTGCCATAAAGATTTGTTTCCATAGAATACATTAAAAGATATCATTTTCAATATATTCATAAAATGATGAAGTTATGGGTCACATTAAAAATTTATTTTCAAAAAGCTAAATTGAAAACTTTGGATAAAATTTACCTTTGAAAAATAAACTTCAAGAAATGATTCCTTGAAAATCATAAAAATTATCATGTAAATTTGGGGTGGAATATATTCAAAAAAACATTTGTTTTAAAACCCACATCATAAAAAGAGGATAGTATTTTAATTTTTAAAATGGATTAAGGGAATTAATAAAATCATATAAAATAATCCATATTATATTACCTAAAAATATATAATAACATTGGATAAAAGGAAAATTTGGACTTGAAAAAAATATCCAATTATGATTTGGTGTTTCATTCTTGATAATGTTATACTTTTAGGTGGGAGAACAATCAAGTAGAAATATTTGAATCAAAAGAGACAGAATCCCTAGAAATATAAAAGAGAGAATCATATAAAATGGAAAATAAATTAACAAATATAATATTTAAGTTTTAAGTTAAAATGAAACTTTATAACTTAAATAAAGATATTTGAGTCACCAATGTCCCTTATGTACATCACAGTTCATGAAGTTGGAAACTTTTGAAAATGGATTTTATGTGGTAAAAATGAAAATCCTTGGAATTATAGAGAAAATAAAACATAATAAAATTATAGGGTATAATTTACCCACTTGCAATAAATATGTTCAAGAAAAATAATTATAAATTAATGAATGATAATTGAGTTAACAAAAAACCCTTACAACTTGATGAGCATTTAATGTCAAAACCTTTTGAAAGAGAGATAGATTTAAATTAAAATTAAATTGCCCTAAATAAATATTTTTTAATGATATAGTAACTCAATTAGTCATCATATACACGACATAAAATAAATTAGGTTCATAATACAAAACATGTATCAAAGAGAGGAATTTGAGATAAAAACCCTTTCATTGGTCCTGATTCGTTCTGCACTTAGACCAAACATCCTAAAAAATTAAATTAATTTTATTAATTACATAAATAATAAACTTATTCAAAACTATAACCATTTATAAACCCTATTTATAATCATTCCATTCACATATATATATTTTATTTTTTACTTATTTTCCTACATCGGGTGTTTATAATTTTAATGGTTTATACTAGTTTCATAGGAGTGGGGTCAGTATTTTTCCTTATTCCAAATATAATATTTCCAAATTCATTAATGATACTATAATAGATAATTTATAATGATTCATGTATTTTAAATTTACTTTCTGGGTTACCTTAATCTTTATCTTATAAGATGTAATTGACAACGAGCATTTTTTGTTGATTTTTAACCTATAAAGAGTATTTTATTAATGAGTTAAGTATTTTTATAACCTTTACTAAAAAATAATAATTATATATATATATTTATATCATATTATACTAGTAATTAATTTTTCATAATCATATATGATATAATTTTATAGTATTGTTCAAGTGGGTGGTCAAACTGACCCAAACATGAACATACCATGATTAATTGATGATTATGAGAGGATTAAATTAAAATATCATTTTAACAAAATAATAATGATATAATATATTGTTTATTAGTGTTAAATATCATAATTATAAATGTTTATGAGAATACTTTATGGATATAAAAAATCATAATATGAATAAATTGTTTTTGTCTTAGTTCACATGTTTAAGATGGTTATTTTTGTAATGATTATTTATAATTAATATCATTAAGAGGATATATAATTTTTATTAACATAATATTATTAATATAATAACAATCATATTTATAATTTGAAACCATTCTCATGACAAGCCATGTAAGGTGGTGGTGAAATAAAAAAATAGATAAATCGATCATTTCATGGAGGCGGTAGTCCATACGTATGGATGGATGGTGATTTCATTTTCCATGGAATGAGGAAAAGTAATTATATGGTTTAAAATTTTAGAATATAAAATATATCAAAAATATCACAATTATATTTTCAATTCCATATTAATTCCATCATTTTGTGGTGGTGAAAGAAAATGAAACATGTTGTGTTGTGGAGGAAATAGTTCACACAACACATGATTCACATTTTTTTTCTTAATAGAAAAGGTGAAGGTAGTTAATAATTTTACTATAATTATAATAACATAAAAATATAATAATTATACTAATTTTATCATTATAATATGGTGAATATAAATTTTTTGGAAAAGAAAATAACATAGAGATATAGGAAAGAGGAAGGATTAGTTAGAAATCTATACCTTGCTACTTGGATTATATCCTTTTAAAATGGGATTAAACCATTGAAGGATGGTATTTTTAGAATAAAATAATATACTTTTGTTGTCTAGGGTTGTTTAGGAGAGTTTTGGGTAGAGGTTTTCCTAAAATTAATGGGTGTTTCTATGAGGTTAAATGAGGAGAGTGGTACCCCTTTTATGTGTGAAGTTGAGTGGAAATTTTGTAAATACCTAATACATTTTAATAATGGGAAGTAAATCTCAAATAAAGTCACTCAAAAAATTATGAAGAACATATAGTATAATATATAATGTAGATACACACCTCAAACACTGAATTAAAACATGTTTTTAAAATGTTTTTCCCTTTACCTCTAAGGTTACACATTTTTACCATTTTGGTTATTACTATAGAAACTTATTTTTACATAGGTTCCCAAAAATAAAATTTTTATTATTATATAATTTGGATATAATAATTAAATTTTATAAATCCATTATTTAATTTAATTTAAAAAATTTATAAAAATAATAATTTTAAAAAACTAAATGTATAATATATTAATAATAATTTTAAAAAATAAATATATAACTTAAATTCTAAAATGTAAAATATGGTTTTAGAAATTAAAAACAATATTTTTAAAAATTATAAAGTTTCTTATAAAAAATATATATAATCTTATAAAAAGGTTTAATAAATTTTCAATTCACACTTATACACTAATAATGTCAAAAAATTCATTTTATTTTTAAAATCGGTGATTTTCATTATTCACCTAAAATAAATGTTTTTAGAAAAATATAAAAAAAATCATCTAAATATAATTTTGACATTATAAATAAAAAAATTTATATAAATCAAATTCAAAATTTTATAAATTTAGTTTTTAAATAAAAGAAAAAAAATATAAATAAAAATTTCTTTTATTGAAAAATGTTGTTTTTAAACATTAAGTGTTTATTATTTAAAATAAATTTCTAATTTAGAAGATTTTAATATGTTCAATCATATATAATAATATTTTAAAACCATTCAATTTAATCTATTGGGGTAAAATATACATTACTTAATAAAACTTTTCTTTGAAAAAAAAAGAAATTTTATTTTTATACTAAATTCCCTTTACCATTAAAAATAATTATTTATATTCTGAAATTTAATTTTACTACTCCATTAATATGAAAATATTTATTTTAATTTTTTTAAAATAAAAGTGGTGACATTAATTGGTCACCTAATTCATTCCCCAAGGGAATTTATTAAAAAAAAGTAGCCGTACAAACACGAGGTGCAATGAATTTACACCAACCATAATTTTGAGAATTACAAACTAAGAAACACCATGGAAAATCCAAAAAAGTCATGAGAAGAGCTGTCCAAATGGGGCTCCACCAATACATATGGTCTAAAGGTATGACACTGGAATCTCATACTGAGTATGGTTGGAGCTGAACATCCGAAATTCTGCTCAACATTGCTTATTTATCAACATGATCCTCTTCTATCAAGCTTCTATATAGTTGTGAGTGAGGGAAAAAATGAAACCTGAAGAAGTCCTTGACACACTGAACCAGCATTAAGAAGAGAAAACCAGAAAAATTTTGGATCAAAAGGCACTTGGGGGGGTGTCGACCAGCAGCACAGTGTCATCTTCCAACAGAAGCTCATGTAGCAGTGCAAAAATCCAGCAAAGAGATATCCATGTTTACTATAGAACCCAAAAGACAAACTTCCTCAAATAAAAAATTCAAACAGTAGTTAAAAATAGAATATTAAAATAGTTATACTAGATAAGGGATCCGTCGAATCTAGTTGCATTTAGCAATTTGAAAAAAAGGGATATGCGCATGAAGTAGTGATAAGAATCGTATAAAATCTGGGTGTTTGTTTAGGCTCTTGCACTAACATCTTATTAAACATTCTTTGTTGAATATCAGGGTATGTCTCCGCATAAATTTCACCATTTTTTAGTCTTTGCTAGGATATTTTATCTCGTTGTTCCATTTGAGATTCCATATCTTCATTCACCTTTTCTTTTGATGGGATGTCTCCTTATCAATTAAGTGATTCATCATAGCTTGGGATTTAGAGGGTCTAGTTATTTCCTTCTTATAGGCATCCAAAGAACGTGTGAAAATTGTTTTTTCAAGATGATATTCAAATAACATTGATCATTCATAAAAGCATGCACCCAATTATGTATATAAAATAAGTATATATTCTCTATTAAATACCTCTCCCAAAACCATTTTAATATTAAAGACATTAATCCATTGTGAGGTTATATTTTCCTCTAAAAGTTAAATCTATTTTAACCCTAAAATGTTTTAATCACTAGTTCATAAGGTCACAAACTAGTCCATATATATCATAATCCCAAAAAAAATATAAAAAACACCAAAAATATCATGGATTACTTTTTAATTAAATTAATAATCATTTCCAATACAATCTAACTCACTTTTATCAAAATCAATCATCCCGTTATTACCTCAACATCAAGCTTATATTAATCATAAGTGTTATCCAAACCTCAATCATGTTTTCATCAGTACTTATCCCCAAATATATAATCTTTTCATAAAATCACTTTTCAAGGTTATTGATTCCATTTATTATATGTTTTAAAACCATTAAATTATAATTACTAAAGAAAAATCCTTATATGTTTCACATAACACTTATAATTTTTAGAATATACCATAATAACACTAATAAATATCACTTACTAAAAAATATTTATGACTATCAAGAATTAATCTCTATTATGTAATGATACTAGCTACCTTAGTTAAGTCTAGGAAACACGCCATTTCTATCAAAACAGTAATATAATAAGATTCTAAACCATTTAATTATATTCCCTTATTCAGTTATAATACATAGTGGTTTTTGGATAAACATCTTTCTCAGCTTCATATTCAGGATCCATTATGATAGAAATATATCAAAAAAGTTCTGTTGTGATGAAAAAAATTTGAGATATTAAATACTTGTTATGGATTAAGTATTTGTTAATATTGTGGAAAAATGTCTATTAAGTAAAAAACATCAACTAAAAAAACTCATGTATCTTTCAACTAACAAATATTTTTTTCACAATATTAACAAATACTTAATCCATAAAAATTATTTAATGTATCTAAAAAATTATTCTCATTAGTAAATATTCTAGATATTATATAATTTTTTATCTTTATAACCTAGGAAAATAGAAACATAATAAATTATTGAGATTATATACTCGATAAGGGTAAACATAAGTGATAGTAATAAAATATCATAAGTTAACATGAGATGAACATATGGGTATAATCAATATATATAAGAAAATAATACCCAACAAACATTAGGTTATAAATCCTGGAATAAATATTCAAATAAAATAATACATGAATTAAAAGATTGAGTCAACAAACATGAGCCATGAGATCATAACATTTTCATGAGAATAATCTTAAAACTATAAAACATCTTTCAAATATGGAACATTAATCTTAAAGGGAACATGACTTTCATAAGCAATACCATTAGTTCCCATGGTTATAAGCAACTAAAATGTTCACATTAATACTTGTCTCATGAGATATAAACTCTTATCCAACTCATTGTAGGGAGATACAGGACCTCACCCATAATCATCCACATATATGAGTTCCATTAGAAATCAATCATTCATCATTTTGTAAAGAACCCATAAAAAGAGAATGGGTTTCATATCCATTTCAAATGTATTAATATAAGGAAATATTTTATAATTCAATAAATAATCATAACATGATAAAACCATGGAAAATAAATGGGTATCCAATGATATAAAGTAAATTTATAGGTAAATAAAATTCAATAAAGATAATAAAGCATATAGTATTTACACTGTATAGATAAATGTTATATGGTTAAGTTAAGAATCTTTCCCAAAAAATTGATGTATGGAATCTAATTAAACACTCTTAAATAAAGGAATCAAGAATAAAGTATTCACATAGGAAATAAATTAGAAAAAAAATTACAGTTATACATTGAAAATGATTTGAAAAAACAAAGGCAGTGATATATCATTTGTAAAAAAGAGAAGGACATTACATAAGACACTAAAAGAAATAATGTGGATGGTAACATTTTAAAAACATCCTCAATCAAGAATAATATATTTCAAAGGACAATGACGTAGATGAAAAATACTTTTAAGTAGTTCTTGAAAAATAAATCTGGAAATAAGAAATATTCTTAATCATTTGAAATCATTTTAAAAGGAATATTTTTGTAAATATAAGAGGAAAAAAATTCTTTTAGAAACCATGAAAATATAGAGATAAAGTTTCAAATAAAATGACAAAGTTTTTAGAAATATGTGTTTACATAGAAATTGTTAAAACGATTATTTTCAATATATTCATAAAATAATGATGTTATGAGTAACTTTATAAAGTTATTTTCAAAAAGGTGGAGTGAAAAATTTGGAGAACTTTTACCTTTGAGAAATAATCATCAATAAATTTTTCATTGTAAAATCATAAGTATTTTCAAGTAAATATGGGGTGGAAGATATTTTGAAGAAAACTTTGTTTGAAAACCCACATCCTAAAAAAGAGTATTATATTTTCCATTTAAAAATGGGTAAAGGTAATTTTTATAATAATAAAAAATAAAATATTTTAGATTTCACAAAAATAGAGTATAACTTTAGTGGGAAGGAAAATATGGAATTTAAAAAAGATCCAATTAAGAGATGAAGCTTCATTCTTAATAACATTATACTTTTAAGAGAGAGAGAAATAAAGTAGAAAGCTTTGAATAAAAATATAAATTATCCATATAAATAAAAATAAAACATAATATATAATGGGAGATCAAATAATAAATCCAATATTTAAGGTTTAAGTTCAAAAGAAGCTATATAACTCCAAGAAAGACATTTGAGTTACCAAAGTCCCTTAAGTAAAACATAGTTCATGTAGTAAGAAAATTTTGAAAAAAGAATATTATATAGTAAATATGTAAATCCCTAAAACTCAATAGAATATACCATATAATAAAATCATAGGGTATAATTTATGAACTTATATGAAGTATGTTCAAGAAGAACAATTATAACTCAATGAATGAGAATTGAGTTAACAAAAACAATTACAATATAAGGAGAATTTAAAAACAAAACCTCTTTAAAGAGAGATATTTAAATTTAACCTAAATTTACATGAATAAAAATCATTTAATGATATAATAACTCAATTATTCAGAATATACACCACATAAAATAAATTAGGTTCATAATACAAAACATGTCTCTAAGAGAGAAATATGAGATGAAAACCCTTTCCTTGGTCCTAATTCATTTTTCACTTTCACCAAACATCCTAAATAATGAAATTAATTTTATTAATTACAAACTCCAAAGCCTTATTAATAACTATAAACATTTATAATTATTCCATACTTATATATATTAGTTTTTTTCACCTTTATTCTACATCAGGTGTTTATAATTTTAATGGTTTATACTAGATTTTTAGGGGAGATGTCGATATTTGTTCTTATTAAAAATTCCATAATTACAAAATAATTAATTTTATTATAAGGGGTTATTTATAATGATTTATTAAGTTTAAATTTACTTTCATGGGTACTTTAGTCTTTATCCTAGAAGATGAAATCGACAACAAGCATTTTTCGGTGATTTTTAACCTATAAAATGTATTTTTTAAAATGAGTTAGATATTGATGTATCTTTTTTAGTAAAAACATTAAATCATTATATATACATTTATATCACATTATTCAATCAATTATGTTTTAATAATCATTCATGATATAATTTCATAGCATTATTCATGTAGGTGGTCAAATCAACCCTAACATGAATATACCATGATTAATGGATGAATATGAGGTGATTAAGTTACAATATCATTATACCACTTTCATGATGATAAAATTTGATTTTTCTAGTGTTATATAAAATAATCAGAAATAATTAAAATAATAAATGATGGATATGAAATAATTTCATAGTATGAATAAATTCTATTCCTCTTAGTTTGCTTGTTTTCGATGATTAATTTTATAAATATTGTTTACTATTCATATCATTAAGTGGATATTTAATTTGTATTACCAGAACCATATTCATATAATAAAAATCATATTTAAGTTTTAAAAAAATTATAATTACCAACCATGTAAGGCAGTGATGAAATGAAAAACATAAATTGATCATTTTATAGAGGCAGTAGTTCACACGTATGCATGGATCTTCCATAGAATGAGAAAAATGAGTACTATGGGTTATCATTTAATATTATAAAATATGTCATAAATATCATAATTATATGTAAAATTATCTATTAGTACTCTCTTTGTAAGGTGTAGAAGGAAAAATGAAACACATTGCATTGTGGAGGTAGTAGTCCGCACAACGCATGATTCGCGTTTTTGTTTTTTTAATGGAAAATGGGAGAGTGGTTAATAATTTTACAATAATTATAATAACATAATATCAAAAAAATGATACTGATTTTATCATTATAATATGGTGAAAATAAATTTTATGAATAATAAAATCACATAAATAAATCATATTGAGGGAGGAGTGGTTAGAAATATATACCTTACTGCTTTGATTATCTCCTTTATAAAGGGGATTTAAAGTTATAGAGATGGTATTTTGAGGATTGAAAATATAAATAATGTGTATATTAGTGTTTATGATATTTTTATGTAGAGTTTTTTCTGAACTTAATGGGTTCTTGTTGGAGGTTATAGGAGGATAGGAGTACCCCTTTATAAGTTAAAGGGAGTGGTATTTTTTATAAATGTCAAAAACTTTTTAATAATGGGAAGAAACTCTGAAGAAAAGTTGCTCAAGAACTGATGAATAATATATATTATAATATATAAGGACAAATCACACCTAAAAAACTCAATTAAAATATGTTTTTCTATTAACCTCTTAGGTTACTCATTTTTACCATTTTGGTTTTCACCAAAGAAACTAGTTTTTACCTAGGTTATTTATCCTTTATGTCCAAAAATAAAATTATCATTATTATATAATTTGGGAATAATGAATAAAAATTTTAAATCCATATTTTTATTCAATTTTTAAAAGTAATAAAAATTAATTTTAAAATACTAAATGTATAATTTATTAATAAATTTTTTGAAAAAATATAACTTAAATTCTAAAATATAAAATATGGGTTTATAAATTTAAAGAAAAAATTTTAAAATTATATAGTCACATATAAAATAAATATTTAGTCTTAAAAAATGTATCATAGATTTCCAATTCACACTTATATACTAATAATTTTATAAAATTCATGTTATTTTTAAAAATGATATTTTGTACTATTCACTTAAAAACGAACTTTTTTAGAAAAAATATCAAAAATTCATGCTAAGATAATTTTAAAATTATACATAAAATAAATAAATTTATATTTATCTAATTAATAATCTAAAATTTATAAAAAAAATTAAAATGAAAATACAAAATATAAAGAAAAGTAATTTTAATGGAAAATAATGTTTTAGAATATTAAGTGTTCTTATTATTTCTTATAAATTCCTAATTTAATAGATGTTAATATATTTTTTAACATATAATAATATTTTACAAATATTCAATTTAATATATTAGGTTAAAATATTCAATACTTAACAAAATGGTTATTTAAAAAAATGAAAAATTACTTTTATACTAAATACACTTTAACCATTTTTATTAATTATTTACCAACCAAAATTTAATTTTACTACTCCATTTATATTACAAATATTTATATAAATTTTTTATATACATCATATCATACTTTATTATTATTATTCTTATTGAAATGTACACCCATCGTAGAAATATATATATATATCATATTTTAATATCATATTTTTATTTCATTATGATTTATATTATTTTAAATTTATTACTTAACAATACACGACTTTAGTATACCTATTGGATATATAACCAATGACCATATTTTCAATGAAAATATTTTCAACACCCATGTTTATAATGTAGATATTTCATTCCTATATATATACTTACTAAATCATTCATTCATTCCATTCTCACTTCATAAGGTATTGCTCTTATTTAATATTATAGATTTTTCATAAATCATCCTCATTTCATGGTGTTCTACCTCATTATAGTTTTTATGTGATCAGTGATCCTAAAGGATAAATATGATTTAGGTAATTTCTTAGTCATGAAGATTTTATTATTTTTTATCTATTTACCTCTATTGATCTATTCATTTTTAATGGGTGTATTTTATCAATAGTTAGTAATAGGATGTGGTGTAAAATACTTAGCTTTATGTACTTTTTTATAATGTTCCAATTATGAATGAATGAAGTGTTTTTAATTTAACTCATATCTCATATGACTTATTTTATAATTAATTTAAATTCATTTAAACAAATACAAAAAAATTATATTTTTTATATAAAGAATACACTTCCTAAAACACATAGGGTGTTACAATGTGTCCCTCCCCTCACTTATAAACGATCACATCTTCTCCTCATTTATTAAAAAACTTTGATCCCTTTATCTTGGCAAATATCTACCCAAAAAATCTTCCTATATTCCTTCACTTTGTTCTTGAGATTCTGGTCTTAGCCTACTACTTTCCCAATAATCCTTAAGGTGTAATCCAAAGGTGATCTCTCAAATACGTGGTAATCACCTTACAAGAATATCTCTATGTATATTTCTTCTTTTACTTCATCTAAATATTTTTCATCCATCCAAACATAATGAATCAAGTATCACCAATATCAGGATGTTATTTTGATTATGGGACATGTAACGTTCCTGACTCAGAAGCCACTAAACCGGTGCTCTGATCCGGGTGGTTACATGACCTTAAGCACGCCTCCTCGTACGCCAAAGACTGCTGACTAGCAGCGGTGGTCTATGGGATCAAGTGGGGAGACTATACCCCCTTTTATCAGAGTAAGTCACAATAGAACAACCAAATAGTGGAAACAATAACCAATAAATAAGGAACATATATAACAACCATTTCTAATAATAAATATGCCATGTCATACTACAAGTTCAAGAGTGAACAAAAGCCCAAAAATAAAGACAACAGCCAAAATCCCCAAGATGGTCCCGACTCCAAGTCTGGATCCTCCACCAAGTGCTACCCATGTCCACCCAGCTATCTAGAAAGGACCCTTTCCCTTGTCCTAACCTGCAAACTTGAAGTTTGCTCGGGTACCCTACTGCGGCCCGAGCAGGGTGTGAGTACAACTCAGTAGGCCACCACCAACGGTGTCTACATAATATCCAGTATAAGTAGGTAGTGAATGAAAAAGGAAAATGAATGATAAATTCCATGTAATTAATTAAGGTTCCATTAACCAGTACAGAACCAAAGCCATTGCCATTCCATTACCATCTATTTATTACCATTTACCATCACTTACCATTTCATCACATTTCCAAGAGTTAATCACATACATTATGTTACATGGGTCTAAGGCCAACAGTCTCATTCAAGAGGGTAAACACATCGTTATCCTATCTCACTAGGACTAACTCCCTCATTGAAACCATATCCTCACCTCGAAGCCTCAGTCCGGGTGGATGCAACCGTTAGGATAATAGACCCTGAGTCCCCTTTCCTAACCCATGCATTTAGGGTGGAGTTTAGAGCATAAGTCTTCGCTCGACCCGTGGGTGTAGATCCTCAAGTCATACCCCACTCTACCAAGCCATGTGCACATGCTTATAAATAAGTAACCATCAACCATCCATACCATTGCCCTTCAGAAACCATTATTCACAACACCCCACATAGGAATTTCACATCATGCCTTAACCCATTAACATGTTACCATTTCACATCATTTAACTATTCACCCACTTCTCGTGTGTTATGCCTAACTCACTAAGCATTCAATACTAAACCCATAACCCATCCCGTTATGGTCTTTAATCAATTTACACATTTAACCATTTAACCCATTCCATTTAACCGTCTGTTTATTACCAAGTCTAGGTGAATCACCTAAATTCTATCCCAAGTTCAACAAATCATGACAACATGTTTATCAAGGGATCTACCCTTAATTACAACAAGGTCACATGTTCAATCACATTACCTAAGCCCGGGAGAAGCCGACACATCCCATGGATGGCCCCAATTAGGTCAAGTCAATCCCAACACATCCCATGGGGATCGTGAGGGTTCATGTTTACCATTATAACACCATTAATTCCAAACATTCCAAGGTTATCCAAATATAACCAAAGGAAAAAAATAACATAACCAAACATTCACAAATTACTCAATTAACCATGGGATATAGCTTGTAGACCGCCTACCTCGAAACCACGGTTGAACGCACCCTCAATCGAGTCCTTAGACCTCAATTCGACCAACCCTTGGAGCTTCAACCTAAATCTCACCCGAAAGATAGGGTTTTAGAGCTTCGTAACAAGAGGGAGAGAAGATACAAACCTTAAACCAAGAAAAGAACCAAGGATGGGATTAGCCTTACCCGGAGCTTCGATCTGAAACCAACAGCGCTCTAAACGGCCAAGAATTGAAGGAGAACCACCCTTGGGAAGCTTGGGTCAGCCAAGTTCGTCACTAGGGTTTGGAGAGGAGGAGTAGAGGAAAATACCGAGTGGGGTTTTAAAGCCTGGAGTGGCAAACTTGTAATTTTTCCCAACTTTAAGTGGTTGCATGGTTTGTCCGCACGGTTTAGAAAACCGTGCGAAAACCGTGCACATGCCATTTCCTGGAGTGTGAGTGGTCGCAAAATTCATTCACATGATTTGGAAAACTGTGCGCAAACCATGTGCATGCTTCTGTTTGGAGGAGGAATGGTCGCACGGTTTCACCTGGGCAGGCCGCACGGTTTGCCTGGCCATGCGCAGGTCGTGCGCCTTGGCCTGTCTTGCCCAGTTTTCCTTTCTTCCGTACCTCGAGCCCCTGAAACACCCCCAAGGCCTCTCATACTTTCAAAATACATCCCTTGATTCCCAGAACAAGGGATTTAACCAAAACACAAGGAAAAACATACCGTCCAAAACCGGGATCTTACAACCTCCCCACCTTATAACGGCTCATCCTCAAGCCGAGTTCCCAAGTCTCATTGCTCCACCGATGAGAAGAGTTCAGGCCACTAGGCCCACATATCCGATTCCCACTCATAATTTTCTTCCTAAACTTTCCCATGCTACCATAGTACTCGCACTAATGGCATAAACTTGCCTCAAAAGACCTTTTCATTACGATCCACCACACGAACCAGATGCTCCTCAAAGGACGCATCAGCATCAAGCTCCAAATCCTCAACATCAACCACGTGAGATGGGTCAGGGTGATACCACTGAAGCTGCGACACATGAAACACATCATGAATCCCACCATACCACTATGGAAGAGCAAATCGGTAAGCCACTGGTCCAATCCTCTTCACAATCTCAAAAGGTCCCACATACCTAGGCGCCAACTTACCCTCCTTTCGAATCCAACGGTGACACAACCTTGGAAACACTTGAAGGAACACTTTATCACTCACCGCAAAATCAAGAGTTCTATACCTCTGATATTCATATGACTTCTGCCTACTTTGATCCATAGCCATCCGCTTCCTAATCAACTTAACTCTCTTAGAAGTCTCCTACACGAGACTTGGCCCCAACAACTCAGATTCACCGGCCTCTAGCCAACACAATGGAGATCTACATGGCCTCCTATAGAGTGCCTCAAACGGTGCCATCTAAATCGTAGCCTAAAATCTGTTGTTATAGTAAAACTCAACCAACGATAGATGTCTCTCCAAAGAACCACCAAAGTCCCAGACACAAACTCTTAACATGTCCTCCAACACTTGGATCGTACGCTCCGACTGCCCATCCATCTGCAGGTGGAAAGCCGTACTCAAAAACACCTGCGTACCAAGCGCCTTTTGCAACCCTTGCCAGAAACGCGACGTGAAACGTGGATCTCAGTCCAAAAATATGGTCCGCGGTACCCCATTCAACTGCACTATCTCCCGGACATACATCTCACCTAACTGGTCGACTGTATAGGTCTTCTGAATTGGTAAGAAATGATCCACTTTCGTTAACCGATCCACGGCCACCCAAATTTCATCATTCTTCCATGGTATCCTCGAAATACCCACAACAAAATCCATTGTTACATCATCCCACTTCCATTCTGGGATGGGCAATGGATGCAAGAAACCACCTAGGCATTGATGCTCAACCTTCACCTGCTGACAAGTAAGGCACCGTGCCACAAATCCCACAACTTCCTTCTTCATTCTAGGCCACCAAAACTGCCTTCAGAGATCACGGTACATCTTGGTCAAACCACGATGCACTTCCCACTTTGATGCATGGAACTCACGCATCAACTCTTCCCACACACACTTTGGCCCAACCACACGATCACGAATGCGAACAACACCTTCCACGTCGACGGCCCAACCAGAAGGTAGCTCCCCACCTTTAAACTTTTCCTTCATGGCCAAACACTCAGGATCATCAATCTGACCTTCCTTAACTCGACCCAAAAGTGTTGACTCCATCTTTAAGGAAGCAAGAGTGACCTGACCACCTTCCTCCTACACCTCCAGGTGCATCTCTGCAAACAAAGCCATCACCTTCCAATCAGTGTTGGACTCCTGAACTGCCTGATTCTGAACCTTCCTGCTCAGAGCATCAGCAACATTGTTTCCCTTTCCTGGAATGTACACCAACTCAAATTCAAAAGACTGGAGATATTCAACCCATCTTCACTGCGGAAGATTCAGATCCTGCTGTGAGATGATGTACTTTAAGCTCTTATGGTCCGTAAACACGGTAAATCATTCCCCCAACAGATAGTGCCTCCAACACTTCAAGGCGTACACTACTACAGCCAACTCAATATCATGAGTGGGATAGTTCCGCTCATGGGGTCTCAACTGCCTCGACCCATAAGCCACAACCCGCTCATCCTGCATCAACACAGCCCCAAGTCTGATTCTGGGCGCATCACAAAACACGACATACTTCTTACCCGGATCAGGTAAGATCAAGATAGGTGTGGTCATCAACCACTTATTAAACTATTGGAAGGCATCCTCACAATCCCCTGACCACACGAACCTGATTCCCTTCTTGGTCAATCCTGAGAGTGGTGCTTCCAAGTGAGATAAATCTTGAATGAACCTTCGGTAATACCTGGCCAGACCTAAAAAACTCCGAACATCAGAAACACTCTTGGGCTTCTCCCAAGATACAACTACCCGCACTTTCTCTGGATCCACTGTCACACCTGCCTCCGAGATTATGTGGCCCAGAAAATGAACCTCATCCATCTAGAATTGACACTTTAGTAGCTTGGCGTATAGCCTATGCTCTCTTAGCATACTCAAGACGATGTCAAGGTGTTCGGCATGATCGTCGTGAGTTTTCGAGTACACTAATATATCGTCAACAAAGAAAACCACAAACTGATCTAGATAGGGATAAAAGATCTGGTTCATCAAATCCATAAACACCGCCGGTGCATTGGTCAAGCCAAAAGTCATTACCATAAACTCAAACAACCCGTACCGACTCTAGAAAGCGGTATGTGGTACGTCAGAAGACCTCACCCTCAACTGGTGATAACCCGACCACGGATCAATTTTAGAAAACACTAATTCACCCGTCAACTGATCAAACAGGTGATCAATTCTAGGAAGAGGGTACCGATTCTTCACTGTCATCTGATTCAACTTTCGATAGTCCACGCACAGCCTCAACGACCAATCAAACTTCTTTGCAAAAAGCACGGGAGATCCCCAAGGAGAAGTACTAGGATGGATAAACCCCTTACGCTCCAACTCCTCAAGATGAACCTTTAGTTCTTGGAGTTCTTCTGGTGCCATTCGGTATGGCGGAATAGAAACTGGCTCTGCTCCTGGCAGTAACTCGATCGTGAACTCAACATCCCTCTCGGGTGGTAACCCTGAGAAATCCTCATGAAACAAATCCTGTAATCGATACACCACGGGAGGAAAATTAGGTTGTTCCCCTCCCTAACCATCATCAAGCATGAGACATGCCACGTGAGCCATGATTCCACTCATCTGTTGACAAAACGGCCCCACACGCCCTGCTCGGACATCCCATTCGCCACGGTGGACATAGGCGTCACCCTCAAGTGGCTTGAATGATACTCTGCATTGATAGTAGTCTATGTGCGCCCGATACAACACCAACTAATCCATTACCAAGATTAGTTCAAACCCTGACATCTTGAGAATGAACAAATTCCATAGAAAACTATAACATCCCTCCTTTTTATCACATAAACTTTCATTACATTATACAAAACCGAGGATCTTTAAGGTTTAGTGTCTTGGAAACCAGGAAATCAAAACATGAAAACATAAAACATTTTTCTTAAACACTTGAAAGGATTATCCTTATGTTCATCCTAGGTTCATTACTGCATCTCATAACCTGGGGACATACATCAAAAGAAAGGGTGAGCAGAAGGCCCAGCAAGGGAAACAAGGGAAACATTTAACATGTGAACTTGAGATACATCAATAAAGTCATGAAAAAGAACTTTAAGGCATGAGAAAGAAATCATGAGGCATATAATAATAAAAATAATGTATTTCAAAGCTTGAAGATTTGGCTACAACATTTAACATTGACAATCATTTCTGCTTCACCAAGGTCCATCCCCAAGGTGTCATTAAAAATTACCAAGGTTATTCACTAAGGCGTCGTTAAAAATGGTCATCTCTAGAGATTAAGTCTTTACCCAATGCATTGGAGCGCTATCAGGGAGAACCCTTAAATTTGTCTTTATCATCATGTGAGCCACATATATCATCATCAATCATTTCATAAACAACCCATATAGCATAAAATAAATGGGTTTCATTTCATAATCATAACGTTTTAAAAACTGCTTTAAAGACATGATCTTTATGTCACTTTAAAACCCACAGAAAAAGGAAAGTGGGTCTCATGTATGTAAATACTAGAATTTAAAATATAAAATTTTGGTATATATGTGAATACCCCTTTAGAAGAAAGAGCTTTGAGTATTCACTTAATAAAATAAATGAATTCGAGAATAATAGAGAGACATTTTGAGACAAAAATTCTATAGCATAATGGCTATGTTACGAGGTTTTAGAAAACATTGAAAAGAGAGGGAAAATGGGTAACCCACTCATAAATGATCCATAAAATAGTATGGGAACATAATATAAAGGATTTAAGAACATGGTAATGAAATTTGAAAGATATACTATGTGAAATGAAGAACATGAAAGGAAGACAAAAATAAGATTTCTCCTATGAAAATTCGGCAGCCTAACGGCGTCACTTAAACATCAAAAAAAAAGAATTGATGAGATAAAATAGGGTCTATCATCATATGAACATAAAATATCAGTATGATAGATATATAGATAATACTCCCAACATAATAAAAAGTAACATGAAATACTTCACATGAAAATAGATCTTGAAAACGAGAAGGGTGAAAGAATCCCTTAAAAATTCGGTAGCCTAACGGCGCCACTTAAAACTTCAAAATACTTAATTGAAGAGATAAAATAGGGTCTCTCGTCATATGAACATATAAGATCAGTATGATAGATATATAGATCATACCCCAACATAATAAAAAGGAACATTAAAGACTTGACATGAAAATAGATCTTGAAAATGAGAAGGGTGAAAGAATCCCTACAAAATTCGGCAGCCTAACAGCGCCACTTAAAACTTCAAAATACTGAATTGAAGAGATAAAATAGGGTCTCTCATAATATAAACATAAAAGATCAGTATGATAGATATAGAGATCATACCCCAACATAATAAAAAGGAACTTGAAAGACTTGACCTGAAAGTAGAACTTTAAAAAAATGAGAAAGGTGAAAGAATCCCTTAAAAATTCGGCAACCTAACGGCGTCACTTAAACTTTCTTAAAATGAATTGATGAGAGCAAGAGGGGGTCTCTCATAATATGAAAATGAAAAGGGAAGTAAGAGGAATATAAAAGATCATCCTCCAACATAAGATCATGGAGCATAAAAGAAATGACATAAAAGATATTACTTGAAAAGAAAGAGGGAGGTAGGATCCCTTACCTTAAAACGTATCTCTTAAAACTCAAAGGTTGGGATCTTGAGGTCTTGGGGGCACCTTGAGAGAACTCCTTGGGAGGTAATGAGACCATAGCTTCGTTGGGGGAGAGTTGGGAGTGAAAACTAAATGAGGAAAGGGTGGATATTTATAGGGAATGTGAGGGGACAAGGCATTAATGGCCAAGGGACACCTCACAAGTGGTTTTCTCAAACCCATGGGCTCTCCCATGGTATTTCCCATGGAGTTAGGAAACATGGGGCCCCCCATACAATAAATCATCACCTTTGGTCGTCCAACCCTTAAAATATCTCATGAAATCATCATGACACAGTTATGATGTCATTAAACATACTAAAACCCAAAAACTGTATTTTTTACTATTCACTAAAAATTCAACTTTCTCAGAAAAATCCCAAAATTTCACCTTAACCAAATTTCAATGCTCTGATTTCAAAAATGAAATCAATTTTATAAATATAATTTTCTAAATATTTTTAATTTAATTTTTAAATAAATACACTATTCACCAAAAATTCATTTTTTTTAAGAAAAATCCCCAATAATTAATTTAACATAATATCGATGCTCTGAGTTCAAAAATGAAAACCATTTTATAAAAATAATTTTCTAAATATTTTTAATTTAATTTTTAATTAAAAAACACTATTCACCTGAAAAAACTAATACTTGAATAATAATTTCTGAAACAGTTATTTACCTATTTTATTGAATCTCATTACTTAATCAAGGTGCCTAGATTATATTAATATTTTCTTTAAGTGATATTACTAATCCATTTGGTCACATTACTAATCCTAAGCATAAAATCACTATTCATACTTTACTATTCATTAAAAATTAAGTTGATCTTATTAGATTCTAAATTTTATACTGAACATAATTGTAGAAGACCATTTTTTGAAAATCATTACACATTTTTAATTATTTAAGGTTTACATAAACATTTTTAAAATATCCGTTTTCTAAAATTCATCAAAAATATGCATACTATATTTATCCGGACATTTGAAAATTCACAAACTTCACCATAATAAGAGAACACAATTTTATTTATAACAAAGGATTACACAAGGAAGTTATGGTCTCATTACATAGCCCCTTATAACACCAGCATAGGACCTAAGAGTAAGGTGTGCTAGGGTGATAGAATCATGGGGTGGCTCGGCCAACATTGCACGAGTAGTAATTTCTATCAGTTTGAACTTCTCGCAAAGGTGATTCCGTTCTAGCTTTACACGATGAAGTTCGGCTTGGGTTTGGTCCAGAGCAAAGCCCAGTGGTACTACCTCCTTCCCAAGTTCTGTTAGATGGGATTCGATCGGCCCAAGACTACTGGATGAGGCCATCGAATCTTCTTTCTATATTAATTAACCAATATCACTTGTATTTAGAGACAATAATTGAAACGTTTAGTTTCCAGCGGTCATATTGACCAATGATCATATAACAGTCGAAAACCAACGGTCTCATTTTAATTATACTCTTGTTATCAAATGAAACATTTTTTTGAGTATAAAATAACACAAAAAATTAGGAAACAAGATTTATTCAAAAAAATTGGGTCGTTACAAAAATGATACCCACCAACATCCAAGGCACATCCCTTGTACTGCTTGATATCCTCAACCCGTACTCCCAACAGAGTGTCAATTGACATAACTCCACACACCCTCTCCACCAGTAAACCCAGCACCACCACAAGTTGAGCAGATATAAAGGAGTGTGTGGAACCTATGTCAAACAACGCACTAGAAAATGTAGAATCTACAAGGATCGTACCTCGAACAGTCGACGGTTCAGCTTCTCCACCACCCGGTGCAAACTGAACTTCCTGAAGCTAAATTTCCCCTCTACCCTGGGCTCCAGCCTGAACACCCTACGCTGCACTGCCCTACTGGTGTGAGCGATATTTCCCGGGAGTTCCACGTCCACCACCCCTGCCAGTACGGCCCGTGGAGCTCCAACTGCCTGCCTGATATAGGGAAACTGATCCCCTTCTTGTATCTGGTACCTTCCTTCCACCATCATGCTCACCTGCCTATCGAGGATTCCTACAGAACCTCTGCACATGTCCCATCCTTCCTCATGAATGGAACTCAACTGGAGGTCGAGGAAACTGACCACGCATATGCCCCGACCTACCACGCTAATAGCAGAACACCTAATCCCCACCCTGAGAGGTGGACCCTCTCTTCTAGCAGCTTTGCACACTTCTTCCATGATGTGAGCCCTCATGGAGTCGCTTTTGACCCTTGGTAGCTACACTACTCTTCTGCCCCACTGGCACCACAAGACCACTACCCGAATCTCCCTTCAGGTTTCCCTCCGAGATCAATGCCTGATCTACTACCTCTGTAAACCTCTTCAAGAGGAAGATGTTTACTTGAGACCTGATCTCATGTCTCATCCCATCCTGGAAACACCTTTCTACTACTGCCTCATCCCCTGCTAATAATGGGACAAAGCGTCTCAAATCAGTAAAGCGACTAGCATAGTCCATCACCGATAGTGATCCCTGAGTTAGGATCATAAACTCTGCAGCCCGCTCTTGCCTCAAATTCTCTGGGTAGAAATGCCCAAGAAAATTTTCCTGAAAGGATTTCCATGACATTCCCTCAGCCTGCTCGATTTGGGCCTGAATGTCCCACTAACACCTATCTTGGCCCCGCAACATATAAGCGGCCAGCTTTACTCGCTTCTCAACAGGGGTCTTCAGATGATCCAATATCATTTGGACAGACTCTAACCAGAACTCCACTACATCTGGCCCACCCTCTCTGGTAAAGGTCGGAGGGTGTTGTAGCTGGAACTCCCTGGTCAGCCCAAACATACTCGGTGTATCCCGCCCTGGGTCCCGATCCATCATCTGCATAAAGAGAGACAGATTCTATCAGAACTAGTCTTCTCTACCTTCATTGATCACCACGTCTTCTTTCTCCTCTACTGGAGGAGTGTTCTCAGCAACATCCTATTGTTTCCCAACTGGTAACCGACGTCGTGGTGGCATTTCTCTACATTGCCAAGCACAAGATTTAGCACACCTTCCACCAAACTCACACAACCTTTCATAGAACATTTTTAATTCATTTCAAACCCTTATATTTCATTAAATGTCATTTACCCACTTGTTTCATTTCATTCTTCTCATTGTTTCTTGGTTCTATGAAATGCATGATGCACCCTACCTTCCTGCCTCACATGCCCTTTCTGTGCGTGTGCCTATGACAATGCATGTCACCTATCTCCCTAGGTTCCTACAATGATTCATGAGTGCAAATTCTCATGCCATTAAGGCCACGATCCAAATATCATAAAACAGTCACATCAAACCACATGTGCATCACCCAATGGTGAAATATCATCAACTGTAACAACACACAACCAAGAACAACATTTCCCACCCAGGGTGACTTGGGTTTTCCCCTGTACCTGGGTTAGTTACTCCCAAGCATGAGCTCATTGCTAAGGCCCAACACATCCTAACCCTTGGCTACCAATCCCAAATAACAAGACCTCAGAGAAGGAGAAGAAAGACCTCCTCTAATACCACTTTGTAACGTCCCCGACTCGGAATCCACTAAACCGGTGCTCCGATCCGGGTGGTTACATGAACTTAAGCACGCCTCCCTGTATGCCAAAGGCTGCCGACTAGCAGTGGGGTCTATGGGGTCAAGTGGGGAGACTATACCCCCTTTTTATCAGAGTAAGCCACAATAGAACAACCAAATAGCAGAAACAATAACCAATAAACAAGGAACATATATAACAACCATTTCCAATAATAAATATGCCATGTCATACTACAAGTGCAAGAGTGAACAAAAGCCCCAAAAAAAGACAATAGCCAAAATCTCCAAGATGGTCCCGACTCCAAGTCCGGATCCTCCACCAAGTGCTACCCATGTCCACTCAACTATCTAGCAAGGACCCTGGTCCTTGTCCTGACCTACAAACATGAAGTCTGCTCGGGTACCCAACGGCGACCCGAGCAGGGTGTGAGTACAACTCAATAGGCCACCACCAATTGTGTCTACAAAATATCCAGTATAAGTAGGTAGTGCATGAAAAAGGAAAATTAATGATAAATGCCAAGTAATTAATTAAGGTTCCATTAACCGGTATAGATCCAAAGCCATTTCCATTCCATTACCATCCATTTATTACCATTTACCATCACTTACCATTTCATCACATTTCCATGAGTTAATCACATACGTTATGTTACATGGGTCTAAGGCCAACAATCACATGCAAGAGGGTAAAACATTGTTATCCTATCTCACTGGGACTAACTCCCTCATAGCAACCATATCCTCACCTCGAAGCCTCAGTCCATGTGGATAAAACTATTAGGAGAATAGACCCTCAGTCCCCTTTCCTAACCTGTGCATTTAGGGTGGAGTTTAGATCAGCAGTCTTTGCTTGACCCATGGACGTAGATCCTCAAGTCATACCCCACTCTACCAAGCCATGTGCACATGCTTATATATAAGTAATCATCAACCATCCATACCATTACCCTTCGACAACCACTATTCACAACACCCCACATGGGAATTTCACATCATGACATAGCCCATTAACACATTACCATTTCACATCATTTAACCATTCACCCAATTCCCATGTGTTATTCCTAACTCACTAAGCATTCAAAACTATGCCCATAACCCATCCTGTTATGGTCTTTAATCAATTTACACATTTACCCATTTAACCCATTCCATTTAACCCTCCGGTTATTACCAAGTCTAGGTGAATCACCTAACTTCTATCCCAAGTTCAACCAATCATGCCAAAATGTTTATCAAGGTCTCTACCCTTAATTACAACAAGGTCACTTATTCAATCACATTCCCTGAGCCCGGGAGAAGCCGGCACATCCCATGGATGGCTCCAATTAGGTCAAGTCAATCCCAACACATCCCATGGGGATTGTGAGGGTTCCCTTTTACCATTATAACACCATTAATTCCAAACATGCCAAGGCTATCCAAAGATAACCAAATGAAAACAATAACATAACCAAACATGCACAAATTACTCAATTAACCATGGGATATAACTTGTAGACCACCTACCTCAAAATCATGGTTGAACGCACCCTCAATCGAGTCCTTAGACCTCCATTCGACCAACCCTTGGATCTTCAACCTAAATTTCACCCAAAAGATAGGGTTTTATAGCTCCGGAACAAGAGGGAGAGAAGATAAAAACCCTAAACCAAGAAAAGTACCAAGGATGGGATTAGCCTTACCCGGAGCTTCGATCCGCAACCAACGGCGCTCTAAATGGACAAGAATCGAAGGAGAACCACCCTTGGGAAGCTTAGGTCAGCCAAGTTCGTCGCTAGGGTCGGGAGAGGAGGAGAGGAAAATACCGAGTGGGGTTTAAAAGCCCAGAGTGGAAAACTTGTAATTTTTTCCAACTTTAAGTGGCCACATAGTTTTTCCGCGCGGTTTGGAAAACCATGCGCAAACCGTGCACATGCCACTTCCTGGAGTGTGAGGGGTCACACGATTCATCCGCACGGTTCGGAAAACCGTGTGCATGCTTCTGTCTGGAGGAGGATGGGTCACATGGTTTCACCTGGGCAGGTCGTGTGCAGGTTGTGCGCCTTAGCCTGTCTTGCCTAGTTTTCCATTCTTCTGTGCCCTGATCCCTTGAAACACCCCCAAGGCCTCCCATACTTGCAAAATACATCCCATGAAGCCCAAAACTAGGGATAGAACCAAAACACAAGGAAAAACATACCGTCCAAAACCAGGATATTATAGGAAACCCATTTTTCACTTCATTTACATCCTATAAAAAACAAAAACATCACCCATGCATACATAATAACTACCATCTCCATGTAGCGATTTAATTTTTTTCAATAATTCTTCACTTGGCTGGTTATGAAGATGAAATTATAACACCCTGAGATTTTAAAGGAAGAAAATTATATTCAATAGTTGAAAGGAAATGAAAAACTATATTTATCTTTTATTACAATAAATACTCAGTTTACCTTTAATTACATGCAACCATGAGATTTTTATGTTCAATGGTGTATTCAACATGCAACACTAAACTTAAATGACCCTTAATATATATTATCATTATAACATAGTCATTAAATTGGAGGGTATGAAATGTATTAAATACATTATAAAATATATATATATATATATATATATATATTTATTACTCAATATAAATTATTTATAAATTTTTAGTAAAATAATCAATCAATTTTCAGTAAAGTGATTTTATTCTTCAAAAATATGTTTTCTTCCATAATGATTTTTATTACTTCTCATGGAAAAATATTATAATAAATTTTTGAAACTTTTATAAAGTGTATTTGATAAAATTATCTTCATTTTTAAAATCATAATATCAAAATTATCTTAGGGTGAATTTTTGGTGTTATTCTAATAAGTTTCAATTTTTTATGAATAGTGGAAAATATTTAATTTTAATTAAAAACTACATTTATTTTAATTAATTTATATATTTAAATTAAATTTTAAATTGTTTTTTAAGTATAATTAATTCAATTATAGATATATTAATCCAATTTATGTCATTGGAATCAATTTTGTATTTAAATTGGATATAAAAACGTTGCAAACTTTTAAACATTTTCTCTTCGAAAACCCACTTTCTCATTGCATCTACAGGATTAATATTAAAATAAAATTATACCACTTATGTGAATTGAATTTAGAAAAATGTATTCCATATTTATAATAATCATAATTTATAATTTATAATATTTATTACTTAATTTTTTACCATAATGATTAGCGAAAATATTTAAAATTAATCACAATGATTAAGATTAAAATGAGTTTACCAAGGGGTTGAACTTTAAACTTAAGGGGAAAATAACCTAGAAACTCTTCCAAAACCCATCAGATGGAAATATTTCAACCCTTATGAACTTATTATATATTATTATGTTTTTTTACACATTTCCATGAAATTGACCTATATAATAAGTTATGTAAAGGAAAATACAAAAAGAAAACTTTTTCCCTTTAAATTTTTATAAAGATTTGGGATAGGGAAAAAACAACATAGGATCGGTAATAAATATTATTTTTAAATAAAAATTAATTTTCTATATCATGATAATTTATTTTAATTTTTTTAGATGATTTACTTACATTAAATACTTATGAAACTCTAAAACAATAATTATTTAGTTAATAATTAACTATAATAAATGATACTAAAATTATTAAAAGTGAAGTAAATTGAATGAATTATTGTATTCCATTATTTTTAAGATGAATATATCATGTTAAATAGGTTTTATGATAGTATAATTTAATTCCATATTTATCTAGATGTTTTTTAAATTAAAATTAAATAAATAATGTTAAAATTTACATTAATGCTATTTTATAACAAATTATATTTTATTAAATTATTTACAGTTACTAAAAATACAATATTCATACAATTGATTTTGAAAGGTTAATAATTATCAAATATTCCCCCATTAATGGACCAATTTTTATTTTATAATTAATATAATGACCCCTAATTAGTAAAAAACATTGTTAGTGCAGTTAAGGTTAAAGCGGTGTTTTTGCATGTTACTTGTGCTTGTGTTAAAACTAATTTTCAACACACATTGTATTTTTATTTGATAAATTAGATTTAATATTTAAAATAATTGGTTCTAAATTATCTAATAAGTAGCAATTTAATTTATTCTTAATGGATAAATTACTTATTTTGGAAAACTAGTTACCATGATGAAAAACCAGAATAAAAAATAATAATAAAACTTAGGAGCTAAGGGAAAAAAAGTTTAAAATATTTGTTTTATTATGTGGTGGATGAATTTATAGACAATATAATCTATACACACCTTTAATTATAAATTTTGGAGCCACTTTAGGTAATATTGACCTCCCAATAGTGAATACATTTAAGTATTTACAAGAATGTCACTCTGCCTCAACTATAAAAGGGTACTCACTTCCCTCACTTATTCATGCCTCTCAAGTCATTTGAATCATCCAAAACCTATCAAAATAATTTAAAAAATCACATAAACTCATTATATAATCTTTTTTTTCTTAAATCCAACCTTTCATGGATTTAGTGTAGACCTAAGGAGAATACCTCAAGAAGAGCTAATGTTCTTCAACGACCATCTTTATTTGACTTCTTTCTCCGCCTCATTTAATTATTTCTATAACATGATGATATAAAAATAATAATTATATTACATACACTAAGATTTTTTTTGTTAATATTATGACCTGAAACCATACACAATTTCATCAAATGGGTTACTAAATCGCCATTCGTGTGTATGGCGGACTACCACCTCGTGAAATGATGTCATTCGTTATTGCATTACCACCTCCCACAGTTGGGTATTATTATGGATCAAAAGTATATATATTATATTTAATAACTTATTATACATATGGATTCATTATATTTTATATACCATTTTACAATCCATACAATAGGGGATACGATAACATCACTCGTGTTTATAGAAGATTACCACCTCATAAAGTGACATTGTTTATTTTTCACTAACATGTTACATGAATGGTAATTAGGGTAAATATAATGAATATATATAATATATATGAAATAATTATTATGTTAATCACATATATATCATTATTTAAATATAATATATAATGTTCCTTTTACCTTTTCACTCATTGTTAAAAAATGATAACAGCATTTGTGGATGTGTAGATTACCGCCTCCTCAAAGTGATGTGATTCCTTTTTTAATCTCCACATCACAAGAATGATATATATAAGTATATATAATTAAATAATTTAGTTTTTAGGATATTATGATCATTTTTTAAAAGAGGAATTTTACTCTCCTTCTTTCTATAATAATCATTTAAAAATGAAATTGTTACTCATGTATATGTACGACCTATCATCTCCATGATCATAACATTAATTCATTTTTCGTAACCATGTTTCATAATTAGTTTTAAATGTATAATTTATGTATAAATAAGATAATTATTTCATGAAAATTATTCTTTATATGTTTAAATAATGACCTATTTGACCATATTCAACCAACCTAAGTCATTTTTGACACACAAGCTGAATATGGTCAAAACATTCAACATAAAATTAATCAATTAAGTAATTATATATAAAATGTTAATAAGTGAAATAAAAGTAATAATAAAATATATAAAATGTTATAAATAAACTGAAAATTAGCATAAGTTTATTTTTTAGGAATATAAGGACCCAACTGATAAGTCAGACTCAATGTAAGGTTTTTTCTCATATCACTTTTATTTCTATGAGATATATGTCATATTCACCAATTTTTATTGTTTTTGTGGTGTATATACTACCCATGAGTGTATTTTATGATTATTATATGTAAATTTATGGGTATTTACATATCCATTTTAATATATCCCTTTCATGGGGTCTACAGTTTCAAAGTTACCAAATTAGTAAGATATTTTTGTCATAATTTTCCTTTTTTGAGAAGTTTTTTATATAATAAACCCATCTTTTTTTATGAGGTGTATATAATACCAATTTTACATTTTATTTAATTAATATCATTATTATATGATATTATTAGTTTCTTATATGTTATTATTCCATTGATATTATGATTAAAAGTTACCAGAGTGGTAAGAGTCTTTTGTTACAATCGTATCATTTATCGGGATTGTGTATGATTAAGTCTCTAATGTTAAAATATTATAATTCTCATGAATTTTCTTCTACTTTGGTTATTATCGATATTTTCATTTAATAGTACCATTTTTTCACTATTTTTTACTTTAAATATTTGAGAAAATTTTTTCAAGAAATTCTAGCTTTGTTTCTCTCTTCAGTTAGAAATCCATTTTTTTCCAAACCCATGTTTTCTAAAAAAATTAAAAATGTTTTTAACCTTTATAAAATTATTTATTAAAGAAACTTATACCCAATTTTTTCTTTAAAAAAAATAAAATGAATCTTCTTGTCACTTTTCTAACCTTTTTACCATGCAAAAAGAATGTTCTTTATGGCATGTATAGAATTACCCACTGACACGACCGTCAATTCTTCGAATATGCCTTTGAAAATTTAAAATATTATTTTTAAAGAAAAAAATTTCTTAATATTATGGAAGTTAGTTTTTTAAATATGATTTTTAAAGAAAATTATTTTCAAAATACTTTATGTATTAAAAAGTGATTTTCAAAATGAAAAACATATTTTCCTCAAGAATGTTTTTAATTATATTTTAATGTTATTTACATTCATCATTGTAAAAACCTCTTTGTTGTTACTTATCATCCACATGGTATATGTGGTAATGATATCATCCTCATTATTTTCTATATGGATTAATATTTTTTAAAGAGATTTTTATGGAACCAGTTTCTTTTTCAAAGGTTAATCATGTTTCTGTGGTGCATACTCAGTCATCTAAAGGAGATTGATGGGGTTGTTCACTGGATGGTTAGTTGTAGTGACATCAGTATATGGAATAAAAATTGGTTGCATGATTTTCTTCACTTCCTGGGCTACCCAACTCCAAACATATCATTCAAAGAGGCTAGTTTTTATTTGGCCTTCCTCAATGATATTCTGAACATGGATCAAAAGGTTGTTTTTGAAAGAAGAATCCTGGTGGGTGAACCAGACAGATGTACATTATTAGGATCTTCTTCTGGGAGGTTCTCCAGTCATGAATTCTAGTTCTTGATTCATTTTGGTAGCAATATAGATGTGTGTAATTCAAGGATGTTGTGTAAGGATATTCCTAAGAAGATTAATTTTTTATTTTAGCATATGAGAAACCGTGAAATTTCCACTAATGAGAACATTCAAATAATAGGATCAACTCTAGACTCCCAATGTCAATGTTCTAGTAGGTTGCAATAAGAAACGATGGATCATACGCTCTTCCATGGTGATTATTCCAAGGGGTTTTGGAACTACCTATAGTAGGGGATTAATCTCAACGTATTCTATGGTTATATGTAGGGCATGATTTAGGACTACATTCAGGGGTAGGGACACCTTGGGATGGAGTTCAAGGTTCACAAAATAATTTTTTAAAATATTGTTTGGATACTCTAGGAATCCCAAAATAAATCAAGGTATGGTGTTAAGATTTCCATAATTCATTTATAAGTGCGGGAGAAACTCTTAGTGATGGATTTGGGGGAATTGATCAAGAATGAGGGGTATTATATTGATTTGAAAAGTTTTATTTCTATATACTACATGAATATTTCTACTAATAAATTCAACAAAGGTTGATGGGTTAGATAGATAACCCCATGTATGGGGATAATACTGAATGTGGACGGGTCTTATCTAAAAGATGAGACGAGAGGGGTAGGTGAGTTTGATATATCCAAGGTTCCATGATTCTTGTTTTTTCTACAATTTTTTGTGTAGGTTATTATATGGGTAAGGGGGTAAATATTTTCCCACAAGTTTTTTTTTATGTTTCAATATCCAAATTGTATAAGTTGAGACTAATTCTTTTATGAATGTCATGTTTCTTCAAGAGAAGGGTGAAATTTCCTGGGAGCGAGTTTTCATGGTTAGGTACTGGAAGAATTATTTCAACCAGAATATTTTGGTGAGACACACATGGTGTGATGGGAACTATGCAATCGATTTTTTATTTATAAAAGGCAGACCATGTGAGGGATTGATTATTTACACTAGCTTAGGGTCTCTTCCTGATGATTGTAAACATGTTGTTAAAAATGACACCCTTGGTCTTAATTACTTACACCCTCCTCGATCCTCTATGGACATGGATGTTTCTATGATTTCTTGTTATTATTTAATAAAAATTGAATTTTTAGCCTAATCAAGTTTCAATGATATTGACATGAAACCCATTTATTTTCCATGTGCTAATCAGGTTATGAAATAATAATTATTGTTTCAATTAGTTTTTTATAAAATAAAATCTCTATGTGCTTTATTCATGTTGAGGTTCTTAGAAATTATATATTATGGGGTTTCTAGATAGTTTTGGGTGATCCCGTTATAGATTATATAGTGGGGTGGCCTAGATAACATAAGGTGATAATATTACAACTTATATGATGGGCCAGCTCAGATGGCATCTGGTGATCCTATTATAGTTTATATGATGGAGCGGCCTAGATAATGTTGGGTGAGCCCATTATATCTTATATGATGTGGTGGCCCATATAGAATTATGAGATTGTGTTACATATTATATGATGGGGTGGCTCAGATAGAGTTGGGTGAGACCATTATAGCTTATATGATGGGGTATCCTAGATTGTGCCAAGTAAGCCCATTATAGCTTATACGATGGGTTCACCCAGATAGCTCCCCAATTCATTGGGTAATGATTATGTTCTTTAGATAATTATATTTTAAGTTGGATATAGGTTTATTACAATTTTTAAGCGTTCTGTAAGGGTTTTGTAAGGGTTTTATGAGATTATGTTTAAAGATACCAACATGTTTTCTCTACACTTGTTATGGGTTTATGATGTTTCGTATGATCAAGATTGATATCACATGGCTCATGGTTATTGATTCTTATGTCTATTTCCTTTTTCAAAGCTATATTCCAAGTTATCATATCTTATAATCAGGTATTGATGGTTATAAATATTCTTATGTTTTACTTATGCACTTTGACTATGTCATCATACTCATATGCTCTTCTTATGCTCACTCATGACATTCATTTGTTAATTCTTACATTTTCCCTTACTAAGAATTTGATCTCACCTTTATTATGTTTCCTTTTTCTCAGGTTATAAATAATGAGTATGAAGGAATTATTTATATAATGGATTTCATATGGAAGATGATTATGACTTGATGTCAAATAATTAAAGTAGGGTTAAATGGGATAAATTTTCATTTAAAGTCATGTAAATTGTTTATGTAGAAGTTTTTCCTAATTATATGAAACTCTAAACCTAAAAGGACCTCAAGGATGTAAGTGATACAATTTTTACTTTTGATGTTTTAAGGTTTGATAGAAAAAAAACTATGTTACATTGTCAGAATTAAAGCTAGAAATGTAAAGTTTATAATTTCAACACCAGATCCGAGAGTGAAGGTTCCAGGCTGTTATAGTTGATATCAATAGGAGATTTAGATAGATTTTTATATTATTATTTTTCATGTGAGGGTATATTAAAATTTATGGACATCATCATAGGTCTATAAGATTAAGGTTGATCATCAGTTCAAAGTCTTATACACCCCATTTTAGGGTTTTAAGCAGTAAAAATTTTGAGGTTATTAATGAAATTTTGGGAGACATTTTTTTAGGTTGGAGTATTTGTAACCTCTAGGATCAACATGAAGTATTATTTTTTAATGAATTATTTTTTTCATGTTTAAAGGGAAAAAGGATAACCTGAAGTCCAGGTGACAACCGGTCACATCTGGAAAAGCTGTGGAGAATGAATCAATAACTGAACGGCGATAAGGGTGTAGTGCCTACCACTGGAATATGTGATGTTCCGGTTAGTATGAAATTTTTATAGGTAAATATTAAGTTTATTTTTAAAACATATGGTTTGAGGAATAAAGATTGATTTATCTTGGAATAATATTTGATCAAATCCTTCTAATCCTTGGGTTTTTAACATAGTCAGGAAATGTTTGAATAATTTTAAGGATAGTTATTTTTGGAATGATTTGGTATGAAATTTGGGTATTACTATTTCATTTTGAAGATTAATGTATCATATAAAGGTTTATTCATTTTTTGAATTATCTTAACATGTTCTAACCATTTTGGTTTGGGTTTATATCTAAAGACATGAGGAATAGCCTGTTATCCCATTTATGGTTATGTGGTCTTTAAAATTTTATTTTTGTGATTTAGGAATTAAAAATTCATCTTGAATACTCATCATTTGGATAAAAAATGATATTCTAGTGGAAATTAGTTAAATGATGAAATTATACTCATCAAGTAAGTATATTTCTATATTCACTTATTTTAAATGGTAAGAGAATTCCTCTACTCTAAGAAAAGGATATTTTAAAAAAAATGTTATCTTAGTGACTTAATATTCGATGAATCGGATGGTTTATTATATCATAATAGATTTATGGTTTTTTGGCCCTTAAATTTACATTGATCATTTACTTTCTTATGATCAATTATCTCAATCAGACTCTATAATTATTTACACTTTTCCTCCATTATCACCTATGTTCTCCTATTTGAAAACCTAGTTATGTTTCATTCCATATGACCTTTGTACTTCCATTTCTCTCTTAATAAGAGGATATTTTATTAACCCTTTTTATGATATGGGTTTACAAAAAAATTATTTTCAAATATCGAACATTTTATTATTGAGATAAAGTTCAAATTTCAATGACGCAATTTATTAAAGGGGGAGGATGTAACACCCTCATATTTTAAAAGAATAAATTTATATTTGAAATAATAAAGGACACACAACACTAATTTTATCTTATGTTACATGCAACACTCAATTTAGATTGTGGTACATGCAACCCTTATATTTTTATGTTTGATAGTGTATTCCACACACAACACCAAACTTAAATAACTCATGATATATATTACCATTATAACCAAGCCATTAAATTGGCAGCTATGAATAATATTAACTACTTTATGAAATATATATATATATATATATATTCCTTACTCAATATAAATTATTGATAAATTTGTAGTAAAATAATCAATCAATTTTTAGTAAGGTGATTTTTTTATTCAAAAATATGTTTTCTTCAAAAATGATTTTTATTTATTTTCATAGAATACATTTATAATAGTTTTTTAAAAATTTCATAAAGTTAATTTGATAAAATTAACCTAATTTTTGAAATCATAATATCAAAATTATCTTAAGGTGAATTTTTTTTATTTTTATGAAAAGTTTCAATTTTTTATGAACAGTGAAAAATACTGAATTTTAATTTAAAATTGCATTTTTTTAATTTATTTATAAAGTTAAATTATATTTAAAATTGTTTTTAAAGTATAATTAGTTAAATTATAAATCTATTAATCCAATTTGGTTCATTTAAATTAATTTCTTATTGGAATTTGGCATAAAAAACTTGTAAAATTTTAAACTTTTTTCACTTTGAAAACCTGCTTTATCATTGCATCTATGGGATTAATATTAAATTAAATTATTCCACTTATATTAATTGGATTTAGAAAAAATAATTACATTTTTTTAATTATCATAATTTATAATTAATAATAGGTAAAACTTAATTTTTGACCATAATGATTAGTGAAAACAGTTATAATTAATCACAATGATTAAGGAAAAATGAGTTTACTAAGGGATTAAACTTTAAAATTAAAGATAAAATGACATATAAACTTTTCCAAAACCATTAGAAGGACATATTTCAACCATTGTGACATTAGTATATATTTTTATGAGTTTTTGGGACACTTTTCCAAGAAATTTTCCTATATAATAAGTTAAGTAAAGAAAAAGACAAAAAAGAACCTTTTTTCCTTTTAATTTCTATAAAGCTTTGGGATAGGGACAAAAAAAATATAGATTTGGTTATAAATATGATTTTTAATTATAAATGAGTTTTTTCTATCAATATAATTTAATTTAATTTTTTAAAATTAATTAATTACTTTAAATACTTAAGAAACACCAACGCAATAATAATTTACTTAATATTTAAATAAAATAATTGATAATAAAAATATTAAAAGTGAGGTAAATTGAGTTAATTATTGTCTTAAATTAAATTTTTAGATGAATATATCATGTTACACAAGTGTGATAATAATATATTTTAATTACATCACTGTATTTTTATTTTTTAAATTCCAACTAAATGAATAATGTCGAAATTGATATTAATGTTATTTTATAATAAATTATATTTTATTAAATGATTTAAAATTACCAAAAATCCTATCTTATTCCAAGTTATTTTAAAATTTTAATCATTATTAATTATGTCTCATTAATGGACAAATTTTTCTTTTATAATGATTATACTGACCCATATTTAATAAAAAAACTTTATTTGTGTAGTTGAGGTTAAAGTGGTGTTTCTGCACGTTACTTGCGCTTGTGTAAAAAATAACTTTCAAAACACATAGGATTTTTATCTGATAAATTATATTTAATACTTAGAATAATTGGGTATAAATTATCTAATAAGTCTCACTTTAACTTAGTATTAATGGATAAATGATTTAGATTGAAAAAATAGTTACCATAATGAAAAACCAAAATGAAAAAAAATAGCGAAACTTAGGAGTTAAGGAACAAAATTATTAAAACATGTGTTTTATCATGTTTTAGTGGTTTTTATCGACCATATAATCCATAAAAACCTTTAATTATAAATTTCTAGTCCACTTTAGGTAATATTTACCTCCCAATAGTGAATACTTTTGAGTATTTATAAGAACATCACTCCTCCTAAACTATAAAAGGTCACTCACTCCCCTCACTTCTTCACACATCTCAATACATTTAGATTATCCAAACCCTAAAAAATCACTTTCTAAATCCACTCTCATAATCCTAGAATCCTTATTTTGTACATAAATTCAACCTTTCAAGGATTTAGTTCAAACCTAATGAGGATATCTAAATAAGAGGTAATGTTCTTCAATGAGCATTTTATTTTACTTCTTTCTCTACCTCACGAGACTATGTCATTTTTTTTTAAATAACACCTCTCAAAGTTGGGTATTATGATGGATATAAAGTTTATATATGATATTTTTAAAATGATTATACCTATGGATTCATTATGTCATATACCCTTTTACTTTCCATGCATTAGGGTATACGTTAATGTCACTGGTGTGTACATTGAACTACCACCTCCCAAAGTGATGAGATTATTTTTTCACTAACACATTACATGGAAGTTAATGAGGGTCAATATAATAAATATATGTGATATACATGAAATATTTATGATATTAATGAGATTTTTTATTCTAAAAATATAATTTATCATTTCCCTTTTTTATTTTCACTCACTAGAAAAATGATAATATCGTTCGTGGATATGTGGACTATAACCACCTCAAAGTGATGTGATTTTTTTCCATCACCACATATCAATAATAATATATATAAGTGTATATAATTAAATAATATGGTATTTATGATATTATGATCATTCAAAAAAGATAAATTTTACTTAACTTATTTCTATAATGATCATTGAAAAATTGAAACGTGACTTATGTGTACATATGGCCTACCATCTCCATGATCATAGTGTTGGATCATTTTTCATAACCATATTTCATGATTGGTTTTAAAATTATAATTGAAGTATAAATATGATAATTATTTCATTATTATTATTCTTTATATGTTTAAATAATGAACTCTTTGACCGTAGTCATCCCACCCAGGTCATTTTTGACACACAAGACGAATATGGTCAAAACATTCAACATAAACTTAATCGATTAGGTAATTGTATATAACATGTTAATAATTAAAATAAAATTAATAATAAACCTAAAAAAGGTTCTAAATCATGTAAATAATTAACATATGTTTATTTTTTAGGAAGATAAATACACACGTGAAAATTTGGACTCAAGGTAATGGTTATTCTCGTCTCACTTTTACTTCTATAAATGTATTCTATTATTCTTATACTTAAATTTATGGGGATTTAAATATCTATTTTATGATCTCACTTTCATGGGTTTTATAGTTTCAAAGTTACCAAAGCATTAGGAGTCTTTTATTACAATCTCATCATTTTTTAGGATTGTGTATGATTAAGTATCTGATATTAAAATATCATAATTCTCATGAAATATATTATCCAAAATTTATTTATGATATTTTATTATAATAGTACCATTTTTCACTCTTTGGTACTTAGAATAATTGAGAAAATATTTTGAGGAAAATATGACATTGTTTCTCTCTTCGGTCAGAAATCTATTTTCTTCCAAAACCATGTTGTATAAAAATGTTTTCATAAATGTTTTTAACCTTTTTAAAATGATTAATTAAATACTCTTGGACCCAATTTTTCATTTTAAATTTTTTTCGAAGGAATGTTATTCTTTCTTTCTGATCAAAGAACTTTTATAAACTTTTTACTATGAAAAAGGAATGATCATTATGTCATGTATGGAATTACCCATAGACTTGACCATTATTTCTTTTAATATTCCTTTAAAAATTTACAATATTATTTTTAAATAAAATTTTTTCTTAATATTTTGTAAATTATTGTATTTTAAAAATTATTTTCAAAGAAATGGATTTTCAAAAAAAATATGTTTTAAAATATGATTTTCCAAATGAAAAATATATTTTTCTCAAAAATGTTTTTAATGATATTTTAATGGTATTTCCATTAATTAACATAGAAAATCTTATTTTTAATTATACTTAAATGGGGAAATTTTATAATGATACTATCTTCATTATTTGTTTGGATGGATTATGATTATTTTAAAGAGATTGTTATGGAATCCATTTCTTTTTCATGGGTTAATCATGTTTTAAAGAGATTGTTATAGAACATGTTTCTCTTTCCATGGGTTAATCTTGTTTCAAAGAGATTTTTATATAACCCATTTCTCTTTCCATGTTTTAATCATGTTTCAAAAATATTGTTATAGAACTTGTTTCATTTCTACAAGTTAATCATGTTTCAAAGACATTGACATGAAACTAATTTATTTTCCATGGGTTAATGAGGTTATGAAAGAATAATGATTATTTATATGAAATTTATAATGAAATTAAATCCATATATACATTATTAATTTTGTAATTTTTTGAAATTATATAGTATGGGGTTGGCCAGATAGCACTGTGTGATCTTTTCCTGACTTATACGATGGAGAATCCCATATAACGCCAGGTGAGCCCATTATAGATTATACAATGGGTAGCTAATATAGTGTCTGGTGATCCTGTTAAAGATTATAAGATGGGGTTTCCTAGATAACATTGGGTTATCCTATTATATTTTATACAATGGGGTATCCCAGATAGTGTCAGGTGAGCCTGTTACAACTTATTTAATAGGGATGCTCAGATAGCGTCGGGTGAACCTGATATAGCTTATACGATGGGGTGGCTCAGATAGAACTGATTGAGACCATTATATCTTATATGATTAGTATTCATAGATAGATATTTAATTCATTGGTTAAATATGATGTTATCCGTAGAATTATATTTTAATTTTCTCATATGGTTATTCAAATTTTTAAGGGTTTTATGAGATGATATCTGAATATAACAACATGTTTTTTTATGCTTGCTATGGGTGTATGATGTTTCATATGATGAAGATTGATATCATAGGGATCATGATTATTGATTCTTATCGATATTTCATTTATTAAATCCTTATCCATGTTATCATGTTTGATGATCCAAGTACTGATGGGTATGAATATTCTTATGTTATACTCATGAACTTTGATTATGTCATCATACTCATATGTTCTTCTTATACTCACTGATAAAATTCATTTTTTAATGATTATATTTTCCCTTACTGATCATTTTATCTCAACCTTCTTATGTTTCCTTCTTCGTAGTTTATAAATAATGAGGTTAAATGAATTATGTCTATAAGTAATTTTATATAGATGATGGTGATGAATTAATGTGAAATAATGAAAGTAGGGTTAAATGGGAGAAATGTTCATTTAATGGAATGTGAATTTTTTAAGTTGTATTTTTTTCTAATTATATCAAACTATAACCCTAAAAGTTTCTTGAGGATTAATTAATCTAAAATTTCATTTTTATGTTGTATGGTTTTGATGGAATAAATTCGGTCACAATTATTGGCATCAAAGATGTAAATGTAATGTTTATGATTTCATCACCGGATCTGGGAGTGTGAGTTGTGAGATATTATATAAATTAATGAATATATATGATATTTATGACATAATTATGATGTTTTAAACATAATATATCATCAACAATATTACACTTCTATCCATTGGAAAATGATAACATTGATTGTGTGTATGTGTGAACTACCACCTCTACAAAGTGATGTGATTTGTTTTTCTATTACCATAATGAATGGATTATTTGAAAATTATATATAATTTAAGTGAATCTAGTTTTTTCATGTAATACATTGGAATATTCCAAGGAATATTTTTGGATTCAGGCGTAAATATGGCATGAGATTCCAAAGCCTGGTGAGCCCGAAATTGATATTATAAAAATATTAAATATATTAATATCACGCACACATAGTTTTCTTGAAAAGTTGAATAAATTTTAGATGGAGTCTTGAATTGGAAATTTGAGACCATGGTTGAGTCTAGGTTGTGGGATTTACCCTAGGAATGACCTAATGTTGGTCAGCATGTTATATTCAGTAGAGGTAGTCGTTGGTGGGTGTGTTTAAGTAAAATAAATGATTAATTTATTTATTTTAATTTAAATATCCTAAATCTAATCCTATATGTATATTTTATTATGAAATATCAATAGGTTTATCCACTTTATATTTTAGGTTTTTTAGATATTTGGGTATTCTTCAATGAAGGATCGGATTGGACATCGAATGACAACTACATCGAGGTGGATCGAGAGGTAGAAAACGCATCGAGTCTTCTCCATCGCTATTCAATGTGTTATTCACTAATAATTTATCCATAATCGAGGTAGGGAACATAAATTATTGATTTTTCCTTTTTTATTAAATTATTTATCATGGATTAACTATCTAATTTTGATCTATTATTTATTTATTTTTTCACATGGCCCCTACTGCCTTACTGTATTTTTTATCTATTAAACCTCTTTTTTCCCTTGATATCAAAACCATTTATATAATCATTGTACAATAACACTTGGAAAATGATGGTTCACTTTTTTCTTGTGATTTTACCCACTCTTTTCATTGTGTTCTTCATCATTGTCCCATGGGTTAGTCGTTCAACATTTTCGAGGAATGTTTGAGTGTGATAGAACCCCTAGATTCATTGTGGTAGTATGAACACTAAACGATTTAGTGATTGGAGAATGGATCAGGATGTTTCATAGGTTTTAGGAGATGGAAACATGGATATAATGCTGGATTCGATTTCTTACAACCATGAAATTGGTGTATCATAGTGGGAAATACCCACAGATGTATGGGTGGCTGGAATTCGACCACTAGAGACAGATTGGACATGAATGGCCCCATATCCATACTTCCTAATGTGATTTATAGCAGAATCAATGGAAATGGATAATCGGTGATGACACATGAAGGGACTTGGGTTTTTGTAGAAGAATTGACTACACGATGTGTAGTCTAAGAACACATTCCATGTATCCCCACCCAGCTATGATGGATAGGGTTTTAGGGAAGATAAAGATCACACGCAATATGAATGGGCCCACACATTGTGTGACCCTCCCCGGGTGGCTAAGACGTGTATCAATTACACACGGCTAGGTCCCTATGCTATATTCTATGTCGTGTACTCTAAGAGTACATGAGAATGTGTTGGTACCCAGGCACGGTCAGGTACATGACCAGATACATGACATGGCCTGATGAACACGGGCACAAACATGAGCACATGGGAAAGCTCTGAGTGGTTAAGAGATACTGTGTATACCCCCTTACATGTCATATATAGAAACATGGCCTTTTATATTTTTCCATATGAGAACATGACCAGGTAGAAGAGCGAGTCCATGCACTATGTGGGTCTCATACACATTGTGTACTCCCTTTTTAAGAAATATCCACCTTTAATATCTCTTTCATATAGACTCATATTTTAGCTTGAAGGTAGCCTATACTGATTATTTTTTCATGTAGAACGTGATGGTTTCCTTCATAGTATCTTTGGATATGTTATTTTGGATTTTCCACATGTTATTATACATTATGTGATGCTTGATGAAGTTATTTATCATGGAAGATCATTATATAGAGGCTGGGGTTGGCAACCCCACATTGCATCAAGGCATGTGTCCCCCATACTCCTTGTTCTAGTTTGAGTCGAACCCTTATGGAACTTCAGATTGGGTCCTCTACCAATTGAGTAGCACCCCCTTATGGAACTAGGGTGTGGATTCTCCATGTACTGAGTTTCACCCCCATGACGCACCAGGATGTGGGTCCTCTGTACGCTGAGTGGAACCCCCTAATGCACAAGGGAATTGTTCCTCTACTAATACCTACTAAGTAGAAACCCCTATCATGCTAGGGTGTGGCTCTTTTATCCATTGAGTGAAACCCCGCTGATGTAAAAGGGTGTGGGTCCTCTACCACTATCTATCGAGTTTCAACTCCTATCATACTAGGGTGTGGGTTCTCTATACACTGAGTGGAACCCCTGATAAAAAAGGGTGGGGTCCTATTTACATAGAGTGGTACCCCCTAATGCACCAAGGAATAGTTACTTTATAGGATATTGTGATCAATAATCTAGGGAGAACAATGGTGAAGCATGGTTCCTCCACATTTATTCTTTTGAGGTTACATAAGAGTCTTGGACTAGAGATAGTTCTCCCTTGACTGTGGAGCGCAGTGGTGAGTTATAGACCCTCCAACCTGTATTTTTTATGGATATGTGAGATACTGGGCATTGGAAATAGACCTTTGGAATTGTATATAGAAACATAATTTTTAGATGGTTTGTGGATATAGAGATATCCTTTCTCTCTCATTTGGGTTTCTTATTGAGAATATCAAGATGTTTATCATTGTTGTCTCAGTTTCTAGTTGACATGCCTCATTTAGGTTGATCTAACCTATTTTTGTATCTCTTTATTTATCCCTTTTTATTTTTTTGGTATCCTAATAGGTATGCATAAATTCACCCCTACATGGTATTTTCCCACATTTTTCACGTCTTATATAGATGAAGGAATTACCGTCAATGATTACAGTGAATCATAGTGATACCTGGGTTCATTGACCACATACGGTGATCGGGCTTAGAGATTAGGATCTAGAATCTCTCACCTTTCTTTTATTCCTATTTTTTCAAGTTAGGACATATTTTTTGGCTAGGGAACTATTTTACCCCTTTACATTTTTTATTACACTATCGTAGTCTTTTATATTCCCTAGATTTTATTATAGGTAGCGTTTTTTACTCTAGATGTTACTATATTTAATTATTATTCCTCTACACTTCTGCATGGAGATGGTTGGGTGAGTATATACAAGAATATTAAGAAAATGCCTCCCATTTTTGTTATTCCTTCTCAACACCTTTCACCAGACTCTGGCCTATGGAAGTAGGCTTGTGGTTATGGTGTCCCTATCATTCACTATCCAAGTAGGATATGGGGAGTCGGGTCATAATAAAATGGTATAAGATAAATTCATTCATTGGGATGGTGTTTGGAGTTTTCCCATTATGAGGATTAGTTGTGAATTAGGTTAATGATGACATAGTGTATTGAGTGAGGATTTTAGGCCAGGTAACTTAGTATTGGTGTTGCAGCCAATGTATCCATACACCAAAACTATGACTACCTATTTTTCAACTCAAAATACTGAGATATTGGTTGAAGGTAACTTGGTACATGAATCATATAGGATTAAGTCCTTTGAATATACTTCTTGATTCATCCCCACAGATATACTCTTTGACCATGGAATGTATTGATAACCTTCAATATGTATCTATGAAGACATCCAACAAGTATTTTGAGACAGTGACATGATGATGACCAGTTTAGCGATGAGGCCTCAATTCAAGGGCCTACTCATGATTTTCTTTTCTCTAGGAGGGAACTGAGAAGTGATACCACCTATTGAAAGTTTCATGGATCCTTCAATGGATGAGGTAGATTATTTCCTGCATGTTGAGAAGTTAATATCTCCAGCTTGATAGGATTATGGTACGCACAAGCTTAACAAATTATGCGACTTCTAGTGATAGAGATCACTAATGTTTTTTGACGATATGGACCCTCAGTAAGTAAAAGTTTTACTCACTGTAGTGTTATTGGTTTTTTAGATTGTGCAGACCCTAACGAATCAGATGGTTGTGTTGGTGACCAGTCTTATTCTTGGATCAACTATTGGCTCTAGAGATATTGACAAATGAAACACCTTTATTGAGTGCACATTACAGTTTTCAAAGATAGATACCACCCAAGTTTTTTTGTGAGATAGACTTCCCCTTCTCATGTAGTAGATTATTGGAACGATCCTATAATGTTAATTTTCTTATTAGATAGGAACCCTATTTATGGTGGTCCTGTAGGTGAGACTTCTCCAAGGTGACATGGGGCATCGGTTTTAATGTTTTTTGTAGCTTTAGATATGCAAGAAAGAAGGACACTTCCCCCACTAAGACATGTTCTTGTGATGTGATTCAAGACCATGAGGGCGATTCAGTACTTCCTAAACCAGATAGTGTTGAGGTGTCACAGATGAGTTCTTTGACATGTATGTTTAAGGTCATTCTAATGGGAAGGTTTCAGAGTGATCCCTAATTAAGGATAATAGGTAGGCAAGGGGGAATATGGATACAAGTGGTGGAGGAATGTGGCCCCAAGGTTTTGGGTGTGTTTGAGGTGCATCCTATGACTTATCTACTCTGATTTCAGTTTTGGTGCATGGTCGAAAGCCACTTTCCATGGAATTAGTCCCAATTTGAGACCTAGCAATACCAATGGGGGTATTTTTTTCTCAACTCTTGTATTGGAGGCTATTATGGAAAGGATCAGTTCTCACATGTTTCTGTTGATGGTGTGACCTGACTCTATAATGAGATAGGACCTCACACGAAATATTTCTATAGTGGTAGTGGAACCCAATGATGTCTTCCTCAGTATAGGATGATTTTTTATCATCCATGATCAGATTAATTCTACCTATGAGTGTAGTAGTGCTTATAGTTTTTTGAGATGGAGTTTTCCTCTTTTGATAAGTAGTTATCCCTGATCAGGGCAGGATGAGTTCATTTATAGGATTTTATATTTGTTTCCTTAGTATTTGGGTAGTATTACTGTTGGAGAAGTGGATGTAATGTGTTTTCAATTTCCTATAATGGTATAGGATTATGAGGGTGTCCATCTCAAGGATGTCTTAGGTTTACCTCCCCATTGATATTTTTTTCATGGACTTTCACCAAGGATGACCTGATATCTGTGTTATCATATCATATGACCATGTGAAACTATGAGAGCTGGAAGTGTAGTTGGAGGAGTCTACAAAGAAGGGGATTTATAAGACCCATTGTGCTTTCCTAGGAATCTATGTATTTTTCACCTAATAGGTAGATGATATCTTGAGGCCAGGTGTGTATTAGAATCACCCGACTTGGTGAATATTTGGGAGGAGTATCCACCCTTGAGAATTGATGACATCTTCTCCCAGCTGATGAAGGTGAAGTGGATCTCGGAGTTTTATCTCAATATGGGTTATCACTAGATTCAGATTCAAGAGGTGGTTGTACCAAACATAGCTTCCTAGAGATTTTGTGGTTTCTTTGAGTTATTGGTGATACCCCTTTTTTATGGTGAAAAACCTAGAAGAGTTTTCAAGGATAGTAAGATGGATCCTTAAACCTTCTTTGATTAGTTCGTGGTAGTCTTCTGTGATTGTACCCTCATGTCCTTAGTGTAATAGTTGGAGAACAAAAGACACTTGAGGATAGTTCTAGACATACTTCAGGAACAAAATTTTTATGGAGGCTCTCATGACATGGTAGTGATAGTGGACCCTATAGAGGTTATGAAAACATGATCTTGAGGGCCACCCAGGGTGTGGCTATGGTATAAAATTCTCACAGTGATGTTTTTCATCAACTGTTGTCGAATGAGGTGATGGCTCAATTTACCTCTTTGCAGTTGGCCCTTGTGGGTGAGGATGGTTTAGTGTACCTCTAGTCTATGGTTATTACCCCTCTGATTCTTCAGTGATTCAGGAATCAATAACTCGGGGATATCAATTGGGAGATATTTCATGACTATATATCCACTAGATACATTTTTGATGGATTCTCTAAAGGTTGTGGCATTATATACTTATTCAAGGGTGATCAGTGGAACCATTAATGAAAAGGTAAAATATTCTAAGGAGGTTTTTTTACCTTATTAGTACTCCTAAGAGAAGGGCGGTTTTACTGAGATCTTTTGTCATTAGGTTTGGTGTCCAGGGATGTCACAGCTTGTTTCTGAGTTTAACTCTCGATGTCTCACCTACCTATAGGTAGAGACTAAGGTTTCAGATGGAATTATAAATAGAATGGTAATTTTTAGTTTTCCTGATGGGTCTTTTATTATTGATGAAATGTTATGATGTTGCCTTATTGATCGTCAACTAACTCACTAGGTTGACCCACTTCTTACCCATTTGAGATAAGAGTGTAGTGGGGAGTTTGGGACACATTTTCTTGTAGGAGGTAGTATGGATTCATGAAATTCCATCTATGATCATCCATTACATGATTATCACTTCACATCATGATTATGGAGAGTATTCAAGAGGACTTTGGGACTTAGTTGTTCTTGAGAACAATGTTTCTACCCCAGATAGATGGCCAGGAAGAGTGGACCATTCTGGTTCTAGATAACATGCTTCAGAATTTCATGTTAACTTTATGAAATATCTAGGAGGGTTTCCTACCATTGGTGTAGTGTGTATGGTAGTATTTATCACTCCACTATCAGTGTGGCACCATTTTAGGACATGTATGGGGGACCCTGTAGGTCACCACTACATTGGTCTGAGCTATTGGAAGTTAGTGATTATAGACCTATGGTTAATTCTAATGATGGTTTTGAAATGGGTTCAATTCATCTAGGGGTAGGTGAGGACTACCCAGAAAACATCAAGATTCCCTTGTGGACTAATGATGGTGGCCTTTGGAGTTCAGTGGAGATATCATTTTTTCTAAGATATATCATGATGTAGAGTATCATTGGGATTTTTCTAGTACAACAGGATATCTCTAAGGATCATAGGCCCAATTTCCAATTACTATTTGGGTCAATAATGTGGTGTAACTATTGACCCTATTATTATAGTTAGACTGAGTGCTTGGTGTTTTTCACCTATCATAGTTGAGGAGATGTGTGCATGACTCATTACAAAATGTCGACCAAGATCAGATGTTTATGGGCGGTGGAGATACCTTTCAATATATCCAGTGGTATTTTTGAACTATCTTAGGAAAAACCATTTTGGGAATTTGGTTCCCTTAGGTTCATTTTGGAAAGAGAATAAGAGCATGTCGGAGAGATCCAAGGAGTGGGAGATCCATATATGGGCTCAGTATCTCCAAATTTTTTATTAGATTGTTCTTTTTGCAGATGAAAAGTATTAAAGGGTGAATAATATAGTGACTCTAGTTTTTCTATTTAATAATTTAGAATATTCCTAAGAAAATTTTTGTATCCAAATGTAGATATTGTACAATATTTTGAGGCCTGGTGAACCTATAATTAATATTAAAAATAAATTAAAAATATTAATATCACGTGTGAATATTTTTCTTAAATTTTTTTGAATTAATTCCAAAAAAACATTAGATTATAAATCTAAGACCATGGTTGAGTTAAATATGTGGGGTTTACCATAGATGTGACCTAATGCTGGTCAGTATGGGATGTCTGGTAAAGGATGTTGTTGGCGGGTGCGTTTAATTAAAATAAATTATAATTTTTTTATTTTAATTTAAAAGACCTAAATCAAATCATCTATAAATATGTAATTATGTAATTTATCTAGGGATTTTATCATAACCTTGTGAGGTTTTTGAGAGTATGGTTGGGTGTTCTTCTTTGGTGGATCAGATCAGATGATGAATGACAACCGAATTGAGATAGATTGAGAGTAAGTGAACACAATGCGTATTCTCCATCACTGGAGAATGAATTCTTCATCAAAAATCAATCCATAATCTAGGTAGGGATCATCAATTGTGTATTTCACCCTTTTTATAGAAATATTGATCATGAATTAACAATCTTCTTTAGATCTATGATTTATTTATTCCTTCTCATGAGACATGTTGTCTTATTGTATTTTTAATCTGTTAATCTCCTTGTTACCCATGATATCAACCTATTTATATAATATTTTCACAATAATTCTCATCCAATTATGATTCACTTGGTATTTGTTCTTTTCCTCTCATTTTTCATCATGTTCTTTTTTGTTTTCCCGCAGTTTTGTGGTTCGACATTATCGGAGTGGGTTCGAGCACAATCAAACCCCCAGATTCATTATGGTACTGCGAATGATGAATGATTTAGAAATTTTCATATGGATAAATATATTTCATGGTTTATGGGTGATAGAAACATGGATCAAATGTCATATTCAATTTCCTCAAGCTGTGCAAGCGGTGTACTGTGGTGGGAGAGCCCTATGGGCATATCGGTGGCTGGAATCCAGTCACTGGAGATGGATTAGGTGTGAGAATCCCTATATCCATACTTCTTGGTGTGAATTGTGGTGGAATAATTAGCGGTGAAGGCATGATGATAATGACATGATGACACATGAAGGAACTTGGGTTTCTATGGAAACCCCAACTACAATGCGTGTAGTCTATGAACATATGTCACATAACCCCACCTAGCTACGACGGCTAGGTTTTCAAGGAAGATAAATCTCACACACTGTGTGGATAGTCCCATATGTTGTTTGACCCTCCTAAAGTGGATAATCTATGTTCCAGCTACACACAACCAGGAACCCATGTGGGAGTACACTCTATGTATCTGAGAGTATATGATCATGTGTCAATACCTAGAAATATCTAGGTACATGGCCCATCCTCACAAGAATAAGCATGACTAGGAGCACACGGGGAGGCCCCTAGTGGTTGAGGAGGTCTATGTGGGCCCCCTTCCATGTCTTGTATAGAAACATGTCCTTTGATTCATTCCCATTGGAGAATACATCTAGGAAACGGAGCATGACCACATGTCATGTGTGTCTCATACACATCATGTACTCCCTTTTGAGAAACATCCACCATTCATATCTCCTTCATATATAATTATATTTTATCCAGTGAAACTACTGAGAATCTTGTTTGTCCCGATGGTATTATACCAACGGTTCCAATGAACTATTGGTATAGGAGATTTTTGTCATGATTTCCCAACGGTTTTATCAAACTGTTGGGAAATCTGACACTTATGCTCCTTTTCCCAATATTTTGATGAAACCATTGGGAAAGGTTGATGATTTCCCAATGGTTTAAGAAAACCCTTAAGAAATCTTCACTTTCCTAATGCTTTCCCAATGTTTTGGTTCAAACCGTTGGGAAAAGATGTCCAGAATTACTCAAATCGGGCAGACCTCCTCCAGTCGATCCTCCAGTTACGTTTCTCCCCCAATTTCTAGGACCAATGTCCCCCAATTTTCAGAACCCTCATGAGCGTCCCCCAGGTGAACTCTATCAAATCTGGTGAGACTCCCCCATGAGGTTAGATGGGATAATTCCAAATCTTCATGTCTTATTGATCATTTTCCACTTATCTTACATATTTATCCATTTTTATTGAAGGTGGAAACCCTAAATTCAATGTTTTAATTGGAGATTTGGTTTGATTTATTAAGGATTAGGTGTATGAGGCATTCCTATTCCTATTATGGGTGTTTTTAATCAAAATTTATTATATTGGAACCATTTATGATGTTGTTGTCTCTATTTAATCTCATTTCCCCTATTTTAACATTAAATTCTATATCACATTTGGTTTCTATTTTTTTAATTTCCAGTTAAGTTATTTGTGGTTGATTATTGTCCTATGTTAATTGTTTTCAATGGTTTGGCATGGAAATTGGGAATTTAATGTGACTTTTCCAAATAGGGGTTCCTTGAGAATACTCCAAATATTTGTTAAAAATGATCAAAGGGATTTTATTATTTAAAATGTATTTTGAAAGATATTTCAGAAATGATTTAATCTTGAGGAAACTATTTTATTAAAATGGGAATTTTTTTAATAAGGCTTGTGTAATGTATTTTGTTATATTACACTTTTTATGTGACTATGTTTGGTATTTAGTAACACATGAGATAATTGGTGTGTGAGAATGTGTTGTGAAAGAGATTCCATGGTTGGTTCAAGATTATATTTACATTTTGAGCCTATTAATGAGTTGTTTTAAAGATATTATGAGATATTTACCTATTGGTGTTAAGTCATACAGTGATCATGGGGGATATTATATGTTTATTGGTGAAAACTAGGAGCTGTAGAGGTGGTTCATGATTAAGGAATATAATTAGTGCTAAACATGTGGATAAACCATGCATAGTAGTGAATTCTTAATGTTTTTTATGTTTTTAGTCCTTTTTTATTTGGAGTTTCTTTTTATTTTGATTATTCTTATTAATACCTATGATGGGAATTTATTTTAGTTTCTAAATCGGCTGAGACTCCCCCACCATGCACAGTGTATGCAACCTCTACCCTTATTTAATCATTCTGTTTACATAGCCTATGAAACCTCTACCCTCATTTAATCAGTGAACTCAAGTCATTAATTCAATCCTTCATTCTCACTAGCATGTAAAAAATTAAATGATGTAAACCCATCCTCACATGATTACATACCTTAGATAGTGTCCAACATATGGAATACGAGCTTTTGAATTCATCAGTTAACCAGGATCAAATATTCCATTTCCCCCAAGATGACTGTACTAATATAACTTTAGGGTCAATTAAATATGGTTCTCATTGTACATTGTATATTATGTGTCCTTATTGGCCAATACTCACTTTTATGAGGGTGGAGTGCTTTTCACTAGCCATGCTGGCATGTGTATACATCCATAAAAATGTTAGATAAGTCACAAGTTTAATCCAATGATGTTGTTATCATTGACATACTTTATTATTAATCTCAAATTTAAAAATAAATGTTTTTTTCTATACTTAATGAAATTAAATCTTTTTACAATCAATGAACAACCTATTAGTGTAGAAGCCTAAAATTTATTCACCCATGGGGTGCTCTTGACTTGGGGAAGTAATTGGGTAATGAAAGGTATGGCCATAGAGGTGCCAATAATGAGTTATTGAACATGAGTGAATGATTTGGGATATCTATAACTCATAATTGGACCTGAGGCATGTTCCTCTAATAGACCTAATGAAAATGAATATAAATAAATTTTAATTTAATTTATGAGTACTTTTTCTTTACATTATTTTAATAGTTCACTACATTGACTAGAAACTTCTTCCTTTATCATTTACTTAAATGTATTTTCTATTAAAGTTCAATCCTATTAAATTTTTTATGACAAAATGACTTATATAAATTCTTTTTACATAATGGATAGAAGTTGGATGTATGAAACCGGTCGGATCTCAAGTGATTTTCAAAACAATTTGGAGAGATTTATAGATTTTTCATTTCACAATGCTTCAGATAGTGGTCACATACACTTCCCATGTTCCAATAGTTTTGGTAGACCTTGGTTGAGCCGTGAATAATTCAGCTACCACATAACCAAAAATGGTTTTCAAGAAAACTACTTTGTGTGGTATCACAATGGGGGGAAAATGAAATCTCAAATTGGTGATGATCGAAATGAAAGGACTGGAATGGATAATTTGTTAGATGATCAGTTTCTATTTATTTGACATCATGAAAAAGAAAAGATTTTGACTCAAGAAGACTTCGATATGAGGTTAGTTGATGAATCTAGTGAAAATGATGATATTGATAGGGTGAAAAAATTGAATAATGCTGCCACAACTCCAGTATATCGACAATGCGATAAAATGAAAAACCTGGAAATTTTAATCCGGTTGTTTCATGGGAAAACTATGTATGGGATTTCCAATAAAGCAATAGATTACATTCTTACCCTCTTGAAGGATTTACTTCCAGATGATGCAGATATTCCCTCAAACCACTATATGGCATGGAAGTTAGTTGAGGAACTTGGATTTTCAAGAAACAAAATCCATTCTTGCTCGAAAGATTGTAGTTTTTTCTGGGAGGAAACCGCTGAACAAAATGATTGTATAAAATGTGGCAAATCCTACTGAAAGTCAAAATCCGATGGAACACCATCCCACATTCTACAAAAATAATGTGGAACTTTCCATTGATCCCTAGACTCCAGAATATTTTTATGTCTGATGACATATCAATAAAAATGAGATGGCATGATACCGAGAGAAAGAAGACTAATGATGAGTTGGTTCATCCTGCAGATGGATTTTCATGGTAGATATTTGATGCTCGACATCCTGATTTTGCAGTTGACGTGCGTAATGTGAGGCTGGGTCTTTCATGCAACGGTTTTAATCCGTTTGGGCAGATGCTTACTTCGCACAACACATGGCCAATTTTTATACACATTTATAATCTTCCCCCATGGTTGTGTATGAAAAAACCTTTCACTTTCATGAGTATACTCATATCTAGTCCTTCTGATCCAGTCATTGATATTGATGTATACATGAAACCTTTAATAAAAGAGTTGAAACTTCTTTGAGATGAGGGTGTGCGCACATACGATGCATGTTCGAAAGACATATTTCATATGCGTTCTAAACTTATGTGGATGATCAATGATTTTCTGGATTATGCAATGATGTCTGGATGGAGCACGAAGGGAAAAATGTCTTGTCCAGTTTTTATGAAGAATACACGATCCAGAATATTGAAACATCGTTGTAGTTTCAATTTTATGGGACATCGACTATTCTCGCCAAATGATCATCCATATAGAATGAATCGCCCAAGATTTGATAATACCATAGATACCGATGATCCACCTTAGTGTATGTTTAGAACTGATGTGCTTAATGAATTGAAAGATTTAATTTTTTCATTCGGGAAGGATCAAATGAAATCTGGAAAGAGAAATAATGTTTCCAATGAAACCTGTTACAATTGGAGGAATAGGAGTATCTTTTTTGATTTTCCTTATTGGTCAACCAATTTATTACATCATTGCTTAGAAGTAATGAATATTGAAAAGAATATATGTGAAATGTTGCTTTTGGTTCTTCTAAATGTCAAGGGGAAGACAAAAGATGACTTACGATCTTAGCGTGACTTGGTGGATTGGGGAATCAGACTAGAATTGCATCCTGTTTTTATCAGTGAAAATAAATGGAAACTTCTATGTGCTTCTTATGTGATGACACCTATGGGTAAAAAAAATTTCTGTAACTATTAGAGACTATTAGAGTTCCTGATGGATATTCAAGGAACATATCTAAACGAGTCAACAAAAGAGAGTTGAAGCTAAAATCTTTGAAGACTCATGATTATCACGTTCTACTGCATGAGTTGATTCCAATATCAATCCATCATCTTTTGTCCAATAATGTAAGGGTGACTATTATTCGGTTGTTCTATTTGTTTAGAGATCTTTGTGCTAAGAAGTTGTCCAGGTCTTTCTTGCAATAAATGTTGACAGATTCCCCATTAATTTTGTGTGAGTTGGAGAAAATATTTCCTCTATAATTTTTTACATGCATTTTTCATCTGACTGTCCATATTCCCACTGAAATACTTCTTGGAGGACCTATTTCTTTTCATTGGATGTATCCAACTGAAAGAAATATGTACACATTAAAGTCTTATGTCTGAAACAGGAATCATCCCGAAGGTTCTATCGTGAACGGTTACTTGGATCAAGAATGTATGGATTTCTGCTCAATGTATTTGTCTAATCTTACTACAAGAATGAACAGAACAATCAGAAATGAAGAAGAATAGTATGAGAAAATTGAACCCAGTTTTCCATCACTTCCTAAAACAGGAGTAATTCCTGGATCATATACATTGAATACATTAATCCATGAAGAGCGGGAGATGGCACATCGCACAGTTTTGTTCAACTGTGATTTGTTTGATGACTATATCAGGTAACTAAATTTAATATGTATATCTTACATATATATATGTTAAACTATTCATATTTTTTATCTACAGGGAACATAAAACAATGATAAATAGGAAGCATCATTCTTTATCTTTGAGAAGGAGAGATACATTTCATAGCAAAGAGTTTTCATCTTGGTTAAAATTTAAGGTAAAAATATTACTGTTTAAAATAATTAGATCAATATTTAATTAAGTTTAATAGTCATTTATATTGTAGGTATTGAGTTTTTCTACTGACTCTATCTCTGAGGAAATAAGAGCTTTGTCTTTTGATCCTAATACTGTGGTTCGTGACTGTAAATAAATTGTTATCAATGGGTACAAATTTATTGTCACTGAACAAGAAAAGAACATGAGAAAAAAAACATGATGGTGTTATGGTTACTGCAATAACAGATTGGTATTCCAGTGCATCAGATAGTATACCGCAATTTGGAAATGTGGGTTATTATGGAGTCATTGAGAAAATAATAATATTGGATTATTACTCTCATGGACGAGTCACAATGATGAAATTCCATTGGTTTGATTTGAGGACGAGACAGGGCACATTTATTGATGATTGTGGATTTTGAGTAATTAATATGACTCTCACTTTTGCCACCAAAGAACCATATGTGTTGGAATCAATGGATAAAAAAGTTTTTTATGTCAAAGACTAACTTCAACCTGAATTTGGTGTCATAGTTGAAGTAATTCCAAGACATATTTTTGATGATGGTGATGATGGTGATGATGGAATTGACACTGTCCCTAGTTCCATTGGAACCAATCCATTTATTTCTTTTGATGACTCCAATATCTCAATTGTCAGAGTTGATTGTGAACCTGAAGTTGTGGTTGAAAATATATAGAATCATTCATCCATGTTCTCAATTATTTTGGTTTACCTCGAGTTGGGTTGTTAAGGTTGGTAATATTCAAATTGATTTAGTATTTATCACAAATATGTTTTATCTGACTTGACCATTATATGAATTTTCAATGTTTATTTGTTGCAATTTTATTTGAATTGCATTTTCTAAATTGGAATTGAACTGTATTCAAACCTAGTCAAACAATATTTCTAACTTGGTGAACATTACAACTTGTATGATTTATTAAATCCATTCTAGCTCTTCTAAAAAAATTGATATCTAAATTACCAATGAATCCCCCTATTCCCTCATATATTTAGTTTTTTGGGTTACACATTAGTTTCCTTTTTCTAATTAATTACATATTTTTTTTCAAAAGCAGGAAATGCAGCCAATTGAAGAGAGACGAAGGAAAAAATTATGGAGAACAATCGTCGAATGAAAGAGATGGGAATTCCACCATTAGTGCCTACAGTGAGTTCTTTATTTCAAATATATATATTTAAAGAATATATAATTTCATGTGATTAATTTTTTTGTAAACATTTTTGTAGGATCCACCTATACTTGACAGTTATTCGACGAGGATCCTAGTACTGGTCCTAGTACTCAGGCCCATGGTATGAGGAGGGTTCATACTAGAGGTGGACGAGTAGCTTTGTGTACCCGACTAGACCCTGCCCCTCCCACCGACATGTCATCCTTCCCACATTCTGATCCCGGTGTGTCATTAGGGATACACAGGATATTTAATCCTCTCATTTTTTTGCCACCTTTTGCATCTTCTCGCCCATATTTTTCATATCCCATGATGATTCCCACTCCCCAGTCAGAATCCGGTCATACAGTTGTCCCATCTTCTTTTTCTTCTACTTATGTCTCTCTGAGCTTCTATATTCCACAGTCTTTGACTCCTGTTCCACCACAGGGTGTTCCATCAGTTTCTATGGATCCATCGGTGCTCATAAATCAGACTGGCGCAGGTATATTTATAGAAACCTAACAAATTTTTATAGCAATATTTATTTTCATTATAACATGTTTTGATAAAATATTTGTTTTTCATTCATGACGGATATATCTACTGACAGGAGGAGGGGGCGGGGGCATACACACATGCGTGTGGTGTCGAACCGCCACACACAGTTTATGGTGGATTACAATGAAGACAACTAAATGGTTCAGAAAACAGGGCAGCAATGTCGGAGTTTTTTGGCGATGCTTTCCAAATACTCCGACATCATTCCCGACATCTTACTATCATGGAGACATTTTCCACATGATTTCAAGGATATAGCTTGGGTAGAGATATGGGTAAAATATATGTTTTATTTAATGCCATGAATTATTTTTGTATTTATATGAATTAATATTTTGATGTCATCTTCGATTTAATTTTCCCGATGGTGAGGGTGCACAACCAGAAATTCTAAAGGATTTAGGTGAGCTTTGGAGAGACAACAAGCATGAGTTTTATATTGGCTGGCATGATAGATTTGGGATTGAGTTAGAGGCAGTACCAGTAATGGATGATTGTTTTATAGAGCAGTATCATCACATGATTACTCATTGGATGACTACCCAGTTTAAGGTATAAATTACATTTGAGGTATTTAAATAATAACTTTCATGTTTTTCATTAATAATATGTTTTGAATTATCGAATTTTATTTAGGAATCATCTGGAAAAAAAACATTGATGCAAAAAAATACCTCCACACACTGGGACGTACTACGATGCCAGATCATGAGAGGAAGCAGGTATGAAAATTGTTTATAAGTTTTCTTTACAACTTACACTTTCTTTTGTTTCCTCAATTATTTAATCGTTTTCTAAAGTTTTCATATAACTTGAATTTTCAATGTCATTTTAGAGGCAAATACAGAATATTGAAGGACGTGTGCCTCGAGCAAAACTGTTTTGCTCGAGTAGACAGAAAAAGGATGGAAGTGCCGTCAACAAAGCGACTCAGTAGCATATTGTAAATTTTAATCTGTTGATTTTATATTTTAATATCTATTTTGTAACTTAATAATATATTTATATTTGTAATAGGTTGCTTTAGATTCCCTCGATGCCCAAGAACCAGAAAATTTTATTCCAACTGATCACTTATATCAGGTGTTGGGAGAGGAGCATCCTGGCAGAGTATGCTGCCGACCTAGGATATCCCCAAAGAGGTATTGACCCTCCTCAGGTACGAGTTGTAGTGCCACCGAGCTGCAGAAAGTTAGGCCATAGGCAGAACAGGCTGAAAAAAGGGCCACAGAGACGGCAGAACAGTCTACTAGAGAAAATAGTGCATTTATGAAATTTATTGAAGTTCTATGTCCAACACTTCCACTAGAGGTCAACCCAACTTTTGTTGAATATATGTCATTGATACGTTCTATATATGTTGCACTAGGTGGTAGTTCTAGTGGTGGTCAAGACGATGTCCAGCCTGACGATGATGATGGCGAGGAGTCTGATGCAGAAGAGGGGGGAGAGGAGGAGGGCGAGGCGGATGGCGAGGGCGAGGCGGATGATGAGGGCGAGGAGGAGGGCATTGAGGAGGGTGAGGATGAGGAAGAGGGTGATGATGATAGTGATGATGGTGATGGTGATGTGGGACAAGTTGATCCGTTACATTTTTTACTAATATTACTGAGATTTGATGTTTAATCTATTCTAGTAGTTGGTTTTATCTAGACCCATAGTATAGTATTGGAGTTGAGTTATTTTTATATATTGTTTTTTTTCATGGATGTTGATGTCTTTTAGTGTTTGTGGTGTATCTTGAGCATGTTTATAGAGTTATATGTGTTTAGGAACTCCTTGGATACCCCCCCCCCTCCTTCTTGGACCATGGACAACCCCCCACAATCTTCCTTGGACCCCGGACAGCCCCCCGGACATCCCCCCAGACACCCCCCCCCCACCCTCCTCCTTGGTCCCCAGACAGCCCCCCGGACACCCCCCAGACAGCCCCCGGACATCCCCCCCACCCTCCTCCCTAGACCCCAGACAGCCCCCCCGGACAGCCCCCCCACCCTCCTCCCTAGACCCCCATACATCCCCCCAACCCTCCTCCTTGATTTCACATGCCTTTTTTATTTCTCTGATCATGAAATGTTATTTAGGATTATTCCATTTTTGTATGTCTTGAATTATATGAATGTCTTGGTAAGCTTATTAGCTCAGTCTCGTCAAATGAATGTGATGATATGCTTTAATTTGAATAAAAATCCTTGTTGTACATTCTCCATGTTATGTTAATTATTCTTTGATTGATTTGGTTTACTTGTCAATTGTTAGGATAAGACATGGGTTACATGTTAAGGACTCATGGACGGACTCGTCATGATCAGGGAATTTAGACTTGAAATTCCAGGATGTATGCTTTGGTTTCTAGGTGAGGGATACTAGGATTATGTTGATACTTTAGGAAAATGATCCATGGGTCATTTGTGACGTGTAAAAGTCAACCCTGTCTAAATCTAAGGCATGGTGTGGCCGGTAGCACTCTAATTGTGTCTCTTTTGTTTAAAATGGATGGGATTTTAAGTGAAAAGAACAACTGGAATACGGAAAACCAACCAAACACATTAAAATTCTATTGATACTTTATCACAACTATCCATGGGTCATATGTGACGTGTACGAGTCAACCCTGGCTCAATCCGAGTCGCGGTGTGGTCGGGATCACTCTAAGTGTTTCTCTTATGTTTAAAATGGACAACATTTTAAGTACATATGAAAAACCGACCAAACATATTCTTATTGTGTTGATACTTTACCACAACGATCCATGGGTCATATGTGATGTGTACGAGTCAACCCCTCGTCAATCCGAGGTGCGGTGTGGCCGACACCAGTCGAAGTTTCTCACTTTTGTTTGAAATGGATAACATTTTAAGTGAAAAGTACAACTGACATATGGAAAACTGATCAAATGCATTTAGATTGTGTTGATACTTTAGGAAAATGATCCTTGGGTCATTTTTGATGTTTACGAGTCAACCCATCCTCAATCAGAGGCATAGAGTGGCCGGCACCACTCGAAGTGTCTCTCTATAGTTTAAAATGGTCTTAATTTTAATTGAAAACAACAAATGACATATGGAAAACCAACCAAACGCATTAGTATTGTGTTGATAATTTAGGAAAATGATCCTTGGGTCATTTGTGACGTGTACAAGTCAACTTAGCCTCAATCTGAGGCATGGATTATCTAGCACCACTCGAAGTGTCTCTCTATAGTTTAAAATGGACTTCATTTTAATTGAAAACAACAACTGACATACAAAAAACCAACCAAATGCATTCATATTATTTTGAAACTTTAGTAAAAGGTTCCATGAGTCGTTTTTGATGTGTAAGAGTCAACCCTACCTCAATCTGAGTCCCGGTGTAGCCGGCACCACTCAAAGTGTCTCAGGTTTATTTGAAATAGACAACATTTTAAATGAAAACAACAACTGACATACGGAAAACCGACTAAACGCTTTCGTATTCAGTTGAAACTTTAGGAAAATGATCCATGGGTCATATGTGACATGTATGTGTCAACCCAGTCTCAATCTGAGGCACGGAGTGGCCAACACCACTCGAAGTGTCTCTCTATAGTTTAAAATAGACTTCATTTTAATTGAAAACAACAACTGACATACGGTAAACTGACCAAACACATTTAGATTCTATTGAAACTTTAAGAAAATGATCCATGGGTCATATGTGACGTTTAAAAGTCAACTACACCTCAATCCGAGTTGTAGTGTGGTTGGGATCACTCTAAGTGTCTCTCTTTTGTTTAAAATGGACAACATTTTAGGTACATACGGAAAACCGACCAAACAAATACTGATTGTGTTGATACTTTAGAACAAAAATCCATGGGTTATATGTGATTTGTAAGAGTCAACCCCTCCTCAATCTGAGGCACGGTGTGGACGAAACCATTCGAAGTGTCTCACTTTTGTTTGAAATGGATAACATTTTAAGTGAAAAGTACAACTGACATACGGAAAACTGACCAAACGCATTCGGATTGTGTTGATACTTTAGGACAATGATCCTTGGGTCATTTTTGATGTGTATGAGTCAACCCAGCCTCAATACGCGGCATGGAGTGGCCGAAACCACCTCAAATTGTCTCTCTATAGTTTAAAATGGACTTCATTTTAATTGAAAATAACAACTGACATACTGAAAACCGACCAAACGCATTCGGATTGTGTTGATACTTTAGGAAAATGATCCTTGAGATATTTGTGACATGTACGAGTCAACCCAACCTCAATCCAAGGTGCGGAGTGGCCGACACCACTCAAAGGGTCTCTCTATAGTTTAAAATGGACTTTATTTTAATTGAAAACAACAACTGACATACGAAAAACCAACCAAACACATTCAGATTCTATTGAAACTTTAAGAAAACATTCCATGAGTCATTTTTTACATGTATGTGTCAACCCCACCTCAATCTAAGGCTAGGTGTGGCCGAAACCACTCAAAGTGTCTCAGGTTTATTTGAAATAGACAACATTTTAAATGAAAACAACAACTGCTATACGAAAAACCAACTAAACGCATTTGGATTCAGTTGAAAATTTAGTACAATGATCCATTGGTCATATGTGACATGTACGTGTCAACCCTGCCTCAATCTGAGATGTGGAGTGGCTGACACCACTCTAAGTTTCTCTCTATAGTTTAAAATGGACTTCATTTTAATTGAAAACAACAACTGACATACAGTAAACTGACCAAACGCATTCGGATTCTATTGAAAATTTTGGACAATGATCCATGGGTCATATGTGACGTGTACAAGTCAACCAAGCCTCAATCCAAGTTGCATTGAGGCTAGGACCACTCTAAGTGTCTCTCTTTTGTTTAAAATGGACAACATTTTAGGTACATACGGAAAATCGACCAAACGGATTCTGATTGTGTTGATACTTTAGCACAATGATCCATGGGTCATATGTGACGTGTATGAGTCAACCCCTCAATCCGAGGTGTAGTGTGGCCGTAACCATTCAAAGTGTCTCACTTTTGTTTGAAATGGATAACATTTTAAGTGAAAAGTACAACTGATATACGGAAAACCGACCAAATATATTCGGATTGTGTTGATACTTTAGGAAAATTATCCTTGGGTCATTTATGATGTGAACGAGTCAATCCAGCCTCAATCTGAGGCACAGAGTGGCCGGCATCACTCAAAGTGTCTCTCTATAGTTTAAAATGGACTTCATTTTAATTGAAAACAACAACTGACATACAGAAAACTAACCAAATGCATTCGGTTTGTGTTGATAATTTAGGACAATGATCCTTGGGTCATTTGTGACATGTACGAGTGAACCTAGCCTCAATCCGAGGCATGGAGTGGCTGGCACCACTCGAAGTGTCTCTCTATAGTTTAAAATGGACTTCATTTTAATTGAAAACAACAACTGACATACGGAAAACTGACCAAATGCATTCAGATTCTATTGAAACTTTAGGAAAACATTCTATGAGTCATTTTTGATGTGTACGAGTCAACCCCACCTCAATTAGAGGCTAGGTGTGGTCGGCACCACTCAAAGTGTCTCAGGTTTATTTGAAATAGACAACATTTTAAATGAAAACCACAACTGACATACGGAAAACCAACTAAACACATTAGGATTCAGTTGAAACTTTAGGAAAATGATCCATGGGTCATATGTGATGTGTAAATTTCAATCTAGTCTCAATCTGAAGTTCGGAGTGGTCGGCACCACTCGAAGTGTCTCTCTATAGTTTAAAATGGACTTCATTTTAATTGAAATCAACAACTAACAAATGGTAAACCAACCAAACACATTCGTATTCTGTTGAAACATTAGTAAAATGATTCATGGGTCATATGTGACGTGTAAGAGTCAATCGCATCTCAATACGAGTCGCAGTGTGGCCGGATCACTCTAAGTGTCTCTCTTTTGTTTAAAATGGACAACATTTTAAATACATATGGAAAATCAACCAAACGGATTCTGATTATGTTGATACTTTAGAACAGTGATCCATGGGTCATATGTGACTTGTATGATTCAACCCCTCCTCAATCCGAGTCATGGTGTGGCCGACACCACTCAAAGTGTCTCACTTTTGTTTGAAATGGATAACATTTTAATTGAAAACAACAACTGACATACGAAAAACTGACCAAACAAATTCGGATTCTATTTAACCTTTAGTAAAACAATCCATGGGTCATTTTTTACATGTACGAGTCAACATCGCCTCAATTGAAGGCACGGTGTGGCCAGAACCACTCAAATTGTCTCTCTTTCATTTAAAATAAACTTCATTTTAAGTGAAAACAATAAATGACATACGGAAAACCGACCAAATGCATTTGAATTCCATTTAAACTTTATGAAAACGATCCATGGGTCATATGAGACGTTTATGAGTCAACCCCGCCTCAATCCAAGTCCTATTGTGGCCGGCACCACTCAAAGTGTCTCACATTTATTTGAAATGGACAACATTTTAATTGAAAACAACTACTGGCATACAGAAAACTAAACAAACGCATTCATAATGAGTTGAAAGTTTAGAACAATGATAAATGGGTCATATGTGACGTGTAAAATTAAACCCTAATTTAATATGAGGCATGGTGTGACCGGAAACAGTCAAAGTGTCTCATTTTTTTTAAAATGAACAACATTTTAAGTGAAAACAACAACTGACATATGGAAAACTGACCAAACGCATTCTGAATGTTTTGATGCATTAAGAAAATGATACATGGGTAATATGTGATGTGTACAAGTCAACCCCACCTCAATACAAGGTGTGTTGTGGCTGTCACCACTCAAAGTGTCTCTCTTTTGTTTAAAATGGACATCATTTTAAGTGAAAATAAAAACTGATATACAGAAAACTGACCAAACGCATTCAGATTCCATTGAAACTTTAGGAAAATTATCCATGTTTAATATGTAATGTTTATGAGTCAACCCCACCTAAATATGAGGTGCAGTGTGGACTTCACAACTTGAAGTTTCTCAGTTTTATTTGAAATGGACAACATTTTAAGTGAAAAGTACAACTCGCATACGGAAAACTGACCAAATGCATTAGTATTCTATTGAAACTTTAGGAAAAAGATCCATGGGTTATATGTGATGTGTTAGAGTACAAATTTCCTCAATTCAAGGTGTGGTGTGGCCAGAACCACTCAAAGTGTCTCTCTTTTATTTCAAAAGGACATCATTTTAAGTGAAAACAACAACTGACATACGGAAAATTGATGAAATGAATTCGGATTCCATTTAAACATTAGGAAAACGATCCATATGTTATATGTGACATGTAAGAGTCAAACTTGCCTCAATCCGAGGCCCGTTGTGGCCGACACCACTCAAAGTGTCTCACGTTTATTTGAAATGGACAACATTTTAATTGAAAACAACTACTAACATACGGAAAACTGACAAAACGCATTTTGAATTTGTGGAAACTTTAGCACGATGATCAATGAGTCATATGTGATGTGTATGAGTTAACCCCGCCTTAATATGAGGTATGGTGTGGCCGGCACCACTCAAAGTGTCTCATATTTTTTGAAATGAACAACATTTTAAGTTAAAACAATAACTGACATACAGAAAACCGACCAAACGCTTTCAGAATATGTTGATAATTTAGGACAATGATCCATGGGTCATATGTAATGTGTACGAGTCAACCCCACTTCAATTAGAGGCTCTTTGTGGTCAGTATCACTCTAATTGTATGTATTTTCTTTAAAATGGACATCATTTTTAGTAAAAACAACTGGTATACCAAAAACCGAACAAACGTATTCGGATTCTGTTGATACTTATTCATATTTTTATGTATTTTATTGATAATTCATAATTAAATTATGTATGTATTCAATTATGAATTGAATTCCGGATTCCACATATAATTTTTATCTAAATTTTAAATTGAATTCTAAATCAATTATGTATGTTTATAATTACGTTATGAATTATGAATTAATTCTGGATGTGTATAGTTCAATAATTCATTATATGTTAAATGTGTATGAATTTGTTCTCGATATGTATGTCTTAGTTTTTTATTACAGGTATAGTAATTGGAAAGGAGGAGAATGGAAATCATTAGAGGCTGTTGTGAAAATTGCAGGCTGCTGTGCAATTTGCACAGCATATCCTATGCCAACGGTTTCAAACCATTGGCATAAGCTTGTAATAACCCTTTACCAAAGGTTTACAAACCGTTGGGAAAGGTTTCTAGGGATTTTTTTTCCAATGGTTCAATGAGAACCGTTGGAAAAAACCATTCCCAATGGTTTCTAAACTATTGGGAAAGAGGTTATTTCCTTAGTTTTACCAACAGTTTTGTGTAAACCGTTGGTAAAACTTATGCCAACGGTTTGGCCAAACCATTGGCATAGGTTAATTTTACTAACCTATACCAACGGTTCTCTGTAAACCATTGGGATAGGTTTTCCCAACAGCTTACTTTCCCACGGTTTGGAGAACTGTTGGTATAACATATACCAACGGTTTGGAGAACCATTGGTATAACATATACCAACGGTTTGGAGAACCGTTGGTATAACATATACCAATGATTCTACAGGCCTTCCCAACAGTTCAGAACCATTGGGAAAGACCCCATTTCCAGTATTGTGAGTATCCTATCTTGATAAATTTTCCATATAGAACATGATGGTAGCCTTATTAGTGGTCTTAGAGATACAACATGGAATGTTCTATGAGTGACACTACTTTAGGTGTTGTTTGATTGTGGTAGTTATCAGGTGGGATCATCATAGAGAGGTTGGGATTGGAAACCCCCTATTGCATCAGGGTGAGAGTCCTCCATACTCATTGTACTCATTTGAGTGGAACCCCCCTATGGCACTAATGTTTGGGTCCTTCATGTATTGAGTGGAACCCCCTGATACACTAGGTTGTGGATCCTTCATATATCAAGCTACACCCCCTAACACATAAGGGTGTGGGTCCTCTATAAATACCTACTGAGTGGAACCCCCTATTGTACTAGGAAATGAGTCCTTTTTCCATTAAGTGGAACCCCATAACACACAAGGGAGTGGGTCATCTATCTATACATAATGAGTGAAACCCCTTATCATAATAGGGTGTGGGTCCTCCATATGTAGAGTAGACCCCCCCCCCCCCAACACACTAGAGTGTGGGTCTTATTTATACCAAATGAACCCCCCTTACACACCAGGGTGTGGATACTCTATAGAAGATTGTGCCCTCATGATTTTGGATCACAGTGGTGAGGTTTGGGTCCTACACATAGATTTTTGTGTGGTCACACAAGATTCTTGGACTATATATAGTTCCCCCTCGACTGTTGAGCACAGTGGAGAGGTGTGGGCCCTTCACCCAGTATTTTTTATAGAAACACAATATAAAAAGAATCATATATAGACCTTTGGAACTATAGGAAAACTAATCATTCTTAGCAGGGATATAGAGATGTAGATCCCCTTTCTCTCATTTTTGGGATTCTTATTGATCATAGTTATATGTTTGTGGTTTTGTCTTAGTTTTTGTTTAAAATTCCTTAATTGGGTTAATCTAAACTATTTTTTTATATCTTTATCACTTCCTTTTGGTTTTCGAGGCATCTTATAGGTTATTTATATACTCACACCTACAAGGGCTTTGCTCTCATGTGTCATGTTTTATACAGATGATAGACATATCAGTGTTCATTATGGTGGATCATAGTGATACATGAATACATTGACCACATACGGTGGTTGGGATTAGATATTTAAAGTGGTCTATCTCATATTTATTTTCTACCAGTTGTTTTCAGGTTGATATATCTTTTTGGTTGGCCATGTATTTTTTCATTTTAAATTCTATATTACAATGTCTTGCTATTTTGTATTCCATAGAGTTTATTAAATGAATTGTTTTTACTTTAGATGTTACTTTATTTTATTATTATTCGTCTAAACTTCTTCTTGGATAATTTTGGGTGTGTGTATACAAGTAAACTATGAAAAGGCCTCCAATTTTAGTTATTCCTTCTCAATTCTTATCCCTGTACCTTATCCTATGAAGGTTGTCTTGGGGTTGTGGTAGCCTGATCTTCCACCGGCGCGGCGGGCTTTGGTAGGTCGAGTCATTACAATAGTGAATAAAAATTATATTCATGACATTGTTAAAAAAATTACATGATAGAACCATTTTATAACTCCTTTAACCATGGAAAATATACAGAAAAAATTTTAGATAAATTAACCAAAGAACCTTAAGTGGTCATTATAAAGAAGAACTATTCAATGAATAGATTTAAAATTATTGTAAAAGGAAATTAAAAATGGAATATATATTAAATATGTTCTTAATAAAGTATTTAATAAATTTAAATTCAATAAACAAGAGGATCAAATATATATAACTAAGTGGGGACCCAAGGTAATGGTAATTTTTTCCCATTTCAACTTCAATGATACATGTTTATATTATGCACATAATTTCATTTATAATGTGTATAAATGGCCCTTTGGAATATTATATCATTAATTCCTATTTATTAATGGAATTTAATATTTAATTCATGTTTAATATTATAAGTGGTTTTTATTTAAAAGTTATTATATCCATAAGGGATTTTTGTTACAATCACATTTAATTTCATGATGGTTTATGATTAGATTTAATTTTAGAAAAATATATGATCCTAAAAACTTATATGCAATATATTTTATTATCCAATAGTTATGATTAGGTCTTTCAAGTTTATTTTCTATTTATTCTCTTTTTGGATCAAGAATCATGTGAATTACAAGTAAGATAATTTCCTTTAAATAAATTCATATTTTAAAGTTTTCCTTCTAAACTCTTTTTCTTCCATATCGAGTTTCTTTTAAATATTTTCATAAATATTATTATTTAAACTCAAATTATTATTTTAATTCATTTTAAACTATATTTTACTTTATGTATAAATTTTTAGAAGTAATTTTCTTATAATTTTTTCAAATTATGTATTTTTTTACTTTTTACCAAAATGTGAAAGGAATCATTATTTTAATGTTTACAGAATGAACATAATTTTCTACCTTTATCACCATTATTTTCTTTGAATCTTAATTATAAGTTTCTATGGTTATTTTCAAAGAAAATATTTTTTCCAATTTTTTAGAATTTTTATTTAAAATTATATCAAAAGAAAAGGGTGTTATTTTCTTAAAGGAATTAATAGAATTTTGCAAAGTGGTTTATAAATCCACTATTATGAAATGTTTCATGGAAGTTATTTTTAATGTTTTTCTGATATTTTATTTTTTAAAGGACTAGTTTTTCTACAAAACCATTATTTCAAATGAATCGATGTTCTTCCATAATCCTTTAATCATAATTGATTATTCCTTATTTGGAGATTATTTTTTTTCTTATGATCATGTTGTCTATCAATCTCTATTATTCATCAGACATTATTTTCCTCCTCCATGTATATATTTTCAATATCATGGATGAATTTAGTATCATTTATATTAATTAAATAATGTATCAACCATAAACCATTTCAATATATGATATATATAGTGACCCATGATAAATATAACTTAAATAGTTTATTAATCTCATGATTTAAATAATACATATCACAATGGTCCCACAACCCAAAGACCGAAAGGTTTAGTATCATAGAGATTAGATATATAAACATATTGTTTTACTACACTTGGGAAAATTTCCCTATAATTATGCTCTTATAGACACTTTTATAGACATCTCACATGGTATAGTCATCTTCATATCCTATGGATTATAAACCTAAAAAATGGGTGAGTTCAAGCGTTTAGTAAGTTAAAACATATCATAACATGAAGGAAAACATTATAGAGAAATAAATACCATAATAAATGATCAAAAGTCCTTAGATGATAATCATAAAACATGATATAGTAACATAAGTTATTTAAAAAATAATTAAGGAAGCATAAAAGATATGACCCGACACAAAACATATCTCAATATACATATAACATTGTATCATTACATAAAAGTATAAAATACTTTAAAAATAGTTCATAATCTTGAAAATAAGGAATTTAACGCAAATGAAATGAATTATTGAAATTTTAACATAACATGATGAACAATTGAGAAATGTAGTATAAATTTATGAGAAAATTGAAAATGTAGAAATACCATAATCATAGGAAACCCTTTGTGATAAAACCCATAAAGACCATTCCCATCTGAGAAAACTCATTATTTCATGCCAAAAAATGTGAGAAACCCCATCATACCCACACCTGTGTTAACAAACTCATTATATCTATGTCTGGATATCTCATGAGATAAAAGATTATACCAATGTATATGAGGGTGATATTTTACCCCACCCATCATTATCCATACATATGTGTGCCAGTTAAAAAAATCATCATCATAACTTAAATAACACATGGGAAAATAATGGGTTTCTTAAACATATCACATAACATGAACTTAAGAATTCATAGGTTATCAAAATATCATTTAATAAAAGGTTTCATAACATAATAATATATATAAAATGATCAAAATATCACTTCATGAGAGATAAACCTTGGAGGAAAAATTGAAGTGAAAATAAAAAAAATCACAAAAACTTTTTAAACATTGTTATGAAAGATGAAGTGTAAATTTATTTCAAAAAAAATGATAAGGTAAAGAGACTAATTTTTAAAAACATAACTATATAATGTTACAAATAAAATATCCTTTAAAATACATAAGTTTTCAAAAATTATAATTTAAAATACTATGAAAACTTTTACTTTTGAAAATAATATTTAATAATGGAAACTTGAAAAGGGGAAAGAGTTTTTAAAAAAGGAAAGTGAAAATAATTTAAAAAAATTTACTTTTAAATATAATCTATAATAATTTAACCTTGAAAAAAACACAATGGTTGTTAAAATAAAATATGGAGTGGATGATAAAATGTTTTATTTTAAAAGGATGGAAAAACCTTTTGAACCTTTTGAAATAACTATACTGAAACCCCACATCGGTAAAAGGATGATTATGTATTTTTTAATGAAAAAAATATAGAAAAATTATCATTGGAGAGAAAAAAAAATTAGTTTCTATTAGTAAAACTAGAACATTGGTGAGAAATAAAAACATGTATGTTGAAGAAAAATCCATTAAAATAAATGGGAATTATTCTTTAAAAATGTATTTTAAGAAAACAATAGGATCATAAAGGTAGAATAAATTAGTGTGAATCATGGTTTCCACATAAATGTAGTTTTAAATACTAAAAACATCATTATATAGTATAATAGGTTGATATTGAAAGATAATAGTCAAATAATAGTAATTACAATCCAAAGAAAATATTTGATCCATAAAGAACCCCTAACAGCCTTTATAGATTTTGAATCAAACCCCCGTGAGAGGTAGAACATTAAATAGAACATTTAATATCTTGAAAATTAATATAATCATGATAAAAATATAAAAATAGAAATTATTTACACCATTTAAAAGGAAATATGGTGTATAGCTTAAACATGTCTTAAGGAATTTAGATTTGAGACAAAAAAAACTTATGGTTTTAGAACCTTTCAAATCAAAACCCCTAGAAAAATAGGTCTTGTGATTAAACATAAAATACCATGATTAAAATATAATTCATGATATTATATCTTAAATAGTTAGTATACACACCAGATACAGTGAAATTAGGTGTATAATAACAAACATGTCTCGAATAGAGGAATTTTTTAGATAAAAAACACTTAAGGTAATGGTATCGTAAAATAAAATGGAAAATAGAGGGATAAAATAAAATAGAGCTTCAAATATAATTTATGGAATGATATTTATCATACAGGAAATTAATAAGGTGTTTTTTATATCATATAAAATAAAATATGGTGTGTAACAACAAACATCTCTCAAAAAATTAAAAATATTGACCAAAAATCATTGAAATTTTGAGAAGTGAATGGATTGAAAGAACTTGTAGGAGATATTATGAAATAAACATTGATATCTCATGAAAAATGGTTATTTATTATAAAATATTTCATTTTTTAGTATATATATATCACATCATAGAGAAATAGGTTCAAAACATGAAATCATGCCTCAATGAAAGTGAACTTGAGATAACAAACCCATACCTAGTTTCCTTAATTAGTTGATGAAAATAAAAATTAATGTAAAACAAAAATAAATAACTTAATATAATAATATATAACTTTATAATAAATATTACACTTTTATAATTCTTATTAAAATTTTGTATCATGATTACATTAATTAGTTATAGCATATTATGATCATCAGGTAGGAATAACTTTAACTATTTTGCACATGTTTAATAATGTAAATATAATTACCCATCCTTTGAAAAAAAATTCATACAATATATATATCAATAAATATAATTTAATATATATCTTATTTTTATTTATAAATCTCTTATATAATTTTATAAGTGTTTTAGTTATGTAGTGTGAAAATGGAATCGTGTTGGCTTATTTCAGTGATTTTCTTAGCAAATGAAAAATATTCATTAATAATAAGTTAAATACCAAATATAATATTTACATAACTATATAAAAATAATTATTTTTTATTATATTATCATGATATTATTTTTCATTCTCCCTAGTCATCCATAATCATATTTTAAAATAATGTTCATGTAGGTGGTTAAACCAATCCAAACTTGAACATGATTTAGCTTGATGAGTGAGTATGGTTAAGGAGGTGCTTATTTTTAAATAATATAATTATAACATAATTATAATTATATTGTTTTTATTTTTTATGATTTATAGGAATAATTTAGGATTTTTGTATAAATAATGAAAAACTAGGAGAAAAATGAAAAAATGATTCCTCATGGAGGTGGTAGTTCGTGCACATGCACGATTGATGTTCATCTATTTTTCAAAGTGGATATAAATGAATAAATAAGAATGTTAAATTAATATGAAAACATATAATTACACTAATTATACTTAATTAATTATATTATTATATTGATAAGTCATTTTTATGAGTAATATTGAGAATAAAACATTAAGAAAGATAAATTAATTATATTGGAGACTTAATTTTTCATTAGAAGTTCCCTGATAATTGAAGGTATTGGGCTAAATGTGAGTGACCAGGGGCTTATGTTTGTGGGATAGGGTTGTAGAGAGAGTAAAATGGAAGTTTTTTAAGGATTAAATTTAAGGTGAAGTGTAGCTTTAAAGGGTGCAAGTGTTATCATTTTATAAAAAGAGAAAAGGTTTACTCTTGGAAACACTCATAATTTTTCAAAACTTCCATGATATTATTCAAGGTTCAATAGAAAAGAAATAGAAAAATCGTATTTGGGGAATTTTTTGTCTATAAATCCTAAAACAAGTGTTTCCACACATTTTTTAATCATTCTATAGGGTTTTTTCCTTTTAGGTTTTTACATTTTACTCTAACTTTTAAATTAGGCAACTAATTTTTAACTAAGTGATTTTATATTTTATTAAAAATATAACATAACCCATATAAATTTTTTTGCTTTTTATGGAACTATATTTAACCTATATTAATCTAATTCAATTTCTAAATTTTATAAAATTATCTTTTAAATTGAAACAAATAATGTGTACAAAAACTATTTTAGTGGAAAATGACATTTGACCATTATGGATCCTTAATCTTATTGAGTGTTGATTACCAATTAAATGTGTGTTAATATATTTATTTATGTTTTTATAAATTATATTATATTCATTATTTTAATTATTTTAATTTAATTTATTTCATATATATTTCATGATATTAATAAAAATTATAATTTTAAAATAATTTTTTCACTATTTTCATAGTAATTATAATTAATACTAATAATCTAAATTTCATACATAGAAATTAAATTGACCAAATTAAATAATATTAAAATCATTATATAAAATATAACAATTATTTTATTAAATTAAATTTCTATGGGTAGGGAAATTAATCTTAATGTTAGCGCATGTAACGCCTAAAAACTCATTTTTAAGAAAATCGTATTTTTAAGCATAAATTTTATGTATATGTTAAAATTATCAATGTTAATGGTTCTAATAATATTAATGAGATGATAATTATTTAAATAATAGTTATTTTATATTAAAAAAAATCCAAAACTTAATTTCCTCATGGTTGAATTTAAATAAAGAAACGGGTGAAAACAGTTTACATAAAATATTACCTGATTTTCTAAAATGATTTCCATGGGTTTTAGAAATTGACATATTATTTCTAAATTGTTTATTTTACTTTATAAATATATTTTTTTTATATCAAAACGGTTTCAAAAACTTCTAATTCATATAAAATTGATGGTATTAGAAAATTTGGTATTGTTTACTATTCACCTAAAAACCAATTACTTTAGAAAAATATCAAAAATACACCCTAAAATGATTTTGTGTGAGGAATTTAAAAATAAATTTTAATTCATAAAATTTACATTCTAAAATTTTTATGTTTATTTAATGACTTGGATTTTTCATATATTATTTTTGGATATTTTATGGATTATTTTCGAGACCTAGTGTTGAGACAATGTGTTACACTGAGGCCCGATGTGCCAGGAATAAATGTTTGAAATATATTAAATATATTAAATAACATGTGCATTTAGTTTTATTAAAAACTAGAATTAATACAAAATGGGGGTCCAAAATTAGAAATATGATGGCATCGTTGAGTTCAAAAAATAGGTTTTACCCTAGACGTGACATAACCCTTGTCAACGCATGACGTTTGTGAAAAAGTTTTTGCGGGAAAAATGAATAAAATTTATTTTATTTATTTATTTATTTATTTATACAATGATTGAGTTTTATATAAATCCATAGTTATAGCTTTTATCTCAGGGTTGGCTGCTAAACCATGGAGACTTGGAGACCATTGGAGGAAAGAATTCTTAGAGAATGATGATAGATCATGACCTAATTGAGAATCATTCTACCAATGGAGTTCATGGATATCGTCAACAGTGGTATTTTAGAACCTTTATTCACCAATTATCAATCTAAAGTGCATGTAGGATATTTATTTTTATTATTCAACTCATTATTTAATCCTGGAAAAATGTGAAACAATTCCATTAATAGAATTAATACACACATCATCAATAGATTTAAATTGAGGGATTATTGTTCATTGTTTATTCATTCCTCTTTGTATTTCTTTTTCTATGAAGATGTATCAAAGCTGAATTAAAAATGGTCGAGGTTCATTCCTCACATTTTATGGCTTGTGGATTTCTTTCCTCATTCTTCACATATTCATCGCATGAATTTATTTTGGATTGTGGCTCGATGAATACCCAATATTCAATCATTGTGCAGCGGTTATTTGATGTAACAGATAAATAATGTGGGTTTGGTTCATGATTTATGTTGTGATCAAGATACAATGATATTAGTGGTTTATTAAAGGTGTATCGAAATGGATTTACTATTTTTTTTTCTTCTTGGTTTTGATTCACAGTGACAGATGGATCAATGTGGTGTTTTCTAAGTGGATTCGAGTCCAAATTTCAGCCAGAAATGATGTAAATGCACGATCGGCCCCTGATAGATATGTTTTAGTGAAAGAGGAGGCTATAGAAATGTATAGGATTATGTGGAGGAAGTTCCTGATGGATCTGAAAAATCCCCCTATACACGGTGTGTATTTCGGGATTACAAACCATGTGGGACCTGATGGAAGTGGTGTTAGGGTTTCAGATAGAGTTAAGAATCACACACCATGTGACATTATCACACACTATGTGACCCCTCCATAATGTCTTAGTTTGTACCTCATAGGGTACACAGACACGGAAAAAAGTACATGGGCATGGACACACTGTGTACTTGGACACGAACATAGCCAGGTGTACACAGCATGTCTAGTGGTGCACAGATGTGGCCAAGTGGAACTAGTAGGGTGTTGGGAGACCTCTACACACCATGTGTGCCACTAACACACCATTTATGTTGATGTTTACATTCTATGTTGGGCAAAACCACATGGTCAGATCCAAGTTGGGCAAGGAATGTCGTGTACTCTACTTACACATTGTGTACTCCCTTAGAGATAACTTAGATCGCTCAATATCTTCAGTTAATACCAATGTTGGTTGAGTGGTTTCCCATTGTTCCTTTCCCTATAAGGTAAAATGAAGTATTAAATCCACATCATAAGGTTTTTATCCCATCTAGAGGAGGAGTCTCATAGAGAGTTTTTAGATTCCCTCCATGAGACTGGAGTGTTATCCTCTATTGTCTTTATACCCTAGGTGGGGTTTGTGGAATTGGAATGACCTCCTTGAGCAGTGAATTGATCCTCCATCGAAAATGTTGTATCATTATGGTTTTCAATATCATTGGAATATGATCCCCTATGTAGTGGGTAAATCCAAACTGGGTTTATAGTGTCCCCAAGTGGTTTTTGGATGTGATACCCTATATAAGTATTAGGGTCTTTTGAGACCAATGAGATTTCTTGGGCAGGTTCCAATGATCTAGACCTCTTTGATGAGAGTCTCTAGTGATAGTATGGCTTGTGGAGTGGATTCCCCTAAAAAGATCCTTACTTTGACCAAAATCTTGTGGATGGAAGTTGGTTGTGACCTCTTGGTGGAATAGTATCCTTCCTGAGTATATCTAGGTGTTTTTTATTATACAATGATTTTTATATACTTTTATTTGGTTGAATATACTTGATGGTTCATGTTTGGTGTTTTTGAGGTGTCCTACTAGGTATTGTTATACTCACCCCTACATGGGATCTGACTGAACGTGTCATTTCTTATGTAGACAATGTCCCTTTTGATGGTATCTTGGGAAGACATATAGTAGATGAAGCATAGATTGATCTTGACTGAATGAGGTATTTTCTAGGAGATTATATTTTATCATAGTTCTCACCCTTCGAGTATTTTGGACTCTTTATAGTTTTTGGTTAGTCATGTATTTGGACCCTTTTCTGCTTTTATTACTTTATTATTGTACTCTATATGTGGGATTATAGATGTATGCATGCATTGGTTTCAATTTTTTTACATTTCATCATTGTATGGGATTAGAGAAGTGTGCATTTTTACATGTACTTTAGGATAATGTCTCCCATTTTTTGGGATATTCCTACTCGGTGTTGGTCTTTAACCCCTAGCCTATTAGACATGGGCTTGGGGTAGTCATAGGTTGGACCAAATGGGTCGAGTCATGACAAAGTGGTATCATAGGATTCAGTTCTACCTTAGGACCATAGTTAGTGATATTATTCTGGGACAATAGTGTTTAGTGTTTCGACTTCAGCATTCATGCTAGGGACTCTAGTGTTGGTGCAGTTGCTGACATATCCATACACCAGGACTCTGATCAGATTCCTTTCGACTTGGTACATGTAGCCATTGGTTATAGGGAAAAAATTGGTATATGTATCATATAGTAATAGGTTGTGGTTTCCATGTTCTTATTGAGTCATCACCATAGATATACTCTTTGACCATGGTATATCTTTTTTATTTCAGGATGCCTCTACGAAGACAGCTAGCTAGCATTCCACTAAATGATCATGAAGACGATCCACTGAGTGACAAGACATCAATTTAGGGGCCTATATCAGAGATGGAACCTCTATGTGATTTACCATATATATCACTACATGTTGAGAAGAATCTAGTGATAGAAGTGAAAGCTGAAGATGCACTCAGACTGAGTGTGCTTCATCAGTTTCAAAGGAAATGACCTCTTAGTTTTTAGGGTGATGTAGACCCCTAGGTGGCTGAGGACTATCTAGAGGCAGTCACTAGAGTTTGCTGCCTTGTGAGGATGCTTGTATATCAGATAGAGGTCCTCATATAGAGTCTTCTTTAATGCTCTATTGGGCGATGGTTGAGCTTAGTTACTCAGTCACATGACGATACATATCTCTCCTAGTCATACATTGATCATCTCTTCAGGGAGAAGTTCTATATGACCACATTGAGATTAGTATGCATACATGATCTTCTGCATCTGCAGTAGGGTAGTTTGAATATGGTGTAGTATTCAGTAAGGTTTACTAATCTCTCATGATAATTAATGGATATGGCTTGGGATCTATTTTTCAAAGTGAATACCTTTGAGTAGGGCTTATGTCAGGACATCAGGTCCTCTATGTTATCCCTTAGTATTTGCGCTTATGTTGGTGTACTTGAGAAGGCCTTGATGGTGAATAGATTCCTAGAAGAGAATACACCAATAGTGGTCACCAGTAATGGGTTCCCAGAATCTGAGACCTCAGTAATAGGTGGTTTATGGAAATCATAGGGATCCAATCATATCAGATGCATAAAGAGGTGATTCTAAGACATAGGTTTAGCGGTGAAGGTCTCTTAGGATGGCTCAAATCAGCCGATGGAGATGTATTTTTTCTCCTGTGATGGTCAAGGACATCTTTCTTGGGATTGTTTTACCTATTTTATAGTTAATCGAGATATGGTTGAGATACCGTCAAGGCCTAGGAAGAGGTAGGATCAGGGTGATCTGTAGGAATGAATATGTAGAAGAGGAGCTAGTAGAGCAGTAGGAGGTGGTTGGAGGTTTGACCTATTACCACCACCACCCCCAATTGGTCCACAACAGGCTCAAGGAGATGGCCGTCAGGGACGAGGCCAGATGTAGGATATGGTGGTCTATGTCTTTGAGGCTTCAGGTATGATATAAGGTAATATATGTGTCTTTTATACTTTATCTAGAGTATTGATAGACATATGTGTGAGTCATTCCTTCCTTTACACTTCTTTGGTTTGAGACTCAACCATTCTGGTTGAGCCTTTGGATCGACCCTTGTAGTTAGAGACTCTAATGGGTGGTGACTCAGTGATGGTGCACTTATGAAGACATTGTGATCTAACTCTTACAGGTGAAAGTTTTGTATAGGATATCTTTGTAGTAGAGATGAGGCATTACGACATCATCTTAGGTATGGAATGGCTATCCACAGTTCATGCCCAGATTGACTATTTTAAGAGGATGATGTGTTGTGTCCATAATGATGATACTAGGTTTTCCTTTGTGGGTGAAAAGTAAACCATGGAAGAGGGGGATGGGCTCAGGCATAGGAGAGTGTAGCCAACTACTCACCAGTTTTCTAGCATGACTCTTAGTGTTTGAAATGCTAGGGGATACCAGTTTCCTATAGTGGTGGCAGAGTATGAGGATGTATTTCCTAAGGACATTCTAGGATTACCTCACCACTGAGATCTAGACTATAGATATAATTTTTTACTTATAATACTTTTAAATATTTCTAAATATATTTCTAGATCTAGACATTGAGATGACATGTGATTATGAGGCCCGATGTTCCTGGAATTAATTTTATAAAAAATATTAAAAATAGTTTATATTGTGCGCATGCAGTTAACTAAATAAAATGGGATAAATCTCAAATGGTTGATCAAAATAGAAATCTGAGACCATGGTTGGGCCCAGAATGTAGTTTTTACCTTAGGAACGACATAAAATGAGTCGTCTTCAGACGTTTGGACCCCTCGCTCATTGGCAGTGCATTTAAGTAATTTAATTAATCGATTAAATTACCTTTGGACCTAATTAAAAGTTTATAAATAGTTTATTAAAGGAATTTTTCTAGGGTTTGCCTCATAATTCTTTGGATTCATTGGTGATAGAATTTTCTCCTTTGAAGAATACCTTCGAAGAAAGAAAAACCTCTAATTCAAGATGGATCGGAGTGCAATGAACGCAATAGATACTCCTCCCTCGTTGGTAAACGCATTCTTCAATAATGAATGATTCAAACAAGATTTTGGACTCATATTTAGTTTCTTTTCTGCTTTATATTAAATGTTTGAGCAGATTTTTAATTTCTTTCTTCAATATACGCCCCCTTTGCATGTGCTAGAGGATTGAAATTAGATTATTATACCTTTGTTTATTAGTTGTTTCTAATCCAAATTTCCCATTCTTACTAATTAGCCAAGAATGATTGGACAACAATCATAAAACCTTCATTCGCCATGAATTTATTCCCTTTTCTTTATGTTCATCACTGTTGGGACCCTTCGGTACCCAATTTGATTGTTATCGGACAACCCAAGCTCGATCAGGTTCCCGGATTTGTGAAAGATCGATGAAACATCAACGGTTCTCCAAACATAGCATAGATCAGGAATCTTCATGATGAATGGATAGTAAATACAAAGTTTTGAGGCCAGATCATCAAGGATCATAGGTGTGGTGGTGTGTGGAACATTTGACAAAACCCCCTGAACGTTCTGATGGTTGATTCCTAGTGGACGACAGTCGTCGAGCGCAATTCGAATCTAGATACAAAGATTTTGGAAGGAATCACAGTGAGATATAAAGTGGTTTGACCAGATTCAAAGTGAAAGAAAAGATCTGTAAAAAATTGTATATTCTAGAAAAATTATGACTACATGATGTGTGGGATTAAGAACACACAGTGTATAACTCCCTCAGTAGTTGCGCTAGGGCTTGGGAGAAGATAAGGATGAAACAGTGTGTATTCCTTCATCACACTCCATGTATTCCTTCCTCGGTTGGAAAATCTATGTGATGAGTCACACAGATGGGGATCTCGTGTAAGAGAACATGGACATGGCCAGAAGACATGGCCTGGTACCCAAATAGGTGGGACACACTGTGTATTCCACCTACACAACATGTTCCCCTACATGGATAGGACCCATGTAGTGACTAAAGACACATCCATGAAATGAATAGGTACCACATGCCATGTGGGTCCCCTTACACATTGTGTGCTACTTGAGATCTTCTAAGAAATCTTCAAACGTTTTTATCTCCTTCCTTTAAACTTGGATTTTGGCCCTCAAGATACCTATCCTGAGTGTTTTTTAGTGTAGAATGTGGTGGTGAACTCAGAATCACCTTTTAAGAAACTATATAAAATTTTCTAGGTTTTGCACATGTTGATGCGACACCCAATGATGGAAGCGATCATACAAAATCACTATAGAAGTATCAGGATTACCCTCTAGCTGGGTTGGGCAATGGTATTCTCCAATGGCAGTACCAGTCTTACCCTCAAGTTGGGATGGGCAGTGGCATTCCCTAATGATCTTTCCTAGTTACCCTCTAATAGTACTAGGCAGTGGAGTTCCTTGATGTTCCAGACTTACCCTCTATCTTGGTTGGGTAGTGGCACTCCTCGATGAAATATTCTAGGCATAACCCTCCATATGGGCTGGGCAGTGGTGTTTCCTTAACGATTCACCGGGATTACCCTCCAGTAAGACTGGGTAGTGGAGTTCCCCAGTGACCTTTCTGAGTGGTACCCTCCAGTTGGGCTGGGCAGTGGCATTCCCTAATGACTACTAAATTAGGACCCTCCTATCGTACCAGGGAATGATATCCTTTCCCAAAATCGGTGACCCCTCAATTGTTTTTCATAGTGATGAGGCATGGTTTGACGTATCTATGGATGCATGAGAAATAGGTATGATTTCCCCACTGAGATTTGTTCTTATGATGCAACATAAACCATGTGGGTGAGTCCGTTCTGCCCAAAGCAGATAGTATCAAGGTGTGGTGATTGAGTCCTTTTGACTTGTGTGTCATGGGTAGATGCATGAGGTGTTGGGCATCATTGATGGACATACCTTGGAACTATTGGATACTAATATTCTTGGGCTAAGATATGTATGGATATCCCCTTACTCTCTCATTTGTCCTTCTTTGAAAGAGCATATATATATATATATATATCCTCTTTCAATACCCACTCCTTGGGTTTTAGTTACCCTCCTTTTAAGAGAGGTGAAGACGTGTGGGGTATTTCATGTGATTTTCCTTTCTAGATTCTCATGGTGGGATGATTATACTCTACTAATATGGGTAGAAAAGAATTGATGAGAATTTCATATTCTCATTGTTTCAGGATCCTTGTGTTTAGATGATCTTACTTTCACTCTCTTATTGGGTTAAGCTATACTCTTTTAATATACCTTGTTCTATATACTACTATCCTCTTTAGTTGTATCTATTATTACTCCCCCTTCACCCTTTTCATGGAATTTTAATTGGTATGTATATACTCATCCATGCATGGGATTTACCCAACACATATCGTGTCTTTTTCAGACGGCGGACAGGTTGATTGTGACTTTAGAGGAGCTTAGGGATACAGACTGCTTGGACCACATACAGTGGTCTTTTCTTGGGATACAGGATCTAGGCACTCAATTGTTTTATTTTTCTAGTTCTATCATATTGGGACATATTTTTGGTTGGGCATGTATTTTTTTCCTTTTTCCTTTTAGTGTACATTACCATACTTCATTCTATTTAGTAGTCCATGCATTTTTGGTTTATTTATAGTAGTGTTGCATTTTTTATTTCTTTACTTATACACTTTTTCATTGAGTTGGTTGTGTGCATGTGTACAGGTATTTAAGTAAAGGCCTCCCAAAGTTTAGTGTGCATTTGGCGCTTTTCACCACCCCCTGACCTATGGAGGTGTGCTTGGGGTAGTTGTGGCTTGAGCCCCAGCTTGGGTCGGGTTGTGAAAAATTGGTATCAGATCAAGTTCACTACTTGGGATGTTGTCTAGATGTTTCCCCTTAAGAGGATTGGTTTGGTTTAAGGAAATAGTGTCAAAGTTTATTGAGTGTGGCTCTCAGTCCAGGGAATCCAATGATGATGTGATGGCTGGCATAGGCATTCACTAGGACCCTGACTACCTACTTGTCGACTCGACACACTATGAAATTTTTTGCAACGATCAATGTTATATGTATCTTATAATATTGAGTATTTGACTATACTTCTTTATTAAACTCCAAATTATTTATATATATATATATATGATCATATGACTATGGTACTATTTGGTAACTTTCAAGATGTCTCTATGATGACAGCCATCCTGGATACCAGCTCCAGTTCATGATGATGACCCTATGAGCGACAAGGACTCAGTTTAGGGTCCATTATATGATCCAGTTTCTATATGTAGTTAGGTATCAGCACCTCCACCTATTGAGCAGCAAATCATCCCGACAGAGCAAGCTGAGGATATACTCGGGCTAAGCACACTCCTTGAGTTCCAGCATTATAGACTATTGAGGTTCCACGGCGAGCCAGATCCCCTGGCAGTATAGGATTGGTTAGAGTCAATGGTATACATCTTCAGGATTTTAGACCTATAAAGATTATATAGTGGATTTGGAAGCTGCTCTTTTCTATGGAGAAATTGGGAATTGGTGGATCTTGGTTACCCAGATGCATGATGAGTCAGCACTCTCGTGGGATGACTTCTAGTAGTTGTTTCATGAAGAGTATCACCCCTCCTTCTTACAATCCATTCATATTCAGGAGCTTCTAGATCTTCATCAGGGATGGATGTCAGTATAAAATTACACTTATAGGTCCACAGACCTTACATGCTACTCTCTCAACATGATTAGAGATGGATACTTTAGAAAATAGAAGTTTGATCATGGGATTCATAGAGAGATCTGAGCCAGTGTAGTGCCCTTAAGAATCCCCACCAATGTCAGGAGGATGATAGAGATATTTCTATCATAGTGATTCTAGATAGATGGAGATAGAAGTGGGTGTGACAGGGATGATTCATCTATAGTAGCAGGCAGGAACCAGAGATCTTGAAATGGGATATCCTTCCATGAGCAGAATCAGGGACATGGTCATATAGTGCAGGGGTAGCACAGAGCACCAGTGTAGCCTAGGGAGGGCCAGTTCTATACTTGTGATGGGAGAGGTCACATGGCACAAGACTTCCCAACCATACATGCTAATAATCCCAAGAAGATAGCTGATGGACCACCATGGTAGATAGCGCTGTGATCAAGGATCTCCTAGGCATGGACAGGGTGGTCCCTAGGGAGTTAGAACTGGAAGAGGAGTAGGAGGATCTGTATGTGGGGGATGATGCTATGACATCCTCCCACCACCACCACCAGGAATCCCATGTTAGGATTAGAGAGCTAGCAGTCAGGGCCATAGATAGTTGCATTTTTTGGACATTAATGATATTTCGATGCACAAGATGATTCGAGGTATGATTTTTGTTTATTCTTATCTTGCCTTAGTATTAGAGAAATAGGTTTCAGCCATTCTCTTATCTCTCAACTCTTGGTTTAGGAGTTGGATCTCCCAATAGAGACACTATCACATCATGTTTTTCTTGAGGTTTCTATAGGGAAGGATTCTTCTATGTCTTTTATCTGCTAGTAGTGTGAGTTATCACTTGGTGGAAAGAGGTTTAAGTGGGGCCTATTGGTCATTACAATGGAACCCTATGACAACATCTTCTATATGGATTATCTTTCCATGGTTATATCATAGATCAACTATCACCAGATACTAATCAGATTCCTATGCGCTGATGGGATTAGGTTCTCCTTTTTTGTTGAGAAAGACCTTGTAGCAGGACAAGTAGGTGTTATGATCATGAGTTTACAGCCTATTACCCATCAGTTAGAAAGAATAACCCTTGGTGTAGCAGAATATTTTTGAATCTAGGTTTCTTCGGTTGTGTAGGACTATATGGACATATTTCCCGAAGAGGTTTCAGGACTACATCTAAGGTAGGAAATGAATTTTTGCATAGACTTGCATCCTTGGACTACCCCTGATATATTTTGTGGCATATAGGATGGAACCAAATGAGCTCTAGGATCTATGGATACAATTGGAGGACCTTCATGAGAATGGTTTCGTCAAACCCAGTGTGTCCCCCTGGGTAGCTCCAGTTTCATTCGTGAATAAGGCAGATGGGATCTCACAGCTTTGTGTGGATTATCGATGCTTGAACCATGATATGATAAAGAACAAATACCCATTTCCAATGATTTATGACCTATTTTATTGGTTCCAAGGGGTGATATGGTTCTCCATGATCGGTCTCATGTATGTATACCACCATATTTCAGTTCGCAAGGGTAGTATTCCAAATTTATCTTTCTAATGTAGCTTGGACACTATGAGTTCCAAGTGATGCTATTTGGTATGAAAAATTCCACCTCCATCTTTATGGATTTGATGAACCAGATATTTCAGCTATACTTGGACCATTTTTTCATTGTCTTCATCAATGAAATACTTGTTTACTCTATAAAATAGGAGGAGCATGCAGAGCACTTGATAATGGTTATTGATTTACTTCAATATAACCATATTTATAGAAATATCTCAAAGTTCTAGTTCTGAATACAAGAGGTTCACTTTCTGGGGCATGTAACTTATAAATAAGGTTTAGTTATCAATCTAGAAAATATTTAAGTAGTGATTTATTGTGATCCAAATAAGAATTTTTCATGGGTACGGAGCTTCTTTGGCTTGCCAGGGTACTATAGGAGGTTCATGGAAGACTTATACAGAATCACAACCCCTTTAACCACCCTGAAATGGAAGTGAAATTTATTTACTTGGTCAAGGAAGTGCTAGAGGGACTTTTAGGAGTTGAGGTAGAGGCTGAAAATCACTATGATGTTGAGGCTACCAGAGGAAGGTGTTAAGTTCATAGGTTAAATTGATGCCCTAGGAGATGGTCTCAGTTGCGCGTTGAAGAAATGATAGGTAGTAAACGCATATGGATCAAGGTATTTGAGATCCCATGAGAATAACTATGTGTCTCATGAATTAGAGAGGGAAATGTTAGTCTTTTTTCTGAGGATTTGGAGACACTACCTTCTGGTTGAGTGCTTTATGGTATACTCAGATCACCAGAGTCTCAGGTACATCATCACATAGATGAGAAATGAACCTGAGATAGTGATACTGGTTGGAGTTCCTATATAACTATGACTTCAAAATAGTATATAATCTAGGAAAGGAAAATGTGGTAGCAAATTCCCTTAGCAGGAATTCTCATGCTTGCTTAGTGTAAGAAGCTTTAGAGTAGTTAGCTTCCCTACAGCTAGCCTTGGTGGAGCAAGAGGGTACAACTTTTCTTTAGTCGATGGTATTGACCCCTTCACTCCTTGAGCATGTGAGATAGTCCTAGATGAGATACATCTACTGTGATATTTTTAATGATTATATATCCACAGGCGATGCACCATATGGATATTCTGAAGGAGGAAATCATGAGATCTTATTCCAAGGGCAAACCATGGTTCCAATCACTATACAGAAATATGGGACATGAGAGTTCCAGACTTCTCCCTTATACATACATATCAGTGTGGGGAAGATGTATAGATACCTTCAGTAGCAGTTTTGGTGGTCCATAATAAGATGAATCATAGCTGAATTCATCTCATGTTACCTCACATGTAGGTAGGTGAAGTCTGGTCACCAAGTTCCAATAGGTTTGTCGCATCCCATTGAGATCCTAGAGTGGAAATAATATAGCATATCCATATACTTCATTATAGTGATTATGTGCATAGAGAAGGGCCATGATTCCATCTGGGTGATAATGAAGTGATTCACGAAGTCAGTGAACTTCCTTGATATCAGGAACTAGAGTTTGGTAGATATTTTGGGGTAGTTGTACATATGAGAGATCATCCACCTTCACAAAGTACCCTTGAATACGGTCTCTAATCGTGACATTAATTTTACATCACAATTAGGGAGAGTCCTATAGGAGTCATCCGGCATGCAGTTATGTATGATTACAAACTTTCACCCTCAAACCAATGGGAAAACCGGTCACACTATCTAAGTGCTAGAGGATATACTGAGGGTTTTCATCTTAGATTTCAGCCAGAGATGGTAGGATCACCTGTCCTTGGAAGAGTTCCCATACAATAACAGCTACCACTCTACCATCGGCATTAAAACTTTTGAGGCCCAATATGGGAGACCCTGAAGGTCATCCTTGTGCTGGAAAGAGATTGGAGAGTCATTTATTATGGTCCCAGAGTTGGTACAGTCAATAATAGAGAAAGTCCAGGTTATCCATGAATGGATGAAGATGGACTAGAGTAGATAAAAATACTATACAGATCACCATCATATGCATGTGGAGTTTGAGCAGGGAGACTATGTTTTCTTGTGATCATCCCCACGATGAGGAATTTAGAGGTTTATCTAGGGAGGGAAGCTATCCCCGAGGTTCATCGGGTCATTTGAGATCATGTAGCGGATTTGTGAGGTTTCCAACCACCTCGCCTTACCTCCACAGTTGGATCAGGTGCACAACATCTTCTATTTGTCATAGTTGAGGAAATACATGCATGGACCTATGTACATTATTGACTAGGGTGAGATGGACATAAAGGATGGATCTACAATTATAGAGCACCCAGTGGTGATTGAGGATCGATAAGAATGGACCTTGAGAGAATATACCATCCCTTTGGTTCATGTGTTGTGACAGCATGGAAACATCTAGGAGAGTTCCTAAGAGAGGGATATCAATATTCAAGCTTAATATCCTGAGTTTTTTTCGTATATTTGGTTTTTGGGGGTGTAAATATTGAAGGAGGGAATGATGTAGAGACCCAGTTTTTTCTTTGTAAGACTTTAAAATATTTCTAAATAAATTTCCATATCTAGGTGTTAAGACGTAATGTGATTCTGAGTCTCGGTGTTCCTGGAATTAATTTTATAAAAATATTAAATATATTTTATATTTTTCAAATGTTATTAGTTAAAGAAAATGTAATAAATATCAAATGGTTGATCAGACTAGAAATTCAAGACCATGGTTAGGTCTGTATTGTGGTTTTTACACTAGGTGCGACGTAAAATGAGTTGGTGCATGACTTTAGGACCCCTCTCTCATTGGAGGTGATTTAAATAATTTAATTAATTGATTAAATTGCATTTTGAGCTAATTAAAAGTTTATAAATAGGTCATTAGTGGTATTTGGATTGAGTTGGACTCATAATTCCTAGGATTCACAAGTGAGAGCATCTTCCTATTATATATAATTCCTTCAAAGAATTAAGAACCTATGATTCAAGGAAAATCAAAGTGCAACAAATGCAAAGGGTCCTCCTTCCCCATTACTGAATGAATTATTCAACAAATAATGATCAAAACAAGAGGTAGGACTCATCTTTGGTGATTTTTATTTCTTAGATTAAACTTTTTAATAGATTTTTAATTTATTTCTTTGATCTGCACCCCCTTCACATGGTCCAAAGGATTGAAACTGGATTATTTTCCCTTTTTTATCAGTTATTTCTATTCCAAAATGCCCATTATTAATCATTGTCCAAGAATTGTTGAAAAAAATCATAAAACCTTTATTCTTGGTGCACTTTTTCCCTTGTTCTTTACGTTCTTCACCATTGGGACACTGTGGTTCCTGATTCGACAATTTTCGGGCATCCGAAGCTCGATCGGGTGCCCATATTTTTGGAAGATTGGTAAAACCTAAATTGTTCTTCGAGTGGAGAATAGATATGGAATAATAATGATGAATGAATGGTAAATCTAAAGGTTTGAGTCCAGATCATTGTGTATTAGAGTAATGGTGGTGTGCAGAACATCTGATTAAACCCCCAAACGTTCTGGTGGCCAATTCCCAGCAAATGATGGAAGAAGAGTGTGATTCACGGATAGATCTAAAGATTCTGAAAGTAATCATACTGGGATCTCAATCATTTTGATTAGATTTTAAGTGTGAGTAAGATCCATGGAAATTTGAAAGTTTTCAAAAAATCCCAACTACACGCCGTGTGAGATGAAGAACACACGGCGTGTAACTCCCTCAATGGTGATGCTAGGATTTGGGAGAATATAAGGATGGAAAGGAATTTAGTCCTCCATCACACACCATATATCCCTTCGCCTATTTGAAAATTCATGTAATGGGTCACACGGACAAGTAATCCATGTAAGAGAACATGGACACAGCCAACAGACATGGCACGATCCCTAGATAGGTGGGACATGCCATGTAGTCCACCTACACGACATGTGCCCCTACACAGATGTGACCCATGTACTGACTAGAGACATGGTCAGATAGTGAAGAGGGATCTCACATCATGTGGGTCCCCTCCCAAGTTGTGTTCTACTTGATCTCTTCTGAGCGATCTTTGAACGTATGTATCTCATTTTTTTGAACTTGAATTTTGGACCGAAAGATTACTATCTTGAATGTTTTTTCCTATAGAACAAGATGGTGCCATCATAAGTGGCTTTTGAGATATGATGGGAAATTTTCTGAGTTTGGAACATATAGAGGCAACACCTGATTATGGGAAAGATCATATAGAATCACTAGAGCAATACCGAGTTTACCCTCCAGCTAAGCTGGGTAGTGGTGTTCCCTGATAGAAGTGGCAGGACTACCGTCTAGGTAGGTTGGGAAGTGTCATTTCCCAATGATATTTCTGAGTTACTCTTTAGTAGGACTGGGAAGTGGAGTTCCACAACATTTTGGGATTACCCTCTAGTTGGGATGGGCAGTGGCATTCCACAATGACATCTTCCAGGTGTAACCCTCTAGCTAGGCTGGGTAGTGGCATTTCCATGATGACTCACTAGGATTACCCTCCAGTAGGACTGGGTAGTGGCATTCCCTGGTGTCCTTCCTAAGTGGAACCCTCTAGCTGGGTTGGGCAGTGGTGTTCCTTAGTGACTACCAGAGTAGGACTCTCCTATCATACTAGGGCATGGGATCCTTTCCCAAAACTGGTGACCCCTCGACTGTTCATCATAGTGATGAGGCTCGGTTTGATGTATCTTAAGACTCGTGAGAAAGAGGGATAATTTCCTCACTAATACACATTCTTGTGATGTGACTTAAAACTACGTAGGTGAGTTAGTGTCACCCAAAGAAGATATTATCAAGGTATGGTGATTGAGTCTCTTTGACTTGTGTGTCATGGGAAGATGCATGAGTTTCTGGGAATCATTGATGGACTTAACTTGTAACTTTTGGCTACTCATCTTCTTGGGATGATATGTGATATGGAGATCCCCTTACTCTCTCATTTTATCTTCTCTGACTGAGAATATAAATATATATCCTCTTTCAGTACTGACTACTTGGGTTTTGGTTACTTTCCTTCCAAGAGAGTAAAAGACACATGGGTCATTCCATGTGCTTTTTTTGTATAGATTCTCAAGGTTGGATGATTCTACTCTCCTACTATAGGTAGTGAAGACTCGATAAGAAGTTCAAATTCTCACCGTTTCGAGCTCCTTGTGTTTGGATGAGCTTACTTTCACTCTCCTGTTGGGTTAAGCTATAATATTTTACCGTACATTATTATATCAATTGATCTCCTCTTCATTTTTATCTTCTAATTCTCCCCCTTCACACTTTTTGGGGCATTATAATGGGTATGTATATACTCACCCCTGAATGGGATTTTCCTAACATGTGTCATTTCTTTTGCAGAAAGTAGACAAATCGATCTTGACTTCATAGGAGCTTAGGGATATGAACTTCTTGGATAGATTATTGTGGTCATAGCTTGGGATATAGGATATGGGCTATCAATTGTTTACTTTTTCCAGTTCTATCAGGTTGGGATATATTTCTGGTTGGGCATGTATTTTTTCCCTTTTTTCTTTTAGTATACACTACTGTACTTTGTTCTATTTAGTGGTCTGTGAATTTTTTGTATATTTATAGTTGGTTGCATTTTTTATTTATTTCCCTCTAGACTTTTGCATTGATTTTTATGTGTACATGCGTACATGTATTTAGAAAAAATGAATCCCCATGTATAGTGTGCCTTCATCACTTTTCAACACCCACTGGCCTATAGAGGTGGGCTTGGGGTTTTAGTGGATTGAGCCCCGTCTTGGGTTAGGTCATGAAATAAACATATACATTGACCTCTATCCTTGGATGGACCTAATATATGTACCATCATATCGGATTTCTCCTATAGAGATTCATAATCTAAGGGTGTAGTTGGAGGACTTGCGGGAGAAGGGCTTTGTGAGACCCGGTGTTGCCCCTGGGTAGCCAAGTATTGTTCTACAAAAAGGAGTATGGTAGCTTGAGGTTATGTTTGTATTAAAATCTCTTTAACTAGGTGATCATTAAGAATAATTATCCACTAATGAGGATTGATTACCTCTTCAATCAGTTGAGAGGGGTGTGATGGTACTCAAAGATTGACCTCGGATTAGGGTGTCACTAGCTGTGAGAATTGGATGAGGATATACTGAAGATAGAATTTAGATGTCGCTAAGGTCACTATGACTACTTGGTGATGTCATTCAACATGATTAATTCCCCAATAGTGTTCATGGGACTCATGAAATAGATCTTTCATCCTTATATTATTTCATGGTGGTATTCATTGATGATATCCTAGTGTACTCAGCATCCAAGAAGGAGTATGTGAGATTCTAAACGATGGACCTAGACACACTCTGAGAGAACCATAATTATGGGAATATCTTGAAGTATCGGTTTTTGATTCATTAGTTCCACTTACTAAAACACATCATCTCATAGGCAGAAGCTGCAATAGACCCAGTGAATTTTGATTCAATGATTTCTTGGGATCCACCTAATAGTGTCACTGAGGTGTAGAGTTTCCTTAGGTTGGTCGGGTAATAGAAGATGTTTTTATCTAATTTCTCTATACTGGAATCACCATTGATATACTTGACCTAGAATGGACAACCTTTCATATGGATGGAGAGGTTCCAGTAGTTATTTCAGGAGTTGAGAAAGAGGTTGATGAGCACTCCCATCTGGAGATTTTCACAGGAGGGTGTCACATTCATAGTGTTCTATGATGCATCAGGGACTGGACTTGGTTGTGTTCTGGTGCATAGAAGGGTGGTTATTTTTTATGGTTCACTTCATTTGAGACCACATGAGTATAACTACATGACCCACTATCATTAGTTAGCTTTGGTCATATTTTCATTAAAGATATGGCGACACTACCTAATGGGTGAGCAGTTTATCATCTACTCTAACCACAAGAGTCTCAAGTATATCTTCTTTTCAACGGATCTTAACTTGAGACAAAGGTGATGGATGGAGTTCCTCAAGTACTATGAATTTGATATTTTATATACTCTTGCGAAGGGTAATGTGGTGGAAGATGATCTTAGCAAGATATATTGTTTATAGTTGTTGGCCAAGGCATCAAATCAGCTATCCTTGTTATAGTTATCCTTAGTAGAAAAGGATGGTACTTCATATTTTCAATTTATGGTTTTTACCCCACCACTTTTATAGTTTTGTAGGGATTATTAGCATGGATATTCCAACTATGAGAACCTTACATAATCATATATCCATGGTACATACATCTTATGAATATTTTAAAGTTGGGGAGCATATTATCCTTTTCAAAGGGCGGATGATGGTACATTTGACATTGAGGGAGTAGGTGATGTGGGAGTTTCATACATCCCATTTTTGATACATCCAAGTGTGTAAAATAAGTACCAAGACCTCTGATGTCAATTTTGGTGTCTAAGAATAAATAAGGGAGTTGCAGAGTTTTTCTCTTGATGCCTCATTTTCTAGTTGGTGATGGCTAAACACCAAGTTCTTGCGAGTTTAGCTCAACCCCTTGAGGTTATAGAGTGGATGTGGGATGTAATATTCATATACTTTTTGATAGGGTTACCACATACGTCCAAGTTAAATGATTCCATTTGGGTAATCGTAGACCAACTTACCAAGTCAGGCCACTTCTTATCTATTTCAAACTATGATTCTCGCTTCACATGATGATTATGGAGAGGATTTTAGGAAGCCTTTGGGACTCAATTGTTCTTGAGCGCAGCGTTTCACCCCAAGATTGACAGTCATACTGAGTGAACTATTCAAGTCTTAGAGGCAATGTTGTGAACTTTCATATTGGAATTTGAATATAGTTAGTAGGATCATAGACCATTTTTTGAGTTTTCATACAACAACATCTACCATTCCACCATCGGTACGGTACTATTCAAGAACTTGTATGGGAGACCCTATAGGTCACCACTTTGTTGGACTGATCTAGGAAATTCAGCACTCATGGGATTAGAGTTGGTATGTGCTACTAAATAGAAGTTTCAAATCATCCTAGAGTGGATGAGGACTACAGAGATCTTTCAAAAGTCTTATGAGGGCTGGTGATGGAAACCTATGGAGTTAGAGGAGGGAGACCATGTGTTTCTGAGGGTCTCACCACAATGTGGATTGTGAAGATTTGGTTGGGGTAGAATGTTATCTCTGAGGTTCATTGTTCGTTTCCAGATACTTCATAGAGTTATTAAGGTGGTGTATTTATTATCTTTACCACCTCAGTTGGACTAGGCACACAACATCTTCCACGTGTCACAATTGAAGTGATATGTTCATTACCCATTACATGTTACCAATTGGGGTGATCTATACATTTAGGATGGATAAATATTTTTTGATTACCTGGTAGAGATCTAGGATCGGTATTATATGATCTTTTATGGGTGATTGATTCCCCTAATGCATGTTTGTTGGTAGCACGGTGCTCTTTAGGAGAGCACCTAGGAGCGGGAGACCTAGATGCGAGCCTAGTACCCTTATCTTTTTTAGTAGGTTTTTCTCTTTTTTAGGATGAAAATCCCTAAGGTGAGGAAAATTTAATGAATCAAATTTTATATATATAATTTTTGGATATTATATGGATTATTTTTGAGACCATAAACTATGACATCATGTGATTCTGAGGCCCAGTGTGCCCATAATAAATGTTAGAAATATATTAAATAATAGGTGAGTGAGGTTTTACTAAAAAAGTGGAATAAATCCTAAAGTGGGTCCTAGATTATAAATCCAAGGTCACTATTGAGTTCAGAATCTGGTTTTTACCCTAGGTGTGACATAACCCTTGTCGGCATGAGGCATTTGTGAAAATTTTGTTCTGGGCGTAAATGAATAAAATAAATAAATGTATTTAATTATTTTATTTGATTTTAACATAGAAACTAAGTTTTCTATTAATTCACAGTTAGAGATTTTTTATCAGGTTTGGCTACTAAACCCTAGAGACCTAGAGACCGTTAGAGGAGAGTGTTCTTGGTGAATTACAATGAATCAAAACTAAATCACGGATCATTGTGCCAATAGATTTCATCAATCTCATCAATGGTGGTAACGTAGAATCATTATTTATCAATTCTTAATCCAAAATCTATTTAGGATTGTTATTTGTGTTTTCCATTCCATTCTTTAATAATGGACTAATGTGAATCAATTCCATGAATAGAATTGATGCGCACATCATGGGTATATTTAAAGTGATAGATTTTTTTTATCCATTCCTCGTTATCTATATTTTTCTACAAAAATGAATCAGAGAAGAATAAACAAAGGATAAGGTTCATTACTCACATTTTATGTCTTGTTGATTTCTTCCCTTGTTCTCCATACATTCATTGAATGCATTCCCTTTAGCCCTTGTTTCAATGAATAACATGTATTCGATCATTGTGTGACCAACATTTGGCGCAATGAATCAATACCATTGGTGCAGTTCATGATTGATGATGCGATCAAGGTGTGATAATGGTGGTGAATGATTAGAGGTGGATCTGAATGAATTTATGCATTATATTCTTCATATTTTGATGCACAGAGATAGATGGATCTAATTGGGGTTTTTGAGTATATTTGAGTCTAGATTCCATCTAGTAATTATGATAAGTCTTAACCAACCCCTAATCTATAGGTTTCAGTGAGGATGGAAGCTTCAGCAATGTGCAGGATGATGCAGAGGAAGATCCTGAAGGATCTATAAAATCCCACTATACACAGTGTGTATTTTGGGATTACACACCATGTGGTACCCCCTGGATATGGTTCTAGGTTTTTGGTTGAAGTTAAGTATCACACATAGGGTGATATGTTCACATACCATGTAACCCCTCCATGATGAATCAGTGTGTACCTCAGAGAGTACACAGACATAGCTAGGGGTACATGGGCATGGAGACACTATGTACTCAGACACAGGCATGGATAATTGTACATGATACGACCAGTAGTACATAGTCATGACCAAGAAACATAGGTGGAGTTTCGGGATACCTCTATATGCCATGTTTTTTACTCACATGTTGTGTATGTTGAGGTTGACATGATATGTGGGGAAGAACCACACTGTCAGATCTAATTTGAGGAAGGCACATTGTGTACTATACATACACATTGTGTACTCTCTTAGAGATAGCTTGGAGATATTTGTCTCTTCAGTTTGGACCATTTTTGGTCGATTACTTTTCCCTTGGCCTTTTTCCTAAAGGGTACAGTGAGGTATTATGTCTATATCTTAGGATTGTGATCCCCTCTAGAGGATGAGTCCCAGGTAGTGTTTGTGGAGTCCCTATGTGATACTAGAGTGTGATTATCTATCATCTTTATACCCTAGGTGGGTTTTTTGTAATCAACATGACCTCCTTGATTAGGGAGTTGATCCTCTATCTAGAAGGATGTATCAGTAAGTTTTGTGGTATCATTGGCATATGATCCCCTATGTAATAGGTTAATCCAGATTGGGTTCATGGTATCCCCTAGCGGTTTTGAGCATGACCCCCTATCTAAGTATTAGGGTATTATGAGACCAATGAGATTTTTTGGGTGGGGCCCAATGATCTAGAACTCTCCGATGAGAGTCTCTAGTGATGGCATGGCTCATGGAGTGGATTCTCCTAGAATGAGAACTACTTCAAGAAGAATCTTGTGGTTGGCAGTTGGTTGTGACCGCCTGGTGGTGCAGTGTCCTTACTGAGTATATATAGGTGTTTTTTTGTTATACATTAATTGTTATATTCTTTTATTGATCTTACTATACTCGAGTATTCATTTTTTTTGTTTCCAGGATGTCCTACTAGGTATTGTAATGCTCAACCCTACATGGGCTCTTTCCCTGTGTGTTGTGTCTTATACAGGCTAGGGCCCTTTTGATGGTGTCAAGGGAGGACACATAGAAGGTGGAGTTGATCTTGAGCTAGACCAACCAATTTTTTTCTAGTAGGTTTCATTTGATCATAGTCCTTGACCTTAGAGAAGGTTAGACTCATTACATTTTTTGGTTGGGATTTTATTTGGCCCCTTTTCTGCTTTTAGTACTTTATTGTCATACTTTGGTTGTCGGATTATAGAAGTATTCATGAATTGGTTTCAATTTTTTTACATTTCATCAATGTATGGGCTTAGAGATGTGTGCATGTGTACAAATACTTTAGGCTAATGCCTCTCATTTTTGGGGTATGCCTATTCAACATTGGTTGCCAGCTCCTGGCCTATTGGAGGTTAGCTTGGGGTAGTCACGGTTTGGACCATGGTGAGTTAGATCATGACAATTTATCTTTGTAAAAGAAAATATATAATATAAATAAAATGGTTTTTATTAAAAATAACTTTTTAAATATTAACTCATATTAATTATTTACCTTCTAAAGGTAATAAATATTAATGTTTTACCATATTAGTTTTTTTTATAGATTTATTAATAATTTATTATTTATATATATTTTTTTACATTGGGTGAAGCGTGTGACACAAGTTTTAGTATGTATTTTAAAGGATCCAAAATCTCAAGTCGTTACAATATCAGTTTAAGGGAGTTTATTTTGAAATTTATTTGATTAATTGGTGAAATATTCCATATTATTGATTCAATATGGATAAGTGTTTATATAAATGGTATTTTTATAATGAATTTTGTTGATCTTTCAATATATATGAGTAATTCATTGTACATGAAAGTGATGGGTGGGGCCCAATTATAGATCACCCCTCGATGCATAGAAGGGTCTCATGAGATAAAATAAAAGGGAAAATTAGTTTGGTAATTGGTTTATACCAACCTATACAATGAATGTGTCTTGTCTAAGGCCTTGATGGTAGGATTCATGATAAATTGGTTTAGACCTTGATAGAATGATCAAGAATTTATGGATTTATGAATTTCCTTTATTGATAATTCAGTTTTAATTATCCATGTGATTACTATGTTGATATTAGCCATGGATGTATTTTGAACTCATATTTTTTATTGAATGGAATGTGTTTGGATTATCCACTCTTACATATTTATTATGACTTATTTACACATGATACCTTCCACTATACATAACCCTTACTGAACATCTAAGATCACCCTTTTTTTCCTTCCCTCAGGATTTAAAGAAGAATATTTTGATTGATTTAAAAAATGAAATAATGTTTCTTATTTTATTTTTTTATATTTACAATTTAATACTTGAATCAAGTATGTTTCTATTTTTCCAATACTACTAAACTGATCATTAATGTGTGGTGTAGTCCCTTGTATCATGTACCAATATAATAAAGTAAGCATTGGCTCAATATTATTGGATTGGTGGTGTTACTATTGGTATCATAGAAAGTTCGATATGACCCTTCAGAATTGGATTTTAAAAAACATAGCTAACATAAGAATTATGATAATCCCTTAGGTTATTTGAGAACTTTTTAGGGAATTTTATTCCATGGATCAATATTCATAATGAGTTTAGTCTAACTAAGTGAGTGTAATTTTTTAGAGATAGTTCCTAGTGGAAGGAAGAGAATAAACACATGTAGTCAATATAGGTATTACTATATTGATCATATCAATATAGGGGGTGTTGGAGTTGAGAAAATCATGGATATATATATGGGATACTAAGGTTATGATTAATATCCTTGCATGTATTGATCAACCAAACAGGATATAAGCTAGAGTGAAGGATCATATGATTATGCCTAACCAGTTATCTCAAGTTATGAAATAAATCTATACCTAATTGAATTTATTAACAATAATAGAAAAGTATAGATTCATATATTTCCAGGTGATAAATACAATAAAAGGAAAAGGATCCAACATTCCACATGTAAAGATTATGGGAATAAGTCCTAGGATAAATACTTAAATTTAATGGGAGTTTGTTACAAGTGTGTATAAAAATTCTATCATGTTCATAATTCAAAAGGTAATAGATAATCTATTAATTTCTATTATGTTAATTTTAGGAGATATGGAATTATGAAAACCAATTTCCCAAGCATCGAGTTTGGCCCTGATAATTTTTTTTATAGATGATATCTTGAAATTACTCTAAATATTATGAAGAGAATGATAATTACTTAAGAATAATACTTGAAGATTTTAGAGGAAAATGGAGTTATATAAGAAAATTATTAAGTGTGAATATTGATTTCAGGAAGTTTATTTCCTTGGAAATATTGTCTCCATGAATGGAATATCTACTGATCTTTCTATGATAAATGGAAATCAAAGAATATTCCTCATGGATGAATATAACCTTTAACAATTTGAATTTAGAGTAATTATAGTTAAATTTTATAATATGTTATTATGATATGGTCATATTTATCAATGGTGGTTTGGTATGAGGATTAAAAGAAAGAATCCAAGGATCATTATAATAACATTTAATTGTATGGAAAATTTTGAAAATATGAATTTTGGAAACATATTATTGAATGGTATCAATCACCATAAAAATTGATGTGCCATTTTTAGACATATTTATTAAATAATATATAAATAACCTTTAAGGTTATTATATGATATTAAAAGGTGGTCCTTGGTGAATTTTACAGCATTTTATTTTAGTTTTTCTAGGAAAAATTATATTTTAGAATATTTAATTATAGATTATACATATTTGAGAGACAAATATTTTTTTGGGATAAAAATGATATTATTTTGGAATAAAAAGTGATTAAACCACCCTAATTTTTTGTTTTAAATTTAATCAATCATATTTGAGGAGTTTTAAATTGATCTTTGGTTATTAATATTATTTTGGATATTAATTTTTATAATTTTTTATTAATATTTTATTTTATTTTATCTTGTGATGACCATTTTAGTTTTAGATATATGGAATAACTTTTCATAATTTTATGGATCTTGTAGTCAATTAAAAGTTTATTTTATTGCTTTATACAAGACAAAATAACCATGATACTAATTATGCACATTGAAGGATGAAATCATACTTATAGAATGGGAGGAAATCAAGTAAGTAAATTTCATCATATTTTCTATCATAAGGTTAATTTAATTTCTCACACTCATGAAAACAGAAGATAAATCTATCAAGTCTTATATGTAAATTAACACTCATCTATTAAGGTACATTTTCAGAAACTCATTAAAAATATGATTCATATAGAGGTACATTCATAATAAGTTTCCTAGTCATAAAATAGAATTAAATTTCATCATAAAATATATATCTAATTTTATTAATATGTTATGACATGTTTAGTATATAAAATAACACTATGTTTGATAGCATACACCTACACAACCATGAGCTTAAACGAACCCTGAAATAATATTTAAATATGACTGTCAAAATCAAGTCATTGGTTTGGAGAGTATGAATAGGAATAACCATATTATGAAATATGTGTATAAATTTTTTTCCTTAATAAAATTAAAATCAATCATACATTTATAATTAATTGGATTGGAATAAAGAAAAAATATTTTGAAGGTAAACGATATATTTTTCATAAAACTGTTTTTATGTGTATAATGTGTTTTGATATTAATAGATTAAATTAATTATTATTGATAAATTATTCTAATAAATAATTATATTATATATCCAATTTAATGAATTTTCATTCATTTAATTTTTATTATTATTCAAGTAATGATAATAAATTCATTTTAAGCTTCAAAAAAGGTTTTTATTTCATTATGGGTGTGAATATTATAATTAATTTCTACTGATTTTATAAATTTTATTTAAAAAGTTTAATATAATTTTTTAAACCATCATTTCATAATAATATTGGTATTATTCTTTGATATTTTTCTAAAAATGTTGATTTCTGAGTGAATAGTAAAAAATACTGATTTTACAAAAAAACTATCAACTTTATGAAATTATAATGATATAATAATAAATTTAATGTTTATGAAAAAAAAATATGTAAAAAAGATATATTTTATAATTAAAATAATTAATTTAAAAATATAATTTTGAACTTAGAAATATATGCTTATCATTTTTTAAATCTAGATAATTTTTTCGGTCAAATAAAAAAAAATTTGTTCTTATCTCCTAATCATGTATTTTCTAGGTGAATTTTAATTTTTATTTAGTTTTAAATAAAAATAAGTATAATTTTATTTAAAATAATCAATTTAATCCCATTATAATTTATTTTTCTATTAATTCATTTTTATGCTAAAAAATATTTTTTCTAGAAATGATTTTGGTTGCGAATTCTAAACTTATATTAAAATTTATTTCTGCCACTTATAGGACTTGAGTCATATAAAATGGATTCCATATTTTGAATCAAAATAATTAATATTAATTAATAATTCCAAATTAATTTTTTTCTATAATTAATATTAACTACGGTAAATATATATCACCTCGGTTAATGGTAAAATGAGTTACAATGGTTAAAAATAAAGGGACAAGGCTTCATGATAACACAAAACTCTTACTTAATCCAGATTGGTCAGTTTTATTTTGAACATAACTTTAAAATATTTTAATATATGATAATTTTATTCCAATTTAAAAATAAAATTACTTTATATTATTTAAATATTTTAATTAATTCCATGTGTGTCCCTCCCATCACAAATAAAAGGGCACCTCTTCTCGTCCATTATTCACAAATATTTTTTCATTTATCTCATAAAATAACAACCCAAAAACATTCCTCAATTCCTTCCTTAATTATTGATCTCCTTTTCTTACCATAATACCTTCCTAATAATACTTAAGGTGTAATCTAAAGGAGGTCTCTCAAAGAAGAGGTATTTATCTTACACGATTCTTTCAAAGATTATTTCTTCTTATAATTCATATAAATCTATTGTATCCATCATAAAATAATTAATCTATTATCATCAATATACTAATATTTTATTATAATTATGGGACAACCATTTTCCACCTCCTTTTCATCCTATGGAAAATGAAAACATCGCTTGTACATACGTACGGCCTACCGTCTCCATGTAGCGGTGTAATTTGTTTTTCATAATCAGATTACATGGATGGTTATAAAGGTGTAATTAATGAATATATCTGAAATTTATGAAATTATAATAATTATTTAAATATAGTATATCATTTTCTTTTTAACACTTCCAACTATTGGAAAATGATAATGTCGTTCGTGTGTACGTGTGGACTACCACCTTCACTAAGTAATATGATTTATTTTTCCATTATTTCCATTCATGGATGATTATTAAATTTTATATAATGAATAAAATTTATATTCAATAAATTATTAAAAAAATTAATTGATTTAACCATTTCATAACTCCTTTAACCATGGACAATATACCAAAGTAATTTTGGAGAAATTAACCTAACATCCTTAAGTGGTCGATGTAAGTAATAATTTTTCAATGACTGAATTTAAAATTATTATAATACAAAATTAAAATGGAATAAATATTAAAAAAATTATTAATAAATTATTTAATAAATTTAAATTCATTATACAAGAGGAGAAAACATGTACAACTAAGAAGAGACACAAAGTAAGAGTGATTTTTTTCTCATTTCCACTTCAATGAGAGATGTTTATATTATGAACCTAATTTAATTTATAAGGAATATATACTATACATTTGACATTTTATATCATGAATTATTCTTATTCATGGTATTTAAATTTTTAATTCATTTTTACTCTTTTAAGTGGTTTCGATTCAAAATTTATTAAATTCATAATTCATTTTTCCTACAATATCATTTTTTAGGATATTTTATGTTCATATTTTATTTTGGAAAATTATATGATCCAAATATATTAATAACTATATATTTTCTTATCATATGGATATTTTTGGGTTTTTTAAGTTTATTTTCCATTTCTTATCTTCTTGTATCAGGAATCACCAAGTGAGTTAAAAGTAAGGGGGTTTCTTTTACATAAATTCATATTTTAAAGTTTTCCTTCCAAAATATTTTTATTCCATGTCAAGGTTATTTAAAACATTTTCAAGAATATTATTAATTAAAATCAAATTATTATTTGAAGTCATTTTCAACCATATTTTAATTTTAAAAAAATTAAAGGAATCTTCCTGTCATTTTGTCAAATGATTTATTCCTGGACTTTTTACCAAAATGTGAAAGGAATCCTTGTTTTAATATTTATCACAGAAATATAATTTTCCTATATCATTATAATTATTTTATTTAAATATTAATTTATAAGTTTCCATGGTTTTTTTCAAATAAAATATTTTTCTCAATATTCGTTAAATTTTTATTTAAAATCATATCAAAATAAAAGGGTATTATTTTCTTAAATGAATGAAAATAATTTTGAAAAGTGATTTATAACTTTGAAATTATATAAAGTTAAAATTAATTTTTTTAATATTTAGATTTTATTTTATTTTTAAAAGTATTTTTTGATTAAACCAATGGTATTCTATCATCCTTTACTGATAATGGATTATATCTTATTTTGAGATTATTCACTTTATTATGATCATGTTCTCTATCACTCTTCATTATTAATTAGACATTATTTTTATCCTTTATGTACATATTTTCAGTATCATGAATGAATTAAGTGACATTTTTATTACTTGGATTATGTCTCAACTGTATACTATTTCTATATATAGTATTAATTGAAGGAAGTTTATTAAGAAATTTATTTCAGTGACTGAGTAAATATTTTGTATTCTTAATTTAATATTGATATTTTTTTATTTATAAGACATTTTTATAATTAATTTTATTCATAATTAAATATATATGAGGAATTAATTAGACATGAAAGTGATGGGTGGGGAATAGTTATAGATTTCCCCTTGATGAATTGGAAGGTCTCGTGAGAAAAAACAGGTGGCCACATTAGTTGTGTAATTATTGTATGCCTACCCATATAATTAAATTGTCTTAGCTAAGGCCTTTATGGTAATATTCATGATAACTTGGTCGATCCCTTAATAGAAAAATCATGAATTTTCATATTTATGCATTTCCTTTTTTGAGAAATCGATATTCATTATCCATGTGATTGCTATGTTTATATTAGTCATGGATGTATTTTTAACTCAAGTTATTGATTTAAAGGAATGTGTTTTGGTTATACACACTTCCATATTGATTATACCTTATTTACTAGTGATATATTCCATTGTATGTAAATTTTACTAAGTATCTAATCTCATCGTTTATTTTTTTCCTTTCCCTATATATAAAGAAGGATATTTTAATTAATTTCAAGGATGAAAGACTGTTTATTATACTATGTTTTTACATTTCTAACATAATATGGTAATCAAGTATGTATCTAGTTTTACAATATTGTTAAAGTGGTCAATCTCTCACGGTGTGATCCCTTGTATCTTGTATCAATGTAATAGAGTTAGCACAAACTTTGGGTTACTGAAGTGTGGGTGTTACAAGGTCGATATAAAAGTGAATCTGAAGTTGATGTTTCATTATATATAGTTTCTGGTGTTGATTAAAAATGTTTTAAAGTTATTTTAATTTCCTTCAATTGATTGGAATAGGTTTTGAGATTGTTTAGAAAACTATGGTTTCAAACTTATGATTATCTCCAATGCATATATATGATTTCACTATGATAGAAACTAATATAAATGGATGAAGAAAGGATACTATCATGTTTGAAGCTTGTTTTGTATATATAATATATACTTTAGATTAAAATCAAGTAAAGTAATTAGATCGTAGGAATACGTAATATGTTATCATGATACGTATGATGTTCTCTAGCAATGGAATTAGAAAAATGGAAATGGGATGCATATTATGAATTGAATATAGAAGTATGAAGAATATATAATATGTTACAAAATAACAATAAGTAATATGATAAATTCTTTCATTATATGTATGAAATATAAGATTTCTAGAACTTACTTTGTGGATATGTATGGTAAAAAAATTCATATATATGGTACGACACTTTGAAAAATTTTGATTTATCTATAATATTGATATTGGGTGATAGGAGATAAACATTTTGAAGGTGAAATTTAAATGTAACAGTGATATAATGATATTTTAAGATTAAATATCATTATTAAATAGTGTAATCACTATTCAAGTAACAGAACTCTGTGGTTTAGAATAAGGAATAAGATAATGAGTATTTTTATGCCATGAAGCTTCTTGTTTATATAAAATAAGCTAAATATAATTTGGATTTTGTGAGGTGGTTTCATCATGAAGGAATTTTCAACACTATAATGAAGTTATGTGCATGAAAACATGCATTCCAACATGGAAGGATTTTAAATAACCATGGATTTTTAGGGAATTTAAATATTTCAATATTTCTAATATAGAGAGTCAAAATTACAAGTCTCAAGGAAGAATTAAAAAGGATTAAATATTGAGACTCTTAGAAATTTTAATGGTGATATTTAACTATGATTTAAAATAAAATTATAGAGGGAAATTTCTCTCCCCAAAATCAAGGAATTGTTTCAATATTTGAATATGGAAACCTGATCATTGGGATTAACATATAAAAAGTGAAGAATAAATAAATAATACGGATTTGATATGTTTGTATCTTAATTGTAGATAATTCATGAGGAAAAAATAATATCATGTGAGGAGATAATAAGAAGAAGAATATCTAAACTTTTCGAGTCCACTTCTATCTTATTCTTTCACTAGAGATCTATCTTTGAAATATTTCAATTGTTTTTATAATAATAAGTTGGTTATTGTATTTTATTGGTTGTTTTAGGATCTTATAATAGGTATAAATTAATACCTCATCATGTAGATATCTCTTGATATTAAAATCATAGTTATTTGTGAGTGGGATAAAAACCACCATACATCAGGGACATATATATCCTTCATGGAGGAAAACCTTGTTAAAAAAATTGTTGTGTTCTTTATTTATTTGTAAATAGTGGTGAGTGGAGATATCCTTTATTAATAATAATAATTGAATTTGGGAATTTGAAAAATTATATTAACACTGATTCAAATCCCTAATATATTTTTTATTATATCTCATGTAATCAATTTACATAAAAATTTGATGGGGTATAAAAAACTTTAGATATAGGAAGAGTATATTCTCTCAGAATATCATCCTAATCTGATTCAATATGGGATACTCTCATATTATACTAACAAACTATAAATTACACTCCAATCCTATATCTATTTTTTCTATAATTCATCTTAGTTTAATTATAATTATCTAAAAAAAATTCTTTCTTAATAAAATAAATACTCTTCTTCTCATTCTCTATTATTTATTTCAAAGATTTTGCACTAGTCTGAACTTATTTCACTGTTAGTACATAATTTAAATTTTTTGTTTGTTAATTTTTTTTTTCTCTTTGATTGAATATTTTTCATTTTATTATGTTCCATTAATATTCTTTCTAATATCTACCATTCTCTCTCTCTCTAAGGTAATGGTTACAAGATAGAGTAATTATAATAATTCCTTATTCACTATCATGGAATATATCATAGTGACACTAATATATATCATATTAAAACTTATTCTATTATGTTTTTCTTGATTATAACAATGTTTGATTTTTTTACCACTATTAGTGATAGATTGTTTCCCTTACACTAACATATAACCAAGTAATTTCTCAATGTTGTGAACCTGACACATAATGCAAAGTCAATGAATAATTAAAATATAATAGTGATTCATTCCTATGATTTTATTTATAAAACATGAAAAAAAAATCCCTTAAAAACACTAAGGTGTGAAGAAGCCAAATATTTACATATTACTATAGAGTAATGCATACAACATTATCTATTGATGCCATACAATCATAAAAAAACATTAGTTTCTAAAAAAATATCTGAAACTCAAATACTTTTTAATTTTGAAAACATGACGTGTATTTCCATTAAGGGTCCAAATTCCTAGATAAACCATGATATTATCAAATGTAATTATATTCAGGTTCATAGTAAACACATCTTCCAACTAATTCTTAATAGGTATAAATTCCAAATAAATATTTCCCTTATGTACATGATATCGATTAAAATGGTGTATCAATTCAATGTGATTTATCCTTGAATGTTGTGAATTTTTATTTCAGATAGAAATAGTAAAATAATTATTACTAGTGTTATCCATGTATCCATGTTCATAGTTGGATAAGGTAACGGAATGTTGCTTCTTTGAACTCCAAGATATCAGGGCTTTTCCCAAAAAATGAAATATTTCACTTATACTCTTTCTATGAATCTTACAACTTATAAAATATGAATCTGAGTAACTCATAATCTTAAAATATATACCACATGGATAAAACAATCCAATATTAATTATACCTTTAATATATTTGATAATCATTTTAATTTCAGTTGTATGATACTCTTTCAAGTTAACTTTAAAACTTTCACACATACAAACACTTAATGTAATGTCTACATATCAATATAACCAAATAGTGTCAGATCATAGAGTGTTTCATGACCTTAGGAATACCTATCTATATTCTTAAGGCTTCCAAATAGTGGTGAGGGTTAAATAAAACCACATATAAATACTATACCCTCAATATTATAACAAATAATAAATTATAAACAACTGAAACATCCATAAAAATATAGCATCTAAGTACACATATAGAATTTTAGTGAATATAATACCATATAAATAAATATCCACCATGTTATAATAGATTTAACTCATTCAATTAATATAATCATACATTAATTCAAGGTCACCCAAAGAGCTAATGGGGTACTATATAGAGTCAAAACTAAAAATAAAACAAGGTGACCCAACTTACAGTCCTCAAGCTCACCTTGAACAAACTTTAATATCTCCCATAAGCTAAAATCATCTCATTCACCTATATTGGTTCCAATATTAATTCTTACATGTTAACATGTAGGTTTCACATACACCAAGGTTCACATGTAGGGTGTGATTATAAAACTTAGTAGGCTACCACTAGTGTTGTCCCTAATAATAACTAATAAATATCTATAATCATGACTAAATGAAATAAAAGTTTTAAAAATAACATGCATGCACCAGTCAAATCATTGGGTACTAAAGAATATTCCATGGTAGTTGACTCATACCTTCTTTGGATAGTGCTAGACTAATATGAGTATTCTCATGGTTCGGTCAAAAACTATAACTAGGTTAGCATAAAGATCAACTTATCTAATCATATAATTAAAATGGGGAACAATATTCAATGGATAGTCAATACATATAGATAATATACTCTAAATAGTGCACCAAGTATGTTCACATCCAAAATACTAGTCACATATAGCCCTAGAAGATTCCCTCTAGATAGAAGGTTCCAATACCCATAACATATCTCACTAGGAGATCCCATCTTGATATCACAAATAATACTGATCACATTTTTCCATAGGAAATCCCCTCCTCATAGTGCTCATAAAATAATATTCTAGTGCTAGGATCTATTGTCATGATAGAAGGAATAATGTATCCATCATCAAAATCTAGTCATAGGGAGAGGCGTCCCTAGTAGCTGAAATGGTGTATCCAATAGTAAGAATATGGATATAGGTAGAAGAACTACTAATTTTTAAAATAATTCAACCAATAATAAGAATATAACCACATTGATTATAACCCCAAATAACTATAATGATTCATGTAACAATAATAATCATGCTTTATATAGAAGATCTCTTGATAACAAGTATAGTGTAACAGTATTCCATAGTAAGAACCTAATAACATACAAGGAGTATCTAATCCTAAGATAAATAACCCTAATAGAAAATTCAATATACTTATATTCTAGGCCCAGGAACCAAGTGTAACACCCTGACCCAAATCATTGGGTCTAAGTCAGAGAGACACATAACCTCATGTTCACCTCCCTAGGTGCAAGAGGCTACCGACTAGAGGTTAGGGTCTAAACTCCATTAGTGGGCAGACTATACCCTCAATAACATAGATATACACCATTTACATAAATCAATATAACAACCAAAATATCAAGAAAAAGACTAAGTAACATAATGTAATAACAAATGAAACCCATGTCATGTATATTGATAAACTAATCTCCCAATGTGGAAAACCAAACCAGAGTATGTAAGGTATATATAGATAAATAAACACCATGGAATTATCTAAAGTCCATCCCAATTTTTATAACACCTCTATTCTCTATAACTCAACTATCTACTATGGTTCCATTTCCCTTTCCTAGATCCCTAATCATGAATTTTGTACATGTATCAAGATACCCATGCAGGGTGTGAGTAATAAAACCCAGTAGGACACCACCAATACATCCTTAACATGTGTACACATGTATAACAGGTGTCTTCCATGATATAAGTAAATTCTCAAGAAATAATAAACAATCATATATTGATCATTTGTGTTCTAATCAAGCCACCATGATCCTTGTTCATACCTACTTTGGCTTTATTCTAGAAGAACAGTTATAATAGAATTTGTGATCATGAGTTAACCACATAGAGATCTCTCATGTCTCTGAGTAGAAATAAGTCTAATGAGTTTTGGGTTTGGCCACAAGGCCTTCATACCCTATCACTATTATGGGTTATCCCACAAGACCTTCATATCCCAACACTACCTCAGGTCGGGCCACAAGGCTTTCAATTCCTGGAATAGTATCTCGAGTCAGGCCACATGGTCTTCATATCCCTGCTGCCACTTCCATGGGTCTATCCTCAAGGTTTCATGCCCCTACCCTGTGTTCGTATCCATTGACATCATTTTCGTAAGTTGTGTGAACTCCCCCTCTAAGGGATAACCATAACATGATGGTCCACTAGTTTTTAGTACATCAACAAATACCTCCAAATATGTGGTAATCACACATAATAATGTAGATCATATAAATTCAAAATATAGTGATTATTCATAAGAATCGGTAGCATCATAAAATTATATGTGATCAATATTAAACATGGTAACCAGATATATAAGCATAATCATGGAATCCAAAATCATATGTGGGTCTCCCGAGACACACACACACATGTGATCACTTTCAAGCATGGTCAAACAATCTACTCGAACACAAGTATCACATCAAGGAAATAGGATTATACAAGGTCCCCAAATGTTAAGGAACCTCTTACCTCAATCTAATTGAGAGAAAACTCCAAAATCCATTAAGATATAATACATGAGTCACACCCAAGATTTACTGGATCATGAACATGCACCAAAGCCCCCTAGAACTGATCCCAACAAAAACACATCAAGGTTATAGAATTAGATTCAAGAATATTGCCATTATAAGGAATTGGATCAACACTGGCATACCTTTTGGGATCTATCAATGTCATGATAATTGAGATTAATCAAAGAAAGTGTCACTAAAACTCTAGATCTTCCACTGTTTTAGCAACAATCCAATAATTCATCATTAGATGGAATCAGAATACAAATATCTTGAAATATTCTATTGGATATATGATTTATCTCAAGGGAATAAGTTTATATGAATAATAAATTTGAAGAATATAGGTTTTTGGATCTCATACCTTAATTCTCAATCAACAATACACTTGGATCCACCATAATCTATATTGGAAGGGAAGGAATTTTCCAAGTAAGGGTAGAAAAATCTTTAGGTTTGAGAGGGAAATCAATAAGAAAAATGGATCAAAATGATCAATTAATGGTCATTAAATAGGAATTTTGGAACATTAAACCATCAACACATGGTTTGGTCTCACGATTTTAAAAAATGTGTACTAACCATGTGAGGCTTATTTCCTCTCCTAGGAAACTTCATGGTTGAGATGCACGATTTTAAAAACATTAATTGGACATGATTTTGTCCAATAAAACATGTTTCATGGTTTATCAGGTGAGGCCACATAATTTGATAAACTATGTTCTTTAACAATTTTATCCCCCAAATGCATATACCATTAGGTGTACGGTTTCATATAGGATCATTATGGTTTGGGAAAACAATTCTCCAACCATGAACCTTTAAAAATTCCTCTAAAACCCTCTGAAACCAACCAAAAATACCAAAAACCCATCCCCAAAAATTCATAGTTTAAAAACACATGATTAAAGGATGAAATTAACTCATAATAAACCTAGAAAATTTGAGACCATTATACTCTATCCTATAAAAACTTCTCATCCCTAAGAATAATCTCTAGGCATCTTTCTCTAACAATATCGGACATTGGGCCCAAATATCAAACTCCCAGTCTGAAGATTCTACCTAGATCTGTCTATGCCACCATAAGATCCAAATAAGTTGAAAAGTCTCTCCCTTTAATACCTTTAATCTTTGTTCTATAACCTACACTGATCATTCCACATTTTATGCATCATGGTCTAGCTCAATATCCTCATGGTCAATATCATGTGTAGGATTGGGAATATACCTCTTGAGTTGAGACACCTGAAAAACATCATACAAACCTTGGTAACAATTAGAAAGGTATACAGTGTAAGACATAGTCCTGATAGCTCATAAATCTAAAATGGTCCAATAAATCTCAAAGTTACATTTCTATACTTGTGAAAACATCAATGCCCTAACTGAGGAGTCACCTGTAATAAAAAAAATTCTCCAACGGTGAACTCCAAAGGTTGTCTCCTCTACTAGGAATATAATTGATGCCTATTGTGAGTGGTTTTCAACTGATTCCTAATCAGCCACACTCTCTTAGAGGTCTCTTGTATCATGATTTTCCCCTATATAGTTTTCTCACCTACCTCATTCCAATATATTAGTAAACAATATAATCGCCCATAAAGAGCCTCAAAAGGTGTCATCTGAATAAAATCTTATAAGATTTTGTTGTACAAAAATTAATCCAAATGTAGATGATCATCCCAATCTCCACCAAAATCTAGGATGCATGTAGATTGAATATACTCCAATATCTAGATCATACTCTCTAATTATCCTTCAGTCTTTAGATGATTCATTGTACTCATTCTCAGCTGAGTACCCAAAGCCTTCTGAAATCCTTATCAAAATTGCTTCAGTAAACACATCTCTGTCAAATAAAATGCTCGAGGGAACTCTATGAAAGAATAAAATATCCCATACATATATCTATCTGAGCTCATATGATGAGTTTTCTTTATTGATTATAAATAAAATATTAAATTTTATTAGCCAGTCAACTATCACCCAAACAACATCATGACTACTCAAGGTTCTTAGTAACCCCATAATTAAGTACATAATCATGTCATCATGCTTCATTACCAGCACCATAAGTTGATGAAGTAAACCACCAGGATTATGGTGTTATTCCTTTACACTCTAATAGGTAAGGCATCATGAATCAAATTAATAAATTTACCTCTTCATACCAGGACACAAAAATAAATTTCGTGATTCATGGTGCATCTTCAACGACCCTTGATGCATTTACCATTTTGAATCATAGGATTCTGTCATCATATCCTCTTTGAAATATTTTGGCACAAATAATCCTCGCATTAATGTTGATAAATTCATCATCATCTATTATCCATCCTATATTTGGGTCACTACCTTCCATCCATTATCACATCACTACACACTTGGGATATGACACTTGTCCACTATTTACTTGGTCCACAAATAAAGACATGATGACCAAGGGTGTATATGTCATGACTCCATGATCCTTAGACACATAAATAATTCATTCCTCTATAAAATTCATAAGACTCCATTACTATGGTTATTGTCTCTCACCAAGCTCCTATAGCACTAAATTTTTCTTACTAACAGCATCTAAAATGACTTAAATTTTTCTAGAGAATAGTCCATCTCAAAGTTGAATGTATGAAAGTACTATATCCAACACCTCTACCTAAAATTGAGATCCCAATTAGATAATATATATTATAGACTCTTTTACTCTATGTAAACAAAAAACCTCTCATCAAATGAATAATTTCAGTAATATTTCAAAGCATAGACCATAGCTTCCAACTCCAAGTCATGTGTTTGGTGGTTTCACTCATAGGGTGACAACATATGTGAACCATAAGAAACTACCTGATCCATATACATTATCAAAAATAATATCCCAACAATTGATCCATCATATCACACTACATATCTAATCCTAGTCTCTTGAATAATCAAAACTATAGTTTTCTTCATTCTCCTCTTCAAGTTAAGGAAGGCCTCCTCACACTGATCAGTCCATCCAAACTATACCCCTGTATTGGTAATCCCCTTAATTGGTGCTAATAAGCAGTAAAAGTATGGAATAAACTAGTTATTGTATTTATATAACCTAATAAAACTCTTTATCTCGAAAAAAATTATGAGTATATAGTGACCCAAGCCTTTTACACATATTGTTACATGATTTTTAACATAAATATCGAATAAATACAACCTAGAGATCATGATTCTAAGTGCCTTTGGAGACTAGGTTCAAAATACATAAAAAACAGAAACTAAAATAATAGAAATATTTATTTTATTATCCTTAATGAGATTATAAATACCATCTAACTCCTAAAATGGCATAGGATAACCTAGGGAATACATAAAAGAAAGGGGCGATCTATAAATCTCAGTAAGTGAATAAACATGATATGAGGAATAACATGTGAGTCAAACAATATAACATGATAACATAAAATATAAGCCCCATAAATAATCTCATGGAAGAATAAAATAAATAACATGGTATCATAAGATCATGGAAATATAGGAAATTGGCAGTAATATATAACATGGCATAAGCATAAGTCAAGGATAACCTCTAAGATAATATCACATGGTGGATGGAGTCCCATCAAAGATTATGTTTATTCTATAATCCCATAAATTATGTCTCATGATACAAAAAAATATCTAATTCATTGGAGTGTTATCTAGGATCACCCATTATAACAAGTATATGCTTATGTGTCCCTCAAAAATAAATCAATTATAATGAAAAGACATAATTCATTTAAGAAATGAACTTAAAGAATGTATTAAACCATAAAATAAAGAGATAAAAAGTTGGTTATATATATAAGAGACATATAAAAAATTTGGAATCATTTCATAGCATAAAATAGAGATATAAAGTGATTTAGATAGGGAAATTTCACAACCCAATGAAAAATGGTGGTTCAGAGGGATCCTTTACCTTATGTATAGATATGTTCTTCACTTTCACATAACATCCTGAATAATAAAATTAGATGCATTAATTACTTAATTAAAAACTTTTTCCATCTATATTTTATTTATTATAATTTTATTATGTTCATTTTTAATCATTTCAATGATATATAATGTTTAATTTTGTTATTCTTGGAGCATTCATTTCAAGGATCAAAGGTCAAATCACTTGTAGATAATTATTGATGTTATTGTCAAATTGAACTAAAAATACATAAGTGAAATGAAATTTTATTCATGTACTTAATTAAATTAAAAATTTTCCAAATACCCATATGTGTTCTAAATAGGTATGATTCTTTTATTAAAAACATTAGCATTATATAGTTAATTCATTTAGGCAGTTTTATCGACCATCACAAACTATTTTTGTTTTATTTAATATTATGGCCATATATTCATTAAAAAATTTGAAAAAATATATAATATACATAATTATTTCATTTTAAACCATTATAAGTAAATTTAAACCTTCCATGAAGGCAGTAGTGAAAAATGAAAACTCATCATCCATGAAGGTGGTGAACTGACATAATATGGACAACGATATCGTTTTTTAGAATAAGAGGAGCTAAGAAAGGAGTGAATGGGAGATATTCAATTATAAATATAATTATACAATATATATGTGATACTGTAGTTATTATTTTACATTATATGAGGGAGGTGAGGATATGTTAGAAGAAGAAATGAATTTAGAAGAGTTAAATTGAGAATATCCCCTCTTAAATGCTGCCTCCTTGAAATACCCATTAGGGAACTTGGAAGTGGTATTTTGGTGATACCAATAGAACTAGTACAATGGGAAATTTATTGGGAAGGAAATTGGGAATAAATTTGGAAATCTATGAGGCTTATATGTTGTGAGGATAAGGGGTGGTATTTAAAAGGGAGGAGAGGGGTATTTTTGAATATTATATTCATTAGTTTATTATTTTGTCTTAATAAAATCAATAGTATTTATTATTGTGACTATATATAGTAAATATTTCATTTTAATTTTAACTAATGTTTTATCACATCATCCATGACTCAAAAATTAATTTATTTTTCTTATAATGTTAAATTTCATATTTTATAGTATTTCACCATCACTAAAAATCAACTTTTTTAGGAAAAATACCAAAAGTTTAACCTAAACATTTTTGGACATTTAGATTCCAAAAATAAAATCCATTTTATGAAAATATTTTTTTAAATATGAAATTTTTAATTTTTAAATAAAATCCTCATTTATTTGAAAATATCAATTTTTAATATTATGATCAATTTTTCGACCCTTTGAAAAATCACTTATGTTCTCATAAAATTAATTTATCATTATAATAAAACTTAATATTGATTCATAAATATATTTTATGAAAATAAAATTTCTTTTAAATAATTATATTTATTATAAAAGTGAAATTAAAATATTTATGTTTTACAAAAAATACAAACACTTAATTTATCATTTTTAAAACATTTATTTACATGTACAATGGTATAAATATATCCTATTTTAATTTTATAAAATACCTAAATATTATGTACACCTCCATATGTTATGATACTATTTTAATGTCCAAGTTACTATTTCTAATGGTTAGATTACTATTCCAATAGTTAGGTCATTATTCCAATAGTTAGATTGCTATTCTAATGGTCAGATTTGTAATAGTCATATGGAATCCCTAATTTCTATAAATACCTCATATTTAATTCATTATCCATTAACTTATATTTTATATCAAGGTTATATGTATTTTCATTTTCAAGATGAGTATTTTATTACTAATATTTTGTCTCATTTCAATAGTGTTTTTTGCAAGTTCAGTTATTATGGTGGATTGAGAATATCTAAGTTTTCATATTTTAGTTATCTTATTTTCTATTTTTATCCCATTGTAACATTTTCAATTATTATGACCATTTTTATTCTCTAAATTTAATGTCTAAATTAATAAATTATTTTTTGATTCATCATGTGGTGTATGTGGATTATACTATATTATAAAATGTGACATAGTTATAAGATTAGAAATTTCATTAATGAAATTATAGGTCATTACATTCTTCCCCCCTTAATAAATTTTACCCTTGAAATTTAATTTTACATACTAAGGTGAAAATAGTTGAGGATACTTATACTTCATGGATTCCTATGGTTCCCAAGTTTTCCCATCATACTTATGGTTTTCAAACTTTGACTGAGTGAGTTTTCTTATTGTGTGTAACCTTGCCTCATGATCCAATATCTTCACTGGATTATCCTAATAAGAGATATAATTTTATAGATATACCACCTATAAATTCAGTAAATGTGAGGGATCATGTATGTACTTACTCAATTGGGATACATGGAATAAGTCATGTACTTGAGAAAGGGTTGGTGGGAGTGTTAGTCGATTGGACACATCTCTGAATCGATTGATAATATCAAAGTGGATGATGTACCTGGGACTTAACTTTCCCTTGTTCCCAAATCTCATGAATCTATTCTATGAAGATATGTGCAATAATAATTTATCCATAACCTTAAAATTCGGGTCTCGTTGATGATTTTTAGCATATCTCTTCTATCTACTTTGAGAATCTCTAATGTGTTACTAAATAGTCTTGACCTTTTCCACTATTTCATCAACTATTTTAGGTCCCAGCATATTGTGTTCACTAACTTCATCCCATCACATAGGTGTTATGTATTCCCTCCTATAAATGGATTCATATGGGACCATTTGGATGCTTGAGTGAAATTTATTACTATAAAATAACTCAAATAGAGGAAGATGTTGATTCCATTTTCATTTAAATTCCATCGAGCATGATCATAATATATCTTCCAGTGTTGGGAGATTATATTCAGATTGGCCATCTGTTTGGGGGTGATAATCCATATTGTAGTTCAATTCAGTGTTTAGAGCATGTTGAATACTTTTATAGAACTTAGAGGTAAATATCATATATCAATAATATATAGTAGATAGTGTTGTTCCATGAACCCCCACCACTTCTCTAATGTATATACTTTCAAGTTTATCGAGTGAGAAGTCCTTTTAGAACCATTTTTTTCACAACTAGAAACATATTTTTTTTTCAATCCACACTGGGTTGATTAATGAGTTTTCATGATAAGTGGTATAATGGTGTAGGTGTATTCATTGTTAAAGTTGGAGTCATTTCCCAGTTTTTTCCAACTTTTTGAAGCTCAAAATTAGGAGGAATGAGTAAGCTTCACGAAGTATGGATTTCCAGGGTTGACTCTTTATAAATATGGAAAATGCATAGATTTTGTGATGACTGAATTCTTTTGAATATATGGAGATTCATAAAGGAATATTGTGTCAAAAAGGTTTTAAGGTTCATGAATTAGGTTTCATGAATAATGGTTATGGCATAATTAAAATATGATAAGGTATGCGACTATAAGAAGCTTCGTGAATAGAGAAATTTCAATAAAGCTTTACGAGGAAAAGGATCTTCAAGAACATAAATGAAGTGGTTCATAAAAAACGCATGGAGATCCTAAGAACTTCAGGAAATAGGTATTTCCAATTAATAAAATACCTCACATCTTTTGAGGAAATAAAATAATTTGTAAAAAGGGTAAATTTCTCTGATCTCACAAATCTCTTACGAGAAGGTAATTCATTATGAATCGGTAAATATTCACAAGAAGAAGCATTGTGAAAATAGTTAAGATCTAATTGAGACTTAGGCATTTAATATTTAGTATTTTCATGAATAATAATAGTTTTGTGATAGTTTGGAGTTCTGAAAAGGGTGTGAGCTTTGTGATGGCTGGGTGTTCTACAAAGGATGTGAAATTTTTGATGGCTAGGAGTTTCATGAAGGCTGGTAGATTCTCAAAGTCTGAGAGATTTGTGAAATTATATGGGTTATTGAAGGCTAAAAAATATTTTAAACAATAAGGGGGTTTCAAAAAGGCAGATAGATTCATGAATATTAGTTTTGATCATCATGTTTGAGTGAATAGTGTATTCAAGTGCACCAATTTAGGACTATAGTGCCAGAATAGTCTCATGTCAATCAGGGAAAAAGACTTATATTCCTAATCGATTTTTTTTACCTTCAAGTTGATGAATTAAGTAATAATTCTCCTAAGAAAGTGAGTAATTTGTAGTTGACAGAAGTGATCTTATGGAGGTGGTGTGTTATCCCTAAAATTATTGTAAAGGAAGTTGTCCTGGAATGGAGTGACTATGTCTAAACAATTGTAATCTACAATAACTAGTTATTCTTATTAGATTTAGGTATGACCAATTCACTGTTATCATATGATCCTTGTACTATCCCTTAGTGGTGAACTAAGTAAAATTGTTGTGTCGTGTTTGTATTTTTTCAAATGGGTGTTTAATATTTTCATAATTCCATTATAAATGTTTAAAAAGTTCCTACCAACGTGGGAATGAGGCCATCGCATAAAAATAAAAAGTTGACACCATGATTCCACCATCCCCTATCAGGGTGTTCTATGGTCCTACAAGTAGTATTAGAGCGTATAGGTTATAGGTGTTAAATATGTCCTCTATTGTTTTTTTTCATGGAGAATTCAATGAATGTTAGGGGAGTTACACTTTTTATATAAGAAACTTTAAAATTCTAAAGAATAGAGTGATATCTCATCTGAGATATCTTGGTATGGAAGTTCTTTACTCCACTATTCAAATGATTTGGGTTACTAATGTGACAGGTCTTTATATGATTGAAATAGGAAGGAAAATGATTGGTGTAGATTCCAAATCTCAAAATAATCTTACTGCAGCACTATCTGATCAAATATATTTAAAGGTGATGAGTTTCACTACATCCAAGTACATGTGGGAGAAACTAGAAAATACATAAAAAGGCGATAACAAAGTGAAATAGGCCAAACTTCAAATTTTCACAATTAGTTAGATGATCTCAAAATGAATCCATATGAAAATGAAGATAGTTTATTTAATCGCATTACTAAAGTTTTTAGATCTATTCGAGAACATGGGGAAGAAATAAAGGATTTTAACATTGTGATGAAAATATTGAGAAGGATCTCACCTTGGTACAATCCAAAAGTGTCATCCCTTGAGGAAATATATTTTTCTAAGAATTCTCTTGATGATCTTAAAAATAGTATGATGTCTTATGAAATGAGATTCAAACCAAAAGATGCAATGATATGAGTAAGAAAGAAAATGGCATTCAAATCCATGGAAAAACTTAATAGTTCCAAAATTTGTGATGATGAAGATTATTTGGATGATGAACTACTTTCTCTTTTTCCCAAAAAAATCAATAGAGTAAAAGGAAAATTTGAATTCAATATTATTTTGGATTGTTTTCAGTGTGGTAAAGTATGGCACATTGTTTCTTGGTTCTCAAAGAGATTCAATGATATTAAAATTGAAAGTAGAAATCATAGAGAGCCCTCATAAAAATCTCCTAAAAATGGATACTTCAAATATGGAAATAAATTATAGAGAAAGAACTTTGTCTACAATGAGGAGTAAGATAATAATAACTTTTGGGGGGATGTAGAACCATATTTTAAATATGATATTCAATAATCCATGATGTCTATATTTGAAAATGTAAAAACTATAAAAGTTGAAAAAAAATTAGTTGGGTGGTATTGTAGATCTCAAGGTGGAACTTAAGGATGCTCTTGATGTGATTGACATTCAAGGAAAGAAAAAGTAAAATATTATATCCATGTTTAAATATTTATAAGATTATGTGCATTATCCTAAAGTATAGATTGATTGTATGTAAGGGGAGGAAAAAGAACATTTAAAATCTCTTGAAATCTCAAAAGAGGTGGTGGATTTTAAAATTAGGATCTAAGAGTCGGAAATATTCATCAAAGACCTTACATCATAACTATATGAAAAGGATAAGATAGTTTTGGTCCTTGAAGAAGAAGTTATTTCTTTATGGAGTAAAATGAAAACTGGATCAAAATCAATGGAAATGAGGAATAAATTACCATTTTGAATTTTTTTCAGATGTAGAGTTGTTGGAAAGAGTTAAACATGGTTTTGAATGAGTAGAAAAAGACTTTAATGATAAAATATTTAAACTTATGGGAAAAAGTGTGATTTTCTATGATAAATAAACATCAAAGTCTAGAAACGGGATAATACAATGAAAAGGGAAGTAGAAAGTTAGACATATCAAAAAGGTTCCTAATGTCCTAATAGAGACAACTTCAAACTAAATAGAGAAGAGATTGAAAATAATCCTCAAATATATAGAGAGTATTGTAGGTCAAATACATAAACAAAAGAAGGGTACATGTGTATTAATTTAAGTGAGAAGATGTTAGCTCTTATGAAATGTCAATTATATAGATTTTTGGGCCATACCATGTCTTACAGTTAAGAGGAAAGTATCTATCTGGATAGGGAATCACCTAGAAGTTAATAAAGGATAATGAGACCATATCATTCATCGTATAAAAGAAATAACTTCTATGGATATTTTTTTCATTGTTCTAACTTTGGCCATAAAGCTATTTATTACAGGTAGAGGAAGGGTGGGAACAATAACTATGGAACTCCGATACAAGTCAATATCAGTCAGACAAGTATAATTACCATTGAAAATAGGTATTATCCTCTGGAAGAAGAATGTGAGTATGATTCAACAATTCATGTTGAAAAGAATTAGAAAGGCCATTTTTTCCTCCACACAGTCAAGTATCTCATAGAAGGAAAAGAAAAAAATTGATAAATACAACCTGGAATAAATCACTATCAAAGCTAAAAATAACAATAGCATCAGAATTATTAATAGTGGACACTCATCCTGTATGATAGGAAATGTAAATTTTTTAAAGAATGTTAAGAAAATGGTTGATGGAATAGTGAGATTCAGCAATGAGGGTTCCTTAAAGATCAAATCTAGTGGAAATATATAATTAGAAAATGATTAGAAAATAAAAATAGAAGTTCTCTATGTGGATGGATTTTTTCAAAATCTCATCAGTGTGATTCAATTCTATAACTCAATACTGGTAGTGAAATTTAATTAGGATTGGTCCACCATGAAAGGAGAGATAGGTAATTATCTCATGAAAGGCTGTAGTAAAATGGTAATTTATAACAAGTAGACAGTAAATAAAACACTTGTTTCCTAATAATTAAAGAGGAAAAAAACTTATGGAACCCAAGTATAGGTCACATTAATCAAAAGAGCATGTAAAAAATATCCAATATAAAGTCATTTATTGACATTCCCAATCTAAATAATGATTGAGAAAAGACATGTGATGCTTGCATGTGAGGAAATATGGTTCAAAATTCCTATCGGACAAGGAAAAAAGTGAGTCAGATCTGATTTATCTTGTCCATATAGATATATGTGTTCCAATGAATTTTAATAGAACATATGGATAAATTTACTTTTCTTTTATTTATGATTATAGTATAATAGAATGTGTGATATCTATGAAGTTTAAACAGAAATCGATTGACTGCATGAAGAAATATCTCTGATGAGTTGAGAATGAAACTATCCACACAATCAAGATATTATGATCTGAAAATGGAATAGAATTCACATCCATTGAATTTGAAAATTACCTTCAAAAACATATGATCAAGCATGAGGTGTCTTCAGTGAGAAAACCTCAACAAAATGGGTTCGTTGAATTCATAAATTGATAGTTGAATAATATGTCTACAATTATGCTGATTGAGAGTTGTGTTTCTCATCATTAATGAAAATAGGTTGTTCAACTTATAGTATACACTCAAAATTGAACAAGTATATTTATAGGAGAGGTTGGGGGACCTGATGAGATATGTTATGGAATAAATCCCTCACAAAAATATTTTCATGTTTTTGGAAGTAAATGTTTCATTTGTAACAAAGAAGGAAATAAAAGAAAGTATGATGATTTTGTAGATGAGGAAATGTTCCTTGGATACTCAATAAAGAGTAAATCATATAAATAATATAATAATCTTATTATAAAGATTGTGTGAAGAAATGATATCAATATCATTGAGGATAAAACTATGAATAACTCAAGGATATCATATGTTGATATGATTGAAGTTAAAGAAGAAAGTGGAAGAGGTACAAATTGAAAAATAGAAATTATGGATGGATTGATTAACATTAAAGTTTCTAAAAATAATGATGATTCAAAAGTATAAGTAGAATAGAAATACATTGATGAAGAAACTCTATCATAATCTCACATGAGAAATAGAAGAGAATAATTTGACCAATCCAATATCATTGGGGATTAGATTGTACCTACACAGATAAGGAGAATGAGGAATGAAGCATATTTTTCTCTCCTATAAATTGATGAACCAACCTCGTTTAAAGAAGCAGAAAAGGATGAATCATGGGTTAAGTTTATTAATGAATAAATGGATCATATTAAAAAAACTATACTTGTAATCTTGTTAATAGACAAGAAAATCACAAAGTGATTGGAACAAAATGGATATTCAAAAACAAATTTGATGAGCTAGTAAATGTGATAAAAAACAAGTAATGCTTGGTGTGTAAAGGTTATGCATATATTGAATGAATTTATGTTGAAGAAAAATTTTCTCCAATAGCTCAATTGGAGTCAATTAGGCTCTTCCTAGCCATATAAATTCAAACCAGGTACAAAGTTTATCATATGGATGTCAAAATAGAATTATTAATTGGTGTTCTTGAAGAATAAATCTTAATTAAACAACTAATGGGATTTTTTATTTGAAATTATGATGAAAATTTTTTTAGATTAAATAAGGATCTTTATAGTCTAAAATAGGTACCACGATCATGGTATTCTTGACTAGATGCTTATTTGAAGAAGCTGTAATTTAAAAGAGAAGGTGTCAATCATAATTTCTATATGAATAATTCTCAAGGAGATCATGTTATGTTTCTTGTGTGGGGGTATGATATTATATTTGGTGTAAGCATGCATGGATTAGTGGAATAATTTTATAATCACATGAATTAAGAATTTAAAATGTCCATGATTGGTGAACTCACATTATTTTTGGGGCAGTAGGTCGTTCAAAATAAGTATTACACTTTCATTTCTCAGGAAAAGTATACAAGAGTGATTCTAAATAAATTCAACATGAATGAATATAAACTGATGTCGAGTCCATTTATGGTTATGAAAAAACTTAGAAATAATTAGGATGGGAAATATTTGGATCCCACCTTGTATAAAAGGGTCATTGTAAGATTATTATACTTGACTGTAACATGGCTAGATATCATCTTTTCAACATGTTTAGCAGCTCACTTCCAAATTAATCTAAAGGAAGAACATTTTGTAATAGTTAAAAGAATCATGAGATATAATCAAGGTACTCTCAAATTTGTCTTATACTTTTCAAAAGTAATAGATAATTAATTATCGACATTTTATGATGCTAACTGGACTAGAGATGTGGTGGGTCAAAATTCCACAAGTGGGGGTTTATTCTTGATTGGAAAAAAAATGTGTGGGATGGTTGAGAAAGAAACAATAAATTGCTTCTCCTAGTATATATGAAGAAGAGAATATATATATGACAAAGGAATGCCCTAAAATATTGTGGATAATGAAACAACTTACTGATATTATTTATAAGGTAAAATAGATGATAGTGATACACTGTGAAAACAAGATCACAATCTATCTTATTTAAATATATATATATCAAAACTTTTCTACCAAACATGTTGAGATCAGATATCACTTCATCAAAGAAAAAATTGAACAAGGTGTGATTAAAATGGATAATGTTGGATCTAATGATCAAGTGGTTGATATCCTGACTAAGCCTTTAGCAGCACTAGAGTTTGAGAAACATCATTTGAACCTTAGTGTTCATATGCCTCCCATTTCATGAGGATGTTATAGTTTATCCACTCTCTCATTTTTTGTTAACTGTTTCAATCTATTTGTGTATGTGAGGTAGGTTTATGGGAGAGATACGATCTAAGCGGATGTTTGATTTATGTACAAAGGTCCCAATACAGTGTCATTGGGTTTATTTCCAATGGGTGAGATAAGTGAAATTCAATGAATTATAGGTTTACAAGATTGTTTGGTGTTCTATCGAGGCATGAAAATATCGTTTACCACTCTTTTTTTTACACTAATATTTTCTCACATAGACTTAGAGTTATGGATGAGTTATTTCACACCTATCAGGTTTTTGGTCAAGGATGGTGCTTTATTGAATCTATCTACAGATTTCCAACAAACCCAAAGGGGGATATTGTTAGAACCAAGGTTTTTCACAGCTATAAATGGATTTTTTTTGTGTTTTTTGTCAATCCATGTTGGGTTTATCAAGTATTTTTTAGGATAAGTGATCTTATGGTGTAGGTGGATTTAGTTTTGAAGGTGGCGTCATTTCCAAAAGTTTTTCAAATGTTTAGAGCTCAAAATCATGAGGAAAGAGTAAGCTTCATGAATCATAGATTTCCAAGACTAACTCTTTAAAAATATAGAAAAGGAATGGATTTCATAATGATTTAATTTTCATGAAGATGTGAAGCTTCATAATGGAATATGGTTTCATGAAGTTTTGAAGGTTCTCAAATAAGGTTTCAAAAATAATGGATGAAACTTGATAAAAATATGGTAAGGTTTACAACTATGAGAAGCTTCATGAATTGAGAAATTCCATTGAAGCTTTTTAAGGAAAAGGAGCTTCACAAACATAAATGAAGAAGTTCATGAAAAATCCATGGAGATCCTGATAACTTCATGAAATAGGTTTCTTCTATAAATGGTGATCGTACATCATTTGAGGCATAAATAGAATTTAGAAAAGGGGTAAATTTATCAGGTCTCATTAAGCTCTTATGAGAAAGTAATTCTTCATGTATTGGGAACACTTCATGAGTAAAATAATTGATAAAATAATGGTTAAGATCTAATTGACACTTAAGAATTTTAGAAAATGGAGTTTCATGAATACTAAGAGTTTTTTGATAGTTTGGAGTTATGAGAAGGTTATGAGATTCATGAATTCTAGGATTTATATAAATGATATGAAATTCTTGAAGGATAGAAGTTCTCCAAAGTTTGTGAGCTTTATGAAGGTTGGAATCCTCATGAAATTATGTGGCTTCGTGATGGCTAAAACATATTTGAAACAGAAAAGGGGTTTCATGAATGCAGAGAGATTAAAAAAATACTAGTTTTTTATCATCAAGTTTGAGTGAAAAGAACATTCAAGTGAATAAATTCAGTACTATGGTGAAATCAGAGTCTCATGCTAATCAGGTACAAAGACTTATATGACCAATCTATTGAGGTGACATTCAAGTCGATAAACTGAGTAATACATCTACCAAGGTAGTGAGAAAGGGGGAGTTAACAGAAGTAATATGAGGTAGGTAATGTGTTATCCCTAAAATTATTATAAAGGTAGTGGTCTTGTCATGGAATGATGATCTTTGAACAATTGTAATCCACAATAATTGGTGAATCGTAGTGGATTCCTGTGAAATCAATGCATTATCAGTGTATGATCCTTGGACTATCCCTTAGTGGTGAACCAACTAAAACTATTGTTCCATGTTTCTATTTCTGCTTATGGGAATCTAATATTTACATGATTCCATTAGAGAGTTTTAACAAGTTTTTACCAGTATGGTGAAAATATCTGTCTCATTGAAAAAAAATTGATACCCTGATTCACCTCTCCCCTCTCAGGGTGTTCTAGGGTCCTACAAGTCCTCTCAAATTTCAATTAAATGATATGTCTTTATATGTCGATCCACTATAACCCATATATAATTATTTCTTATTTACATATTTGGAACACCAATGATAAAGTATAATGTGATGTTTTCCCATTTTCATATAGGTATGGTTAATTTTTTCACCATCCCCTTGGATTTTTTCCTTTCATCCTTCACCTACTGACATAATAAGAATTTTGATATATATTTTATTATATTCTTCTTCATATTGTCTCACTAATACTACTATCACAGAACTTGATGCATCTTCATGATCCATGAGTGGATGGAGAAGGTTGAGCTATGTGCCTCATCCAATAACTCCTTTAACTCAATATTTTATGGTACTCATAGTAATGACCCAAATCTTACAACTCCTTCCACATCAATTTTGAACTTTTAGGATTTCCCTTTTCTTATAACTTTCACCTTATTCTGAATTTCCACATCATCTCTTCGAGCAACCATTATCTTCTCTATAAGGGATGGTTGAGAAATCATTTTAGAATAGAATTATGATGTTCCTTACTTTATGATTCCCATGTATATCCTTTATAAGTCTAAGAATATTAGATCCTTATCAATTTTTACCAATGATGAGGTTACAGGATCCTTTCTACTTAGAGAATCTAGTGATTTATTTTTCTTCCTAGGATGGTAGTAGATCGATTAGTCATAGTCCTTGATCATATCTAACCACATTAGATAGAGAATATTAATCTCCTTCTTTTTGAATATATACTTGAGGCTCTTTTGATCCATATATATCTCACACTTCTCCCAATAGAGAAAATACCACCATATTTTTAATGAGAAGATTGCTTCATCTATCTCTAGATCATGCATTGGGTAGTTCTAATAATGAACCTCCAACTACTTGGAGGAATATTCTATCACGCTATCATTCTACATTAGTACACAGCTAAACCCTTCTTTGAAGAATCATTGTATACCATGAAAAGGTTCCCAATTGAGGTAAATGTGAGGACTAGTGTAGTGATAAGTCTCTATTTCAATTCCTTGAAACTATCTTCACATTCATCAGTCCAGAAAAACTTTAGTCCATTATAAGGTAGCTCCGTTAGCAGTTTTTATAATTGTGAGAATTTTTTCACAAATCATCAGTAATACACAGTTAGTCTAAGGAAACAATGGATCTCTGTTACAAATGTTGGTCCAGGCCACACCTCAAGTACATTTGTCTTAGAAGGGTCTACAGATATCCCTTTATTAGTGATAGCATTCCCCAAGAATGATACTTATTCTATCCAAAACTCACATTTACTATACTTTTAAAATAGATTCTCCTTTTACAAATACTTTATCATAATATTCAAATACTCCTCATGATCCTTGATTTTGGAGTACATCATAATATCATCAATAAAGACTACTAAAAAATTTTTGAGATAATCTCTGAAGACTCTATTCATTAAGTTGATAAATATTTTTGGAGCATTAGTGAGTATGAATGGAACCACTATGAAATCATAGTGTCCATACCATTTGAAAAAGGTAGACTTGGGAATATATTCCTTCTTCACCTTTAATTGGTTATATCTTGACTAAAGTTCCACCTTAGATAAATACTCGGGCCCACTGTCGTGACCTGAACCAATAGGACCCATGCCAAAACTACCCTAAGACCACCTTCATATTCCAAGGGCTAGAGACAAGAACTGAAAGGCATAACTAGTATGGGAGGAATTTTCCTAATGTAACTATATGTACACACCTGCCCATCTTAATAAAGAAGTGTGGAGGAATAAAAGAAAATGATGCAAAAATCTACAGTAATAACCATTCATGTGAAACCTCTAGGGAATAAAAATATTACTATAGTGTAAAGTGAAAAGTAAAGGGGAAAAATACATTCCCAACTAGAAATATGTCCCAACCTAAAAAACTGGAAAAGTAAAATACTGATAGAGCCCAACTCCATATCTCCAAGCCCTGACCACCATACACGGTCAAATGCACTAGGTATACCTATGCTCCACTATAATTTTCACTGATATTTCTATAATCTATATAAGACATGAAACGTGTGTGAAAATACCATATAGAGTTGAGTATATACATACCTAGTAGGATGCCCCTAAAGCTGAATGGGCAGCAGTAGGAGACGCGATAGGAAAAGACAGATCAACCCAAAGTAAGAGAGTAAAAAATCCAATGAGATAGATACAGATATATATATATATATATATATATATATGATCAAAAAATAACCCCAAGAGAGATAGAAAGGGGATCTTCATCTCATAGCCCAGCCTAGAAAAGAGTTCCAATAGTTCCAAGAAGTTCATCGATGATGCACATCATCTTTCTTGTCTGTCCATAAAATTAACCATGTGGAGGGATCATGCCACACCACTATTTTGCGCAGTAGTGGGTGCATAATATCCAAGCATAGGACCCATTCCCTAGTGTTCTAGGGGGTACCACTCAGAGTAAGTAGGACCTTCACCCTATCTGATGGGGGGTATAACTCAGTAGATAGAGGATCTGCACCCTAACACCATATGGGGGTACCAATTAGTAGATAGAGGACTCACACCCCAATGTCATAGGGGGTACCACTCAATAGATATAGGACCCACACCCTAACTCCATAGGGGGTACCACTCTATAGATAAAGAACCCACAACCTAATTCCATAGGGGGTACCACTCAGTAGATAGAGGACCCACACCCTAACAACATAAGGGGTACTACTCAATATATAGAGGGTACATTGCCAAGTCCATCAGGGGGGTACCACTCTAATGATCATTCCCAATCACTCCCATCATTGAGTTCCACCACAAGAAGCATCACACTTCAGACATCTCTCATCATATCTCTAAAGACACCAAGAATTCCATCATCACATTCAATGAGGAAAAAAACTTAGGATGGGACACTCAGTGGCCAAAATTCGAGTCCAAATGAAGGATATGTGAGGGGTAGAAATTTCTTCAAAAAGGATATAGGGGTACACAATGTGTAAGGGGACCCACACATTGTGTGGTCCTGCTCTGCTGCCTGGCCATGTCCCTGTCGATATATGCATCACTTCTCATGTATCCCTACACAACGTGTAAGGGTGATACATGGCATGTCTTAGCCACCCAAGGACCTTCTCGTGCTCTTTGTCATTTATGTGTATTCTTTCCCATGTCCATGTACTTTGTTACATGGTGTGTCCCCCCACATGGGGTTCCAACTATGTCCTTTGGCCCATGTACAGGTACCCTGGGCATGTGCCAGTACACGGCATGTGCCTGGTCATTCCTATGTCTGTGTAATCCCAGAGTACACATAGGGTCACCAACACTGGGTCACATGGCCTATGTGGGTCCCATATGGCATTTTATACTTATAATCTCATGAAACCCTATAATCTTGGATTTCTGAGGAACACATCTTGCGTTCTTTTGAATTACACGATGTGTAGCCATGTTTTTCCTAGAAACTCAAATCCATGCATGTGCTTTCTAGATCTGCCTCCACTACTTTGAATTGTACCTCTAGGTAACCCAAAATCAAAGGAAGGATTCTTCCTTCATCATTTTCAACCATCCGGTGGCTGTAAATCAAATTTTTTATTCACCCATTCAATTTTGTAAGTTCCTCAAATGTCTCCTGTGTCGTTTCAAATCCCACTTCAGATCCTGTATCCATGAAGAAATCATTTTTAACCTTAAAATACAATGAATCCATCCCTAATTCTTCAAACCATTCATCGTAAGTTTTTTTTAAATCCAAGGGTTCAATCAGGCTTGGTCCTTCCCACCAATATCAAACTGAGACCCCACAGGCCAATTGGAAAAGAACTTGAAGAATCGTTGGGATAAATGCATCATAAAAAATGTGAAACAATTTTTCACCAAGAATTCTTGGCCAAATAATACAAATTGGGATGCCCATGGGTGAGAAAACTGAATAAAAAATTTAAAACCATTACATAGGTGCATGCAAAGTCTTGATTTGTCACATATCAAGAAATAGATTCAATCATGCTCAATTTATTTAACCAATTGAGGAAGAATCCACAAATTAAATATTTCTACCTCAATATTGGATATTTTTTTTATGAATAAAACACTCACTAATGAATGATAGAGGTCATTTCATTCACTACGCCTTGATTTTTCTCGATCTAGAGTTTCAACATCATCTGATTCAAATTTTTCAATGGAGGGTGGAAGGAGACTCCTTTCAATGGCCCTAAGGTTATGCAGATAACCTTGTAAATCTCTCATAATGAAGAATTTATAAAGTATTTTAGTTTATTTAAATTAATTAATTAATTAAATTAATTATTTAATTAACCCATTGAACATACCACCAACAACTGTTATATCTGAATACCCCAAGCTGAACCATTTTAGGTCATGCCTATGGTAAACCTTGCATTCCAGATTCAACCATGGTATTAGATTTTTAATCCAAGAAACCCTTTAAGAGTTATAAAATTTTATTTAAGTAACCACATGCATGTGATATAAAATATATTTAATAATTTTATAAAATTAATTCTAATCTCATCAAGCTACAGAATCGCACATCATCTCAGTACCTGGATCCAAAACTATTTCTAGATATATTTCAAATCCTTACAAGGAAAAACAAGGTCTCTAAATTATTCTCACCTTCAAGATTTTCATCCCTAAAAAGAAAAAACTAAACAAAAATGTTAGGATATTGAGCCTGCATCTGGCTCTCCCATTCCCAGGAGATCTTTTTCATGATTCTATACTACCAAAACACAAAAACAAAAGGTATATTCCATCCATGTAGGGTCCTATATTGTTGATCCTCGATCTCCATTAGGTGTTCTGAAAAAGTGGCTCCATCCTCGATGTCTATCTCACCCCTGTCAATAACATGTGTGGTGTAATGCATGTATCTCCTCAACTATGACACAAGGAAGACATTTTGCACCCACTAAAACTATGTGGGTATGTAAAGGTAGTAAGAAACCTTTATAACTCTCCAAAAGATCTCAAATGGCCTGATGAATCTCAGGGATATCTTACTTCCTCTGATGAATCTCTTCAATCCTCGTCTTGGTGAGACTCTAAGGAAAACATGATCTCCCTACTCAAACTCTAATATCCAACAATGTCAATTAGCATAAGCTTTCTACTTGCTCTAGATTATCCTCATCTACTCAGGGATGACCTGGATCTTCTCTGTCATCACATGCACCATATCTAGCCCAACAAGATATGTCTCACCATTCTCGATTTTACACAAGGGTGACCTTTAGGGCCTCCCGAACATGGACTCAAAAGGTGTCATTCTGATATTATAGTGGTAACTATTATTATACGTAAACTCTACCAATGGAAATTTATCCTCCTTACTCTAACCAAAGTTGGATATGTAAGTCCTCAGCATATCCAACATCACCTATACAGTGAACTTGGACTGCCCATCTATCTGGGGGTGGAAGGTTATACTCATCCTCATATTGGTACCAAATTCCTCTTTTGGTACTCTCTACAAACATGATGTGAAATATGCATCAAGATCAAGGATAATAGTATAGGTAACCCCATGAAGGTAAACAATATCTCGCACATATAACTTCCCCAAATCACCACCTTATTTTTCTCTCTGATAGTAAGTAAGTGTACCGACTTTGTGATTTTGTCAACAATCACTAAGATGGCGTCATGGCCTCTCATTATCCATGAACTCCCTCTAATAAATTCTATGGATATTCTATACCATTTCTCTACGGAATCTCAAGGGGTTGCACTAAACCTGTCAGAACCTGGTGCTCAGCCTTCACCTATTGACAGGTGAGACATCAAGAGATGAACTAATCCATGCTTTATCACATACTATCCCACCAAAACTATTGTTTAAGATCTTTATTCATACTCCCTACACCATGATTTATATTCCAAATGAGATGTGTGAGACTCTCCCATCACCTCCTCCCACATTGTGACTGGGACCACCATCCATCCCTAAAAAATTGTGACTTGATTCACTCCTTTAGAAAATACATATAGTGAATCTATTGAGTATATCTGGTCACACAATACCTCATAGTAGATGTCTCTCAACTGGGACTCTCACATTCTAAAGTAGTTGAGGATTCAACACCATCAACTGAAGAAAAGCTACACCCTTTTTCTCAACCAGGGTCACCTATAAGGAGGCCAACTACTCAAACACATCCTACACCAAACGAGCATGGGACTTACTTATAAGGGAATCTTCCACCACCGTTCCCTTCCTAGGAGTATATAATATATCAAATTCATAGTCCTACAAGAACTCTAATTGTAACCTCTTAAACAGGTTCAGGTCTCTCTATGGGAATACATACTTGAGGCTCTAATGGTATAAGTAAACAAAAATGTGGTTTTCTAGAAGATAGTGCCTCCATAACCTTAGAGCAAGGACCACCTCTTCCAGCTCTAGGTCATGAGTCACGTAGTTCCACTCATGGGTTCTTAACTTCCTCATACCATATGTGATAATTGTATATCTCTGCATCAACATGTATCCAAGACCACCTCATGAGGCATCATAGTACACCAAGTACTCCAAACCCTCCTTTAGTAGTCTAAAAACAAGAGTACTCATCAGCCTTAGCCTCAACTCCCCAAAGGCTCTCAGGCACTGATCAGTCTAGGTAAAAAAATTCCCTTTCCACGTCAAGGAATTAAAAGGGGATACAATCCTGAAGAATTCTTCCACAAACATCCTATAGTACCCCAAAAATCCATTAAAACTTTATACCTCTAACATGATCTTGAGTGTCTCCCAAGAAATCACTACATCAATCTTTATTGGGTCCACATCTAATCCATGATCAGAAATTACATGCCCTAGGAAGTGAACCAGATGAATCCAGAACTGGAACTTCAAGATCTTACCATAAATCTCATGCTCCCAAAGAAAATATAGAACCATCCTCAAGTTCTCTACAACCTCGTCCTCTAAATTGGAGTATATGAGTATTTTTTTACTAAGACAATAACAAAAAAGGACCAAGTATAGATGGAAAATCTAGTTCATCATATCCATAAACATGGTGGGGAATTCATCACACCAAAATGCATCACTAGGAATTTTTAGTGTCTATAGTGACATCAGAATACACACTTCTGAATATCAACCTCATGAAATCTCAACTGGTGGTATCCAAACTAGTGATCGATCTTCGAGAACCATCTTTCACATCTCAAATGATCAAAGAGGTCATCAATCCTTATAAAGGGGTAATTATTCTTTATCATTTCCTGGTACAAGTGATGATAATTTGGACAAATTTGTAATCTCTAGTTTACCTCTTTCATGAACAATGCTAGATATTCTCAAGTAGACACACTGGGTCTAATAATCTCTTCTACCAAAGGTCCTCCAATTTCAATTGTATCTTATAAATATTGATAAGGGACATCTGATATGTCTTTGAAAATATTGAAGTGGCCCTAGGATGCAAGTTGACACAAAACTCCATATCCCACCTCAGAGGTAGTCCTAGAACATCCTCAAGAAATGCATCCATAAAAATCTTCATAGATGAAGGAATCTAGATGCATGATGAGACTTTGGTACCAAGGGATACACTCTCCAACTAATAGTTAATGGGATGTAGCCTCCTACTCAAAAAATCCACTTTTCCTACCATGATATATCTCTCTCCCACAAAGGAGAATATATTCCCTTTAGTACGAATGCATCTGACTCATCTATGGTGATAGTAAATTTGGGCTTAGACCATAGAAAATCAATCCATGCCCAAGATAACATTATAGGGTTCCGTCATGATGACCAAAAGGTACTATGATAACCTCTCTCTACCAAGTGATATCTCTCACTACTAGTAGATAAAAGATATTGAATAAATGTTCCTTGTAGAAACCTACAGACAAATCTGTTGGGCTAAAGCCTCAACTGGAAGCTACATCTCTCACATCAAGCGTAAAGAGATAAAGGAATGACTTGAACCTCTTTCTAAAAATATTGAGGCAAGAGTATAATAAACATATATCATACCTCTAATCATCTTGTGTATTTCTGGTTCATACACCTCCATAGACTATAGTTATCTACATCCCCAAACACTACCTCTCTAAGACTGATGTGGTTATCCTGGTGGTGGTGGTAGAGGAATCTCATAGCATCATCCACCACCCACATCTCCTCCTCCTCGAACCCCACCTGCTTCTCTACCAGCTCCACCTCCCTGGGGTCCACCCTTCCCCGTTTGGGAAATTTTTGATCACGGTGCTTCAACTTCCATGGCATTCCATATGCTATATTCCTTCCCCCCTCAAAAATTTAGGTCCAAAAATCATTCTCCATGTGTAATTGACCATCACATGCATAGAAACTCCCATATCTGATCTACCCTGGTCCTTTGTTCGGTCCTTGTGACGCACGACCACATTCCTAATTCAGTTTATCAAGAGGTATCCTATACTGAGATCCTATCGACTGGACTTTGATATCTACTGCAAATGACTTAACCCAATAAATCCCATTACTATCCTCGGCTGCAGGTAGTACCTCTAACTGGAAGTTCTCTTTCACCAGCACTCACTCCAACACCCCAAAATAGGTGTGAATTCACAATGGTACTACACTAGCATGGATATATCTATGGAAACCCTGCTCAAACATCCATAATCAGAAGTATCCATCATAAATAATATCAAGGGAGTACTGCATAAGGTTTTTGAACCTTACAGCATACTCTAAAACTATCATCCATCCTTATTGTAGATCTAGAATCTCCTGTGTCTGAACTGAGTGAAAGAAGGAGGGGTAGCACTCCTCAAAAAATATTTATTGGAAGTCATCCCATGAGAGTTTCGACTCATCATGCATCAAATTAACTAGACTTAATCATCACCTAAATGCTCCATAGAAAAGTCTAGTGGATAGTGCAACCAAATAATTAGTCATTGTTTGTATAATATTTAATTCATGGATCACCGACTCTAGAAAATCCTCCTCTACTTAGGGAAATGGATCATTGTAGAACCGTAGTGTCCTCTGGTGCTAGAACTCATAGAGTTCACTAATCCTATGTACATCCTTTTTCTTCTCTACTGGTATGATATAATACTCAATGGGTGGGGTGCTTCTACCTATCCACCTGGAGGAAGAATATCATAGGATGACCCCTAAACTAAGGCCTCATCACTCATCCAATTATCTTCATGATTCATAACTGGTGACCTAGTTGGCTATCATCACGGAGGAATCCTAAAAATTTAATCAAGACATATCATAGTTAGATGATCATATATATATATATAATGGAGAGCAGACTCAAGAAGGAAATTCATGATACTCAATATTATATGATTCATGTACCATAGATCCCCATAATCAATGAATCTGTATTCTAAGTTGAAAAGAAATTAGTTGGAGTCTTGGTGAATGGATATTTCATTTGTCACACCAACACTGGGTTCCTTACCCTGAGATCTGCATTTGATACAATTTTACATGGTTTCCCTAAATCCAAACCAAATAATCATAATGGGACAACTCCAAATACCAACCCAAGGAAATAACCACCTTTGATACGAATATTTCATGACTTGACACAATAGGTCTCGAGCCGCAACTACCCAAAGCCCGCCACCATGGACCGAGGGCTGGAGGTAAGAATCGAAAGGAATAACTAGTATGGAATGCCTTTTCCTAATATAATTGTATGAAAACACCAAACCATATCAATGTATAGATGTATAAGAATAAAATAAAATGATGCAACATCTAGATTAATAACCATGCATGTGAAACCTCTAGGTAATACAAAGAGTACTGCATTAAAAACTAAAAACTAAAGGGGTAAAATACACACCCAACCATAAAGATGTCCCAAACTAAAAAAACTAAAAAAGTAAAATTTTGAGAGAGCCTAAATCCAAATATCTAAGCTCCGACCACCATACATGTCAAATTCACCGGGTATCCCTATGATCCTCTATAATCATCATCGACATTTCCATCATCTATATAATACATGACATATGTGGAAAAATCTCATACATAGGTGAGTATATACATACTTAGTAGGACACCTTGAAAGATGAAGGGGGAGAAGTAAGAGATAGGATAATAAAATACATATCAACCCAAATAAAGAGAATAAAAAATTCAATGATGTGGATATAGATATATCTATATGTGTGTGTGTGTGCACGCTCAACAAAAGATGCCCAAATGAGAGATAAAGGGGACCTCCATCTCACATATCATCCCAGGAAAGAGGGAAAAAAATTTGAGAAGTCCATCGACAATGTCTAGCATCTCGTGTGTCTATCCATTAAAGTAACTATGTGGAGGTCCCATGCATATCCACTATATTGCACAGTTGAGGGGGAACAATATCAAATCAGATGACCCACTCCCTAGTATGCCAAGGGGTGCCACACAGAGTAAGGAGGACCTGTTCCCTATCCGATAGGGGTAAAACTCGGTAGATATAGGACCTACACCCTAATTCTATAGGGTGATACCACTCAATAGATAGAGGATCCATGCCTTAATTCCATAGGGTGTACTAATCAGTAGATAGAGGACCTATACCTTAATGCCATAAGGGTGTACTGCTCGATAGATAGAGGACTTGCACCCTAATTTCATAGGGTATAGCACTAAGTAGATAGAGGACCCGCACCCAAACTCCATAGGGGGTTCTTCTCAATAGATATAGGACATGCACCCTAAATCCATAGTGGGTACCGTTAATTAGATAGAGGACTTGTTCCCTAGTTTGTTAGGGTTATACCACTCTAATGATCATGTCTAATCACTATCATCACCAAGTGTCTCCTAAAGAAGCATAACACTTGGAACATCTTGCATCATATCTCTAACGCCACCATGAATTCCACCATCATTTTCTACATGAAAAAAAAAACTCAAGTTAGGCTACTCGTATGCCAAAATTTGAGTCCAAATGAAGAATATATGAGAGGTATAATTTCTTCAAAAAGGAAGTAGGGACACACCGTGTGCAAGGGGACCCACGTAGAGTGTGGTCTCACTCTACTGCATATATGTGTCCCTTAAGTTACACGAATCACTTATTTTTTATCCCTACACAGCATGAAAGGGTACTAAATGGTGTACCTAAGAAACCGAGGGTCCTTCCCGTTCTCCTGGTCGTATTTGTGTATGCTTTCCCATTACTGTGTACTTTAGTACACGGTGTTTTCCTCCCACATGGGGTTTTATTCATGTTCTCTAGGATTTTCCCTTATACCCTATACATGTGCTGATACACGGAATGTTCCTGGTCATACATGTGTCCATGTACTCTCAGATTACACTCCGAGTGACACGGCATGTGGGGGTCCCACGCGATGTGTGGTACTTATAATATTGTGAAACCCTAACACCATGAATTTACAAGGAAAACATTGTGTGTTATTCCAAACTACATGGAATGTGGTCAAGTCTTTCCCATAAACTTATATCTACAGCTATTCATTTTAGATCCACCTCTTCCACTTCAAATATCACCACTATCCTACCCAAAATCGAAGGAAGGAGTCTTTATTTTTCATTTTTGAACATCTGGTGGTTGGAAATCAAACATCCAATTCACCTGTTCAACATTGTACATACCTTGTATGTATCTTTTTCAATAAAAAATCCCAATTTAGATCCCATATCCATAAATTAGAAATCCATAACCCATAAATCCAATGAATACATCCCTGATTCTTCAAATCATTCATCACGCGCGAATATGCTGTGAATCTAGGGGTCTAATTGGGCTCAGTCTAGCCTGGAAATGTTGAATTGATACCCCACAGACCAATTGACAAATAATTTGAAGAATAATTGGGATAAATTAATGATAAAAAAGGTGAAAATTTTCCAAGTGCTATTCTCCAACGAATGAAAATTGGGATTCCCGGGGGTGAGAAAACTGAATAAACAATTTAAAACTGGTATAAAGGCATATGGAAAGGCTTGATTTAATGTAAATCAAGAAATAGATTCAATCATAATCAATATATTTAATTAATTAGGGAATAATCCAAAAATTGATGAGCCATATCTTGAGATTGTATCATTCGTCAATGAATAATGCACTCACCAAAGAATGAGAGAAGTTGTTGCATTTGTTATGCCTCGATACGTATGGATCTATAATTTCATCATTTCCTGATTCTGATTTTTCAACAGAGGGTAGAAGGAGACTCCTCTAAACATTACTAGGGTTATGAAACTAACCATGTAAATCCTTCATAATTAGTAATTTATATAGTATTTTATTTTTGTTCAATTAATAAATTAATTACATTAATTATTGAATTAACCCACCGAACGTACCACAAATGGTCACTTTATCCAAACGCCCTACACTGACCCATTTTAGGATGCACCTAGGGTAAATCTCATGTTCTAGATTCAAATTTGGTCTTATATTTTCTATCCAATATTCTATTTAAGATTTAACCCATTTTATTTAATAAATTTCATGCATGTGATATAAAATATATTTAATATTTTTATAAAATTAATTCCAGACATTTTGGCCCTTATAATTTCACATAATCTCAATTCCTGGATCCAAAAATATTTATAGATATATTTCAAAGTCTTACAAGGAAAAAATAGGGTCTCTAAACCCATGTAGTTGATCAAATAATTCATTTATCTGTGATAGGTGACACTTTTTTTTATCATGATTTTTTTTGAGTTCATGATAATAGATAAAGAGGTGCATATACCCATCTTTTTTCTTGAAAAATTTGATTGGAACTCCCCATGATGAATCACTCAAGCTTATAAAACCCTTTTCTATATTTACTTTTAATTATTTCTTCAGTTCATACCAATCAATGGTGGCCATTATATAGGGATTATTTGATATGGGAAAAGAGCTAGGTATAATTTTTATTGAGAACTCAACCTATCAGTCATGAGGATTACCAAGAAACTCTTCTGGGAATACATCAGTATAATACCTTAAAATGGGCATATCTTCAAACATGATTCACTCTTTTGTCTCAATCATTTTAGATCGACATTATTTCTCATAAAGAAAAAATATCCATTATTGAGAAGAATATTCTAAAGAAGATTCATCCTCCTCTTTAAATTTGTACAAAATTAGAGGATGACTTGGGTTGTGAAATTTGATCTCCCTCTACCAATAGTTGATGTTGGATTTATATAAAGATGATCAATCCATGCCCAATATAACACCCAAATCCACTAAAGTAAGTAAGACAATATTTTTTGGGAGGTTTAGTGCACATAAATTGATTGGGGAGGATTTATATACTTGGGATGAAATCATTTATATGTTTGATATTCTCACACATAGCTCAAACCACACATTTTGAGGTGGTGTTTGAATAGTTATTCTAAGCATACAAGTTGTGATAGAATGTGTAGAACTATAATTAAAAAATTTCATTCTCTATTCTTGAATAAAAAACCACCATACATGTCACCATATCATTTTCAGGATTCACCTCAGCAATAATGATAGCATATTTCCTTCCTTTCTCTCTAGGCCTTAGAGTTTGTTTTCATTGATTATATCTAATAACCCTTGGCTTAGGGAATTGGCATTCATAATGCTCATATTCCTTTCAATGGAAAATTATACTATATACTGATTGTTGATATGAACCTTATTTTCTTATTCCACATTAATGTGATTATTCATCTCTCTTTGACATTGATTAGACTCATTACCCTCTTTTCTACATTTAAAATATCCTATAGTTCCATTCAGAAAGTTTTTAGGATCCTTATTCCCATATTTTTTACATATGGGATGTTGGTTTTTCATTCCTCCATGATATTTAGCTATTATCCTCCCAAATTAAACTCCATTTTTTACTTTTTATCTCTAGGACTATAAGACCACCAAGATCTCTAATCTCCATCTTGACCTTCAAGGAGTAAATGAAAATACCTTCACATCTTTTAATGTATCAAATCACAAAATCTTTTCATTGAATTCACTTTAATATACTAAATAAATGGTCCACATTTCTTTCATTGTCCATGAAACAGTTAAATTTGTACCATGAAAGCCTTATGAATTCTTCCTCATATTCCCTAATAATCCCATCTTCCTTTTTCTTCAGTTCTATGAACACCCTTTCCATTTTAAGATAAATAGTTCAGGGAAAATATTTTTTGAAAAATATTTTTCTTGAATATTTCCCATTCCATTAAATCAATTTCTTCTTTGGACTTTATGTTCTTTATCAGTTTCCACCACTAATCGGCTTCCCCGTCAATATGATATAGATCCATCAAAAAAATTACTTTTTCTGAGAATTGGATGATAGATTATACCTTTTCAATGGATTTAATCCATTATTCTGTAATAAGGGGATTAGAAGATCCACTAAAATTAATAGTCCTTTGTCACATAAAGGAATCAATTGAAAATTTATCTTTCTTATGAGAAGGATTGAATTCCACATGATTTAAGTTATTATTCATAACATGAGCCAGCTGATCTAATGCTTCCATGAAGTTTCCAGTGCCCACTCCCATAATTTTACGCATATCATTAGGGAAATCATCACATTTCCTATCACATTGGTTATTGGAATGGTTTATCTTATTTCCTTCCATTAACTAAAATAAAAATTTATGATAATGATTTAACTAAAAATTATGAAAAAAGGTAAAATATGAACATAGAAGGAATAAATTATAAATAATTCATAAATCCTAACTTAGGAGTCTCTAGGTTTTAATCTAGGCTATCCATAGTAATTTTTCCTATTAGGTTTTCTAACCTAAAAATATATTCAAGTACTCTATAATGGTTCATAAAGGATTTTTGAATTTTCCAAATCATATCCCTTATGTAACATCCTAAGATTTCAAAACATAGTTTTATTATATAAATATTTTATTAAATGGATTAATTTATAAACTAATGAATTTTTTGGATAATTTTCTTATAAAATAATAATAATAATTGAAATTAAGTGTTTTATTAAATTATAAGTTAATTATAAAATTTATAATTAAATATAATTGTTATTTATAGTTTCATAATTTATTCTAAAGAAAATGTGGTTTTACTTTGTTTAACAAAATATTTAAAAATAACTATTTTTATTATTTTAAAATAGAATTTATTTTTATGTAATAGAAATTTTAATGATAATAATATTAATAATAATTAAGGGGAAAAACGTTTTTAAAAAGGAAATTATTATTAAGATAATATATTTTATAAACGTGTGAAAATTTATTGTGTTTTAGTTTTATAAAATTTATACATGTACATAATTAGTTTACTAAAAAAATACACTTTTTATATGTGTTAAAAAATGTGAAATGTTTTGTAAATATATATAGTTATTATATATATAAGAGTGATATTTATGTGTATGTTTATAAATATTGATATTTATTGTTTTCTTTTTAACATATATATATGTTTTATAGCTATAGGTTTCTAAATATATAGATAGTCTTTTATATTTTAAAACCAATACATGTTACATTATTATAATGGTGAGATAAAAAAAGAAATCGAAATGATGGAAATTTGGGTATAAGCATGGAAAACGCAAAAAAAACCATAATGATGATTGTTTACTCACAATAGCCAAAGAAAAAAGGGTGGGAATAAATCAAAGCATGTGACATGATTTTTTCTAGAAAAAAATTATTTTATTTATTTATAAAAACGAAATATATATATATATATATAATAAAAAATGTTAAAATTTTATGTATATACATATAAAACGAATATTTACTTATAAAAAGGATTACACTTTTTATTTTAAATAAATATATATTTATTTCTTAAAAAACGTTCTATTCATGTATAGTAATCAAACGGATGAATGATAAAAAACAGATTATAAGTCTTGAATAAAAACACATTAAATAATCATAATATAATAATATATTATTGTAATGATTATATAACAAAATAATAATATATTATTAACATGTTAGACTTTAAAAACCTAAAGGGAGTCAGTTGCAGAATGAATGGATAGAAATGAGGAAAGGAAAATGAAATGACGTGACATGTATACTCATAATATGAGTAAATAAAAAAAACATGCTTCTTAAAGAAGTCGTAAACATGTTGTAGTATATTTAAACCCCACTCTACACACCCAACTGCTACCCTAATTTATCCCTATCAATCACTCCCTCGTTTTCTAGAAACCCACCACCTCTTTTGATCTAACTCAGGTAAGGGTCTATTTTTCAATCGTTTCTATTTTATAAAACCTATGTTATATACAGTTTTAAATATATACATATGTATAATTCAATCCCTTCTATTTTAAGGTTTATCAAAGGAGATCATCGATGCTTTATTAGAGTTTGTTTTTGTATATTCTATGTAAGAGTGTTTTATGTTTTGTTTTTTGTTAAGAAAAACCTATTTTTATATACTTTGGTATATACAGATATATATATATATATATATATATATATATATATATATATTTATATAAACAAATTTTATGTGACTCAAAATAAATTTGTTTTATGAATTTAAGAAATGATTTCCAACCCTCAAATAATTTTTTAAATGCGAATTAAGTTTTGGATTCAATTAGAATTATACTTCTTATGAAAAACCCAATATATACTTATATGCATATTCGGGTATATACATGTATACCTAAGACTCAATCCAAACCTGAGTTATAGCTTTTAAAGGATGATTTCCAATCTTCAAATAATGTTTTAGTTGTTAATTATATTTTGGGTTCAATTAGATTTGTACTTCTTATAGAACCCAATATATAATAATGTGTATATTCAGGTATATACATATATATTTGCATGTATTTCAAATTGAAACTAAACTATATTTTCAAAGGGTGGATGTTGTGTTTACAATTAATTTTTTATGGTTTAAATGATGTAAGGGGATATATCTACCTTCCTTTATGATTCAAAACCCGATATACACACATGGTGTATAATCGGTTTTATATTATGTATGTATAAATATATACATATATATTTTCAGTATGAGCATCAATCCTCCTCCTCTTTTGAAATTGGGTGTATGGGTTTAGTATGGTTCTTCCTAGATGATTTAAAGGTTTGTTTAAGTTGGGTTTCTATTTGTAACACATATGTAACAAATCTGTATACATATATATATATATATTTGATTAGTATATATAATTATGTATACACCTTAAAACCTTTCCTGATTAAGGGTTTCCATGGAGGTTGTTCATGGTTTGTAAACTCAAGTAGTTTATGTATGTTTAGTTTTGAAAGGCTTCTATCATATATCTTATATATACACATATATATTTTCGGGTGTTTAAGTATAGATGTATGTATATAAGTACCCCATCCAAAACTACTTTTAAGATTTCCAAATAATTCAGTATATCATACTAAGAATTATGTACTTGTAAAGGTTATTTTGAATCTACTTTTAACATGAAAATCCTTTATGTAAACTTTGAATATATATATATAACTATATACTTATATATAGTTATGTATTTCAATACAAATAAATTATGGTTTTTAAGAGATGAATACCCATATTTAAATAATATATTAGTTGAGAACCATGTTTTGGGCTTAAATAGAATTATGTTTATAGAATAAAACCTTAATTATTATATATGTATGTACATATGGTTACATAGGTAATAAACCTTGTATGGATTTTTTTTTTCAATCAAGTAATTGATTAATGGTTTAAAATATTCAATTTGTAAGGAATTAATGGACCTTGTTTAAGTTTTGTAAAAACCCATATATACACATTGTGTATATATCGTTATGTGAATATATATATTTATAAGTTTACTTTCCAAAACCCAATTTTTTAAGTCATAATTACAAGGACTTAGTTTATGTTTTGATACATGTAATATTTTAATAAAAGACAAATTTGTGTATGCTAAGACAACATGTATTTTGTATATAAGTATACACTAATAAGCCTGTCTGAATAAATAAGTTTATATGGAAATACCCTTAATGTGTTTTCCAATTTAAAAAAAATGTGTTTTTATTTGATTAAATTACATTAGAGGATTAAGGGTTTATGGGATCGTGTTATCATGTTTTATGATAAACCTACTGCGGTGAATGTTAGAAGTTAATCTTGTGATGGTTTTATCGATGACATGTTTATCGCAATAATTAATGGCAAGTGTTTTCTTTAAGTATTTCATTTCCATGATATAAGAATTTTAAAGAGTCATCATTTATCACCTCATATGTAAAACTCTAATCATCCATCATTTTATGTGCTATCTTATGTGAAAAGAATGTTTACTATACTATGTATGCCTTTGATTAATTATTTCTATATTTACAATGTTATATCAAGTATTTGCAGACTAAATGTATAATGGTTTGATTATTCATTTTATTTATTATTGTACATAATGCATTCATATGACATACCATGATAATGAACTAAGAATTAAATTACCCAGAGTGGTATGGGACACCTTGGGTAATGAGAAATTAAATTAAATTACCCAAAGTGGTATGGGACACCTTGGGTAATATCTAATAAATTTAAATATTCAAAGTGGAATGGGACAACTCAAACAAAATGAAAAGTGAATTAAGAAACCGAGTAATTTGTAAGTGATAAGTTATTTAAATAAATCAAAGTGGTATGTGCACTTTGATTTATGAGATATGAGGAATGCATTGGACATAGTATGTTTTGGGGTGGGGACCGGTAAAAGTAAGCCCTCTGGGTTGGGGTCCGATTACAACAGACCCTCCAGATTGGTTTCCGGTTATAGAGGCACTCCGGGTTGGTGTCTGGTTATTAGAGGCACTCCGGGTTGGAGTCCGGTTACAGAGGCTCTTCGGGTTGGGGTCTGATTACAGTTAACCCTCTAGTTTTTGGCACGAGGCCTTGACACGGTCTAGCATATGCACTTCCCTCATTATGACTATGTAATTTAATTGACCAGAAAAATATTCTATTAATATAATGTTGGTTAAAGAGCTTATGGATTATGGTTGAGGCCTTAATCAATATATGTCTTGGCCAAGGCCTTGACAAAATGTCTACATAATGTTCTGCATTATAACCCCTCATTAAGTGTAGGTTGATTAAGTGACATTATTTAAGAGTATCAGAAAAGAAAAATTTTATGGCATGACATATGTATAGGACTAAGTGATTTTAGTATTTGATGTATTAAAATGAAATAATTACCTTTATGTGCAACTCTGATCATTCATTACTCTTAGCTTCTTAATTTATGCTACATATTCTCATGTCACACATGTATAGAATTCTTTCATGGCTATATTCAAATCATGTATCCTTGTAATTTTGTTAGCATGTTTCTTTGAATTGATCACCTTTATAATGTATACTTATGTTACAGCTTTATTTAAGAAGATTTTTTTGGTGAAATGGTTTAAGGAATGTTTTCAAAAGTTATATTGGTTTATTTTAAAACCCTCTTACTGGGCATTCGTGTTCTCACCCTATGTTTTGTTTTAAAAAAAAATCATGTATGAGTTTTTACGAAAGAAGTTTTCGGAATTTGCTGGTTTCTCAGAGCCTGAACCGAATTCGATCCTATGGATGGCACCGGCTCCGGGTATTCGGAAGCTGGGGAGTGACACCTTAGGAGTTTCAAACATGGTGTACTATAAGGCCTCTTTGTCATGAACTAAGTGATGATCTAATTAATACCCAATTCACCCTTTGGGGGTTTTTACCCCTAGGTACAACTATGTCAAAGTCATATCCACTTGTATTATCTAGATAGGGATTTAATTACTTAGAAACCAATCACTCTATACTTCACCAAAATTCTAGGATATTCTCTTATAATTAGACTTACATGTATGGTTATAACTATATTATTATAATCCTAATCCCCAAAAATGACTATACTTTTCTCTGATGCCAACTATAATGACCCAAGCCTTTTATACATATTATTACATGATTTTTAACATAAATATCCAATAAATACATCCCAAAGACCATGGGGCCAAGTGTCTAGGTTCATAATACATGAAATGGAAACTAAAACATAAAATGTTAATTTTATTCTCCTTAATGAGAGCCTAAATACCTTTTATATCCTAAAACATCATAGGATAACCTGGTAAATAAATAAAAAAAGGGGTGAGCTATAAAGCTAGGTAAGGAAATTAACATGATAATGAGGCATAACATATGATTCAAATGGTATAACATGATATCATAAAAGGTAAGTCTCATGAGTAATAACATGTAATAATAACATAATGAATATGATATCATAAGATGTTGAAAATATAGGAAAGTGTCAGGAATATATAACATGACATAAGTATAAGTCAAGGTTAATTGCTAAGACAATATTCAGTGGTGGATAAAGTCTCATTATGGATTAGGTTTACTCCCTAATCCCATACATAATTTCTAATGTGAAAAAAACATTACCCAATTCATTTAATTGACATTTTTGTTCACCCATAATAACATGTACATGCTTATGTGTGCCACAAAAGGAAATCAATCATAAGGCATAGACATAATACATTTGAGAAATGAACTTAAAAATGTATTAAAACATCAAAGGAAGGAATAATAAGGTAGGTATATATGTAATATATATATATATATATATATATATAATTTTTAATCATTTCATAACATCAAAGAGAGATAGAAAGGTCATAACCCAAAGAAAAATGGTGGTTCGGAGAGATCCCTTACCTTATGTCTGGATCTGTTCTTCACTTACACTTAACATTCTGAATAATCAAATTATATTAATTAATTGATTAATTAAAATATTTTAAATCTATATTTTATTTATTATAGTTTTATTATGTTTATTTATAATAATTTCAATTAGATATAATGTTTAATTTTGTTGTTCTAGGAGCGTTCATTTCATGGTTGCAACGTCAGATCACTTGTGGATAATTATTGATGTTCTTGTCAAATGGGACTACAACACTAGAAGAGAAATTAAATGGTATTGATTTACTTAAATAAATTTAAGTGGACCTAAATACCCATATTTTTCCAATATATGGATTATTTATTAAGTAAAAATGTTAACGTTATAAAGTGAGTTCATTTAGGTATTTTTTGCAGACCATCACTAACTAGTTTCATTTTATTTAATATTATAAGAATAAATTCATCATAAAATTTGAAAAAATATATAATATACATAATTAGTTCATTTTTAACCATTATAAGTGAATTTAAACCTTACATGAATGAATTACTGGAAATGAAAACTCATTATCCACAAAGGTGGTAAACAGGCATAATATGGACAATGGTATCGTTTTTTACAATAAGAGGAGATGAGAAAGGGGTGAATGGTATATATTACATTATAAATATAAAATTAAAATATATATATGATACTGTATTAATTATTTCATGTTGTTTGAGGGATTTTATGAGAGTTTATAAGAATAAATAAATTTAGAAGAGGTAAATTGAGAATATTACCTCTTAAATACCACCTCTTAGAAATACTTCTTAAGGAACTTGGAATTGGTATTTTGGTGAGACCATAAGCACTAGTATTTGGGGATATTATTTTTCAAGTAATTTTATAGAAATTTTAAAATATACAAGGCTTAAATTTTGTGAGGAGAAGGGATGGTGAGGGGTGGTATTCATAAAGAGAGGAGACGGGTGTTTTTGAATATTATATTCATTATTTTATTATTTTCACTCAAAAATACTAATATTATTGATTCTTATAACTATATATATTAAATTGTGCTTTTTTAGTTCAAACTAATGGGTTATTACATAAACCATGACTCATAAATTCATGTACTTAACTTATAGTGTTAAATACCATAATTTATTGTATTTCACTATTCATCAAAATTTCAACTATTTTAGAAAAATACCAATAATTCACCTTAAAAATTTTTATACATGTAATTTACAAAAAAAATACCTTTTATGAAAATAATTTTCTAAATATGAAAATTAATTTTTAAATAAAATCCTCATTTATTTGAAAAAAAATCAATTTTGATATTATAATCAATTTTCTGAACCTTTGAAAAATTACTTATGGTTTCATAAAATTATATTATCAATATAATATAAATTAATATTAATTTTTAAATCTATTTTATGAAAATAAACTTTATTTTTAATAATTATATTTATTATAAAAGTGTAATCAAAACATTTATGTTTTAAAAAAATTCACACACTTAATTTACCATTTTTAAAACATTAATTTACTTGTAAAATGGTGTATATATATATTGTATTTTCATTTTATAAGACACCTAAATGTTATTTATACTTCCATAGGTGAGGGTAATATACTAATGATTGGGTTATTATTCCTAATAGTCATATTACTATTCCAAAAATCAGGTTTTTATTCCAACGGTCATATTATTATTCCAATGATCATATTTGTCACAGTCATATTTGATCCCTGATTTCTATAAATACCTAATAATTCATTTATTACCCATTAAATTATATTTTCTCTTAAGGTTATATATATTTTCATTTTCAGGATGAATATTATATTACTATTATTTTATCTCATTTCTATAGTGTTGTTTATGGGTTAAGTTATTTTGGTGGATTGAGAAGATCAAAAAATTTATATTTTAGTTAACTTATTTTTTATTTTTTATTCAATTATAATATTTTCAATTTATATATCCATATTTATTCTCTAAATTTAATGTTAAAATTAATAAAATTTTGTTGGATTAATCATTTGGTGCATGTTCTTTATACTGCATTATAAAATTTAACACAATTATAAGAAGGTAAAATCTATTAATGAAATTCTAGGTAGTTACAGATTATGAGTTTAATACATCATTGTTTCCAACTTCTATAGGTCCAAATAAATTCCTAAATTAAAGATCACATGGCTAAGGTAACTAACCTCTCAAATCCAAATTTTATACTTTGAAAGGTTGGAATAAATTTGATGCACTCAAGTGTACTCAACATAGTATAAATGTGTCTAGAATGTAACTCAAAAGTCTTTGAATATATAAGGATATATTCTATAAATACCACAATGAAAGAGTCAAGATATGGGTGTATTATCTTATTCATGGGATCCATAAACATTGTTGGGGAATTCATCAATCCAAAAGGCATGAATAGGTACTCATACATGTCATGTATACTCTTAAACACCATCTTAAGAATATCCACCTCACTGGCCCACAAATGATGGTATCCTAAATGAAGATAAATCTAAGAGAACTACCAAGATAACCATTACTGATCAAAGAGATCATCAATCCTGGTAAAATGATACTTGTTATTTATCATCATCTGATTTGGATTTCTATAGTCCACATAGGGCCATATACTACCATTCACCTTCTTGGTGAACAATATAAGATAACCCCATAGAGATGTGCTCATTATAATGAAGCCCTATGTCTCAAGGTCCTAATGTTTAATATTAAGCTCACTCAAAATGGTTGTAACCATATGATAAGAAGGAATCAAAATGGGTTGAACTTTTGGAATGAGTTTTATCACAAACTATACTTCTATTTTAGTATGAAGACCCAAGAAGTCATATGGAAAGACATAATAATAGAGATCGACAATAGGAGGGAAAGAAAGGGATCCAAAATATGGTTCTACTATAATATCTGAGCCTTTTTCATGAGCTATGATGGATCTTATCTAGCTAAATTCTGCTCCCACTCTGTTGGATTCAACATCCCACTCACCTGCTATCACAGACTTTTCTCCCTTTAGTGAAATAAAGGATACTCATCTTTGATAACAATCAATGTGAGTATAAAATATGATTAGTCATTCCATTATAAATATCACATCAAATCTATTCACCTCTAAGATCACGAAATCACACAAATTTCTACAGAAAAAAAACTACAAGACACTATGTACATCTCTATAGATAGTTAACTTTCTTCCTCAAGGGTGTGTTGAGAGAAAACAACTAAGATTACAACTTAATCAATAATTCAAGACCGGCAAGAAATTTAAAATATATAAAATAATGGGAAGAATATGTATTGAAAAGAGCTATAGAAGGTTAATAGGTGGTCAATATCATACCCCAAATTATTGATTATCCCTCTCCATAGTCAGTCAGAACCTATTCTATTATATACACTTAGCCTTCATATTTTTTCAATTCCATGGTCCTCACCTTGATATTCCTAACTTGGCTAGTTCAATATCATCTGAGGAGTTGGAAACTACTACTAAAGACCCCAATTGGATCCCTAGTTCATAGGTATCATCTATCCTAAACACCTATGGAAACCTAGCCTCATAGATCTATAGAAAAACTATTGTATGTGACCCTTCTTTACACATAACTGAAACTTTCCTTGAGGTGATGAAAATGACCTACAGTAATATCCAACATTCCTATAGTTCAAGAATTTTGGAACTCTTCTTAAGGGGGATAAATAATTCATACTCTACTCAACCTTATTACCACTACTCCGGTGCATTTCCTTGATCTTCCTCTACCTTCTACAATAAGATACACTCATAGTAGTATTAGGAGGTTCACCCACCTGAGTATTGAAGGTTGGAAGAATACCAACTACTCAATACTCATCCATGACCTTCTAAAAATTCAATTCCTTATATAAAACTTTGGGTAATCTTTTAGGTAAAAACCCATAAACTGCCATCTAATATTATGATGATGACTAATCTCAAACTTCCTGGACTTTTGTGCCTTGTTTTTTTCCAATATGAGAGAAAAACAAAATAGATTGGTGAAATGAGGAGAGTATATAGATACTATCATGGATCCTTATTTAATATTAATGAATTCTTGGGCATGATCCATATTCATCTTTTCAAGAAAAAATTATCTAAATAAAGGGTTCTTAAAGGCCTACCAAGAAAGACCCTCATGTATGACTTATTGTCTAATAACACCCCACCATCCGCAATTAAAAAATTTTATTATTTTTAAGACACTTTTGATGAGAAAGTGAGAAACAAAGGGTGCAAGGACAAATACATATCATAATATCCATACACATCACCACATCCTATATAAGGTTCTTCCTTCATGGTGGTCGATTCCCACTTGGAGGTCGGGTTTTAATGCCACAAGGGATTGGCATACTACTTGTTAATCTTTGGTTGCTTCAACAAACATGCTTCCGGACATGTCTAGTTAACTATAAGATCTTTCCTAAAATGAAGTACAAACCATCTTCCCCTCTTAGAAGCAGACCTTATTCTCATCGGTTTCAGCAGGTAAGAGTAATCCTTCCTCATCCTTCTCCTAGATGGATCCGACATAACTTCTTCACACTCTGGTATCATAGATTTTCCACCTTGAACAATATCACTATAGGAAAGTCTATCCATACCACTCACATTCTCCTTGTCATCATCCCCCCTTTGTCAATGGTAGACCCTGCTTCATTACCCTTGCATCCATCCTTTTTCAACATCAGCTGGGGATGCAAGTTAGAATCAATCAGAGTAAGATATTGAACCACATTTCCATGGTTGTCAATAGATTCCTTTCCCATTGAACCACCCTCAATCACTACCTTATGAACGTTGGGAACATTTTTCTTGATAATAACTCAATGGTCTTGATTTTTACCTGAATGAGATGCCATTGGTTTTGGTATCTGTAGGTAATCCTTGTGTCTCCTCCTTTGCTTCTTCTTAATCATACCTTCCTCATGAACATTAGATATTCCTGCCACCTCCTCATACCCCTCACCTTCTGAACTGATTCCATCAGGATCATAGGATGCCTCCTGAGGAAGCACCTCAGCATCCAGACACTCAAAAGATTTATGAGTTTGAACACCCATGGTGTCTTGACCAAGTCGAATATTCCCTCAATTATGTTTATTCAGTTCTTTGTATCTTGTGGTCCTCCAAATCCCTGAAAGGCTATAAGATGTTGGAGAAATAAGTAACAGTATTAATCAAACATGGTCCTTTTTACTCCTCTTATATGGGAAGGTACAATTTGAAATATTGCGGGCTGGAGTGGATCCAATACTTGAACCACTGTTGAAAGTGTGGGAGCATACTCAGGTTTATCCTCCTACATGGCTTGTGGTGGAACTAAAACAACTTCCCTATAAATGGAATTCAAGCATCTCTGAGGTGGTATTTTCTCTAAAATTTCAAACAAAAATTTAGAGCATTCACAATAGATTGCTTATGAAAATAACTTAAGTGGTTATAAGGGACTCTAGAAAGATACCCATAGAAAGAAGGCACAACCCACATAGTACTACTCAAGGATTTTTTTATCTATAGTTACAATCATATATATATATAAAACATAATATCATGTTCAAGTTTAACTAACTGATTTCAAATTGATATATCACAATAGTAAAAACAGAGATATATCACTCAATAGAGAATACATGTATATCCGGAACAAATATTGTAGTCAAATAATTAAATTAAAGAACTAATATAAAGTAAAAAATAGGTAGGTATATGACATGTGATCTTGCATACCTACTCATGATGCATTTATGCACCCAAATCCTATAAAACTATAAAAACAATCCCATTAAGGGTAAATCAGAGGTCCGTTGAACATTAGTTATCCAAGAAAATGGAAACTCCCCTACCCGAGTTCCACATAGTCTATCTCCTTTCTATCATGTCCTAGAATAACCAAGATGAGAAGAAATGAAACTCATCCCCTGGTTCCATTTTGTAACAACCTGTCCTAAATCATAGGTTTTGAGATAAATATCCACATAACCTCATGTGTGTCTCCCCATACGCAAGAGGCTAACAACTAGTGGTGAGGGTATGAACACTGCCAATGGGGATATTATACCCTTGGTAACATATCTATACACCATTTAAATAAATAAATATAATAACCAAAATATCAAGCAGAAGACTAAGTAATATAATAAAATAAAAATGACACATTTTTCATATATAGAGATAAACTAGGCTCCCAGTGTGTAAATCCAAACCAGAACGTGTAGCATATAAATAAAAGAAACACCATGTAATCGTATGGATTCTATCTCAATATCACTACCAGCTCTATACTTTACATCTCATCTATCTACCATGGTCCATTTTACCTTACTTGGATCCATAATCATGAATTATTCATGTGTATCGAGATTCACATGCAGGGTGTGAGTAATAAAACCCAGTAGAACATCACTAATGATCCCTAATCATACCTTATTTGTCTTTATATCTGAAGAACATTCATAATAGAAGTAATGATCATGGGTTGACCACAATACCATCTATCATGTCTATGAGTATCCACAAGGAAAACATACCATGGTTCAGGCACAAGGAAATCATTCCCTATCACTATCATGGGTCAGGTCACTAGGTTTTCATATCCCAACGCTACCTCAGGTCAGGACACAAGGTCATATCATCCCATCATATTGTCTTAAGATATCTATAAGGATATAATATCTCTTCTTATACTACCATTGGTATATACTCAGGGCCTTTATGCACCAACCCAGCATTTAGTTCCATCTTCATCATCATCACATATCATGTGTACTCCCCATCCAAGGGATTGCCATATCATGATAGTCCACCTATTCTATGTTCCACAAGAAATATTTCAAAAGGCATGGAAATGATACATAATATGGTAGATCATATAAAGGTAGAACATAGAATTTCATCATTAGAATCATTAGCAACATAAAAATTCATGTGATCAATATCAAACATAATAACAAGGTACATAATCATACTCATGGAATAAAATATCATATGTGGGTTCCATAGGGTACACATACACATGTGATCACTATTATTCATGGATAAACAAAAAATTACAACATAATTATCACATTAAGAAAACAAGAGTATACAAGGTCCCCAAATGGTAAGTAACTTCCTACCTTAATATTATTGATGATAAAATCAGAAACCCACCGAGAGACGATACTCGATCCATACCCAATCTCTAACCATAATGATCCCACACAAAAAAAAACCCCTAGAAATTATTCCCACATAAACTCATTAAGGTTATATAATGAGATTCAATAATATTCTAGGTATAAAGAATTTGATCAACCCCAACATACCTCTCAGGATATGTCAACATCTCTAGACTTGAGGTTGATCAAAGGAGGTTTCACCAACACTAAAGAATTAGATCAACACCAACATACCTCTCAGGATATGTCAATGTCTCTAGACTTGAGGTTGATCAAAGTATATTTTATTGACACTCTAGATTCACCACCATTATAGAAATTATCCAAGAATTCATCATTAGATGGAATAAAAATCCATATATCTAGAAATAGAATGTTAGATCTATGATTTGTGTCAAGGGAAGAAGGGTTGATCAAGAAGAAACCTTAAGAACATAGGTTAATGGATCACATACATTAATTCCTAATTAAAAACACACTAGAATATACTATAATCGAGCTTGGAAGGGTATGAATTATCTAAGGAAGGGTTGTGGAGTCTCTATGTTTTATAAAGAAAACAATAGGAAGAATAAAGTGTCAAATGAGAAATTAGTGGTCACTAAAGAAGATTTTTGGAACATTAAACCATGCATACATGGTTTGGTCACAGGGTTTGATGAACAATGCACCAAATGTGTGAGTATTTCAATCTCTCCTAGGAACATAAAGGGTTTGGTTATACAGTTTGACAAACCATGAAACGATCATGATTTTAACCACTGGAACATGTTTCACAATTATTCAAGTGAGGCCACATAGTTTTATAAATTGTACACCTTAATTGTGCACCACCACAAGTGCCTCTTCCACTAAGTTCACAGTTTCTTGGAGGACCAGCACAGTGTTGGAAAACCATGATCCAAATTTGTGCCTTCAAAAAAGGCCTCTAAAAGCCTCTGAATCCAACTAAAAAATCATGGTACTTAGTCCAAAAAATTCATAGTTTTAAATTACATGATTAAAGCTTTAAATTAACTTATATCGCACCTAAAAATTCAAGGTTATTACACCAATCTATAAATATTTGACAAGAATACATGACCATCATCCTTATATAAAGTTATTAGAACTAACCAACCCCATGTAACTCCCTTTTGATAAAAGGTTGGTGAAATCAACCTAACCCAGAGAAATATCCTCCAACCATAAGCAGCAACACATATTATCCTCTTTAACATGTGCAAAATAGCAGTCCTGACATTTTTTCCATCATCCCTTAAACCAATTTATTCTATGAATCATAAATAGAAATTCAGGAAAATGAATATAAAAATATGAAATACCCTAAAAATACTAGGATTCAGCTATAATCCCCCACACCTCATGCAATCTAAACCCAGACTTAACTCAAACTTATCAAATGGAAAACATCACTAGTCACATCACAAGATTTTATAAATAATTAATTTGGTAGAATAAACCAACTCATTCTTATCCCTACCCTCTATGCACTCACCTCACTAGTGATACAATCCTCTATGCCTTAAATCATAATAGTTAAGTATCTAAGGTCATTTTCCAACCTATTGTCTCTAAATTCTATGATATTTTTCACGCATTTGATCATCACTCAAAGTCATAAAAGACCATTTTAATCTTTTTTTATTAGTACATTCCCATATCACTAGTCATCCCTCATTTGGTGACTTAGTAAAAATATATTTTCATTATTCCAAATTACATTATAACCCTCATAGTGAACCAATATTTGGGTGGATAACTCACTAGGCCACCTTAGTGGAACCCACTTGTAAATCCCCGTAGGCCTCTCAAGGACACTCTTAATAAACCCAAGTAATACCATAGGTTACCCCTATTTTATGACTCATAACCCATATATCATATGGTTTATCCAACAATAGAACACTAAGTTCACCCCTAGACCAATAAACTTTTGAACATCACATGCCTATAATATAAGACCTCCCTAAGTCACTAGATCTAATTCTTAAGTTGTATACCTTCAATGGGTTCTAATTCCACTTAATCAGTTACCCTAACATGGGGATTATATCCATTAATAGAAATATATTCAAAATATAACACACAAATACTTATTATGAGACTAATTAAATTCAATATCCTCACCTCATATAATAGAAACCACCTACAGTTCTACCATATGTCACTCACATCTACTTACCCCTGATTATAAATCACAAAATATTTTCAATATTATAAAATTTAATAATATTAGGGATCACCTACCATGATTTTATGCTCATACCCTCTTAAATTGATGCTTTATCCACTTTATCCAAGTATGGCCATCACGTACTAGCTTTCACCATCCCTTGACACTTCCATGAGACCTTAGCTCCATCAATAATTTACTTTAATTGATTAAAAAACATTTATAATTAATTAACAGAATTAATCCATATTTATCTTCATTAATCATAATAATAATAGATGGCATAACTAATATAAAACCATGAGAAATGGTTTATAGACCATCTCCAACAGGCATCTAGACCCACTATAATATAAATTCACAAAATCCTTCTCCAATATGTTTAATTAATTTCATCTATAATTTTTAAAATTCATAGAATAAATCACTAAGTCACTTGCCGCATATGAAATTGATATAATACATATTAATCCATATATCATTAGACTAATTTATGCATTGTACATGAAATACCCTTCATTATAGAACAATCCTGCCATGATTTGGGGGAATTATTAAAAAATACTTAATTTAAGTCACTACAAATCAGATGAACAAATAGAAAAAGAAAATAGGGTAAGAAATTAAATCAAACTAACCTTAATCATTTTAGAAACATAGAGGAGGGTGGAATGACAATAGTTTATTACTATAAAAAATATATAACACGGGTCAATTGGGTACCCAGTTCACCTACACTGACCACCCAATGGAAAAAACAAGAGACACCCCTTGGTTCCTCTATTGAGTAGTCAGTGACATCAGACCAGGTATCCAGTGGCTACTTCCACCACCTACCTTATCTCATTTATTTACTGAACTCTTCAAATTTAATATAAGATCTTTTCCACAAAAACTTAAACCTCCAAAAACTTATTCTTAATAATTTAAAACATAACTACAAACCTAATTTTTTTTATCTCAATTCATAAATTCAAAATGGCCCTAGTTCCACTTCACTTGGAACTTTTTCTACCTTTTTCTCCCCCAAAACATTCTAGTTTGGTTCATTACACTAAACAGAGAATTTGGTCTATTAGTTGTGAGATATAGAATACTTTTAATCATTACTCTACAATAATTTTGATCCAAAATCTTTCCTACAAGTCTACAAATAGTTTATATCCATAACTTGTAGGTTTCCTTGTGATCTTACTTGAATTAAATATAAAAATTTTAACTAATTCCTTGGAATACATTATATGATCTAAGAAAATACCATTATCTCTTTGAAATATCTAAAATATAAGAATGAACTTGAGTTATCCTATAATGATTATTTCAAATTAATTATCCATAAACTTTTAAAGATAATTATAGATGGATTGATTTGAAAATCCAAATATAGTGTCATTGACATATATATTTACAATCAATATTCCCTTAGATATTATTTAAATTAATAATTTAGGTTAAAATTTTTATTTATAAAAATAAAACTATAAAATAAAAATAAAAATTTCCTCATGCCAAGCCTAAGGTTATTATTTTAGTATATATATTTCCTTAGTTAAATTATACACATGATAACATAGCTTATTATATTCACAACCAGGTGGATATTTCACAAAAACATCCTCAAAAATAAATCCATTTAAGAAATTATTATTCACATTTATCTTATATAACTTAAAACCCATATGAGTAGATAATATAAGAGAATAAATATATCCTCTAATATAGAAATAGGATAAAAATTATCTCCATATTTTTTCCCTTTTCTTGATTATATCCTTGTACTACGAATATTTCTTTAATTTTGAAAATCTATCCTTATTCATCATGCTTATTCTTGAAAATACACTTAGTTCCAATCACATATTGATCATTAAGAGGAATCACCAGTTTACAAACATTGTTTTTAGTGAACTTTTTTAACTCAACTTACATATAAATGACCCAACTAAGATCTTCCTATGTTTCAAATACATCCTTTATAAATGATTAAAATATAAAATAAGTATACTCAACTATGTTTATCAAAACATTCCTTATATTAATTTGAGAATTTAACTATCCAATGACTCTCTCAATGGAGTGATATTTAATAGTTCTCTTAACTCAAGGTTGTAATGTCTCAAGATCCCACTCAACTAGAAAATCCTCTATTTAAACCACTTATTAATTGAATTAGAGACATCCAAATTTAATTTTTTAAATTCATCTTCAATCTGATCTAATATAATAGATTTACCAAAATATATTTTTTCATCAAACTTATAATGAATTGATTCCTAAAAATCATATTAATTTTATTATAAACTTGGTAATCATTATTTTCAATTGAATAACCAAAAAAAATCCTTCGTTATGATTAACATAAAATTAATCTAAATTTTCCTTAGTGTTTAGGATAAAAAATATTTTCACCCAAACACTCTGAAATATCTAATTTTAGGCTTTCTCCATTTCTATAATTCATATGAAAATTTCATAAGTAAACTTATAGGTAAAATCATGTTCATCACATAACAAGAAGTATTAAAATATTTATCCTAAGTATTTAAAAATATTTTAGTATTAATCATACTCTTTTCCATATCTTGAATGGATTGTTTCTCCTTTCTATCAGTCCATTATAATATAGTGTCCTGGTATTAGAAAAATTATGAGCATATCCATTATTATATAATCTCTCAAAGTCATGATTCTAAAAATCTCCAACATGATCACTTCTTATAAAAACAATCATAAAATATTTTTTATTTTGAACCAAAATATAGCATGAAGAAAACATATAGAAATTATCATTCTTATAATATGGGGAAAAACCTAAGTGAATATGGGGTAATCACAACCAATAACAAAATTATACCTTTTATACCTAAATTGGTTACATTTTTAGGTATAAATAATACTAGATGAATAATATAAAAAGGTCTACTAGTACTAAGCAAATTAACCAACTTAAAATATTCTTTATGTTTCTTTCCTTTTATAAAAGGATCATAAAATAAGATTTTACCGACTATAATATCAGGGAGTTAAAAGATATTATTATTCTTAGAAATCTTAAAAAATAATTTGAAATTATAGTGAATCAACATTTAAAGAAAAATCAGACCATAAAGTAGTTAAAATATAATATTGTATGTAAATCGCATTTATATTGATAGTATAAGAATTACATTTTCTATGAGAAATAAACCGAATTAAATTGTACTTAAACAAAATAAATTTATAATTATTAAATTTAAAAAAAATCATCATCATATAATTGGGAGATATTAATTATATTATATTATAAACCATCAATATAAAGTTAAATACTTATAATGGTCGATTCAATGGAACCAACTTCTCCAAAACTTTTGATATTTACTTTAAAATTTTCTCCAAAAGTTACACACACTTCATCACATTTGTTGAATGTTTTTAAGTTTGATGGGTCACTTGTTATTTTTATTGATAACCCACTATCCATTTACCAAATTTTATTTTTGATACTTCCTAGTAATTTATCCTATAATTATCATAAAAAATAAAATTTAAGTTCACATTCTACTTTGGGTCCAAATGGATTATTAATACTACATTTTGGTTTCTATAAATATTTAAAAAGAATAATTAAATGGGATACTTCATGGAAAAGATTTATAAATAAGGTAATTGATATATACCAAATATTGAGGATGAATCAATTAACATTAATTGGCATAATTTCCCCCCAATCCATAGTTAAACCATATTGTAGAAGAAACACTTCTAGTATAACATTTCACAAATTAAATTCTCAAAATATTAAGATATTTCTTAATGTATCCAATTTCATTCTTATTATTAGTATTCCATTACAAATAAATAAAGTTTTTAAAGTTTTTTTTTCACTGGTGAACTTATAAAAGGATTAATTTAGCCTATAAACCTTATCTTTAATCTTATAAACCTTAATTGATACAGAATATTTATTTAAATAAGTATCATTCATTATATTTTCAATCTTTTTACTTAAAACCTTATTTAATTTCACTACTTTCTTGTTGTTTTATTTCATATTTTTATAAAAACAAATGACATGATTCACTTTCTTTTTTTAGTTTAACATAAACATTATTAATATCTTCTATAAAGAGATTCTTAATGTCATAATCAGATTCAAAAATACATACTTGATCAAATCCATCTATAAGGTAAATATTCTTTTAATGCTTTTTTAATTAAAACTATTCACTGGAGGAGTTATCATTATTATAACTCCATGAATATTTAATTATATTTATTTATTTATTAGTTATTTTCCTTAGTCTCATATTTTAGTTTAGGTTATCCCTGATTTATAGGGCCTTTCCATTCATACTCATACCATGTTACATAAGAGGAATTGAAATTATAATTAGATGTATTATCTTTTTATCCTTTATATTATCATATTTATTATCATCTCTCCATATCCATTTTTGTAAACCTTTCCTTTTCTTGAAAATAATTTATATCTTTTTATAAATTTTATCTAATTATTCATCACCCATTTATACTTCACCAATATATAATGGAATATTTAAAAGAAACTCCTTTTTTCTTGGTGTATTCTTCTTTATCTAGGTTTTTTAACACAAACTCATGTTTTGGTAGTGAAATAATGAGTTCATCCATCGATTTTTATTTGAAATTATTACTTTCATTAATGGTTACTTTATTTTAATATCATTTCCTTGGAAATTATGTTATAATTCTTTCATTCAATGCTAGGTTTTCTAAATTTTCTCTAAATATATTAATCTCATGTACTATCTTAGTGTACTGATGATACATTTGATCAATAGTATAATTATTATGGACATTTAAATCGTGTTATTCAACTCTCATCATCTAAAGATATATTATTTAATGTTTTTTATCTTCATTTTTTATCACTTGTGGTATTCTATAAATATCATATATTTTAATTCATGTTAAAACATGACTAAACACATTTATACTAATTAAATAATATAATATATTCATAGCATTTTAGTTTAAAACATACTTTGTAGCATTAGTATTGATAAGAGTATTTAAATAAACTTTGGAGAGTTTAAAATTTTTAACCATATAATTTCATTAATCAATGATTACATTATTCATGTATCCTTCCATTCAAGTTTAGTAATAGTCATAATCATTCCCATCAAAGTATGATGGCCATTGGGATACTCATCCAATTTTTGTTCCATAACTAGTTGTGAAAATTGATCTTTCCCTTAAAAAGGTTAGGTTCTAGGATAAAGGTTAGTATAAAAGATATATCTGGTAAAGATAATGCTCTAATACTAATTTTTTCCCAAGATAATAATCAATAACAAGCCAAAATGGTACTGAATTGACACTTATAAATTTAAAGTAATTAAAATAGTAAAGTAAATAACACAATAGTTTTTTTATCGATCAGATAAAAGTGATCCTACTCCAATATTTACACTTTATCTACTCCTCTATAAGTGTGGATAAACTAGTTGATCATGGGTTTTAAAGGGGAGTCGTAGCACTTTACAACTAGCCTATTCTATGGGAGGTAAAACTATGACCTTCCAATTTTTTAGTTAAGTAGAAATACCAAGAAAATATACATTTTATGGAGGAATAACCTTTACAGTTACTTATTTTGTAATGGAAAAGTATAAACTAATAATTTTAGAATAAATCATAGTGGAAATGAGTGAAATAATTACAATATAAATATAAGAACCATAAGAACTGAAATATAGATCAGGGTGTTTCTAAGTATTCAATTTATTACACATTTCAAAGAATCAAGGAATCTAATCATTATGTGAAATTTCTATGTAAATAATGTGTTTTATTCTTCTTTATTCTTCTTCTCTTATAATCTTCTTCTTTAGTATGGTAATTTATTATTATTTCCAAAATAAATTTTTTCCATTTTATCATAATTATTAAGTCTCATGTTTTTATTAAAATTAAATACCCATTATGATGTTGTCTCAAGTTCATGCTCCTACATTCTTAATCAATTAAGAATTGGATTAGTTTTCTTATTCTATGACAAATTAAATTATAGCATTAAATCTATTTCTATAACTTTTGGTAAAACAGAGTACAATGATATCACTTCAATGGAGCCTTGAATTCCATCAAATTAGTGTATTATATCTTTGAAATTTGTTTTCTTTATGTCAATATGACATTGGTTCAAGATTATTTTCTATGTCCACTAGATTTTATAGTGTTCTCATCTATGAAGTTATCTTTGGTCATCTTATATAGTTAAATCCAATATGTTTTCCTAACTATAACATAAAATAAGTGAAACATCTAAATACATAAGTAATTGATCTCATATTATTCGTAGTTAGTTATTAAGTAAATATTTTCATGAAACAATTTAAAATACCCTAGTTTTTCAACTTATTCATCAAATAAAAATTAATTTAAAAGATATAGGGTTTCCATTAAAGTTCATTTCTATAAAACATGAATATTCCACAATAAATAAATTAATACGAATTTTATATCATTTAAAACCTAATGAAATAACAATCCATTATTCAATCATTAAACTCACAAAACCAAGTATCATTATGAATAAATAAATACACTTACAATGTTATCTTGGGTTATCTACCAAACAAAGTACATGCAGGTATTTTTGTTATGTGATGATCTCATAGGGTGAAATGTTTAAAGAATTTTATCTTTCATGCATTATTTACCTAAGATAAAAAATAAATAAATAATAAACTACAATCCAAACAAAAATATAATATGGTATGTTATACTTATCAGAATAAATAGACGATGGATCATGGATTCAAAAGAAGTATCCTTATATGTAATGCTCACCATGCATAAAATAAATGAACATAAATATCAAAATAATATAAAATAATTACTCAATTCATGTAACATGATATAAGTATAAGTATGAATTTTTTGTAAAAAATGTTTTACATTCTTTAATAAAAACCTTAATTTTTATAATAAAATTAAATATTTTAATTACCTCACTTAGAAAAAAAATTGGCAAAATTGATGTCATTTTTAGAATCATCACTTTGAAATTAGTTGAGGGAAAAGTTTTGAAAATTTTTATAAACAGTGGTAAATATATGAACATAAATATAAACCATGATGAATAGATAAGGTAAAAAAATCTAGGTTCAGGTATACATGCATAATTTACTGTAATTATTCACAAGAATCAATATTATTCATAATATTAAGAAAAAAATAATCTATTCAATATTTTATTCAAAAACACTCTTCACCTTCACATATAAATAAACTCTTTCACCATCCATTTCACCAAAATTCTAACCTTTGTCAAAAATATAATAAAATCAACTCCAAAACTCTTAAATCCATGTTGGGGAAGCCCCGATCTAATCAAAATACCATTCCTTGATTCCTTAAGTTTTATACCAAAGTAGGTAACTTGAAGGGAAGGTAAAATAGTCATATCTCAACTCATTAATTTTAATTATCTTCTTACTCCTTATAAAACTATTTTATATTTTAATAACTTTAAATAAGTAATATAATTATTCTTTAATTTATTTATCAAAATAAAATATTTATAATTTTTCTTTTTTAATATCTCTTAGAAACATCATCTGTAACATGGTAGTTTTATACCACCTAAGTGAATAATGATGTTTCATATTCATTACCACATTGCATGGGTAATTATAAATATATTATTAATGTATAATTATAACATTAATAATAAATTAAGCGCATGTTTAGTATTCTTGAATTAAAAAATTGTCATGATATTGATGGGTTTTAGAGGATCGTATCATGATCTAAGCAGTGGAAGAAAGGCATGAAATAGACTAATCTGTCATTAACAGAACCAACATATTAAAATAAATAATATAAAAAAAAGGTGTACATTAATCACTATAAACTTCATATATATATAAAATGATGTATTTTTTAATATATACATAACCTAATGAAAAATAAATAAACCTTTCCTCCTTGTGTGGTACATTAACCTAGGATCCTGATTTGTACTGAAAAGACCCCTGAATGACTAAAAGAGTGTTTGTGCCTTCTTCGTAATGACAGATTATGATTATATAGGAAGATATATTCATCTATGGATTTCATTTATCTCATTACCACTAACATAATTATATCATCCCTTATATAGACTCTATTTATTAAGTAAAGAGATTGGAGCATTGGCTACCATGTGATGTTAGTTGAAATGTGTTTTATAACACTTGAACTATTGGATTTGTATATTTATTGAACAATTAAAAAATTATACTATACATTTATATCTATAAATATATATGGATATAATTTATTCATAATCAATGTATACCAATCATAAATGCATAGAAATATGCATGCATGTGCTATCTCATATCATATGTCTATCACACACTATGATAGAGACCAAATGTAGGATATGATAGAGGCATTTGAATTCCCATATTTCTAGATGTGATTTGAGGATATCGTAAATAATATATCCCATATTTTAGTGTATTTCCATTAATCACCCACTTTCACTAAAATCCTATAATGACTTTATGAAAAACTTTACATCTCTTTGTGAATCCATCCATATTTTTTGGATATGGTTTATTGAAATCTTTTTATTTTTGAAAAAAACACTTTATCTAAAACTTAATCCTTATCCTATGAACCAACTATGTGACCCTGTGGTCCTTTATATCATTTAAAAAAAATATAAAATTCTGATTTCATAAATGTAAGCAAATAGCATCCTCTATAAAAGCAGCAGTACTACTCGATCTATAAAGGGGTATGGTGTGATTTTAATCAAACATACCCATATATCTATATGAAAATTTTCAACACAAGATGAATCATATACATAATATGTATATATATATAATCCTTTTTTCCATGACATAAAGTGACCTCTAGGCAAGGAACATGTCAATCTAGTACATTCCAACTCATACATTCATGATTATATAAAAAATACTAACCTAGTTGATGAATTAATCACATTTCATTTATCTAGAAGATGAGAACATCACATATCCCTTGTCCATGTAGTTGAGCATATCACATTTCACTCAATTAATCCTGGTCATGAATTTACTCAATCTAATTTAATCAAGGTCAAGATTCATTTTCTCATCATATGAGTGGGAAAATCCTATCTTGGTTATGCTCCAATAGATGACATTATCAACAACATACTCAACCACCCATGATTAACTAAGCCTTAAGACTTACGTAAGAAAGGTATCAAATTTTTAAGGTTCTAATTCTAAGAATCTCACCAACCTTAGTTAAAGGTGATTAATAATAGGTATACACTCCTAATTATATAGATAACTGTATGAAATTCCATGAGATATAATTTGGTGGGTTATTCCAAATAATAATTCTCCACTTATTATCGCATGAGTCCTCTACTCATACTAATTTTACCATATCATCACAACCCACAATAATCCATGATGATCATCGATTAGGGATAATTCAAAATCATACTTTTAGGGGATTTTATCATTCCAATATTCATGAAATATAAATTTCGTCACACATGAATGAATGATAAAAAGATATTTCCTTTATTATAAAATCATGATACAGTTCACAATAATTACATCTGATTTAGCATGTATCTTATAATAAGAGATTAAACATAACCCTCATAATTTTTATTTGGTAATGGATTCATAAATTGATATTCTACATTATCCTTTATAGTACTATATTATCCCCTCACAAAAAGATCTCAAATGAGATGGTACTTGTGAAGGATGTTTTTGGTAATTTGGTGAGACTCGTGTTCCTTGTCCTGAGAAAATGAACCATTATTATCAAAATAAATCTTGATTACTTCTTTAATTCTAGAAACCACCTCAAATTTATAAATTAACTTCTTTATCAAAACATCTTCCTATACAAGATCTGATGCATGTAACATCCCGACCTGGATTCCACTAAACGGTTCCCCGATTTGGTGGGTGGCATTGACTCAAGCACGCCTCCCTGTATGCAAGTGGTTTCCAACTATTAGCGAGGGCCTAGGGTGTGTATGTGGGGATACTATTCCCTCATTTCAAAGTGTACCACAGTAATATTAAACATATTAATCAATAGTAGAAGTAGTAAATCAACTAGACAGAAGATAAACATCCAAGATAAGAAAATATAACAATTCCAAAAAATAATCTCATATAAAAAATTATGTGTCAAGTCATGTATCTAAAAATATGGAAAATAGGTATATAGACATACAGTACAATACATGTATCAAAATACCAAAATTACTAAAAAGGAACTATCCTAGCTAAAATCATGAGTCTATCTCAGACTTATTCTCTCCTACTCCTAAGCAGTAAGAAAATCAAGCATCATGTAGTGGGTGATTTCCCTGGTCCCTACATGCATCCATGAAGTCTTTCTAGGTACCCAATAGTGGCCCAAACAGGGTGTGAGATAACACTCAGTAGTCCACCACCAATATTGTCTATAACAAATCTAGGTTTTTCAATAAAATCTAAAGAATTGTGAAATGTATATCATAGGTACAGCATAAATGAAACTAAGTTCCCAAGGAATGTGTGATACAAGTAAAGTGAAATTGTCTACCCAAACAAGGCACCCTGCAAACAATATTTAAGCCCCCATAACAAGGGCAGTGTTAAAAATATAAATAACATGTGTAATATAGTTTATTAAATCCACCGTAATCTGATACCAATACTTGAGCTATATATAAAACATTACAAGAGATACACCATATACATGTTGAACAACCAAGTGTAACCACCAATACAACCATGATTCATAATCCATTATATATCATACATCAAGGCCTTTTCATAAAATCAAGTCATCCATAACAGCATTTCCATGTAATAAAATTGTTCATTCCATGAAGGGCCAAATCTAAGGTATATAAGACCATGGCATCCACATCAAGTCCCAAAATAATCTCAATGTAAATTCAGTAAAGGCTTGCATGGGGTCCAAGGAGAATGTCAAAATACTACGTCCACTATGATCCCAAGAAATATGGATATAAGGGGTAGAAAGGCCCAAGGAATCCTATAGAATCAAGAACCAAGGAAGAAAATAGGTCCAAGGTATCCACTACTACAATCAAGATTCATGGGAGAAACGTCTATGGAATCTATGGAATCATGATCCAAGGAGCTCATCCAAGGTTTCCACTACCATTTCAACTCATCATCTCGTTCATTAATCATTTCACAAATAATCACATTCCATGATTTATTCCAACTCATATAACAATTCCCATTTAAACAATTAAAAAAATTCACATCATGTTATCACATAGAAAAGGAGGCATTAACTCTCTCATAACATCACAATTCAATTATTGTCAATTATAACAGTTCCCTCTATAAAGGAGAGCACTCGCACACCCAATGGGGCAGTATAAGGTAAATCAGATACAAAGGCACACCCCATGGGTGGACTAGGTTGGGGTAAAACCTCTAATAATCTCATTAGAACTAGTGGGAATCCCTAATTGGTTCCAAATCATTCAATTAAATCATTTAATCAATTTAAGGGGAACAAACGGAATTTACTATGTGGGGAACATGTAAACTTTCCTTATAAAACACCAAACCCTAAAAGAAATGTATATACCACCTATTGTAGGTCCATATTAGAGCACACATCTAGTATTGATCTATAATTCGATCCAGATCAAGAGAAAATTTAATAATGGAAAAAAATATTGAAAATAGGTAATATGAGCACGCACATAAATAAATTTTTTGATAAGAATTCAAATGAATAATGGCACAAGAGTAATGAAGAACTCACCAATACAAATCCAATGAGACCTAACGGTGTTCGATTCTGAGTCCAGATAAGAAAACAGTGTAAAATCCTATGGATTAGATTTAAAAGGATATCCCAAGCATTAAAGGTTGTCCAAAAGAGGATAAATAAAATATATTTTAAGTTATAATTGTTTTAAAAAAAATAGGTAATTTCCAGAAGAAATTCTAGGCTTCACAGTTTGGTCGCATGTTTGGCCAGACTGTGTGCAAATTGTGCATCCTTCTCTATGCTAATGGGGGCCCCACATGGTATTATGTGCATGGTTTGGAAAACTATGCACAAACTATTTCTTAGCCACTTTTAAGAACTTAAGAGCCCCTTGCACCACCACCACCACCCCACATGATTTCCATAAACTGTGCACCTCCAGAAAAAGTCCCGGACCACCTCACATGATTAGAAGTAACTATATAGTCTTCATCGTATGGTTTCTTCTAACCATGAGGCATGCCTTATTGTTTCAAAAAGCTGGTATCTAGGCTCCAAACAAGAACTGAACACCCTTGATACACCCATGATCACATTTGGTACTCACATTAGGCTATAAATAAGCATTTAAACCTAAAAACAAAATATTCATACCTCATAGGAAAACCCAAGATCTTAAAATCCCCCCCCCCCCATAAAGAAACACATCCCTAAATTACCCTCCCAAAGGTGTTCAAGAATTTCCTGAGAATAACTCCAGCTACTAAGAACAAACTTCAGCCTCCCACACCCATGTCTCATCCTGTAAATGGTCATGCTTCTATAGAACCCATACTAAAGAAACTAACCAGCCTCAGAGGACCTTCATGCTCTTGTAAACAATATGAAAAGGATGATCCTCAAAGGATGCATCTTCCTATAAATCCACCTCATCCAATTGTAGATTTTGATATGGTTCTGAGTGATAATGGTGCAGCTAAGATATATGGAAGATATTGCACATGCCCTGGTACCTCTGAGGTAACTTTAATTGATAGGCTATCAGCCTAAATATCTCTAGAATCTCAAACAGCTCAACATATCATGGTGAAAACTTACCCTATATCTTAATCTTCATGTATACCAACCTCAGTGAGATATGTAAAAAGACATAATCCCTAACCTCAAACTCTAGAGGTCATCGATGGTGATCAGTGTAAGATTTATGTCAAGACCGTGTAGTTTCCATTTTCTTCCTAATCAACTAGACCTACTCATAAGTCTCCTCCACAAGATGTGGTACCAATAAAGCTATCTCGCCTACCTCTGACCATCACAGGTGATATCGACATGGCCTACCATAAAAATCATATTAATATTCAATCTTTATAGTCACATGATAACTATTTTTGTAGGATAACTCAACTAGGGAAATATGCCTCTCCCATGTGCCCCCAAAATCCAGGATGCATGCTCGTTGTATGTCCTCAAGTACCTAAATCATGTGCTCTAACTGGTCATAATTATGAGGGTGGTATATTGTTCTTAGAATCACCTATATACCCAACACCCTCTGTAAACTCTTCCAAAAATGAGACATAAATTAGGTGTCCCTATCTGATATATCGGTTTGAATAACCACCTGAAGTCTCACTATCTTATAGATATACAAATGCCCAAGCTCATCCACTGAGAAGGTATCCCTGATTTGTATGAAATTAGAAACCTTCATAATATTGTCCACAAAAAACCACACATCAGCACTACCTTGAGGTGACCTCAGAAAACCAATCATGAAATCCATCGCAACATCATCCCATTTCCACTCATTAATGGGTAACTGCTATAAAATCCTAGTTGTTCCCTGGTGTTCTGCCTTCACCTAATGATAGGTGGAACACCTCATAACAAAACAAGATACCTCAAATTTTATACCTGTCCACCAGTATTGATGGAATAAGTCATGATACATCTTAGTGATGTTGGGGTATGCTACCTAAACTAAGGCATGAAATTCATGCATCAGCTCCTCATGTATCTCCACTGGAACCCAAACACAACTATGAATACGTAGAATTTCATCCTCTCCAATAGTCCAACCAAGTGGAGGGTCCTCAACTACCACACTCTCCCATAGGACTAGGACCTCTAAATTAGATAGTTGCCTTATCCTCACTATATCCAGAAGGGTAGAGGTCATAGCTAAGGATGAAAGAAAATTCTACTCGAGACTATCCTTTACCTTCTGGTGCATCTTGGAAAATAGGACTATAAGATTACACTGGCTACTGTATATTTTCCTTATCATTTTACAAATATTATTACATTATTTTAAGCATAATTAACCATCAAATACAAACCAAGGATCATTAAGTATAGTGTATTTGGAAGACTAGATACATAAAACTGAAAACATGGAAATAGAATAAAACATATTTATATTAATCAACCATAATGAGATCCTAACTTCATTTGAGAAGTTAAATTTTCATAGGATAACCTGGAGAATACATATATAAAATGTATGATATAAAATTCTTAGTAAGGGAATAAACATAGAAATAAAGAATAACACAAGGGTTATAAGGCATAACATGATGACATAAAAAGGCATGGAACATGAATAAACATATGGAAGAATAACATATAGAAAATGGTATCATGTAATCATGGAAACATAGGAATGTGGTAGAAAAATTTAACATGACATAAACATGATCTAAGGCTAACATCCAATACTATATCACATGGTGTAAAAGGTACCATAAAGGAATCAGGTTTACTCCATGTCCCAACATGACATCTCATGAGACTAAACATTACACAATGAATTAGAGTGATTTTTGGGGCACCCATCATAATATGTTCAGTCATATGTATTCCTCATGAAGAATCAAACATAAGGGATAAACATAAGGGTTACCCATGGAAAGAAATGGGTATCAAAATCATGTCATAAGGCATAACCAATGAGTATATCATAATGGTGTCCATAAAGTAATGGATTAAAATCATACATGAACATTAATAAGTAAAAATATTCATATATCATGATAAATGATGTACAACTAAAGTGAAATCATTAAAAATGGTATTTAAGAAACATTAGAAATGATTTACTTTAGTACGATTTATGGGAAAACATTAAAGAGACTTTAAAGAGGACAAAGGCATAATTTTTATATAAAACCAGAAATTAACTAAGATAATTTTTCATGATCAAATGAGTGATTTTATAAATATATTGGTGGATTATAATATATTATGGTATGTACTTGAAAATGGGTAAGAAATTGGGAAGTTCCCTTTAATCGGGCTTGCTTATCGGGAGGAACTGAAAAGGGAACCTTATAAAACATGTATTTCTCTATCAAATAAAGAAGAATTGATCTTGGCACATATGTTTGTAACATAAAAATATAATTTAGTAGGATTATATAAGAATAATTAATAATTAAATTGGGTTAAATAGAGAGAAAGCATAACCTGAAGGAAAAAATGGAGGTTTAGAGAGAATCCCTTACCTTATGTCTGAAAGTGTTCTAAAATTGCACTTAATATCATGGATAATCAAATTAGATACATTAATTAATTAATTAATAACATATTATAAATTTACTTTATTTATTATAATTTTACTAAGTTCATTTTTTGCCCTTTTTATGAGTTATAAGATTCAATTTCATCATTCTGGGAGCGTTCATTTCATGATTTTATGATCAGTTCTCTTGAGTTTAATTATGAGAGTTCTTGTCAAATGGAAGAAAAACTCTAGAAGTGGAATTATATAATATTGATTCACCTAAATAATTTTAAATGGTATCATATATAATTTTTTTCTAATATGATAATTATTCTTTAGATAAAATGTTAATGAAAAATGATTAGTTTATTTTGGCGTTTTTTCGATCATCATGAACTAGTTTTGTTTTATTATTTAATATTATGTATATAAATTAGTTACATAATATGAAAAAAGATATAATATACATGTTTAAATATATTTAACCAAAATAATCTTTTTATTCACATACTTTAATGCAGTAATGGAAAACAAAAACTTGTTGTCTATGAAAGCGGTGAATTGACACCTTACGGATGATGTTTTCATTTTTAGAATAAAATGAGAAGGGAATGGATCTTATTATTTATATTCCATTAAAAAAATAAAATTAAATTATATATATGATATAGGATTTATCATGTAACTTTTTATTGTGGAGGAAAGTATGAGGTAGAATAAATAAATAATTTAAAATAGAAAGATGGAGGGTTTTACCTCTTGTATATTGTCTCCTTGAGAACCTCCTTAAGGCACTAGGGTTTAGTCTTTTGTTGAGACCAAAAGTTCTTGGGAATGGAGAATAGGATTTGGAAGGTAATTGGATATAATTTAGACAATATTCAAGGCTTTATATGTGTGAGGAGAATAGGTGGTGAGGAGTGGTATTTATAGTGGGAGGAGAGGGGTGTTTTTAATCATTTTATTCATTTATTTATTATTTTGTCTCAAGACTATGAATAGTGTTAATTATTATGACTAATTATAGTAACTAGAGAATTTGAGCTTGAGATAATGGTCACTTACATCATCCATGACTCAATAATGACTTGAAAATTCATTTATTTACTTATAATGTTAAATACTATAAATTATCATATTTCACTATTCACCAAAAATTCAACTATTTTAGAAAAAAAACCAAAAATTCACCCTAACCATTTTTTAAATTTTAGATTTCAAAAATGGACTCCATTTTATGAAAATAATTTTCTAAATATGATAAACTTAATGTTTAATTAAAATCATCATTTATTCAAAAAATATTGATTTTAAAATTATAACTGATTTTATGACACTTTGAAAAATTAATTTTGGTCTCATAAAAATATCATATAATCATAATAAAACAAAATATTAATTTATGAATCAATTTTATGAAATTAAATTTCCTTTTAAATCATTATATTAATTAAAAAATTATAAATAAACATTTATGTTTCACAAAAATATCAATATTTAATTTATCATTTTTAAAATATTTATTTTCTTATTCCATGACATAAATATATCATATTTTCATTTATAATATTCATAAATTTTATTTATAATTTCATAGGTTAGTATATATTCTATTAGTCGGGTTACTATTCTTAATGATCATATTACTATTCCAATGATCAAGTTACTATTCTATAGGTATAGGTTTCTTAATTTCTATAAATACCACTTATTTTATTCTTAATTTATGAAAATAATGTTTTTATTGGGATATCTATGTGAATTATGTATTTTATACTATATAAAATAATTATAAGAAGGTAAATTTCGTTGATAAAATTATGGGTCGTTACATTCTTCCCCCCTTATGAAATTTCACCCTCAAAATTTCATTTTGCACTCTAAGTTGAAAACAGGTGAGGATAATTCTCCTATTTCTCACCATTAACAAGAAATGAAAAAATAAAATTAGGGGGATCAAATAATTATCTAATAAGAATAATAAAAGGAAACTTTTAATATATAAGGATAAAATTTTAAATGGAAAGTATATCCTATCTTTTGATTCCCTAAGTTACAATCTAAGTTATCCATGGTGATAGAATTATCCCTAGGTTTCTTACTAAAGTATTCTAGTACTAATATCTAAGAATAACTAGACCATAATATGATGCAAACTATAGAGTCCTTATCCTTTTACACATATTATTACATGATTTTAAGCATAATTAACCATCAAATACAAACCAAGGATTGTAAAGTATAGTATCTTTGGAAGACTAGGAACATAAAAATAAAAACATATAAATAGAATAAAACATCTTTATATTAATCATCCATAATGAGATACTAACTTCCTTTGAGTACTTTTATCTACATAGGATAACCTAGGGAATACATGGACAAAAGGGATGATCTAAAAAGCCTAGTAAGGAATAAACATAGAAATAAAGCAGGCATACGGATTAGAAGGCATAACAAGATGACATAAAAATGCATGGAACATGAATAAACATGTGGAAGAATAACATATATAACATGGGATAATTTAATCATGGAAACATATGAATTTGGAATCAACATATAACAAGACATGAACATGATCCAAGGATAACTGTCCAGACTATATCACATGGTGGACAAACTCTCATAAAAGAATCAGGTTTACTTTCTGTACAAACATGATGTCTCATGAGACTAAATATTTCCCAATGCATTGGAACACTATCTAAGTGCACACATAATAACATGTCTATGCATATGTGTTCCACATGAAGAATCAAACATAAGGGATAAACATAAGGGTCCATGGAAAGAAATGGGTATCATAATCATGTCATAAGGTATAACCAATGAGCATATCATAATGGTGTCCATGAAATAATGGATTAAAATCATGAATGGAAATTTATAAGGAAAAATAGTCATATATAGTGATAAATGATTTCCAACTGTAGTGATATTATTAAAAAATATTATTTAATAAACTTTATAAATGAGTCACTTTAGTGTAGTTTTAAGGGGGAAGATTAAAGAGACTTTAAAGAGGACAAAGGCATAATTTTTTTATAAAACTGAAAATGAACTATGATAGTTTTTAATGATAAAATGATTGATTTTAGAATTATATTTTTGTCTTAGAATATATTATTTTATGTACTTTAAATGGGTAAGGAACTGAGAAGTTCCCTTTAATCGGGCTTGCTTATCGGGAGGAATTGAAAAAGGAACCTTATAAAACATATATTTCCCCATAAAATAAAGAAGAATTAAGATAGGTGTATATGTTTTTAACATAAAAAAATAATTTATGAGGAATAAATTATAATAATTAAGAATTAAATTAGGGTAAAGAGTGAGATAAAGTGTAACCCGAAGGAAAAAATGGAGTTTTTGAGATAATCCCTTACCTTATGTCTCAAAGTATTCTACACTTACACTTAATGTATTGGATAATAAAATTAGATCCATTAATTAATTAATTAATTAAGAACATATTATAAATTTATTTTATTTATTATAATTTTATTAAGTTCATTTATGGACGTTTTTATGAGTTATAAGATTCAATTTCTTCATTTCTAGAGCATTCATTTCATGATTTTATGATCAATTTCCTTGAGTTTAATTATGGGAGTTCTTTTCAAATGGAAAAAAAACCTAGAAGTGAAATTATATGATATTTATGAACATATATAATTTAAAATGGTCCCATATATCATTTTTTCAGATATTATAATGATTCATTAGATAAAATGTTAATGAAAAATGATTAGTTTATTTTGGTGTTTTTCCATCATTACGAACTACTTTTGTTTTATTATTTAATATTATGTATATAAATTAGTTCCAGAAAATGAAAAAGGATATAATATAAATTTTTAAATCTATTTTAACCATAATAATGATTTTATGGAAATCCTTGAATGAGTTAATGGAAAACAAAAACTTATCGTCCACGTAGGTGGTGAATCGACACCTCACGGATAATGTTTTCATTTTTAGAATAAAAGGAGAAGGGGAGGTATTTGATGATTGATATTCCATTAATAAAATAATATTATAGTATATATGTGATAATTTAGTTAACATGTAACTTTTTATTTTGGATAAAAGTATGAGGTAGAATAAATAAAAAATTTAAAAGAGAATGGTGGAGGGTTTTACCTCTTGTATATCATCTCCTTCAGAACGTCCTTGAGGCAATAAAGTTTAGTATTTTGTTGAGACCCAAAGCTCCTGGACATGGGGAAGAGGATTGGGAATGTAATTTTTCAGAATTTATACAATATTCAAGACTTTTTAGGTGTGAGTAGAATAGGTGGTGAGGGGTGGTATTAATAATGGGAGGAGATGGGTGTTTTGATTATTTTATTCATTTGTTTATTATTTTTGCTCAAGACTATCAATAGTGTTGATTCATGTGACTAATTAGAGTAACTAGAGAATATGAGTTTGACATAATGTCCACTTACATCATCCATTAGACAACCAGGACTCAAAAATTCATTTATTTACTTATAATGTTAAATACCATAAATTATTATGCTTCACTATTCACCAAAAATTCAACTATTTTAGAAAAATCCCAAAAATTCACTATAACCATTTTTCAACATTTATATTTCAAAAATGGAATCCATTTTATGAAAATAATTTTCTAAATATGAGAAAATTAATTTTTAATTAAAATCGTTATTTATTCAAAAAAATATTGATTTTAAAATTATAACTGATTTTATGACACTTTGAAAAATTAGTTATGGTCTCATAAAATTATCTTATAATCATAGGAAAAAATTATTAATTTATGAATCTATTTTATGAAAATAAATTTTCTTTTAAATCATTATATTAATTATAAAATTGTAAATAAACATTTACATTTCACAAAAATACCAATACTTAATTTATCATTTTTAAAATATTTATTTAATTATTCCATGATAAAAATATATCATATTTTTATTTATATGATACCTAAATTTTATTTATACTTTTATAGGTGAGGTTTCCATTCTATTGGTCGAGTTACAATTCTTAATGGTTACATTACTATTCCAACGGTCAAGTTATTATTCCATTGGTATAGGTTCCTTAATTTCTATAAATACCACTTATTTCATTATTAATTTATGAAAATATTGATTTTTTTGGAATTTATATGTGATTTATGTGTTTTATACTATATATCATACTTTTAATAATGGAAATTTTATTGATAAAATTTTGGGTTGTTACATACTAGCCTCTTGAACTGCATGTATCGGAGCCCTCCTACTCAGTGTATCAGCCACTGCATTTCTCTTTATAGGAATATAGATAAGATTTAAGTCAAAATATTGTAGGTACTAAACCTACCTTTTCTACCTCATATTCATATCATTCTGTGTAAATATATACTTGAGGTTGTTTTGGTATGTGTACACCAAAAAATTATCTCCTAATAAATAGTGTATCCAACAGCACAAAGAATGAAAAACTATAGCTAACTTGAGATCATGATTTAGGTAATTCCTTTCATGTGGAATTAGCTGAAAAGACCTGTATTCCATGAATCTGTCCCCCTTCATCATAACTGATCCTATCATGATACCTGATGCATCACAATACGTAGTGTTTCTCCTATCCGGTGAAGAATTAGGGTCAGCACTGAATTCAATCTCCCTTTCGACTCCTAAAAGGTTGTATCATTGGTATCTAACTATACAAACTTCACATCCTTCTTATTCAATATTTTAATAGGTTATACTAAGTGTGATAATTCATGTATGAAATGCCTGTAATATCCATCTATCCCCAAGAAACTCCATATGTCAAATACATTCTTAGGATGCTCCTAGGAAACTAAAACTCTCACCTTCTCTGGGTCAATTGATACTCCTTTCTCAGAGATAATATAACCCATGAAGTGAATATTTTCCATATAAAAGTGGCACTTTGTGATCTTATCATATAACTTATGATCTCTCAGTATATCTAAAATGATCTCAAGATATTTGGCATGGTCATGTCGATTATGAGAATACACCAATATATAATCCATGAATACCACCACAAACAAATCAAGATAAGGATGGAAAAATATATTCATCAATGTTGTGAAAACTTTTGGTGCATTTGTGAGACCGAATTTCATAACCAGATAATCATATAGACCATACCTCCTATAAAAATCTATACAAGGTATGTTTGTAGGTTGAACACTCACCTGATGATATCTCGATCTTAAATAAATTTTTGAGAACATCCAAGATCCTTATAGCTGATCAAAAAGGTCATCTATCCATGGAAATGGATATCGGTTCTCAACCTTCGACCGGTTCAAATTTTGGTAATCAACACATATCATGAGGGTATCGTATGCCTTTTTCACAAAAAGGAATAGTAAACACCATAGAGAAGTATTGAATTATATAAACCCCTTTTCCTCCAAGTTCTATATCTGCCTATTGAGATCCGGAAACTCTATAACAGTCATCCTATAAGGAGGAATGGATACTGGTGAAACTCCTAGAACTAGCTCAATGGAGAACACCACCTCTCTCTTAGGAGGTAAACCAAAAAAGTAATTTGGGAAAACATACCTGAAAAGATCTAATTCTAAAGGGAAATATACCTGATGTAATCTATGATCATCTAGTTACAAACTAGCAATTTGAGTTGTTATCCCACTGATCCCATGATGCATTTCTCCATCTTGTCTCTCTAGGACATCCTATTCACCCTTGTGAATAAAAAATCCTCCCTATAGTGATGTGAAAGTTACCTTATGGGGATAAAAATAAACATGGGATCGATAAACAACTAGATAGTCCATCTCAAGTATGAAATTAAACCTGGTCATCTCTAGGATAAAAATATCCCATACGAAGTGACACCCACAAATCTCAAGGGGTAACTCTCTGCACTAGCGTACACCCTCTGTTCTGGTTCCCAGTGGAGTATCGAGTGTCATAAGGACCTCAAAAAATTGAACAAAAAGACCAAGGATTTCCAACATAGGTGAAAATATTAAAATATGATAATAACCTATATCAAAAAGAGAAGATAAAAAAGTATAGGATACTAAGATTATACCTCTCATAGTAGATAGATTGGTTCTCCTCTCCTCAGGTGTAGGAAGTATAGAATATATCTAGCCTGAACCACGACCCTATGAAATAACCTCAATACCTGGAGTATCCCCAATCTAATTTCTAGTTACAACTAGTGAATAGATTCCTTAGCCACAACCACTACCTCATCCTAACTAATTGGTACTAGTCTAGCTCTTAGCCTGATGTAGAGTTGTGAAACCCGCTCCAGAACCTGGTGTCAGAGCAAAACCCCTTCCACTAATTACTAGAGGGAAGGTCCTACAAAAATTTTATATGTGGACCATCCTTATAAAAGCTACAATCGATTGGGTCTTGATCACATTATTTCTTCATATGTCCCCACCTACTACATTGATTATAGAAAATAGTTCTACCAGCACTAACAGCCTGGATGGTACTCACCTCATGAGAAGCCTCAAAATGGGGCTTCCTGTTACTAGAAGTTGAACCACTTGGCCGAAATATTGAACTGTCATGCTCTGCACCCCCATATTTCCTTAGGTTCTACTCTATAATCATATCCTTGTTCAATATCTCAGTAATAGTCATCAACCTAAAAATTTTGACATGCGATCAAACAGTATGCATGAGACCTTCCTCAAAGCATCTCACCATCTATAGCTCATCAGCAAGGTATATCAGAACAAAACACTAAAGCTCTGTAAAGTGTGCTGAATATTCCATAAAAGTCATCATTTCCTACACTTGAAGCATAAAATCATCGGCCTGATCTTCTCTTAGGGTCTCAAGGAAAAATTAATCATAAATCCTAGATTTTAAATCCCTCCAAACCATATCCTGAAGCGTATTAGCCTTGTTTAAAACATCCCACTAGCACTTAGCTGCTCCCTGAATCATATATTTCATGATATTCACTCTCTTCTTAGGAGGTATCTCCAGATGTTCTAAAATCAAAAAATTTGTCTCAAGTCATAGATCAGTACCTATGGACCTCCATCCCTCATAAACATGGGTAGGTGATTTTGTAAGAACACATGTGTCAGCTTAGCCATAGATGAGGAAAATTATGATGCTCCCTGAAAAGTATTTATATAGTATAGAAAAACTTTATGGAACTGTGCCTCATCACCTGTGTTTGGTAAAACCATTGGTGCCTCATCTGGCATTATAATAGGATCTACTGGTATCCCATGGCCCACCACCTTTATATCATGGTCGTCTCCACCCTTCTGGTGTATGTTGAAGGTTGTGGTACCATGTCTCTACAATTACAAACACATGCCTTAGAAAGGATTGATAATGGGAGATCACAGTTAAAAGTGTAGGATATGTCAAAACCTTCTTATAATTAGTCATACCCCTCTGCCTTCTCCTAAATCTACGATTGGGTAAAAAGAAACAGTTGTAACATCACTAGAGACACTACCTATTTACCACTCTAAAGTTGGGTCAAGAGAAAGTTCTCTGTTTCACATTTTAAATATCCATTTGAATTCATATTTATATCAAAATTTTATTTAAATGGTTGAACCAAATGAGCCACCACAGATGGTCCATAAGGTCCCATACACCTCATGAAATGAAATATGGTGTCCACTTAATCCACACTATAATACATTCCAGGCCATGTAACCAATAGTCCATGAATCAATGTGTCATATTTGACTACTTATGGTGTCTACTGTAGCCTAATAGGGAAAACACTATTTAGTTTATAGTGGGAAATCTAATTATCAACAATTTTTCTCAATATTCTTCATAAATAATTTATCAAACAATAGTTATATCACACAAAGAATATATCACACAGTCATGTAGTCAAGTAATTCACCCTATATGGCATGTCATAATGCATGGCATGTGAATCCTATCGGGCTCCTAAAAGGATTTTGGAGATTCATACCCACATCTCATCAAGAAGTGGTAAAACATATCCTCAATAATATCAATAATAACAACACAATTCAAGTGGATCACCCAACTATGGAATCAAATCAATAGTAGTAAAAAAAATCCAGAAAACAGCAATTTCCATTTTAGGAAATTAGAATTTTTCCTATATATGGGTTACCTACTCCCAAGAATAGATCATTACCAAATTCCAATTCTATACTAACCCCTTTCTATTATCATAAAATATTAAGGCAACAAATAAAACCTCTGATACAACTTTGTAACGTCTTAACCCAGATACCGCTAAATGGTTCCCTGAGTCGGTGGGTCACATAGCCTCAAGAGCACCTCCCCATATTCCAGAGGCTTCCAAATAGTAAAAAAGGCATGGGGTGTGTCTATTGGGAGACTATTCCCTTATGTTAGAGTGTATCATAGTGTTATTAAAAAGATCATTCCATAGTAGAATTAGTAAATCAACCAGAAATAAGATAAACATCCAAGATAGGAATGTAAAATAATGGTAAAAATAATCTCATATACAAAATTATGTGTCATTTCATGTCTCTAAAAATATAGAAAACTATTATACAGATATCCAATACAATACATGTATCAAAATAACAAAAAACCAAAAAGGAATTATCCCATCTAGCATCATTATCCTAGCTCAGTACTATGGTCTCCTCCTTCTAAGTAGTAAGAAAATCAAGCATCATACAATGGGCGCTTGGCCCAATCCCTACCTACATCCATGAAGTCTGTTCGGATACCCAACAGCATACCAAACAAGGTATGAGATAACACTTAGTAGGACACCACCAATGGTGTCTATAATAAATCTAGGTTGTGAAATACATGCTAAATAAATTTGCAATGTATAACACTGGCATAGAAAAAATGAAACAAAATTCCAAAGGCATGTGTTATATAAGAAAATTGAAACTATCTAGCCAAACAAGGATCCCTACAAACAACAGTCAGGTTCCTATAAAAAAGGTAGATTAAAAAATAAAAATATCAAGTGTAATACAATCCATTCAATCCAATGTAATATAATACCCATACTCAGGATATCTGTAAAACATGCCAAGAGATCCACTATGGTCACACTGTACACCAAGTGTAACCACTACCACGATCATGCTGAATAATCTATTATATATCATACATAATGACATTTTCATATAATCAATTCATCCACAATATCCTTTCCATGTAACAAAAGTTCTTATACCATGATGGGTTGGATCCAAGGTATAGAAGACCAAGGCATCCATGTTGAGTCCTAAGAGCATCTTGATGGAAACTCGATAAAGAATTGTGTGGGTTCCAAGGATTATTTCAACAGACTATGTCTATAGTGATCCCAACCAAGCTGGATCCAAGTTGTATTAACACCTAAGGAATCCTATGAAATCAAAACCTAAGTAGGAAAACATGTCCAATTCATCCACTACCACAATCATGATCCATGGGATAAATGTCCATGGCATCTATGGAATCGGGATCCAAGGATCACATCCAAGGCATTCACTACCATTTCAATTCATCATCTCATTCATTTATTATTTCACAAATAATCATATTCCACGAGTTCTTCCAACTCATATAAAAATTCATATTAAAATAAATAAAACAATTCACATCATGTTATCACATAGAAAAGGAGGCATTAACTCTCCCATAACATCACAATTCAATTCTCATCAATTATAATGACTACCTATAGTAAGGAGATCACTCACACACCCAGTGGGATTGTATAAGGTAAATCAGATACATTGGAACACCCCGTGGGTGGCCTATATTGGGGAAACAACCTTCAATAATCTCAATAGAACTAGTGGGCATCTCTAACGGGTTCCAAAACATTCAATTCAATAATTTAATTAATTTAAGGGGTGAAATCATAAAGTTAGGCTTGAGACACATGGAAACTATTATTATAAAACACCAAACCCTGAGGGAAAGGTATATACCACCTACAAAGGTACGTAGTAAAGAACTCATCTAGTATTAATCTTTGATTCAGTCCAGATTGAGAGAAAAATAAAGAATGGACAAAAATAATGAAAATATGGAATAATATGTTGCACCAAAATAACTCCATTGATATGAAGTCAAATGAATAATTATAGAAGAGTAATTAATAACTCACCGGAATGAATCCAATGAGACAAATGGTGTTCGATTCTGGGTCTATATGAAAAAACTATAGAAAATCATATGGATTGGCTTTTAAAGGAGCTCCCAAGCCTTGAAGTATGTCCAGCGGAGGAGAAATAAAATAGATTTTAATTTATAATATTTTTAAGGATAAATATTTAATTATTCCAAAAATACTGGGTCACACAGTTTGGCCACACAGTTATCCAAACTGTATTCCAACCATACACCCTTCTCTATGCTAAGGGGGCATTACATGGTCTTATGTGCACGGTTTTCCAAACTATGTGAAAACCATTTCTTAGACACTATCAAAAACTATAGATCCCCTTGAATGGGTGTTCCCCCCACCCCCTTCCATATGGTTTATTTAAACTATGCTTCTCCTGACATAGGCCTAGACCACCTTGCACAGTAATAAGTAACCATGCAGCCCGCCCCGCATGGTTTCTTCTAACCATGAAACCTTCCTTTTCTTCAATAATTTGGGCTCCAAGATCCGAAAAAGACTCAAACACCATTAATACACCCATAATCACATTGGGTTCCCACATCAGTCTATAAAAAATAATTTAAATTAAAAAATAAAAGATGCATACCTCGTAGGAAAACCCAGGATCTTAAGATCCAACAATGTATGCTAACTCTTTTGTTGAGTCCATTATAGTGGGTTATTTTAGAACTTTTCCAACTAATAGATCCACTATTTGGAAAAAACAAAATATTTGATTGATATCTCATGTCATTTTTATCATATTGGAAACTATCTTTGATGGAACCCTTTCCACAAATCTCATCCTCTCCTTCAAATACTAAGAAAATATCCTTATTTCTTCTCAGGTATTTAGGGATTTTCATAACAACAATACAGTGAATCTCACTAATATTGGATTGGTATCTACTTTTAATTCTCAATATATAAGTGACATCATTTTGAATACACAAAATATTATACATGATATATTATGTAGTAGAAACATAAGAAATTATATTCATCATTTCTAACTCTTTAAAAGGATCTTAAATCTTTCCAAGATTCATGCCATGTAACACTGGTAAAGACCTATTTTGAGAATTATCTATATTAAAACTCTTTATTAATTAACCAATATATTTGTTATAACTCAATCCAACTAGCCTCTTAGATCTATCTCTATAGATATTTATACTCAGTATGTAGGATGTTTCACCCATGTATTTCATTGAGAAACATTTTCCCAACAATATATTTACTGAGTGAAAATTTGGGATATCATTTCTGATAAGAAGTATGTAATACACATAAAATATTATAAATTAAACCACACTCCCACTAATCCACTTTTATAATCATGAATCATATTTATTATTGATAAAACCAAACTATTTTATTTCATCATCAAATTGGATATTCCAACTCTGAGAAGCTTGATTCGATCAATAAATGGACCATTGTAACTTAAAAACCATAATAGTCTCATTTGGAATTTCAAAACCTTCAGATTTTATCATATACATTTCCTAGATTAAATTATCATTAAGAAAATAAATTTTGATATCCATTTGATATATATCATAATTATAATGATTTGTTATGGAAAGAAAAATCTAGATGTAATTTATCATCACAATAGGTGAAAAGGTCTCTTCATAGTCAATGTAATGAATTTTTGGATGACCCTTTTCCATAAGGAATTATTTATAGTTAGATACTCTACCATCCATGTAAATTTTCTTAAGAAAAATACACTTTAACCCTATGGTTTTTACCCCTCCAGTTGCATCCATCAAGTTCCAAACTTCGTTAGTGTACATGGATTCCATTTCAGATTCAATGGAATTTAGCGATATCTCAAAATTAGAACTCTCAATGACATATTGGTAGGTAGTAGGTTTATCTAATATGAACATTACTTTATTATCATCCATCATAAGAAATCTATATATATCAGTCTCTTCATAAATCTTATAAAACCATTGAGGTACTTGTGTAACTTGAGTTAATTATTATTCAGAAACTCGTTGTTGAACTGACTCAAATAATATATTAGGAACACTTCATATTTTTTAGTCTTGAACTTATCCAAGTTAAAATTTCCTCCTAATTAATCCTTGACTTATGTTCTCCCTTTCAAGGTAACCACCACATCAATCCCCAGACACATTATTTTCAGTATGATTATAGAAATAATATCCCATTGTTTCCTTAGTATAACCAATATATAATCATTTCTCTTATATTGGGTCTAGTTTATTGAAATCCAAATGTTTTACATATGATTCACAATGAAAAATTCTCATAAATGATATATTGGGATGTTTCCTAGTCCATATATCATATGGTATCTTTATATTTACTTATATGGAATATAGTTAAGTAGGAACACTATAGCTTCTAGGGAATGTCCCAATAATGAAATAATAAGGTCATGTTGGATCTTTATCAATTAAATCATGTTCAAAAGGGTGTGATTTATCCTCTTAGAAACACTATTACACTATGGTGTTCTAGGTAGAGTGAGTTATAGAATAATTCCATAATTTCTTAGATTATTTGTTAATTCTTAGATCAGGTATTTACCAACCCAATCAAATCAAATAATCCTTATACTTTTTCCTTGTTGATTTGATAAGGTGTAATAAAACTCTTTTAACCTTTCAAAAGTTTCATGATTTTGAATTATTGGAAACACATAACCATACTAAATAATGTCATTAATAAAATTAATTAAGTACATAAACCCACCACTTTCTTGAGTAATCATTGGTCCACACAAATAAATATGTATGAGATTCAATACTCTACTATCCCTTTCACCTTTTACACCAAAAGTGCATTTGTTTATTTTTCATAATAAATAATATTTTTATATATCAAATGTTTCATAATAGAATGATTCCAATAATTAATTTCTATTGAGTCTTTGGATGGGTTTCTCATTTATATCTCTAAGGGGAAATTCCAAATATAGGTGGGGTTATAATAAAACATTACCTCCTTATTTTTAATTTTATAGATAATATTATCCATATTCTTAATGTATAAACCATTTACCACATTCCCAATTCCATAAAACATTTCATTCATTCATTCATATATATATATAACAAATATTTATCTTAATAATGAAGGAAAATCCCTTCTTTTACAAACAAAATATATAAATCAAATTTCTATTTATGGAGGGAATATAATAATAGTTCTCTAATTCTACAACTAATTCACTAGGTGTACTTATATCATAAGTGATGACATCCAATGCAACAATTCTTGCTCCATTTTTGATGCAAACATCTACTTTTCCCTTTTTCAATTCCATCTTATCTATGAATCTATTTTTTTTGGAACAAGTGGGTGATGAATAATAAATATTTAATACCCATGATTCATAGTTATAGAAATTTTATTTTATAAAATTTACATTAAAATTATTAGAAATATTGTCTTTGAGAACACTTCTCAACCTTAGATTCCAATCTAGAACTGTTTTATAGTCCATACCTATAAAAGATATCAGAACGATATATATAATGTATTCCATAATATATAAAACTATATATATATATATTTGAGTATCATGTTTTATATATTTTCATAAATTAATTTTAATGAATGTAATCTCACTAAAAATGATGATGTCATACATCATATTCATTTAATGATACAAGACCCATATTTCAACATTACTTGCACCAATTTGAGAACGTAAATATTCCATAACTATATAGGTAATACAATAATTCCCAATCATATCATATATTATTCTTGGATAGATGAGTAGATAACTCTTTATCAATATCCATGATATAGATATAAACTCAAATCTATTCCCCTGGTATCCTAACTATTACGGTTTGCCAATTAAGTGTAACCCAAATAAAATTATAATAATAAGGAACTTAATCACTAATGTCACCTTATTAATTTATCTCCTTACACAATATAATCTATGTGAACCTAATCATTAGGGTCACCTGTATTAAATGATCAAGTTCTGGACAAGTGCCTATTTGGAATGAATCTCATACTTAGTATCTGAGGGGTTTTCTTTTAAATTCTAACCAATTTAAAATACATCCTATTCATATTGAATTAATAAATATTTCATTACATGAAACTTATAATATCATGTTTTATTAATTTATGTGTGTGTGTGTGTGTGTTTTTCTAATGAATTAGTTTTGGAATCATTATTCTAACTACCAAATTAATATGTTCAAAACATATTAATGTGTAACACTTTACATAAACCATAGTTTGTGTTACTCAACCAAAAAATAGTAGTTAAACATATTCATACATATATAAATGAATCATATTCATAAGACATGTGAACTTTTCATGTAAAGGTTTACAAATATATTTGAATAATAATCTATAAATGAGTAAATCTTGAGCCAAAAATATCTAACCCTCACCTTTCTAGAATAAGGAATAAGCCTCATGGATAGTGGGAAGTCTGGCCTAAAGTCCATCTACCCAAGGATACTTTACTCAATATAGAATACAATTCATAATAACTCCAACACCTAATATATATAAACAATATTCAATAATAGATTCAAGCTAATAACATTAATTATAAACTGAGGTAAAGTTAGTTGAAAACTAAATTTTATATTTTCATACCTAACATACAATACATGAAATAAAATTTTTAAATTAGGGTGGTAGATGAGAGTTTAGATTACCCTGTAATATTGTATGAAACCAAGGATCAAATACTAATGGAGGGAAATTTTTAAGGTACTTTAATAGTACAGTAGCAGTAATGTATAAAGTACTCTGTTGTACTGTATCAGTTAGAACTATTCATCCGATATGGGCCTTCGAGCCACTGTTTTGGTCCTACGGACCATAGGGCCTTTGGGCCACCATTATACTTTGGGCCACAAGACCTTCAAGCCACCTCAAGCCAATGGTCAATGGTATTTCGAGCCATAGGACCATGAATTATTCCAAGGAGAACAACATAGGATTAGTCCCTTAAATATGATTCATAACAAGTAGCATCCACCAGAGTAAAGCTAACCAAGTTCGAAGGATGAGAGGGTATGGAAATTTACATTGATACCAGACATCAGGAAAATATATATGGGGAAATTCTAGAAAATCAACCATGTGAGGTGGGGATTTAGGCACCTTCAATGATGCAGATATTGGGGAGGGGCAGTTTCAAGTGTGATCAGATATTTGGGCATTCAGGTCATGTATTGGTCCATATTCCTATGGTCCTTTAGTTCATATACTGGGCCTTTTTCCTTTGGGCCTATAGGTCATGTAAGGGTTCCTTCTCAACCTAGCTAAAAAGGATGATTATCTGAAAAAAAAATACCAAAGTCCTTCAGGCTAGGTTGACCACCACCATGGTATAAAAATTTATAAGAACAAATTTATCACATAAAGTAAAGCATACATAATATTCAAATTTCATGAAAAAATTATAAAAATGAAAAGACTAATAAATTAAAATTTTATTTATTTTCAAACATGAGATGTAAATATGAATATTTCATATTTTATTTAGGCATGTAAATATTCTATTCACAATTTCTATCAATTATCAATTATAAAAAATTTATTACTATAATAAATAATATCCAAAATATTAAATTTTAAACATTTTAGGTTATATCATATTTTGTGATAGATAATGGGAATTATCAATCATAATATTTTATTCCTATTTGTGCTTAAGATAGAAATTTTTATACATTTTCAATCGTATTTGACAGTATCCCTTATATCGTTGATACAGTATGATGCCCTGTTTTAGTGAAACCTGTGATTTAATAATATATTATGATACCACATATCATATATTATAGTATAGTACTAAACCATGAGATTTTTATATTTCATACCCTATGATATACAATATTCATGCACTATGACTAAGAAAAATAGAAGAAAATATTCATATCATATATTACAATATGGATCAAGAGATTACGACTTACATGTTCTTTACAAAAAGAATAAGACAACATATTGATTCATTGATGGATGTGGATCTGATAATACTAATGGGTTTTAGAGGATCATATCTTGAGTTAATATATTGAATAAAACTATAAAATATCCAAATCTATCATCAAAAGAAGCAACATATTAAAATAAAGAACATAAAAAATAGGTATACCTTTATCACTGTAAGCTTCATATCTCTAGAAGGTGATGGGGTTTTTGTGATATAGATCACTGAGATAAAACCAAATTAATCTCTCCCTCATGGGTTGTACATTGTTATAGGATCCTCATTATAATTAAAGTACCCATGAATCCCCAAAGGAGTGATAGCGCCTTCTTCACATCCAACATGCATTATAATAATGCATAACCCATTGGATTTTTATATTCTCTGAACACCTCAAAAATTATACTATGCATGTATATCCATAAATGTATCAATATAATTATTTTATAACTTATGTAAACCTATCATGAATATGTAGTATAATTCATGCATGTGATATTATATATCACAATTTTATCATACACTACGATAGAGACTAACTATAGTCTATGATAGAGGGATCTGCAAGCCCATATCACTAGCTATGATTTAGGCATATCTGAAAATATTATATCCTCTATTTTAGTTCATTTATAATATATATTGGTATTAAACCCCCATTATGGGAAGTTTAATCGCCTAAAAATAGCTTAGCGAGAAACCTTTCAAGATTTTTACCTATTTTAGAAAATTAACTAAATTGTGGAATTTTTGTAATTTTAGAATACATTAAACTCTCAATATTGATACTTATAAAGCTTATTACTTATGGGACAAATTCCCTTGATCATTACCATTTTACGTAAGAAGATTTAGAATTATGGGATAAAAAACCCAAAATGTTTGACATTAACAAATTGAATTCGATAAATGAATAATAAATGATAATAAATAGATTAATGTATTTTTTTATTTTCCATTATTTATTTATGGATATACATTTTTTTCTACTATTTTCCTAATAAAATCATTCAATTCAAACTATACCAAGTATGAAAGAGAAACTCGCTCAAATTTACTTTCTTCTCATGTTTCTTTCCTCTCATGTCTATTATACTTTATGATTTCTATACATTAATCTTCCATTATATTTATACTCTATTATTGGGTTGATTTTATTTGTCAAATACCATTGGAAAATGTTATATACATTCCTTAAAATTTTTATTAAGGAAAAATTTCAAAAACTTCTTCTTGATTTTTTATACTAATTATTTCACTTTGATCCCTATATTCATAACCTATAGTTATTTATTAATTTCTAAACATCCAATATGTCTGAATCCATTCTCTTATTCATAACCTATATGATACCTCATTGGTTTACACTTTGTAATATTATTATGTAACCCATTTCATTCTCATGAGGTTTTCATGTGTATGATTATTGTATTATTTCTTTTCTTTATAGAACACATGTGCCTGAAATATTATGATGTGATGGGTGGGGATAGAATTATATATTCCATTAATCAATTGGGTTATTCTTATATCTCATGAGATACTATGTTTGGTTTATGTGAAATGATCGTAGCACATTATATTATGATGCCTCGGAATTGGGGATTGAGTAATGTTTATGACGATAGGTTTTATGCTTATTTCAAATTATTATGTTTCTCATATTTTTATGGATACCATATTCTTTGGATTCTTATTCCCTATTTTCATTAATATTTCTTGTTATTATTCCTTATCATGATTGATGCTTCATCAAATATTTTCAACACGCCTCAAATTTTAAGGTATGTTATATTTTAAATTTCATTTATTCTAATGTATCTT